>BSBM01000826.1:3067000-3703500 GCA_027924585.1 Larix kaempferi
TTTGAGACCTAGAGACCAATACTAGTCAAAGGAAAATCACTAGTAAAGTTACCTACATTGATCAGAATTGAAAGAGGATTTGCAGAAGTATTTTAAAGGTCCAAAGGCATCCCTGAAACACATATTTATGTTCTAATATAATTCATATACCTTATCAGAAGATTTGGGATCATTTGGGGCAAATTTGGGACTTAGATATCAAAACTAATCAAAGGTCGAACTAGGGAAAAAAAAGTGGAAAATTGTCATTTTAATAAAAGTCCTAACAAGGGACATTACAGTGGTATCAGAGCATGGTCCTTGCATCTGTGGATTACGTACATACATACAAGAATAATAGGCAGCCATGTCTTACTATTATGATGAATCCTATGAGTACAATTGTTATGAGGAATATGCAGATGCTTATGAGCAATATGAAGCAGAATGTGAATGGTACAAGGAAGAGATGCCATCATGCAACACTTCTTACAATTTCAAGAGAAATGAATATTATTCTTATGACTTTAAATCTTATGAATATGAGTGTGTCACACCAACCAAGGATAATTCTATGAGAGAGTTCCAAAGATGGAGAGCAAACTATAAAACGTTGCCCCAACAATATCAAAAATATCAAGAATATCTTGCTTTTAGCAAAAATACACAAAATGCTATGTCTTTTGAGTACTTTGTTGAACATGTGTTTTAAAATAGGCCCAAAAATGAAGATGTGGAGTTAGTAAAGAAATGTTTATGCCCTTCTTGTGAAGAACCTTGGAGTGAGTATCATACATGTGTGCATGAAATTATGTCCCACTTGAGGAGAGCTTTTGGGAATTCTTCAAAAAGAGATTCCAAAGATATTGATCCTAAGGAAAACAAGGAGAAAAATGCATCAGCTTGCTTGAAGGAGAAAAATGAAGAGACATCACAAGAGCATGAAGAAGATTCTATTGAAAATATGGAAGATCATTTCGAGACACCTTCTAGCTTAGACATGAACCAAAGAGCATCTACTGATGGATGCTTAAACTATGAAGGCGTACCTACTGATGGGTGCTCACACCTCTATGTTGGTGACATAGAGGTCACTTTTGAAAGTGTTGCTGCAAGCCCAAGTTCCATTAAGCATGATAATGAATACCTTGTAGCAGTTGAAGAAGAACCAAGATCAACTTCCCCATCACCACGTGATCTTCATGAAGTTGGTCCAAGAAATAATGAAGAAGATGAGGAGGTTCATTTGCAAGAGCCTCATTTTCTTGAAGGGTCCTTAAAGATTAATGAAAAGAAGATCCAAGATTCCCTTAGTATTCTCCATGACACTCAAGCATTGGTGTCAAATTCTTGTTGGAGAGCTACTTCATTGGAGGAAACATCCTTCATTGAAGACATGGAGAAGATTTAAAGAGCAATGTGCAACATCAAAAGTAATTTCATGTCTTTGCTTTTTGATAGAAACCATTTGTTTGAACTTAATGAATTGTTACATGATGCATACTTGAAGAATAATGAGGATATTCATAAGCTCACAATTGAAAATGAGCAACTTCTTGAAAAGTTGCAAGATACTTGTTTTTCTTCCTATGTTTCAGATTGTCAAATGGTAGATTATTTGGAGGATTCTCATGACATGGTGGATCATGAGAAATGTAGGAATTTGAATGTGCTTAATGTGTTTGAAGATGAACTTGAAGAGATCCAAACAATTTATGTGTTGGAAGAAGAACTTGAATTGTCTCTTGATGAAGGTTATGCAATTTTTAAAGAAGAGCATGATTCCTCTACATTGGAACCAATCTATGACAAAGGTTTCCCAGTTTTGAAGGAGCTGCATGATACTACTCACATGGATCTTTTCCATGATGAAAATTCTGCACTTTTTAATCATTTGGGTGAGGTAGTTCATTCTCCTACATCCTACAATTCCATGTTTTGCAGTATTAATCTCAATGAAGTATGGGTGAAAGGGTTCTTTTTTATGGTGCCACATGAGGAGTATGGAACTCCTAGATTTACCTTTTATGATGACATGGTTGGAGCACATTCTTTTACACATTTGAAGCAACATTATTTGTCACTTTATGATGATGCAAATCTACATGGATGCACCTATGATATGCATTTGAGTCACTTGAAGACTCATGGTTTTTCTTACACTTGGGAGAATAGATTTATGATTGGAGAACATTTTTTTTGGCAGCCACATACTTTGTTATATTTTTATGATTCTCACATTCATGGATGTATGGGTGAGACTTCTCTGAGTCATTTGAAGTCTCTTTGTTTTCTCTGCTCATTATTTGGTTCAGATTTTGGTGGAGATTCTTCATTCACTTCTTGGATGAAAGAATACATGGATGAATATTTTGATGCATATCACATCCTTTTGGAGCAGCATTATAGGACATGGGATCCTCACCTATGTCATTGGAGAAGATTTGATTGGTCACTTGAAGCATGTATGCACTTGGAAAATGGTGGTCTACCTTCTTGGAGGTATAAGCACTTTCATGACTCTTTGATGAAGCATATCCTTGATGTACATTTTCATTATGTTGTTATGTACTTTGATGATATATATTTGGTACTCATGATGTTTGGAAGGATGCATACAAGAAAATGGGATCCAGGAATCCTCTTAACTAATGGTGTGGGTTGTAGAGCACTCTTAATTATTGGGGTGCAATACAAGCAATGGGACCTTGGAATAATTTTTATCTCATTGGTTTCATATTTTTTGGGGAATCAAGCAGTATGGGAGATGGATTCCCCACTTAATAAAGTGATTTTAATCAGAGTAGTGCAGCAGCAAGCATGGTGGTTCCTCTCTAAAATATTCATGGAAACTCAAAGACTCAAGGTTGGGCAATTCAATGGCAACTTCAAATAATTATACAGAAAGCAGGTTCTTCAAGACCCACATTTAAAATTGCTTGAGGACAAGCAATATTGAGAAGGGAGGATTTGTCATGTCCCAAATTTGGTATTGGGTCACAATGGCCTAATCACATTGGCCCTATTCATTAGAGTTTGTCAAATTGATGCTAAAGGTCAAATAAGTGCCAAGGAGGAAAATTACTAGTTTCCTAGGTTTGGGGTGGAAGCTTTGGGATTTGAAATAATGGGGATAATAAATGATGTTTGAACACTAGAATGGAATAAATATTTAATAAAGGAGATAAAAATATATATATACAAGTTAAAATCAAAGTGGCATTTCATCATGAAGACACATGGAGGAAGTGGGACCCACATATTGCTAGATTTCCCCACTACATTTGGCATCATTCTCTCACCAATTCAAATTAAAGGTGAATGGTAACATACTTGGGGGAGTCCAAAAGGTATTATTAATTGAATGACTCATCCAAGGTCGAAATATAGAGGAAGAGTAACTCCCATGGAAGAGGAAGAGGCAATTTGGAGCTAGTGAGACACTTGGGCTAGATTCCCTGGCTCTATGACAACAATAATGAAGATGCTATCACAACTGTGACATAGATCAAACCTGAAGGATGACATATGCCATATATTACATGTCAGGGCTAAAAATAGACTCCAAGAGGGAACTCAAGGGTGTTAGGGAAGCTAAGATGCTTCCACATGTGATTTGGTGGAAGTGGGAGACTAGGGATTGTTGTACAAGTGGCGTTCTTTGGAATATCTTCCCAAAATGAGTTGGCATGAGTCTCTTGGAAGGAATTAGACCCATGGAGGACATTAGAAGTTTATAAATGTCAATAACAAAGAATGAAACCAGCTTTTGATCATTTGTAGAATTTGCAATTGCATTTGTGAAGAGGGAGAGCTAGTGGATGACTAGTTTCTTGCTTTAGCCAATTTTGAGGGTGAAAGATTCCCATCCAAGTTGGTAATTGGAAAGGCCATTCAGACCTTTCATTTGGAGATTTAATGGAGTCTTTATTTGTAGGTGTAATCTATAGGGAAGCTCATGGTTTATTCTATTGCATCTCACTCCTTCAACCATTTCCAGTTTTGATGGCATATTCTTGATCCTTGAGGGAGGGAATTTTTGGTGAGCTATTGTGAGATTTGGGGAAGCTTTTAATGCCCCATTTATTTTATAATATGAATTAAATACTCTGTTCTTCATCTCCAAAAAGTTTTAGGTCGCAATTCCAAGTAGAAATGTATAAATCTCATTTTTAATGGAAGAACAATGCTATCCCCACTACCTTGTTGTGAGCCAATGTATTTATGATGATTTCGAATGAATGGATGATTCTATGATATATTTATGATCAATATACTTCCATGGATGTCTTATACAAGTTTCATGTACTGTACTTGAGAATTTGAAGCAGTTTTACTCAGTTTAGTTGTATTGGGGATTTTTGCAGTTGAATGGGAGAGGGTGAGAACAGTTGTAATAATCCATTAATGGTACATATGAGACTTTAATAAAATAATTAACAAATTACATACCTCTGTTCAAAAATTTGAGTGGGTTTGGAGTCATTTGGGAAACCATTTTCAGTACTTAACCCAGGGGGATTTGAACCCCAAATTACTAGTAAAATTGCATAATTGGTCCAAAATATTAAGAGAGTTTGCAGAGGTATTTTGGTGGACATATGTCATCCATAAACATCATATTCAAGTTCTAATATCATTCATACACCTTCCTTGAATATTTGAATGCATTTGGAGTCAATTTGAGATCTAGAGACCAATACTAGTCAAAGAAAAATCACTAGTAAAGTTACCTACATTGATCAGAATTGAAAGAGGATTTGTAGAAGTATTTTAAAGGTCCAAAGACATCCTTGAAACACATATTTATATTCTAATATGATTAATATACCTTCTCAGAATATTTGGGATCATTTGGGGCAAATTTGGGACCTAGAGATCAAAACTAATCAAAGGTCGAACTAGGGGAAAAAAGTGAAAATTGTCATTTTAATAAAATTCCTAACAAGGGACATTACATAAACAAACTATCAAAATATTTCCTTATTGATTTACCTTTGTGTAAAGTGTTGGTTCACTGCTGCTTTTGCTAAAACCATTTTTTATCAGATAATAATCAATTCTACTGTACCAAGCTCTTGGAACTTGCTTGAGCCCATATACAGAATTCTTCAACTTGTAAACTTTATCTTCATGTTATTTTATTTCATACCCTTGTGGTTGCTCCACGTAAATTTATTCTTCAAGAATTCCATTTAAGAATGCCGACTTGACATCCATCTGATACACTTTCAATTTTTTCTGCGTTGCAATTGCTAGAACTGCTCTTACTGTGCCCAATCTTTCCACTGGTGCGAGAGTTTCTCCAAAATCAATTCCTCGTTGTTGCGAGAAACCTTTTTCTACTAACCTTGCCTTGTACCTATCAATCTCACCTTTTTCATTGAGTTTGGTATTATAGACCCACTTCACACCAATGGGTTTCTTATTCTTTGGTAGGTCAACTAAATCCCATGTATCTTTTCTCTCAATGGAATCTATCTCTTCGTCAATGGATTTTACCCAATGCTCTTGTTTTACAGCCTCTTCATAAAACACAGGTTCAATAGAAATAAAAACATAATTGGTATTTGAATCCAATTCATCATAAATATATTCCAATCTTCTAGTCTTTCTATTACTGTGATCAGATTCATTACCTGATTGCGGACTTGATGCTTCACCTCGAACTGAGTTTCTAAGTGTTCTTTTTGGAGTATTTGCTAGTAGTGAAGATGCTACTGGATCATGTTGTCCAATCAACTCCTCTTCTTCTCCATCTTCTAGTGGGGGTATTGCAGCTCCCACACCCTTGTCTATGGTTCCATTACATGACTCTTCCTCCTTGAACAAAACATCTCTGCTGAGGATAATCTTTTTGGTAATATGGTTATACAGCTTGTAGGTTTTAGTTTCTTCACCGTATCCAAGAAATATACATTTCTCACTCCTGTCATCTAGCTTTTTTCTTAGTTTTTTAGGAACATGAGCATAAGCAACACAACCAAATATTTTGAAATGAGAAACATTACAACTCATACCTATCCATGCTTCCTATGGAACTCTGTTCTTCACAATTTTGGTGGGAGATCTATTCATCACATGAATAGCACAAGCCACCACGTCTCCCCAAAATTCATGGGACAAATTTCTCCCTTTCAACATGCTCCTTGCCATATTCATGATGGTTCTATTCTTGCGTTCAGCAATACCATTTTGCTGAGGTGTATATATTGTAGTGAATTTCCTCTTGATTCCATGATGTTTGCAGTAATCATGAAATTCCTTTGAGTCATACTCTCCCTCTCCATCTGATCTCAATACTTTGAGTTGATAACCACTCTGTTTTTCAACCGGAGCCCTAAATTCCTTGAACTTGCCAAAAGTTTCATACTTCTGACGAAGTAAATACACCCATGTTTTTCTGCTGAACTCATCTATAAATATAAGAAAATAATAGCTTCCACCAATTGATTGTTTCTACATTGAACCACACAGATCAGTATGAATAAGTTCTAGTGGTGCATGTGCCCTTCAAGACATACCTTTTGAAAAGTTATCCCTATGTTTCTTTGTAATGATGCAACACTCGCAACTGCTTTCTGGATCCTTCATAGGGGGTAATCCTTTTACCATCTCTTTCTGCTGCAAAAACTTGAGACCACCAAAGTGAAGATGTCCATATCTAAAATGCCATAGCCAATAATCATCCATGCAAGTGGCTTTTTGAGCAAAAGAGGTTACCTTGCTGCTGCAATTCATGACTAGTGGAAACATCATGTTCCTAGTCACTTGTATTTTGATGATCAATTGTCTATTTGGGGGTTTGTCATAAATTTCACTGTTTGATCCATCAAAGACAAGTCTATAATTATTTTCAGTAAGTTGTCCAATGCTAAGCAAATTATGCTTCAATCCTGGAGCATAATATACATCTGTGATTGTATTTTGTTGGCCTTGTTTGGTTAGAATGTTGACCACTCCTTTGCCAAGAACTGGAACTACTTCATTCGTGCCGACTTTGAACTTTGTCCTCACTAATCCATCTAGGTTTGCAATTAGACCTCTATCACCTGTCATATGGTTATTGCAACCACTATCTAAAAGCCAAAGTCCCTTCGGTATTTCGTGTGTAGCATGACATGTTAGAAATAACATATCTTCTTTATCCTTAGAGGTATTAGTCACATTAGCATGATGATTTGCTTGATCAGACTTTTTCTTTCTACATTCATGAGAATAATGCCCAAATTTATGCAATAATAACACTTAATATTATATTTATCTGACCTTTTTTTTGTCGTAGTTCCCACCTTCATGGTTATGATGCCGATCTTGATCTTCATTGCCATTACTTCAGCCACTTATGCCTCTTCCTCTTGATTCTCCTCTACCTCTGCCTCTTCCTCTACCTTTTGAGAATGAGGCATGCACTTTGAAATCATTCTCGAGAGAGGACTCTTCATTCCTGTTGATTCTGGATTCGTATGAAAGTAGAGATCCAGTCAACTCGTCTATAGAGGGAGTAATCAGATCTTTTGCTTCTTCAATCGCTGCAACTTTCAGATTAAATTTGCGGGGTAGGGATCTCAGAACCCTTTCAACCACTCATTGATCTTCGATCTTCTCACCATAGGTATTCAGCTGATTAACAATCCCCATGACTTGGGTCATGAAAGAATTTATTGAGTCTGATTCTTTCATCTTTAGATCTTCAAAATCTCTTCTTAAGTTTTGGAGTGTAGCTGTTTGTACCTTACCAGAACCCTGATAACACATCTTCTAACCTGATATAAACTGCCATCCTCGTGGCCCAGACATCATAGTCCTTTTTCCGTGTAAGAGGAAAAATATGAGATTGATTGTTGCTGCTAGAAGCCATAGACACTACGGAGTCTTTCACTAGCCTTTTTAAGACAATCTCTTTCCTTTGTTTTTTTTTTAAATACTCCTCTTCTCTTTCTTAAAAATAAAAAAGACTTTTGTAAAAAAAAATCTCTTCTACTCTTGTAAAAGACTTTTGTAAGAAAAATCTTACTTAAAGAATCTCGTAAAAGAAAATAACTTAGTGAAAGTAAAAAAAAAAATCACTGTCACAACTTCTTACCCTAATTGTCACAGGTCTTCACTAATTATCGTGCCTTGGCCTATAGAGAGGCCGCAATAATTACCAATTTTTTTTAATTGGATCTCCCTTAATTGTCGCACCTTTATGCAAGGGAGGGGTGTGATAATTTATGTAATTTTTTTTTAGTTTTCGCAAAATTCTTCAAAGCTATAGCTTTGGCTTCTCTGGAACTCTCACGATCGATCTTCTCCCAAGATTTGATACCAAACTGAAAGTTGGAGGCAGAAACAAACAAAAGATAATGCAGAATGAGCTACGACTCTTCAATCTTTATTCATAAACGGAAGATCAACGGATGTAAGACAAACCAAAATGTAATGTGTATTTAAACACTTTGGAAACCCTAAAAACTCTAACCTAGCTTTTGCATGCATACAAAGCATGATGTTGCATTTATTAACTTAAATTGAAAATAGTAACTAAAGTAGAAGCTAAGTTAACTGAAGTAATTACTATTTCTAACAGATGTGTGAATGAGGCACTTGGATCTCACTCAACTCTCTATCATGGGAAATATTATTCTTGGTCTATATTTTGAGTTTTATATGAAAACTTCTATTCTCTTCTTCAAACTACAGGGCCTCTAATATTTATGTAGCCTGCACATAATAACTAATGACTATACAACTAATAATCAATAATTAAGGTTTATTTCTGCATGGTTTACAACTTTACAATAGGTAGTCACAGGGTTTGTTTCTCCATGGTGTACATTAGGTAGCCACACAAGCTAATGGTGATCAGCCTAACAAAACTGAAGGTTCTTCTCTCACCAAGTGACCTATCTTTCAAAAAGGATACCAAGACATGACCAAGACCCTATTCTTAAAACCGTGTTTAGCACAAGCTACAATGGTCAGAATGGAGAATCTTGCTCTTTCTTATCCATGCAACTTGCACACAAGAAGATACTTAACAATGAAGTGTTAACAATGGAGTGTTGATTGAAGATCCGGTCTTTAATATGATATTCGACCATTAGAATTCTATCTTAATTTGTTATTGAGTGGTTGTCACTCAAAGCAATTCGAATTTGTCGAATATTCGGTATAGATATTATACGAATATAAATTCTTACTAATGAAAAAAGTAAATTTTAAAAACCAATTTTAGAAAACCAAATTTTAATTATTTAATAACTATAAAATATAAATAACGCTCAATTTAATATTTTCTTATAAAAATAATTATTAATAACTAGCGGTCATGTCACGGTGACCTTATTCCAATTCATTGACATTTTATATATATATATATATATATTTTTAAATAGTAACTTTAGTTGTTTGTAAATAATATATCTAAAAATAAACGAATGATTTTTAATATACATTTATGCTATATTGGTTTATATATTTGATATAGGAAGTCTACTTTCGTATTTTATCCGTATTGGATTTTTTTGTTATGTATTTTTTCCGTATCGAATCGTATTCATATCCATATTCATACTCGAATTATGCTACTATGATTTTATGTGATTCTCAATTATTTGTACATTCATAAGTAGCTCAGATTTCCATAACAATACTATTGCCACTGTCTTCAATGAAATAATGATGCGAATCACAACAAAAATTACTCTTCTCAGTAAAAATTGTTCCATGGAAATTTAAAATGGTTTAAAATGCCTCTTCTCTCTATCTTACCATACATAATCAGATTAAAAATACATATGCTTGGAAGAAAGAAATCAAATAAAAAGTTTGGACCAAAAACCATAGGGAGAGCTAGTGGAAAGGAAAACGGGTGAACAAAGATAGATCAAAATTCCAATCCACCATGAGGCTACTCAAGTATCCGTCCTACAATACACTAGTTGATACCATTATAACGTGACATGAGGATCAAACAAATGGAAGGATAGATGCACATGTAGGTCCAATTTCTCGAATTTCTTATTAAGAGATGAAAATGACCATGAAAATGGTTGTGAAGCCTAGCAATTGGGAATACATCCAACCAATGAAAAGTATGTTAGACTAACAGAATTAATTTATGCAAGTATGGAAAGGAAAATGCTCAGCTAGCACATGAACTTGCTTAACATTGATAGCAATTACCATGCATATATAAAAACACCGTATAAGGAACTTCAAATTAACTCGGGAAATGGTAAAATCTCCCTACGAAAAACAAAGTTATCTTGAATGATAAAACCGCATCAAGGAAAACAAAATAACCTCCTGCGACGATAAAAATGTCTAACCAGCTAAGAAGACACCTAACTAGGTACATCCATTCAATTGTTCATAATTAGGACATGCTTGAATCAACCGCCGATAATTGGTAGAGCTTAGGATAGAGAAATTGACTTCGAATTCAAAAATTATATGATAGAAAGTTCTACGATAGTGGAACAACTCTTAAATTTAGTCCTTTATGTTGGAGCTTCCATAGCTTAGCAAACATAATGAAATTGCAGCCACAAGACTGTTTAAGCTTCCTGCAACTCTCACAATAGTTTTCACAGATGACTAAAAACCATTGAAGAATCAAAGGAGCTTTCTGGTCACACAACCAATAAATATAAATAGACATTAATTATAAAAACAATAATTATTGAACACAAGTCATTATTTACCAAAGAAAATCTAAATGGAAAAACAAACATTTAGTAGTATATGAGCTCTACATTTGGCAAACCTTGGTTACAATGTAATGGGCTCGTTCCTATTCCTATCTCCAATTTCTTTTCAATTAATTAATGAATAGAACTTTTATCTTATTATAAATTACATTTCAATTATATAAGTTTCTTACATTGATGAATTACATTTAATATCTAAATCATACCACCACTCTTTATTTTGAATCGATTTTTAGATTGCACCTAGCAATTGAATGGTTTTTTTGGTCTCAACGAAATTAAAGAACCAACTGGATCAATATACCTTCTTTCTACTTCTCTGGAACATGGCAGTGAATTTGGCTCTTAGCTATAGCTCTAGGACTTTCTTATGTCTCTAGTTGCTTTTGTTGGACTATAGCTCAGTTATGGTTATTATCTCTTGTTTGTCGACTCAATTTTTTTTTACATTGACTATCAACGTTGAGTAATCTCAGAGTAGATCTCGGTTATGGTTATTATCTCTCTTGTTTCTGGTCTGAATTTTTTGTTTACATTGACTTTCAACGTTGAGTAATTTTTTTTTATGTTGACTCCAATATTCAACATACAAGCCTCTTTTATTTCTATTCAAGTGAAGACAATCCATCTCATCATCACCTAGCAACTCCTCATGATGATGTGTGGACCATCATGATGATGTGTGGACCATAGTAGCATAATTATGCAGTATTGTGTACAGAAATTAGGAAAAATTAGAATTCCTCCAATATTAGATGGGATAATATAAATAATATTCAATTTTATACTTCTTAATCATCAATAATTCTCCAATAAATATTTTTTTACTTTTACTTTATTTTTGCCTTTTTAAGTTTTTATTACATTTTATGGTATATTATTGTATTATTATTAAAAGTATTAAATATAAAAAATCTACTCTCTTCTATTGGATGTTTTTCTAAATATTTCTTACTTATAAAATCATATTCATATATATATTTATACTTGAATTATGCTATGATGTGGACTACTTTACAATGTACCATATGCTACTATAATCATTTTCATTTTCTTTTTATAGAAAAGCAATTCTTCGGTTGCACATGCTTTCACAATGCTCTACAGAAATGTCATTTGACATCCTCCATGTGCAACTACAAACACATCTGGTTTTCTTTGGTGGCTGTAATGAAGTTTTGAGGAACCCCAAGGTCATCGTCCTCCTTCATCGGTATTGAATAAAAATATAAGAAGCGGATTTTCTTCTAGAATAATGAATAATGAAGGAAAGAATTTAAACGAGGATGCCTTTTACATTGGTATCAACCTGCCATCTTCTTCAACGATGATGTATACTTCATGCGCTACTACAACACCTTTGATAGTTCTTTATCCTTTGTGTAGAGATGCAAGCATATCTTCATTTTCCTTCCTCTCCACACTCGTTTCTTTGTGGTGAAAATTCTTGCGTGAATCTCTTAATGAAGCCTCTAGTAGTTGGCTTCTCAATGTCCATTTTAGTTGTAGAAACTAGTTAGGTTTCTTAGATTGATTTTCTTCTTTCCTTATGTGCTTATGATTTTTTTAATATTTCAGTGAATCTTTCTTTACATATTTCTTCATAAAGCAATCTAATCTGGCTTGTTTCATGGCTTGCTTCTTCTAACATAAAGTCACACAATGAACTTTATTTTCACGAAAGGACCATGGATCTAGATACCAACAATGAGTGGTTCAATGAGACTTCTTTTTACATTAGTGGAAAATAATGGATTTCTTGATTGAATCATCCATATTGATCTTCTTCTCATTTTAACTAAGTTGTATGCTACTTCTCCTAAATGCTAGTATAGTTTGAGCCTTACAACTTTTATCATCACTACCTTTCAACAATAAATCACAATAAATATTGAGTGATAATACATTGAAACCTCTATTCACTATTATGCTTCCCTCAAATGAGTAGGCCAATTCCAGCATGTCTTTTTGTTTCACAAATATGGTCTTCATATTTATGGTCTTTTCCACTCTTCCATAGAAAACTAGGTCTTCACACTTGTTCCTCTCTTGATCTACAGGGAACTTAGGATGCTTTGTCTAATCAAGTAGTTAGTCATTGTCCTTCATATCCGATATTCCTTAGTATCTTGTAACTTATTCTTCTTGTATTCTTTTCAAAATAATAAAAAGATAAACTCATGAAAATGGACTGAACAACATGAACTTACCATGCTAGTCTTTGTCATGGTGTTGGATTTGACAATGACATTGGAAGATGGTCTACCTTTATTGTGCTCTCGAACAACTACTTATTATTTTTCAATTTGCCTTTCTTTCTAACAAGCTTTTGGTGCAGCTAAGTCAGCTATGTCCTATTTCCATCCACCATCCATCCATTTGAATGAGGTTCTATCTTCGTGATGCAAGAGCAACAAGACCTAGCCAGCAATGCAATGTGATAAAGTGATCACATGTTGTGGTTAAGAGGGGACAAGCTGTCCAAACTATTTGATGAAGAATTTATTTGTAAAAATTTCAATAATTGAAGGTCTCTTAAAGGGCCTTGGACCAACTGTATTGTGCAAAAATACCGCTTCACTGAAACCATGCCAATGAAGAGAAAGATATCCAAGCCAGATAGGGACTGTAGAACCACTTTTGTTGGGGAATGTTTGTGGCCCTCCTCCTCCCTATTCCTCTAAGCATGATTTACCCTATTAAACCATTCCCACGGAAATTCTATAAAGCCTTTTTGAGTCAGATATGTTGAAGTATGTCCCAGTATATTCTCTTCCGGAGGAAAATTTGAGCGAACCATTCAAATCGCAGGGCAATTGGTGCCGATGTTAGTTCAACGACAGTTAAACCAATACCCAATAGTGTCAACAAGTTTTTCCACGAATAGTTTATGATTGCTTTCTTCATTCATTTCCCAATACAAGATGTGATTTTACGTATGTGGTTGGCATGGACGAACCAATGGATGGTGTGCTATTAGATCTATTCCCATAGTCTTTTGTCTACTATGAACTGCTATCGAAGAAGAAAATTGATGCCCTCGGGACGAATTACAAAACCCTAGTTACGGCCTTCGTATGTAATTCGCAAGTCTTAGGTTATTCGCATCCCAATTTGATTTTTAAGGAAATGTGTTTTTAGTTAAAACCTTGCAATGATGTGCAAACCTTCTACATATGCTAGAAAAATCCTTTAATACCCGCAGTTTTGTGAGGGATTTGTTTTGTGGTTGGAATTGTGTGAGGGTTGTTTATATCTTTTATATATTTTGAAATCAAATATATGGAATACTAAATATATGGATTGAATTTAGTTTTATAAAACAAAAAGTAGAGATATTCATTTTATTTTGAGGTGATTCGTGAAAATAAAATATAGTGGTTATCGTTAAAATCTTCTATATTATTTATAAAAAAATATTTGTTTGCAATTGTTTCTTTTTAATTGTTTTTATTTAGTTGGTAATTATGAGTAATGTTTTTTTTTTTTTTTGTAATTTAGCTCTTATATTATATTTCACAAAAATACATAGATGTAAAAAAAACCTTTGGTGTTGATCCTTTCCACTTGAGAAGGATGTTCAATCATGTGAGGTAAAAAAAGACTTCAGACAATCTTCACAAGATTTGTACTAACAGGCACTATTGGGAGATATAAATCGAAACTAAATTGATGCAAAATGGTCCTTAGTTAAATGGTTTGAGAAAAAAATACTAACATAACCTACTAAAAGAGACCAAAGAGAAAGAAACCGAGTTGAACTTGACCAAGCTCGAAGGTGCCACATCTATTGAGTCTTTTCAGAGCTATTAGGAGTAATTCTTTGTCGCTGTGAATGTGGTGCTTTGCTCAAATGGATTGGGTCTGTCATGAACCTCCAAAATTCATAAAATAAAATAAAATTATGAACATATAAATGTGTAAATCATTTTTATGCTATTAGCATGCAATAGTTTTGGTAGCATAAGTTGATATCGTCCTTGCGATGTAAAGTTAGTTACACCATTTCTATACTAAACTTGGCAGGTTAACTAAAAATCTCTGTGGTGTGCCAACGTCATAATCGAGGTGATTGTTCCTCTGTACAACTTCCTATTTATAGTTATGATATGACTTTCTTATCCCTGAAGCTAAGTATTAACCTAGATTATGGTCTTAAGAGTCTATTATGAAAATGGTGTTAGTTGGGAAACTATGTATATAGTTTGGATACCAATTAAACTAGAAGGACCATGGGTATTACCAAGCCCTAAGCGCAAGGGTTACCAATATAAAACAAGCTTGGGCCTATTCAATGTTTAAAACCATCATTGGGGCTATGGGTTTACCCCAGAGTCAAATATTGAAATGTTTGCATTCAAAATAAAGTTGTGGTTAAATCGTCATTCGGATTTGTTGGTTGTTGTGATGGTTTAATGTTTGTACTATGTAATGCTGGTGAATTTAAGAGCTATAATGGTTGTGAGTTGACAGTTCAACCGGGATTTTATGGCTCAGACCAGAAATGAATCTCAGTTGTCCATTTGGACATCCAGATGGATTAGGGTTTTGTATGGGGTTTAATGTGTTACTTGATTTCAGAAACTCCATTATTGTTTATGTTTTGGTTTGAAAACTCTATGAGCAAAGGCTCTACACACTTCATGGCGATTTGCAGTTTCTTTGATGTATTATGCTATCGTCTTTTATGGCATTCTTCGGGTGGTTTACCATGGTAATGAAGACTCCATCGTGGTGCTAATGGCCGCCACCCCATAGGTTGCTGGATGCTGCGACCGAACTTGGAAAATATTCACTAGCCTCGAACTGCCATTCAATAGGTAGAGAAAATATTTAACTCGTACTCAGCTTTTAAAATTTGGTGCAATACATTTTGGTTTTCTATTTGGTCTTAGGGATTAATTCTTATGATTTTCTTGCAGGCAGTGGAGTGATAAGGGTGCTCAGAAAAGACTCGACCGATGGCTCTGTCTACAATTTATATGAGGTAAGGTTATAAATTTTAATTCTATTTCTATGTAATTATTATACGGTTACCGTGGATCCTTACTATGTGGTGTTTGAAATGCAGGTTGAGAGCATCGTCCTGGTTAGTGACATGGTCTACGCTTCTCAAGATTGCGTTTTAAAATTCCCAGGTGAGGAAAACTGAGCCTCAAACCTTTTAAGTCTTTTTAAAAACAAAAATTATCTGTTGATTGCTAACTGTTTAAAATGTTGGTTTCTATAGGTGACTTTGTGCGGGGTTTTGGAACTGCGAGGAGAGCATAAGCTTTCTCCTCTGCAGTATAAGTTGATTACAAACTTGTGGACCCTTAGGGTTTATGAAATGTCGGCAAAGGCTTCCTAATTACCTCTGTTCTAGCATTTGCTTATAAACATTTTTATACTTTGTTTGCTTATCCTAGGGTTTGAAGGTTTATTACTGGTGCCATCGTTGATGGATTACAGATTACCACCCATGTAGTTTAATTTAAATATTTGGTCTTTTTATAAATATTGTGGATGGTTTTTCATCCACAGGGATATGAATCCCTCTGTAATTAAATATTTAGTCTTTAATAAAGATTATGGATGGCTTCTATCCACATGGATATGAATCCCTCTATTTAACCTATTATACTATTCAATTGTTAAAATGTTTTCATTTGAGTCTTTGTCGAATTCTCATTCAAAAGATTCTTTGTGTTTAAAGGAATTTTAGAAAATAGACTTAGTCCTGGATGATACTTTTCTTGGTTGTGCGATTATAAAACACTTTATTTGCCATCTACGTTTTTCTTTTGTAAGAATCCGTGACCTTCGCCGGGACTGTCAAGATGATTAAAATTAGACGTTATGATCTTGGTTAATCATTTATGATTTTAGTATTAAACGATTAACTAATTATAATGTTGCTATCATATTTTTTCTTAGGTAAATAACCATCCAACTTTGGCATTTTCAATCTAAAACAGGGTTTATAAAAAATGGAAAACATTTTAAATAATTTCTTATGTTACTGAGGCCTCTCAGCTCTCGATTCAAGTAATATAATTGATAGTTTTTAGGCAGGTGAAAATGCTTGAATGAACCATTCGCCATACTTAGTTTTCTTTATGATCATGCTATGGTTTGTCATAAAGGTTTGAACATATTTCGATTATGTTTTTAAACAAAACCTTAATCCAACTCGATTCAAAAATGTAGATTGTTAGAAAGAAAAATTAATACTAGTGAAGAATATTCTATAAACCTAGATGTCGACTCGACATAATCCTTAAATTTGTAAATAAAATACACATAGGCATTAATTTGACAGAATACTTAAATCTGGAAACAAAACTGGCACATCTATATAATATATCCATAATCTAATTAGATGCATAAATTGGATTCCTGCTAAGGGTTAGTTGTGATCCATAATAGGAATGGAAATTCTAGTGCAACTAGTATTAAACAGATAAGAAAATAAAATAAAGAATGTGGAACCACTGTGAGGAAAACAAAGATGAAATAATTGTTCCTCCCAACCAACTCCTAGAGCAACCAAGTCTCACTTGCTCCAGAACCCCCGAGCATGATCGTTGAACCACAAGAGCAAAATCTAGTTAATGTGCCATCTATTTCATTATCATAGTCAATCCCCATCCAATGCTAGCTTCCTGCTACTTATGGACATACTATTATATAGTATTTTTCCTAGGACTTGATCATTTATGAGCCTCCTTCTCTTTAGCACTCAACTAAGAGATGTGACCTGATTTTGGGGAAGATGCCTCCTGCACCTTGCACTAGTAGAAAATGAGAGATAAGTGACCAGGCGACCAAAAAATTTGGTCACCACAGGTTTTTCAAGGGATAAATGACCAAAATTGAGAAATTTTAAGTGAAATGGCTAAAAATGACCAAGATAAATGACCAATTTGGTCATGGGATAAGAACTACACTAAAAATGACCAAGATAAATGACCAATTTTGTCAAGAGATAAGAGCTAAATTAAAAATGACCACATAACAATTGGTCATTTATGTGGCCATTTTTAGTTGTGTCATTCCGGCAATGGAAAATTATAATTTTGATAATGAATTTGTACAATTTACTAAATTTTAACACTGCAGATGGATTCGGAGAACCCTTTCTACAGTGTTAAAATTTACTAAGGGGTCTCCAAATCCATCTGCAGTGTTAAAATTTAATAAACTGTAACATTAATAGTACACAACTTGGATGATGAAAATACAACTTTCCAATGCCAAGCTTGTCAACAAGTAGGACATTTGTAGGATTCATGTCCTCAAGCACATGTTTATTCTAAAATGAAAAAATGATATAAACAAAAAGAAAAGGATGACAATCATTTGAGCAACAACTATCAGATGATGAAGATAAACAAACTGCAGAATACATACACAAAAGTCTCAGAAAAGGATACCAATGGATAGCTAGTAGTACATGATGATGAATTAATGCCATATTCGATGGATAGAGCAAACAACAAGAATACAAAGATTATCCCCTCGAGGGTGGTAGTTGTAAATGTAGCCCCATCAAGGGGAATGAAGTGACTTTATGAACCCGACAACTTCGATTCCAATAAGGAGTTGGCACACTATCTAAATCGCGAACATCCAACTTCTAGTCTACAATTAATCCCCATGAAACATTCACGTGATGGTGGATTGAGGACAAAACAATGAAAAGAGAAAAATGTAGGATCAAAGATTATTTTACTTATTAACTCTTGACTCTCTTTCCTTGATGATTTTGGTTTGTATAAAATAAATTAATATGTGTTGGCATGATTATTACATTTGAATTTTATGAATGCTCTCAAATATCTATAATAAGTTGTAAGTATGGTATGGGCATAAAAAAAATGTAATTTCGTTCATTATATGAATAGAAACAATACATTTTTCTTTAAAAATTCATTAAAAATAAAATAAAAATTGAAAACCAAACTTAAATATAAACAACAATTTAAAATTAAACATCAATTTAATAAAATAAACTTATACATATTTTGTTTAATAAAAATTTTAAAACTCAATTTTATACTAATTAAAAATCTATATTAAATATAATTACATTATTGCCATAGTCCTATTCACTTTCATAGTGTAATTGTCAAATTCAACCCACTCAAATTTTATCTTATTTAACATTTTAACATGGATCATTATCATAAAGAATTCAATCTCTCACCTGCCAATAAAAAACAAAAAAACCCACATATATATTCCAATTTACATATTTATTATCCTCTCTCCTATGTATTAAATAAATAATAATAATAATAATAATTCTCAAATTTCATTGAAATAGGAACAAAAAACTTCCAATTTTTCAACTACGAATAGAACACAACACCAATAAATAATAATAATAATAATAATTCTCAAATTTCATCGAAATATAAACACACGTTAATATAGTTCATCATCATTATTTAATATTTATGACAATTCATCTATGCTCCAACACAATTTCTATTCTAAAACTTGCCAGGTAAAGGACCAAATTTTAATCAAATTTTTTAAGTTATATTAATTTTTTTTATTCCTATAAATTTAAATTTATAGTTATAATAATTATTTTTAAAATTTTCCATTTTGCATTTCATATTATAATTTTACACACCATAGTGAATTATTCTAATGTAAAGCATATAAAATTTACAATTTTAAATGAAATTTAACATTAATTAAAAAGAAATTAATATAAAATAAAATTATATGATATAAATTTATAATTAAACAAATAATTATCGACCTAGATAACTGAATCGTTATCGAAGAAGGATGAATATAGAATAGTGTCATCAACCCCTTTCTCATAAAAAAGCCAAAATGATCAATTTGATCACATTGATGGTCTAGCATCAAAACCTCCTAGATTAGGATTTGATCACATTGTAAGAGTGGAAACCCACCAATGAAATGTCATTTGGCAAGTTTTACTGCCTAGAACAAATGGTTGTTTGAGGAATTCTTTACTGAATTTCCCAATTTTCCTTGGAAGAAAGAGTTTGTAAATATGAGTTTCGATGTGACTTGGATTATTGCTGCTCATCAAAATGAGTTTATGATTCATTCCTTGATCCAATGCCAAACTGCTATGCATCTGTTAGTCACTAGTTGTTTTGCTCATAGGTTGTTCGAGCTAAATCTCAAACTTCATAGATTCTTTGGTTACATGAGAAAATAAAGCAACACACGGCATGTAAACTCATTCTCGTCCTTCCATTCCAATATTCTTGCTTCTCTTCCTCCCTGGAAATGCTCATGAACCACTTGTATGGGAGACTAAATACCCGGTACATATAGCTAAGATGGATCATGATATTACACCAAGTGATCAAGCATAAAACCATATTTATGTGGGTAGACATCATATCTAACAACCTTGCTCGATGCATTTGAGAAGCCAAAACCACCTCAAATGGTAGTGTGCCTAAGTTTAACAATATGGCATCCTACCTTATGAGTTGCATGTGTGCTTTCTTTATAAACTTCTCTAGATTTAATCACATTTGCTAGTCTACCTTTGCGCCAATGCACACCTACTTTCAAGGCTTATGTATAAGAATATATATCTAAGAATAATCCACCAATATATGTGGCTTTGTCCTTGTCCCCTTTTATGAGAGGATCCATGGAAATAAGTGCATGTGTTTCTCAAGGGAGGCCATTAAGGTGTTAATGTAAATTGGCTACTGGTACTTTTTGGAAATAGATAACTACATAAGAGTATACAAGGTGTCCATTGCTCCTCACACTTTTCCCAAGCATGTGCTAGTTCCACTACTAATCCAAGAGATTGCCTTTCAGACTAGATTACATGGGGTGGAAATGACATTTAAAAAGAGAAAAAAAGAACTCTATCCTAACTATAAAGATAGTACTAATCAAATATTTTACTTAACACACGAGGATAAATTAGCCCCAAATTTCAAGACATACAATTTCCACTTAGAGCTAATTAAAGTCGATGATCCTCCTAAGCTGCATCCAATTGGTCCTAAAGTTACATTCACATAGTCTTGCTATAATAGCTCCATGAGGTTCAAGTTTCCCATATTAGCAGAGGGTATGGCCATACCCCTATCTCAGAATAATTTACTTAAACACCCCTCGTTGTCAAAAATAAAGACACCCTGTCCTTGGGGTACCTCTGCAGGTACGCTGGTGTTGGTACCATCGTAACATGAGGAATGAAGAAAATGTTCGGTGTGAAAGAGCCATCACATAAATATTCTATCACTCCTAAAGAGGTTAAAAGTGTCTCCTCTCTCAGTCGCACTTCACTTAAAGGATCGACATCTCCCAACACACCTTGTTGTCCATCCTGCATATCGCGTTCGACGTCAGTTTCCCGAGCACCTTCCAAGCTTGGAATACCATCATGTAACAATCCTACTAAATATTTTCCCAAAGATGGCAGCTTTAGGAAAAGATTATCCTTCAAACCCTCATCATGGCTTGGGGCCCATCCTTCTCCCATACCCCAAACCACCTATTCTAAGCCTATGGGATTGGCTTCAGCCTAAAAGAAGGTAGGGAATAGTTGATCCCATGTGGCCACTTTCCATTCGCCGCCTTAATCCAAATCACTTGATCGAATGCTAAGTGGATGGGAAAAAATAGGCACACCTTCCATTGGGTCAGCTCTATAATCCACTAACTCTTCCTCCTCTTGAGCTCCTTCCATCACCTGACCACTCAACAAGTTGTCACCCCATCCATGCTTTCCGTTCTAACATCATCCACAGCTCCTTATCGAACCTCATATATTTATTATTCTATTGTAAATTTAATATGAATACACTCGATATGTAGACTTTACCACTTTTCTTTTGTAGTTTGTCAATATGAGTTTTATTATAAATTTAAAATTAACATGACCACTTTTTCTTTGTAGTTTATTAATATGAATTTTATTACAAATTTAAAATTAATATATTTTTTAAAAATATTATTTATCAAGTATTTTAAAAACTTAGAAAAAATAATTAAATAAAAGTCTTTAAATATTTTAAAAAAATTAATACAAATTTATTAATAATTAAATATTCAAATTATTACTATTTTGAATTATTGTTACAATTCTATTTTTTCCTCTAACTATTGATGTAATTATATTATAACTATTAAAATAACAAATAGTTAGTGGTAAATAGTCTAGTTTGTTTAACTTAGGGCCTATCAATTTATTCACCCGCCACAAGTTTAAGTGACTGTGATAATATTAAAACATTAAAAGTTCATATTTCAAAACAAGATACAAAGGAACGATATTTTATTTACCTATTTAATGGTTAATGGTAATAATGGAGAATCTATTTTGAAATCACTGGTTTCCCGCCATTGTTACCCACCTCCTATTCTACTTTACCATCGAATCAGCTTTGAAATTTTTGTTGAATCACAAAACTACAAATCCTGTCTATATGGTTCCGGGTCGGGAGCCATCAGTTTCATCCTTTTTATTATAGATCATTTTAGAGTGTAGTCCCAGAAGCATCGATAGAGCCAGCCTACCCTAGTCCGGCTCCAGGTCGAGATTGAAATCCGAAACTGTCTGAATCAAAAACCATTACAAAAGAATTGTTCGGATGAGAGGCGCCAAAAACAGGTAAAAGTGACCAAAAGAACTAATAAAGCGGGGCTCGCCCCGGCCACGGAAACTGTGTATCTAGAAACAAATCGCCAGAAAAGATGGGGTATTTGAGTGCTAGTTATCTCATGCCATAAAGTAGTGTTATTGGGGCCGACAAGTATTTTTGTAGGATTTGGCACACCGCGGTCAGTGCTGGCGACTTGCATTTTATGTAAATTTCTTCCCCAACCCAAAAAAATAAGAAAAACAAAGAGGGGCATCAGGCATGGAGATTGCAATGAAAAATGGCGAAGTGTTCTCTCACATCCTAACGCAGATGTTGGGACGATAGTATCTGTTATCGGCATCCAGGGCGTGCAAAAAATGGAATGATGTGCTCACATGGGTTTCCCACAAAGCTCAAAATTAGGTCGCGTGTACTTCTCCCTTCTCTCCTTTCCTGCTTCAAGTACCTTAAGCAAATTTAGGGTTCATAGGTAATGATATTGTAGATAACAACTCAGGGGCCGGAATTTGATGGGAAAAATGTCGGTCATGGGCCATTTTTCCCATCAAATATGGTGTCTATTTCATATTAATTGTCACAAAAACGAAGAAAATAGTAAAGCGTGTATTTAGTGTTGAAACCCGTAGGATTTTTCCCAAATTCTTACCCTAATTTTAGTCTGATTCAGGAGTTCTTCCAAATATGCCGCAACTAGTGAGTGAGAGTTTATACAATCCTGGAAGCTTCGATATCACCGTGGGCACACTCAAATTTGAAATTATTGAAAGAAATATCCAATGTTAACAGACTAGAAATCCTGATAATTACTATGAAAGTCTCCTCGAGAGATTGTTGTGAGAGAGATACAGAAACAAAAGCTTAGAAAGTATTCATAGATATTTGGGAATGGAACATGATAGCCTATTGTCGATTAGGTAGAGCTCTGTAAGTCTCGATAGCTTACCCCACAAAGCAGGAATGGGACTGCTGATCATGTTATTTTCCATCAAAATGATCTCCAGATTGATCAGTTATCCTATAAATGATGGCAGAACTCTGCTTAATTCATTTCCCTGAAACGAAGAAACCCTAGAGATGTGATCCTTCCCAAGGAGGTCTAGCAACTGAGTTTGTTTATATGGAGATATAGGAAGGATAGATTCGATAACATACCAATAGAATTTGGTATGCTCCCCATGAGCCTATTGTCAGACAAATCCAACAAATGCAGAGAACGTAATTGTGCCAGAGATGGAGGAATGGAACTACTGAGAAGGTTGCAATGGAGATGGAGAGTGTTGAGCTCATCGGGACCAACTCTCTAATTTAGGGTTTGTGAAAAATTGTACTCTGCTTGAGGAGGTTTGACGGGATATAGGGCTCTTGTTATCCTTCATCCATTCAAGAACCCTAAGTGTTCAATGCTCCTTCAAACTAATTTGAACTAAACCAACGAATCCATACGAGAGTGTAATTACAAGTATAACCGATAAATATTGCTTCTGTTAGCACTAGTCCCTAAAATAGGTGCTAATTTACGAGATAAGCATCAAATATTACATCTTCCCCAACCATATACCTTAACAGATTGTTTTTACCTATGGAATGATACCTCTCTGACTAGTAATATTTCCCCTGTTGTTTTTTGTGTGGATCTTAATATTACCTTCAACCATATTTAACCATAAATGTTTCTCATAGCTCCTTTCCACCATATTTAACCATAAATCAAAATGTTTCTCATAATTACATGCAACCATAGTCACCATGCGTGGATGATCATGAAATAAAGTGTTAGCTGAAATAATGGTTTAAGTTATTAGTTCCAGTTCTCTGCAACCATAAATGGTCTCTGTAGCTAACTATAGCCGTAGTGACCATACATATACAACGTTACTAGTTGAAATCCTTGAATAAGATCATTTATGTACATGTAGACTTGAACTACATAGATTACAACTACAAGCTTAAATCCTTCCTCAAGCCTTCCTTAAGCTGATATAAAGCCAAAATTACAAATTGTTGATGATCAACATGGCGCATATTGTTCGTCAATATACATTTGCACTGAGGAGCTTCCATTGGATCAATTATATGGACTTGCAGACCTGCAAATGGAGGTTCCTCCAAGTGAACAGAACTATGCCAATAAACAGCTTGGCCTTTTCAGTGATCTGGTTTGTAACTTCGGTTCTGGCATAGAAACAACACCATCTCTAAGTAGCGATGAAAGTATAGGTACTTCCCATCATAATTTATGTCCACCTAGTAATATGGCAACTGAAGGCACGGAATGCAATTTTCCTCAATTATACAACTTGCCTACCATGCCTGAAACTTCGAATTCAATGTATGTCACTAATAGTCCTTCTAGAATCCGTGATGACCTGAGCTATATCAATTCCTCTGGACTCAAGTTAACAATAAAACAACAATATCTGCTCCATCTGCTCAAAGTTGAGCGGGTAGTCATCAACGAGGATCTACAAACAGAATAAATGATATTACCTTAAGCGAACTCTCTCACTATTTCAATATGCCAATAAATCAAGCAACAAAGGAGTTGAGAGTTGGTCTTACAGTGATAAAGAAAAGATGTAGAGAATTTGGCATTCCACGCTGGCCTCATCGCAAGATGAAGAGTTTGGCCAATTGAATTCCTCATTTCACTGGTATACCTTTATGTTCTTAACTTCAGGAACATCGAAAGTGACTTTATGGCCCAGAAACTTGTATTATCTATCAAATTTGCTCCTCAATATCTCTAGCAATTCCTCTATTTTTCTCATTAATAAGATGGTTTATGAGTCCGTTACATCTTAGCTTCATCTTTTACCTGCACATAAATACAATAAGAAATTTTATAAAACCAAAATAAAAATGTAAAACATGAAAAGTCTTATCTAGTATTTGTTTATCAAGGTGAGCTCTACCACACTTCTTTATTGAAATCTGACTGCATCTTTGTGAAATTTATATAGAATTATCTCGATGACTAAGCAATTCTTCAAAATCTGAGATAACTCAATATCTTAAGATTCGTAATGAAGTAATTGCCATCCTTGCTCGAAACAAAATTGAGTCGGTTTGGCCAGTGTAACTATCTATGTGAAATATCTACAGGAATATCGAGGTGTTCCCAAAAATAGCAGTGAAAAATCCTTCACTGACAAACTAGAGATTATCCTTCCTCATCAACTTGTCGATACACTTTGCCTAGTAGTATTCATTTAATAAAACTGCATTGTTTGGTGTTTGCGTCTTATATTGTTTGCTAGGGTATGGTCTTCCTCTCTACACTTGCATGAGTGAGGGCCATACTCCATTAAATAACCAAATCCTGCATATATTGCGTTTATATATTTTGACCTAGGGAGTGTGTTGTTTCTCAAACTGCATGGCTGATGAACCCATTACATCATTCTCCTTGAATCCAAGTGCTAGAATGGAGGTAAGATTCATATGGAATGACTTGCATATCACTTTCATAATGTGTGTTGCTTGATGGTAGTTGACAATTCTCTCATGATATTCCTCCATATTCACATTGATAATCACTTTTCTATTACATTCTACAATAACCTTCAATCAGTTATTTTTGAGGCATATTGAACATTGTCACCAATATTCCGGATACATTTTTATTTTCATTTGACTACAAGAATACCTCTAGAGAAAAATTGAAGTTGTTTCCAGGTCTAACAAATATCTTCTCTGTAAATGATAGTTATATCCACTGGGTTGAAAGCCTAACTGTCCTACAAGCCAAACCAGGATGAATTTGCAGCTAGAACATATATATGGTCTCTAATCTCTCCAAAATATGACTTATTTGGAAACCTATCCTCTTAACATTAAGCCCATGTGGCACAAACTTCAATTCCAATATCAAAAAGTGATACCATATAGTAAGTACAAGGCCGAAAGACCTTTGAAACCACTAAATTCTTCTTATTTAGATTTTTTTTTACTTTCAGACAAGATTACCCTAATTTTTGCTTCATTTGATTGGATTTTCTTTTACAGATTCAATAAATATTCAGGTAAAATGGGAGCTAGAAAATGAAGAGAGATGAAGGTGTTTGTATGTAAATTAATATTCTCAAGAGAAACAGGTCATGGGGTTACTCGATATATATTTGTAGGAATCTTAGGATTTAGCATCATTCATATCCTCCGAAACATTAATCCCAAGTGACACAAACTTCAATTCCAGTATCAAAAGGTGATAACATATAGTAAGTACAAGGTCGGAAGACATTTGAAACAACTAAATTCTTATTTAGAGTTTTTTTACTTTCAGACAATATTCCCCTAATTTTTGCTTCTTTTGGTGGATTTTTTTTGTAGATTCAATAACGATTAAGGTAAAATTGGAGCTGGAAAATGAAGAGAGATGAAGGTGTTTGTTT
Source organism: Larix kaempferi (assembly GCA_027924585.1). NCBI lineage: Eukaryota > Viridiplantae > Streptophyta > Pinopsida > Pinales > Pinaceae > Larix > Larix kaempferi. The sequence goes on from BSBM01000826.1 coordinate 3,093,677, forward strand.
GTATATTAATATTCTCAAGAGAAACATGTTATTGGTTACTTGATATATATTTATAATGATGCAAAAGTATGTCGATCCTTTCTCCATTAATTCCTAATGATCACTGGGTTCAAATGATCCACTGCAATTTGTGGCGGAAACATCACATATATTCACATCAAAGAGGAACTAGAATTTTCTACCCACAATTACCTTACACATGCAATGCCAATAGTCGCTTGGGGAGGAAACACGTTAGTTGTAGGATTAGTGGACCATTTCTTAATATTCTAATTGTTCCATTGCAATGGCTGTCGAGAAGATGTAAATGGGGCAGCATTTATCCTCCTCCCTTCAAACATAATTGTTTGTAGTCTTGATTTATCGAATTTAGTCATGTCTGATGGTGATTATGTGAGCATTGGATGTCATTAGGTAAATGGGTTTTTTGTGATTTGGATTTTAGTAATCAATATTTTGATTAGGTATGTGCATTTTAGGTTGCAACTATATCTATGGAAACACTTTACATTGGTTTTCTAATGCAACATAGAAATGTTACCTCAAAGAAGTTCTTTCCTTTTTGTGAAGTACAAAAATTGTTTATTGCATTAGAATTTGGTAAAGATCAATGGAATTCATGACAAGGCATTTTCTATTTGTATCAAGTAGTATTTTGGGCCCATGTATTGCAATAGGCACAATTAGGCCAACTACTAGTAATAACTAGTTCAGGAGTATCGCATGGGAAAAGAAGAGTCCTAAACATTAATTCTATTTAAGGGTGCTAGCTCAATGGTAGAGCACCTGCCTTATCGGCAAGAGGTTGGTGATTCGATTCCATCGTGCCCTATTTATATTATAAAACTACTAAAAAGAGATAAATAACTAAAAAAATGACCAAAATTTGCATATAAACAACCACCAGTACAACATGAGAGATAAGTGACCAAACAAATGACCAAAATATGCATATAAATGACCACTTTTGAATTGGCGATCGCTAGTAGCAAATTAGCGGTCATTTATCACATGACAAAAAATGTGGTCATAAATTTGGTCATTAATTGTGACAATGAATGACCAAATATATTACCAAATTAATGACCCAATATACGACCAAATATATGACCACAAGATAAGCAATAAATGACCAAGCTAAATATGACCACATTTTTGGTCGCGTGATATATGGCCACTAATTTGTTACTAGTGGTCACCAACTCAAAAGTGGTCATTTATATGCGGATTTTGGTCGTTTTTTTGGTCACTTATCTCTCATTTTGTACTAGTGTTGAGTTCTCACTCAGTAGCTTCAGCCACTTGTCTTTTCCTCATGTGGGCCAGCAATCACTCATGAAACACCTATTTCATTTATATCCCCCTTCAGTATTTTTATTAATAAAAGAATAATCCATTACATTGTTTTTATCTTTGACTTCTTGTCAAAAATATTTAAATAATAAATAAACATAAAATATTCAAAAAATATTTAATAATACTTTATTTAATCTTGGTATACTACAGGGTCCTAGGCCTCACGCTTTACCTCCCAAGAAGAAGGTTTAGTAGGCTCAGCATCCATGTCAGTCGTAACTGCTTCAAGGTCCATTTCCTCTTTCTTAATGGCCTGCTCCCCCTTGTTACTCACTGGAATAGGAACCTGCGCCTCCATCATTACCTCCGCCGAGCCTCACTTCTCTTCCTTAGCTGCCACAACGACTGTGAGGAGAAGAGACGGGATGTCAAACCATTCTAATAAGTTGGTGTCCTCACATTAACCTTCGGAATGGATTATAGGTTCCAAGTCTTGTTTGTTTCTCAACTTTATCACTTAATGTACTTTAGATGCATAATGCTGGCACATGTTACTTTTGAGTTGTCTATGTAATTGTTAGTAGGTTTTTTTTTCCCTTCGATTTTCAAAGCACGTGATTAACAAAAAAACATGGTTAAATGAGTCTATTATTATCATTTAATTGGAAATCAAACTCCTTAATAAAAACATATCTTTTAATTGAAAATTAAATTCTTTAATAAAAACATTTTATTAACGAATATTTTCTTAATAAAACTTCATTGTTGAACGATTATTTTTTCACTAAAACCTTGTGTAATGGGTAAAATAAAAATTCAAAACGTCAAAAAAATTTAATTGGAAAGGAAAAGATGAAATGAAATTCCAACACTACTCCTACCATCAATCCATCCCTCTGCCATTAACGTGCAGTCGACCATGCTGACTCTTGGGAGAGCGACATTGCAAATTCCCATCCTTACATCTACCCACACCCTCGACATTTGATCACCATTAATCCATCCATCATGAGCTGATGACACCCCACCTGATAGTAATGCTTTTCATTTTAATAAATACTAATTTTAGTTTTAAATTCAAACACTAAAAATATAAATTGGATTATTTATTGCAAATCTTTTCCTTTTTTAAAATTTAATCAGCAATTATGAGTCATGCTTTTCATTGTGATAAATATTGATTTTATTTTCTAAATTTATAAAATCTATATAAATTCGATTGTAATGGATGGTTCTTATGTTTTCGAATTTTTATGTTCAAATCATATGTATTTTAACTTTATTTTAAAAATAGTTAATACACTTTTTTATAGAGAAAGCTTAATTAAATTGTAATCTAATTTATTTAGTATTTGGATAATTTGAGGATTATAATGATGGTATTTAAGGGTGGACTACCATCTATGCAATCACGTGATTTACTATTCTAATTTCCTTTTTAGTCACTGTTGGAATATCATAATTAATGAGCTGATAGCGCATTTGATATGCGACGGCTCAATCAGACTCCCAGTCAATCATTTTGTCAGTCTGCAATGTCAGACAGTCAGTTAGTTTGCAGCCAATCTGGCTCACGGCAAGTCAGTATTTATGTAACTGCATTTGTATTTCGCAGGCTCATAACTTCTTAGGTAGAATTTATTACAGTCTTTAATGAAACCCTATAGCTTCGAGGAGAAGCCAAACCAAGTTTGTGTATAAATGAAAATATCTCATAGAAATAGAAATAGAGATGTATGTTGTTGAGCCCAGAATTGGCCCTTTTTGACCATCATTTATCACTGTCCCTTACCTTGTCTTACACCAATTACCTTGGCAATTCAACTTATTGTCCTTATATATTCCCCAAATTACCAAGGTATGGCCGATTATTGTTTTATTGTATTAATACTTATGATTGTGATGATTTAAGCTGTGCATCTCTTAATTCGTGCTAACATGATGCAAATTATGAAGGTAGTAAGATAAATAGACCGCAGGAAGATCGGAGCTGAACAAGTCACGGAGGAAGGGACGTCCATTGCTTAAGGAAGGTTCCTTGGGGCTCAAATCGTCAATCAAGGCACAGTCGTGGCAGGGCAGCTGTAACATAAAGTTCTATCTTAAGTATGTCGCTGCTCGAATCCAGCTGTGAGCTGGAAGGACCGCCACTCTTGGGACAGTTGATAACTCCTCTCATATTTGGATATTTCAGTTCTGCCACGCATTGTAACAGCTAGATTATTTAGGGCGCCTGAAGATCATAGATCTTCATGGCTTCCCAATTATAGGTTTAGATGTTGCAACTGTATGTATAAATATGTGGTATTATCTCGATCGAGGGGTTGGACAGCAATGAATTAATTCATCTTGTATTAGCAGTGAAGCCGAAACTGTGTACTCATCCTTCTGTTAATATAAGGAGTTGCTTCTGAGTTAAAGAGAGTGTTGTTCAACCAGCGTCTCTGTGTGAAGATTGGGCCCGTCTTCCACAGAGATTGCTGTGTTAATTTAGGATTTCATCTTTCTGTTGTGTGATGATTTGATCTTTCTTTTGTACGCAGCAGCAATATTCATTGTGTGGATTTCTCAGTAAATGATTTATTTGTGAGATTGGTAAATGGTATCAATAACAGTCGACTGAGTCAGGTTTGTTTTATGTAATTCAATTTCTGTTCACACTGTTGTGCTCATCCTGCAGCTGAAACGTAATCCCAGAAGTTCCTACGAATTAGCTTTCCTGTTATGTGTTGATTGATTTATATTTTGCAATTCAGCATCTTAGAACAGTTGCTTCAATCTCCCTTATTAAATTCTAGAGTAATGTTCAGGTCATGCTTCATGATTCCCAGCTTGATTTCATTAGACAGTTGATTATTTTAGAATGCAATTGAGATTTCCTTCCTGCAATCGTTGATTAGATCTGATATTCGTTCTGCTTGATGCATAATAGAAAAGGATTGTAGTACAGCAGTTAGAAGGCAATTGGGATTGCGTAGATTCTTGGGATGAACATAGATGATAGAAGATAAAAGTATTCACTTCTAATGGTTTGTGTTTAAGCATATATTGTGCACTTGTCCTTTGAAATAAAAAGACTTTCTCGGGTTGACAATAAATTTCATACGCTCTGTGTGTTGATATTTAATTATCTGCAATTAGAGTGCTTGACATTTTGGCGCCGTTGCCGGGGAAGGATAAAAATTAAACACTAGTCATTAGTTGTATCTGATAATTGCTTTCAGTCAGTCTTTTGGTTGTTTTTGAAATGATCTGCTTCGCATGAATACGAGGGGGGTAAAACGCGATCACCTCCCGACCCCCAAAACCCCACAAATTACTAACAGTACAGGTGGTTCGGGTCGTGGTCGAGGTCCACCGCTGGGCAGAAGAACATTCATTGACGACCTTGTTGACAAAACTGATTCAGCTGTCAGATCTCGTCAACAGGGGACTCCTATCAAAAGAGGCCCTACTGATCCTGGAGCGTTAGCATCAGGATCTACAGTGGAAGATACAGGAGCAGCGGTGATTTCTGCATATACTCCTGCTAAAGAAGGAACAGCTGATTCGGCTGTTGCAATTAAAGAGTACGCAGCTGTTACAACTGAAGAATACGCAGCTGCTACAACCGAAGAATACGCAGCTGCTGCAACCGAAGAATACGCAGCTGTTACATCCGAACAATACGCAGTTGTTACAACTGAGGTAAGGGATAAAGGAACAAACGAAGGAGAAGATACAGAAGAAAAGATGAATAACAGACATGAGAATGAAGAGGAAGAAGCAGTGGTACAATACCATCATGAAGATAATTCCCCGCCAGAAACTATGGCTACATTGCAATTCCCAATACAGCAGCTCGAGGGGACAGCTCCTATGAAAAACATCTCACCGTCGGTGTTACCCCGCTTCCATGGCAGGGCGGCAGAAGATCCAGACGAATTCCTGTTTGAATTCGATATCCTCTGTCGCAGCTATGATTATGTCACAGATGCTCAAAAGTTGAAGCTTTTTCCTGCCACCCTGAAGGACAATGCATTACGTTGGTTCATGAGCCTTGGGGGAGGAACTGTTGCTAATTGGAACAAGATGAAGCAAGTGTTCCTGGAAAAATATCAAGAATATTGCAACACCAGGGACAAGAGGGAGGAGTTATTCAAAATGGTACAGAAGGAGGACGAAATCTTGGAGGATTTTGTAGAGAGGTTGCTGTACAATGTGCAGAGAGCTGGACAGACGAACATGGGACTAGATGTGCTTAAGATAATCCTGCTTCGAGGAATCAGGGACGATTGTTTAGACATGCTAAATTTATTAGGAAAGGGGGATATCTCTAAAGAATCTTTTGAGACAATTGTGGAATTATGTAAGAGATATTCCAGGGGATCTTCTAGGCATAATAAGCAGCATAAACGAAATAACCTGGAACGTGATGTCTTCGACAGAACTCAGAAGTCATCCAATGGGGGAGCTACACGTGCAGAGATAGGCAATCTTCTTGAAAACTTTAAAACAGAAATGATGAGCTCTATCTCTTCAGAGATTGACGTCTTGAAGGCCAAGCAAAGACAGGCAGTGGAGGATCTCACACTAGGGGTGTTTTGTCCCCGATGTAGAAAGACTCATCCACTGAAAGAATGCCCCCTTGACAAAGTTCAAGTATGTCAATTGTGCGAGCTGAATCATGATATGAAAGAATGCCCCACGCTGCCCCAAGTGAAAGCTGTTCTGCAGGCATCAACTCCAGAGGTGGATTCAGCCTACTTTATTGCACAGAAGAAACCCTGGCAGCCCCGGAATCAAGGTATGTCTCCCGATTCATTTCCATTTTTGAATAATTTGAATAATTGGAATACTAATATGCAAAACGTGAATACACAATTCCCTTCAAATTATGCTCAGTGGAATTCTCCTCAACCTACGATGCAAGGTTATAATTCATGGAGTCCTTGGACACAGCCACCTCATCAACCTACTTCATGGTCTCCTGGATGGAGGAACTTCCATCCTGGGAATCAGTTTCCTCAACCACCTCCACCTCAACAGTTACCGTATCCTCCATATCCTCAATTTCAGCAATATCCTCAATACCTACCTCAGCAGTCGCAGCTGCAGCTGCAAAATAATCCTGTGCCTAACATACCAATACGGCCTCAGCTGCCTGCCCAACCTAACCCTAACCCAAATAATAAAACAGTCCAGCAACTGGAAACTCTCAATATCCCAGCCTACTCTCTCTCCCCTGTACCTTGTAATGACATTCGCTTACGGTCTGGGAAGGTAGTAGAACGTGTAACTTCAGAAAATATTCCACCAACTGTGTATGACAAAGGAGAGAGTTCCCAGCATCCTTTTGATCCGGTTCCTATCATTGAAGATGCTGAGCATCCCTCAGATGGGAGGGCTGAAACATTGAACGATGAAGTGGATAACACGCAGCCCACCCAGTTGGTAAGGCAACCACCTTACCCTGAGAGATTGATGCTGCCACAAAGAGGGGGGCAACCTCAGTTCAATCTCTTAGGAGAATTGAAGAACCTTTATGTTAAGATTCCCCTTTTACAAGCTCTTCAAGATGTACCTATCTACGCTAGAACTGTTCGGGACCTGTGCACTAAAAGACCGGGAAGGAAACCCAGAGATCCTCCTACTGTTCATGTTATAGGGAATTTATCCGCTTTAATGACTGGAAAAACCCCTGTAACTAAGTATGAGGATCCCGGCAATCCTACTGTCACTGTACACATAGGACAAACGCAGATACCCAACGTACTAGTAGATTTAGGAGCTGCGATCAATGTTATAACAATGGAGACTGTAAAAAAGCTCGGATTCACCAATATTAGACCGACCCCTACTATCTTAGAACTGGCAGACAGATCCACCATCAGACCTGAAGGGATTTTGGACGACCTCGTTATTTCAGTAGACTCGTGGGAATACCCTGCCGATTTTCTGGTATTACAGCCAAAATCACAGCTGGGGGGACATCCATTGATTTTAGGGAGACCTTGGTTTGCTACAGCTGATGCTTGCATCAGCTGTCGATCAGGATCTATGACTATATCTGATGGCATGGAAACCAAAAATCTTACCCTGTACCCTCCAGCAAGGCTGAGTCTAGAAACTGAAACCTCCCTTTGGATAGAACAAGAAGAAGAAGAAGATGTTCAGCCATTACTAACAATAGGGAAGGCACTAACTTTCAAAAACGAAACAGAAGACGATGCCATTAATAATTTCATTAGCGAACCTGCTTCTGTAGACAAGGAAGTTTATCAACTTCTGAACAGTACCCTCGGCAAAGAAGAACAAGAACAGCTTACGGAGGAAGCACTAGCCAATGACGCAAATATAATCCCAGTATTGAAAAGCTCGAGAAGTATTCCTATTGAGGTAGAGCCTGGAAGAACTTTGAACATCAATCCTGCTCTCTCCTCAGAAGAACAAAAGCGCCTAACCAATCTCTTGAAGGAACGTAAGGGGGCATTCGCCTGGGAGTATACAGACATGAAGGGTATTCCTTCTAGTCTGTGCACTCATCATATTTATATTAAAAACGACTCCCGGCCTGTATGTCAACCCCAACGACGCATGAACCCCAATCTGAGGGATATAGTGAAGGAAGAAATCCAGAAACTCTTGGAAGCAGGATTCATCTATCCTATTTCAGACAGTGAGTGGGTTTCCCCACTTGTAATTGTACCCAAGAAAAACGGTAAATGGAGAGTCTGTGTCGATTATAGGGAGCTGAACAAGGCTACACAAAAGGATCACTTTCCTCTGCCCTTTATTGACCAGGTACTTGATAACTTATCTGGGAAGAAGTTCTTCTCCTTCCTGGACGGATTCAGTGGGTACAATCAAATCCAGATTGCTCCAGAGGATCAGGATAAGACCACCTTCACCTGCCCTTGGGGAACGTTCGCCTACAGGGTGCTTCCCTTTGGGTTGTGCAATGCACCTGCAACGTTCCAAAGAGCTGTGATTGGCATATTTTATGAATTGGTAAATGATAGCATGGAAGTTTTTATGGATGATTTCACTCCTTATGGCAGGGATTTTGATGAAGCATTGGAAAATTTGAAGAAGGTTTTAATTCGCTGTGAACAGGCTCGCCTCTCACTGAGCACTGAAAAATGCCACATGATGATGAGTGAGGGGGTGGTATTAGGACATTTCATCTCTACTAACGGTATTCAAGTGGATCCTTCAAAAATTAAGGTGATAAAGAATATACCAACCCCTTCAACTCATAAAGAGGTGCGAAGTTTTCTGGGACATGCTGGGTATTACAGGAGATTCATAGAAAACTTCTCCAAACTTGCTTCTCCTTTGTTTTCATTGTTAATGAAGGATGTGCAGTTTGCATGGAGTACAGCATGCCAGACAGCATTTGATAAGCTTAAAGAGAAACTGTCCACAGCCCCTATTTTAAGGGGACCTAATTGGACCATACCTTTCCACATTTCTCCAGATGCTTCTGATACCGCCATTGGAGCAGTACTAGGACAGCAGGATGGTCAAGTACCTTATGCTATTTATTATGTGAGTAAAAACTTAGCCCCTGCTGAACTAGATTATACTGTTACTGAAAAAGAATTTCTTGCTATTGTTTATTCTATTAATAAGTTTCGGCATTACATTACTGGGTATCCTACATTTGTGCATACTGATCACTCTGCCATTAAGTATTTAATGAATAAACCTGTCACTAATGCCAGAGTAACCAGGTGGCTTTTATTATTACAGGAATTTGATATTACTATTATAGATAAACCTGGAAAAGAAAATGTTGTTGCTGATTTTTTATCACGCTTTACTAACAGTGATGACAGTTCACCTGTTGAGGATGCTTTCCCGGATGAACATTTATTTGCACTCTCAGCTCATTCACCCTGGTATGCAGATGTTGCTAATTATTTGGCTGCAGGGAAACTTCCGCCACATATGTCTAAACGAGAGAAAAGAAAAATTATTCAGCAAAGTGCCAGGTATTGTTGGCTCAAAGGCCATCTCTTTTACACAGGACCTGATCTTGAAATTAGAAGATGTGTAAGGGAAGATGAGATCTTTCATATACTGAAGGCCTGTCACGATGAACCTTGCGGAGGACACTTTGCAGATAAAAGAACAGGACATAAGGCATTGCGAATGGGCTATTATTGGCCGACACTGTTCAGAGATGCTAAAAAATATGTTCAGTCCTGCGACAGCTGCCAAAGGATGGGCCAACCTAATAAGACAGACCAGATGCCTTTACAGCCCCAAGTGGTACTAGAACCGTTTGATAGATGGGCATTGGACTTTGTTGGTCCTATCAACCCTCCTTCCAAACAAAAGATTTACATCTTGGTGTGTACATGCTACATGACTAAGTGGGTAGAAGCTGTAGCTTTGGCTAAGGCAAACGACCAGGCGGTGATTGATTTCCTGTACAGTGAAGTTTTTACCCGTTTTGGAGTACCAAAGGAAGTAGTTACCGATGGCGGACCACAATTTATTTCACATCAATTTGAATCTTTGCTCCGGAAGTATCATGTGCAGCAAAAGATAGCTTCACCTTATCATCCCCAGGCCAATGGTCAGGTGGAAAGCACTAATAAAGTTATCAAAGCAATCCTTACTAAAACAGTTAAAAGCCATCGAAGGGATTGGGCTGACAGACTTCCAGAAGCACTGTGGGCATATCGCACGACTTGGCGCAACACTACGGGCTTTTCTCCCTATGATCTGGTGTATGGTAAGAGTGCCATCTTTCCAATTGAATTTGAGATCAAGACCCTGAAAACAGCCATTGAAATGAACCTGGATGTAACAGAAGCCCAGAAAAGAAGATTGAATCAATTGAATGAACTGGATGAGAAACGATTAGCTGCGGTAGACCAGACTGTGCTGCTTCAGCAACAGAGATCTAACTGGCATGACCGATTCATCAAAAAGAAAATCTTCCATGAAGGAGACTGGGCACTACTGTACGACTCTAGATTCAAGAAAGATTTCAAAGGGAAATTACGCACAAGATGGCTGGGTCCATATTTGGTTGACAGGGTATTTGACAACGGCACTGTTCGCCTGGTCACCATTGATGAAAACCGTATGCCATTACTTGTTAATGGCCACAGGCTGCGACTGTATCGGAAGCCCATTTCGAAAGATGCATTCATTTCACAGATTGCTGCTGATCCAAACTACCAATTGGCACCAGAGCAGGAACATTTTTCTACCTTTACCAAATCTTAAAATGAAAATCATATTTGCTGTACATAAATAATTTCTTGCTGTAGCGTATAATTGTCGTTTTTTTCTTTTTTTTCATTTGATCTCTTTGCTTGCTGTTGTCTTTTAAGAAAAAATTTTCAGGGAAGCGCCAGGAGAACGTTTGGGGCCCATAATGAAAATCTCTCTGTGCCGTCCTTGTGTTAAAAAAAAAAAAAAAAAAAAAAAAAAATTCGACAGCTGCAACATATTTTCCGGCAGCTGCAACATATTTTCCGGCAGCTGCAACATATTTTTCCGGGAGCCGTAATGCCCTTTCCGACAGCCGTCAATCTTTTTCGACAGCTGCAACATCAGCGGCTGCAACTCCGGCAGCTGCAATCTCGGCGGCTGCAACTCCAGTTTCCGCGGCTGCCACCTTATCTTCCACGGCTGCCATCTCATTTTCCGCAGCTGCCATTCCATTTACCAGCCACAACCGTATTCTCCATTTCCCGGTAGCCGTAAATTTTTCCCGTCCGCCGTCAAAATCTTTTCCGATAGCTGCAACTCCGGCAGCTGCAATCCCGGCGGCTGTAACTTCGGCGGCTGCAACATCTTTTTCTTGCAGTCGCCACATCACTTCCCGGCCGCCACCTCATTGACCAAGTCACTTCCACACCACAGCTGTCATTTCTTTCCAGCGGCTGCGACATATTTCCCATATTCGAAAAATCTTTTCCCGCCAGCCGTAAGTTTCTTCCGCCGCTGTAAAATTTTCCCGTGACAGCCGTAATTTTTCCCGGATATTGTGAATCTTTTTCCGGCTGCCACGAATTCTTTCCCGATGGCTATAACTTCTTTCTTGTCAGCTGCAACAAGCTTTTTCATCGGCCGTGTGATCATTTCTTTGGCAATTTGCAGTGGTAACTCCCGTGTTAACAGAAGGATTGTTCAACTTGCTAATTATGACGCTGATTCAGCCCAGTCCTGCCGGCGAACTCATCATTTCAACCCGGAGGATGCGACGCCTTGTGTTTTACCGGCGAAGGAAATCAGTGCCTTATCCGAGTCATCATGATTCCACGTCTGATTGTGCACGCGTTCGGCTCCATGACGTCACCAACTCCATGCTCCACCAGTTTCCGCAGCCTTCCGACGCACAGTTTTATGAGGTATGGCTTTCATTTATCACGTGACTAAGTATTGATATCATGTAAACGAGATTGGCCGTACCTTCACTCGTACCACCATTTATATCTGATTGAACCTTTCCCTCGTACGACGTCATACTAATAACTGCCACCTTCCCCAATTCGGCATGAAAACTTTAAACTCCTCTCTGCGCTTAACTTTCCAAATTAGTTCATTCGCTCAACGTCTCCGCTCAACGATTCGTGCATTCTCCGTGCTGCAACTTCTATTCTGGATCCTGTACTCTGTCGAAACAGCAGTTCTATCTTGCAGCCAGGACCATGGGCATTCCAGTTCGCCATGAACCTTTCAATACCCGGGAACTTAGACGGAATTTGCAGGTTCTGGCCATTTTTCAAGCCGCTGGCTGGGTCGAGTTCTTTGAACGATTGGATGGATTCGACCGGGACGCAGCCCTGCAATTCGCATTGAATCTTACTAAAACACACTCCACGGTGTGGGGGCTGTGTATAGATGTTTCGGAGGTCATTATATCCGAGGTTACAGCTATCCCATTGGTGGGAAAACCTTGGTTTAATCGTCGAGTCCCTGCAACGGTTGCACGGGAACAATTTTTACTTCCAGGGGAGCAAGTTGAAGCATCCAGGAGAGGGATTGCATTGAAGTCACTGCCGCAGCCATGGGACCAGGTCGCTATCTTCCTCAAGAAATACATAACTTGCGAAGGTAGATACCAAACTGTGTACAACTCTGAACTTCCTTTGCTTTCTCATCTCCGTCATGGCATTTTGTTAAATATTCCATTTTACCTATTGCATGATTTGCGCCATATGGCAACATTCGTCCAATCTGCAAAGCACCCATTATCCTCCCTCACCCACCATGGCCTCATTAAGTTAATTATTAAAAGAACCCTGGCCCAACATAATATAACATGGGAGCAATTCATCACCCGGCCACAGCAACCTGTTCCCTTGAGGGTTATTCCATTACAGCAATTACCGGTTCCGCCACAACAGGAGGACCGGAGTTCCTCCAGTGAAGTTGGGGGGAGGGATGAAACGGAAGAAGAACCACAGAGGGCACAGGCAGGACCATCCGGGAGGGATGAAACGGAAGAAGAACCACAGAGGGCACAGGCAGGACCATCCGGGAGGAATGAAACGGAAGAAGAGCAACAGGGGGCACAGGCAGGAACATCAGGGGTTGACAAAACTACAGAAGAAGAACAACCCGAGGCACAGGCAGAGCCGTTTGAAGTATATGAATCCCCAGCACAAGCAGAACCAGTGGGGGATGACACTGCATCTGAAGGAGAGCGAGGGGAAGCGCAAACAGAGCTGTCAGGCGACAATATAGATGAAACCCTCGTGGAAAACCTAGACAACAGGGCAGCTCCGACAGCAGAAGGTGAAATTGGAGCAGCATCAAAAGCTGCGACAATGGAACCTGAAGATGACGGAGCTAGAGCAATGGAGGACGACATTGAGCTGGTCACAATCGAGTCTTCACCGGAATGGGCAGGAGGAGCAGCTGTGATTGAAGAAGAACAGCATGGATGGCAGGTAAATATTCCTTTAACTTCAGCTTTGCCTCCCTATATTCCAGCTCCACGAGAAGAAACACTACAAAAAGGAAAGTCACAAAAGAAACCCCCACAGAAAAGGAAGAGGGCCACCAATGAGTTTGATTTAGTGGCACCAATCAGAAGGAAACGAACTCGGTCAATCACAGCAGCAGAGGCAGCCAGAACAAAATGGGCAACCTTAGAGACACAGGTTGAACCCCCAATCCTTACACCGAAACCGAGGGATGCTCCACAAAGGCCAGTGGAGGAAGAGCCGGGGGTTGAGGGACTCTTGTATGAGAATGCAATGCTGAAAGAGGACCTCCAAGCACTTAGAAAGGAGCTGGAAACATGGAAGGAAATCTGCCAAAAGCAGGGTGGAAGAAAGATGTATACATTAATAGAGGCTGCAGACCAAGTGGAGGAAACAGCTTCTGCTGAAGCTGGAGAAAAGGATGAGCGAATACTCTGCCCCACCTGTGGGGAGATCTTTGAGGAAGCAGGCCATAAAATTTTACTTAGCACCTATTCAGCACAACAGCCTGCAGCCACAGAAGGGAAAGCAGTGGAGAAAGAGGATGCTGCAACACAAGAACCAGCACCTTTAAACATCCTTGCTGCAGCTGCTACTTCCCATGATGCAGAAGTCATAGAACAGATGGGAGAAGAACAGGGAGTGGAGGATGCCCTGGAAATTTATAAGGAATGTATGGCAATTCCAAAATGCTCCCACGACATAGAAATCATAGAACAAATGGGAGAAGAACGGGAGATGAAGAATGCTCTGGAGCTTATAAAAGAGTATAGTGAGACCCCAGAGTGTTCTCATGACACAGAAATCATGGAGCCAAGGGATACTCTGGAGGATAGTGAAGAATTTTGTGTTGTAACCCCAGAACGTTCCCAGGACACAATAATTTTAGAAGGAGAAATGGAAATGCAGGACAGTGACAAGTTGAAACAGGATGCTGCAACACAAGAACCAGCAATCCTGAACTTGACCGTCCAACCGACTGAGCAGACAGAAGAAGAAGCCGGGACAGAGGATATTCTGGCATTCAACGATGAACTCTGGGTGGTGACCCCAGAAAGCTCTCATGATACAGAACTCGTAGAAGAGGAGCTGCAGCAAAATAAAGATGAAGATGTAAGCCAGGATGTTGTCACACAAGAACCAACATCCTTGGATGCTGCAGCAAGAACCCCTGAACTGCAGTTGGAGGATAACCCGGGAGTAGAGATCATTCCTGATACACAATGGAGTGATGATGAACAGGTACAGACACCCTGCTCAGGTGACACTGAAATCTTGGAGGAGGAGCTGCAAATTGAAAAGGATATCCAATCTCAGCAGCCAATTGACAAAGAAGACACTGTTACACAAGAACCAGTGTCTCCAAAAGCAATAAAGGCAGCTGCTGAAGAAGGTTTAAGGGATGTTGCTGTTACACAAGAACCAGCAACTCCCTTGATAAGATTAGATGCGCTGGAAGACACTGTCCCACAAGAACCAGTGCTTCCACCTCCTACAGGTATCATTGAATTGGATTCAGATTGAGTGTGTCTTTTCAACTTCCCCAGGCATAGCATAAGAGAACTGCAGATATTAGCAAGTAGCGGGAGAAGGGGAACAGTAAAGTTGGGAGCTGCTGGGTTGCTCACAGAAATTTTTCAAAGGGATAGAGGGGATGCCTGATTTATCTACATTCTTTCCTCTTGCCTGGACAAGGTTCAGTACAATATTCAGATGCAGGTTGTTGCATGAGGACATGCAACAGGATAGTTGGGGGGAGATGTTGAGCCCAGAATTGGCCCTTTTTGACCATCATTTATCACTGTCCCTTACCTTGTCTTACACCAATTACCTTGGCAATTCAACTTATTGTCCTTATATATTCCCCAAATTACCAAGGTATGGCCGATTATTGTTTTATTGTATTAATACTTATGATTGTGATGATTTAAGCTGTGCATCTCTTAATTCGTGCTAACATGATGCAAATTATGAAGGTAGTAAGATAAATAGACCGCAGGAAGATCGGAGCTGAACAAGTCACGGAGGAAGGGACGCCCATTGCTTAAGGAAGGTTCCTTGGGGCTCAAATCGTCAATCAAGGCACAGTCGTGGCAGGGCAGCTGTAACATAAAGTTCTATCTTAAGTATGTCGCTGCTCGAATCCAGCTGTGAGCTGGAAGGACCGCCACTCTTGGGACAGTTGATAACTCCTCTCATATTTGGATATTTCAGTTCTGCCACGCATTGTAACAGCTAGATTATTTAGGGCGCCTGAAGATCATAGATCTTCATGGCTGCCCAATTATAGGTTTAGATGTTGCAACTGTATGTATAAATATGTGGTATTATCTCGATCGAGGGGTTGGACAGCAATGAATTAATTCATCTTGTATTAGCAGTGAAGCCGAAACTGTGTACTCATCCTTCTGTTAATATAAGGAGTTGCTTCTGAGTTAAAGAGAGTGTTGTTCAACCAGCGTCTCTGTGTGAAGACTGGGCCCGTCTTCCACAGAGATTGCTGTGTTAATTTAGGATTTCATCTTTCTGTTGTGTGATGATTTGATCTTTCTTTTGTACGCAGCAGCAATATTCATTGTGTGGATTTCTCAGTAAATGATTTATTTGTGAGATTGGTAAATGGTATCAATAACAGTCGACTGAGTCAGGTTTGTTTTATGTAATTCAATTTCTGTTCACACTGTTGTGCTCATCCTGCAGCTGAAACGTAATCCCAGAAGTTCCTACGAATTAGCTTTCCTGTTATGTGTTGATTGATTTATATTTTGCAATTCAGCATCTTAGAACAGTTGCTTCAATCTCCCTTATTAAATTCTAGAGTAATGTTCAGGTCATGCTTCATGATTCCCAGCTTGATTTCATTAGACAGTTGATTATTTTAGAATGCAATTGAGATTTCCTTCCTGCAATCGTTGATTAGATCTGATATTCGTTCTGCTTGATGCATAATAGAAAAGGATTGTAGTACAGCAGTTAGAAGGCAATTGGGATTGCGTAGATTCTTGGGATGAACATAGATGATAGAAGATAAAAGTATTCACTTCTAATGGTTTGTGTTTAAGCATATATTGTGCACTTGTCCTTTGAAATAAAAAGACTTTCTCGGGTTGACAATAAATTTCATACGCTCTGTGTGTTGATATTTAATTATCTGCAATTAGAGTGCTTGACATATGTGAGGGAAGAAGAGTAAAAGGTTGAGAAGCTCATCCCGTTAAATGTATGAAGAGCCCAAGCTCTGTAAAATTGTGAAAGATTGAAGTAAAACTCATCTCTTTGTAAGTGCGGCAAAGTCAATATGTTTTATAGTGGTAATATTTAAGTCCTTAGTTTTATGTATTCATTCTCAAGAATGTTGGTTTATGCATCCCGCGCATCTATTTCATATTGACCTGCGTAAATGTTGTTTACATTTACGGTCGGTGAATGTCCTGGTTTAACGCATAGTAACTTCTACATATGTTTCGGTTCTTATTTTTTAGCATGAAATACATTTATACAAAGTTTGTTTAAGATTGGGTTATGCGCAGCTAAATAGGTATGCGAAGTTAAATTGTGCGCAGTTAACCTTCGTAAAGTTAAAAGAATTTTGTAAAAGTAAATTTGTGTGAAGCACGAAGTTCATACAAGTCTAGTTCCACAAGGTTAGAGAACTGCACAGTAAAAAGTAGAAATGCACAGTTAACCTGCGCGCAGTAAAAAGTGGAATTGCACAGGTAATTTCCATGCAATTAATTTGTGAAGAAAAGTGTTCGGCAAAATAAATTAGAGAAATTATTTGCTAAGTGAAGCGCAACTCCAAAGAAAAGAAAAAGCTATTATTCATTTACTGCGCATGTCAAATCTTTTACCTGAGCGGTGTGCTTTTCCCTTGATCTGGTATCAAAGCCTGGTTTACGGAAAGTAGAAATTATATTTACAAAAAGGGAAAAGTGATTAAGAATGGCTTCCACTTTGGGTAATTTGCAAACTCCAATATTTTATGGTAAAAATTATGAATATTGGTCTCTAACTATGAAAGCTTTGTTTAGAGTTCACGATGTATGGGAAATAATCCAGAATGGTTATGCAGAACCAGTAGATCTCGCAGCATAAAAAAATATCACACAAGCTGAGAAGGATGTCCTAAGGGAACAGAGGAAGAAAGATGGAAAGATGATGTTCCACATACATCAAGCAACACATGAATCCATACTCCCACAAGTAGCAGCAGCGCAATCAGCTAAGGAAGCGCGTGGGACACGCTGGAAACTTCATATCAAGGTTTGAACAAGGTAAAGATTTCCAAACTTCAAATTCTTAGAAGAGATTTTGAATCTCTGTCAATGAAAAATACCAAGTCAGTAGAATCATTCTACACTCGTGTTATTGGTTTGGTTAATCAAATAAAGTCTCATGAAAAAACTTTAGGTGACCTAAGAGTTGTTGAAAAAGTTCTTAGAGTTCTTCCAAATAAATTTGAATCTTTAGTTGTGACCTTGGAGGAAAGCAAAGATCTGTCCCAATCTACTATTGATGAGTTGCAAGCCTCATTACTCAATCATGAACCTAGAATTAGTGTTTTAGATACATCACTAGAAGGTGCATTCGCGGCATAGTCATCCATATGTCGTGGAATAGGCAGGGTAATATCAAACTCTAGGGGCAGAGGAAGAAATTGTTTTAGAGGAGGTCACAACAGCAGCCCAGCAAAAGTCATTGGTAGAGGTTAGAATCAAACTCCCACTCAGTCAAGAAGCAGTATGACCAAGGAAAGCAAGGCCAAAGACAGTCAAGCAACAACAGCACTCCGAACAACTCATTGTTCTTAGCATGTGCATATCCACTTGAATGAAATGCTATCCAAGAAAGTCCAAATGACAGATGGTATTTAGAGTTAGGCTGTAGCAATCATATGACTGGTAATTCAAATCTATTTTCTAGTCTAGATAAATCGATTCAAACTGATGTCACACTTGGAAATAATATTCAAGTTATTGTTTTGGGTAAGGGTACTGTTGATATTTTAACCAAACAGGTGGAGCAGAAATTTATGCCTGATGTTTATTATGTTCAAGGTATGAGGCATAATTTGATGAGCATTGGACAACTGATGGAAAAAGGTTATAGAGTTCACATGATAGGAAAGCATTGTGTGATCAAGGACATATATCCAAGCAATCAGTTAATTGTCGAAGTGCAGATGACAAGCAATCGCATGTTTTCTTTGAGGATAAGACCAATCATAAAAGGAAAAACAACTCAAGTTGATCATGAAAGACAGAATGAAAATTATGGATCTGCGTTCAAAGAAGAAAGCAAAGAAGCAGAAATTCACTGCAACAAGGAAGAGAAAGATAGCACAATGCAAGTTTCGTTTCAAACAAAAATTCGGGATGAACCCTAGTTATGGCACTTCAGATTTGGACATATGAATTTTGGTGGGCTAAAGCTACTGCACATGAAAGACATGGTAAAAGGATTTCCATTGATTGAAAAGCCAGAGAGAATTTGTGAAGGCTATATTTTTGGAAAATAGCATAGTGAGACTTTTCTAGTCGGAAAGTCATACAGAGCTAGCACACCACTTGAAATTGTGCACTCTGGTATTTATGGACCGATGCAAACACCATCCATGGGAGTATGCACTTATCTTCTCACATTTATTGATGATTTCAAAAGAAAAACATGGTTCTATTTTCTAGAACATAAATCTGATGCATTTAGTTTTTTTCAGCAGTTTGAGGCACTTGTGGAGGAGTAGAGTGGTTACAGCATCAAGATATTAAGAACATATAGAGGTGGTGAGTATGTATCAAATGATTTCTTGAACTTTTGCAAAAATCATGGCATATAGAAGCAATTCACTGCGTGGTATACACCGCAGCATAATGGTATTACAGAGAGGAAGAACATAACCATCATGGAGATGGCGCACAGTATGTTGGCAGCCATGAATCTGTCAAATGAATACTGAGCTAAATAAATGGAAACTGTTGTTTACATCATGAATCGATGTCCAACAAAGAGTGTGAAGAATAAAGTTCCATAGGAATCCTAGACAGGTATGAAACATAGAGTTTCACATTTGAAAGTTTTTGGTTGTGTTGCATACGCACATGCTCCAGATTAGTTAAGAAGGAAATTAGACAATAAAGGACAGAAATGCATTTTTATTGGATGTTTTCAAGACACAAAAGCATACAAGTTGTATGATCCTATTGCAAGAAAATTTATTATCAATCGAGATATTCAATTTGTAGAAAATGAAGCATGGGATGGAACTGTAGAGAAGAATGTGAAAATTGTGTCACATGTTGAACATGATGACATCGCAGAATATATGGTTGAAACTCTACACGTAAATCAGAACTGCGCATATCTGTCTACTCCCAGGACTGCGCAGCATGTTCTAGCTCAAAGAACTCTGACACAAGCCGCAGCTCAAGCAACCCCGAAAATCATACCAAGTGCGCAGCAAACTCCATCAAGTAGTTTTTGCAGCTCGACACCAGCAACTCCGACAAAGACAAGAACCCTGCGTGAGATATATGAGACTAGTACACCTAATTCATTCTCATTTTTTGCATTATTTTCTCATGTTAATGTTCCTCTAACATTTGAAGAAGTTGTTGAAGATAAAGTTTGGGCACAAGCCATGGATGAAGAGATAGAATGCATTGAGAAGAATCGAAAATGGGAATTAGTTGATGTTCCTAAGGAAAAGGATGTGATAAGCATGAAATGGATTTATAAGACCAAGCAAGATTATGATGGAAATGTGCAGAAGCACAAGGCAATATTGGTAGCAAGAGGACTCACACAAAATCCTGGCATAGAATTCAATGAAAATTTTGAACCTGTAGCTCAAACGGATACTATCAGAACAGTTTTGGCCATCGCAGCTCATAAGACATGGCCCGCTTAGCAAATGGATGTTAATTCTGCATTTTTAAATGGTTATTTGGAGGAGGAAGTATATCTTGAGAAACCACAAGGCTATGAAGTTCCAGGACAAGGACACAGAGTTTACAGACTGAAAAATGCACTCTAGGGTTTGAAGCAAGCTCCTAGAGCTTCGTACAATCGCATTGACTCATACCTAATTCATAATGGATTTCACATAAGTGAATGTAAGCCGACGCTATACACAAAAATCAACAAGCAAGGTCATCAGCTACTTGTTTTCTTGTATGTAGATGATTTAATATTTACTGGTGATTTTGCATAGAGGAATTTAGAACAGTCATGGAAACTGAATTTGAAATGAGTAATTTGGGGCTTATGAATTATTTTCTCGGCATAGAAGTCCAACAGACTGAAAATGGGATATTTATATCTCAGTCAAAGTATGCAAGCGATGTCTTGAACATATTTAAGATGTTAAACTGTAAGACAGCTCCAACACTAGTGATAATAGGTTTGAAATTGAGCAAGGATGATGATGGATCCAATGTAGATCCTACGTTGTTTAAAAGGCTTGTTGGAAGCCTTATGTATCTTATAGTAACAAGGCCAGACATCATGTATGGATTCAGTTTAATATCAAGATTCATGGATTCACCAAAATAATCTCATTGGCAAGCAGGTAAAATAATTCTAAGATATGTAAGTGGAACAAAAGACTGTTATTTTGTATTCAACCTCAGAAAATTTCAAACTCATTGGATACACTAATAACGATAATGGAGGCAACATACATGACAGAAAAAGCATGTATGGGAATACATTTCATGTCGGATTAGGTGTTGTATCATGGGCTTGAAAGAAACATTCCATAGTAACTCTTTCTTCAGCAGAAGCAGAGTATGTTGTAGCTACAAGCGCTGCATGTCAAGCCGTTTGGATGCAGAGGATGTTAAGTTATTTGTCATAGAACCAGCAAGAAACCACGATCATTTAATGTGACAACAATTCAGCTATCGCACTGCCAAAGAATCATGTGTTCCACAAGAGAACCAACAACATCGACACAAGGTATCATTTTATCAGAGAATTGATAAACAACAAGGAAATTTGTTTAGAATTTTGCAGGTCTGAAGATCAGGTAGTAAGTATATTTACAAAACCATTGGCAAAGGACCCATTCCAATATCTGTGAAGTTGTTTTGGAGTGACAAGTTCTGCGTAGTGAACTATGTTATGAACAGAGCATGTTTTAGCTCTTAAATATTTTGTAATATTTTTTTTTTTTTATGATCCCCATCCGCTCATAATTAAGGGGGAGTGTTGGAATATTGTAATTAATGAGTTGATAACATATTTGATATGCTCCGGCTCTGTCAGAATCCTAGTCATTCATTTTGTCAGTCTACAATGTTAGATAGTTAGTCAGTTTGCAGCCAATCCGGGTCATGGCAAGTTAGTATTTATGTAGCCGCGTTTGTATTTCACAGGCTCATAACTTCTTAGGTAGAATTTATTACAGTCATTAATGAAACCCTGTAGCTTTGAGGAGAAGCCAAACCATGTTTGCATATAAATGAAAATCTCTGATAAAGATAGAGATAGAGATGTATGTGAGGGAAGAAAAGTAAAAGGTTGAGAGGCTCATCCCGTGAAATGTATGAGGAGCCCAAGCTTTGTAAAATTGTGAAAGATTGAAGTAAAACTCATCTCTGTGTAAGTGTAGCAAAGTTACTCTATTTTACAATGGTAATATATAAGTCTTTATTTTTATGTATTCATTCTCAAGAATGTTGGCTTATGCATCCCGCACATCTATTTCATATTGACCTGCGTAAATGTTGTTTACATTTACGGTCTGTAAATCAAATCAAGATTCCAAGCATTTCATGGTGGTGAATGTCCTAGTTTAACGCGTAGTAACTTCTACATATACTTCGGTTCTTATGTTTTAGCTTGAAATATATCCATACAAAGTTTTTTATGCGCACCTAAATAGGTATGCGAAGTTAAATTTTGCACAGTTAACCTTCGTAAAGTTAAAAGAAGTTTGCAAAAGTAAATTTGTGTGAAGCACGAAGTTCATACAAGTAGAAATGTACAGAATTGGAATTGCACAGGTAATTTATGCACAGTTAATTTGTGAAGAAAAATGTTCGGCAAAATAAATTAGAGAAATTTTTTTCTAAGTGAAGCATAGCTCCAAAGAAAAGAAAAAGATATTATTCATTTACTGCGCAGGTCAAATCTTTTACCTACGCGGTTTGCTTTTCCTTTGAGTCAAGCGGTATCCAATCCTATTCAGTTGCAAATTCCATATATTATCTTACACATAGTTAGTTGGCTTTAGCGGGAGATTGAACCTTTCCTATTTCCATTGTGTCTATCCTTTTTGACACATAGTTAGTTGGCTTTAGCGGGAGATTGAACCTTTCATATTTCCATTTTTTTCTAGGCATTTCCATTTCCTTGTAGGAAAACGTGGCCATGTAATGCTTGGCCTTTTGCAAAAGCCTGCCAATTAATAACACTTGTCCTTTAAGAAGTGAGCACAATCAATGTAATCAAAATCCTGTAGAATGAAATGATCTAAACCTTTTACTTTCATGGTGCGTTTAATGGTTGATAAATTATGGATCATTTGATAGAGTGTAGATAATTATGAATAAATATAGTTTTTAATGGTTGATAGACTCTCAATCATTTGATAGAGTATAGATAATTATGAAGAAATATAGCTTTTATTATGAAGATCTAATTTGATTGCCATTTGAATTTTGCAAGTGTTAGAAGAATCAGGATTTGTTATGGATTTGCAAATTTTTGATGTTGTAATTTTACAGGGATGAACATTAGAAGTTACAATTGGAAAGTAATTTTCAACTAAATTTGACAAAGTTGAAAAATGTTTGTTTAACCCTTAAATAAAATAACATGGATCTATTTTTGAACGCATAAAACATCCTTATAAATTTTCTCTCATTTCCTTGTTTGGAAATTGGAAAGAGGTAACACCTTCTTTAAATAAAAAGTAAAGTCCATTTTTAGCATTATGGTTTTTTGTGAATGAGGCAACCTCTTTTGCCCCCTTACATTTTAAAAGAGTTTATGTTAATACTAATAGTTTTCCATTCAGTTATAAATTTTAAAAAATCAGAGTTCATGTAAGTCCTGTCAAGAATTAATTACTCCACCGCTAAGATTAGATGTCCGTCAATATTCTGAAGAGGCAGCACCGCCCAGATTTACTAAAGACAAACCAAATCAGATTTATTTTGACTGTTCAAATTTCTTGAAGTGGCATCCACCGCTTAACCGACTTAAACATTAAGGATGAAGAGACATCTATTGCAGCATATCAAGTTTAGAAGGGCCAACACAGTTTTCTATTCTGTCAGTCTGTAACAGCCTGTAACAAAGCATTTAGTTTTGCAGATCATATTTTGTTATGAAAGGCCAATTAACATTTAATGATCCATTAGGCTGAAACACTATAAATACTCCCATTCTAATTGTGATTCGATATGGATAATACAGAGCGAATGACGTTTATGTTAAACTCAAAAAAAATTCCTGTGTGTTTCAGTTATGCTCTGTTTATGAGTTTGTAAACTCAGAATTATTTGTGTTGATTAGTTTGTTGTAGAAGCTTAAGTGATTGATGATATTTGAGAGTTAATTATAATTAGTTGTTATTAGATAAGTTTGTGAACGCAGGGGTCATCATAACATAGCTGTATCAGACAGCTGTAACAGTCCTGTAGGTGACTGTTAGCTGTGACTGTCCTGTAGGTTTCTATTAAGTAAAATAGTCAGTTGTTACTGTTAGCTGTGACTGTGCTGAAGATTATAGTGAGCTCTGACTATGCTGAATATCACAGTCGGCTGTAACAGTCAGCTACAACTGTACTGTAGGAAATTTTTCTGAATTTTGAATATCTGTGAGTGTTGCTCGAGTAGATGCAACACCTCCCTTTCCTTCCCACAGTGGTATCAGAGGCTGGTTAAGGTTTATTTCTCGTTTTTGTTTTGAGCAATTTTAATTTAAATTTGAGATGGCTACTAAAAGCAATTCAGTGCAGCCACAAATTCTTGTGTTGAATGAAAGGAATTATGACACATGGTTTATTAAGATGAGAACTATCCTGCATGCTCAGGATCTTTGGGAGTTTGTTACAATTGGCTATCTAGAGCAAGCTGATCAAGCTGCTGAATTGGCTCTGTGAAATGTTGAGCGTGCTGTGTTGAAGGAGAATAGGAAGAAAGATAACAAAGCTCTTGTCCTTATTCAGCAAGGCCTAAATGAATCAATATTTCCGAATATATCAAGTGTTGATTCTTCGAAGAAAGCTAGGGACACTCTTGAAACCTGTTATCAAGGTGTGACCAAAGTGAAGAATGTGAAGTTGCGGAGCTTAAGAAGGGATTTCGAGAATCTGAAGATGAAGGATAGTGAGACCGTTGATAATTTTATGACTCAAGTTATGAGTACTATTGTTAATATTTAATATGCTAAGACTGAAAATAGCAGCATTACATTCCATTTCACAATAATAGCATATACAGGATCACTGAAGAAACAACAAGCATAGCATAAACACAAGAGACACAGATTTATCCTGGGAAACAATCATGGGGTAGAAAACCCAGTAAAGCTTCCTCAATATAGATGACCAGCAATACACAAAGATGCAAACCAAAGATATGATCTCCTCCTCCACCATAGCAGACCTCTCCTCCACAAGTGCTCCTTTCTCAAGTGAGTGTATGTGTCAAATGAGGAACACACCTCCTCTATTTATACACTACACTGACATGTATTTTACAAAGGTACACATAGGCTCGTATTTAACCAATGGGTTAAATACCCCACTACAACTGACTGGGCCGACCCCTCTAGGGTGGTCTAATAACCCTTTGACCCACATAACATATACAGGGCCGACCCCCACTAGGGAAGTCTAATAACCCGAGTTACCACATTCCGACGGAGGAATAAACATCTCCGGATATACAATAAGATCTTCACGGAGGAATGAAACATCTCCGGAATAATAAAGTACAAATATAATATTCTTTGAAGTTACAATATCTCAACACTCCCCCTTAACGAGAAGGATATTATAACAACATCTGCACGAGCAAGGAGTCATCAAAATCATACATGATACATCTATAAATCATTGGAAGCTTTCTCAACATCATCAATAACTCAAGCAGTTACTGGAACATCTTCAATACTGGAACATTGACATCTTCAGTATTGAGTCTTTATCTTATGTAGCACTTGAACAGCTACAACAATATCATCATCTGGATCCTCACGATTATCATCATCACACGATCATCAGCATCGTCATCTCACGATCATCAGCATCGTCATCGCACGATCATCAGCATCGTCATCTCACGATCATCAGCATCGTCATCTCACGATCATCAGCATCGTCATCACACGATCATCAGCATCGTCATCACACGATCATCAGCATCGTCATCACACGATCATTAGCATCGTCATCACACAATCATCAGCATCGTCATCACACGATCAACAACATCATCATCTAGATCATCACGATCAGCAGCATCGTCATCTAGATCATCATGATCAGCATCATCGTCATCTGGATCATCACGATCAATAACATCGTCATCTAGATCATCACGATCAACAACATCATCAATACAAGTATAAATATCATTAATACAAGTATCCTCATCAATACAAGTATACACATCATCAATACAAGTATCCTCATCAATACAAGTATACACATCATCAATACAAGTATCCTCATCAATACAAGTATACACATTATCAATACAAGTATCCTCATCAATACAAGTATACACAACATCAATACAAGTATCCTCATCAATACAAGTATACACAATAGCAGCATACCCTGCAACACACAAGATCCAATTACGGGATGATCAATCCCTCTCACTTTAGGACATAGGTCCAAGGATGATACAATCCTGATCCGCTTACGGGATGATCAGTCCCTCTCAGTTTAAGACAACTCTCATGTCCATGGATGATGCAATCCAGATCAACTTACAGGATGATCAATCCTTATCACTTTAAGACACCTCACCATGTCTAGGGACGAGGCAATCCCAATCTATTTACTGGATGATTAGTCCTTATCACTTAAGACATCTCACCATGTCTAGGGACGACGCAATCCCGATCTATTTACAGGATGATTAGTCCTTATCACTTTAAGATATCTCACCATGTCTAGGGACGAGGCAATCCCAATCTATTTACAGGATGATTAGTCCTTATCAGTTTAAGACATCTCACCATGTCTAGGGATGAGGCAATCCCAATCTATTTATAGGATGATTAGTCCTTATCAGTTTAAGACATCTCACCATGTCTAGGGATGAGGCAATCCCAATCTATTTACAAGATGATTAGTCCACTCAATCTCATTTAGGACTATCCTTCCTTTCAAAATTACTGGATTTACTGTCCAAGGATGATTTAATCCATTCAATTCATTTAGGACTATCCTTCCTTTCGGAATTACTGGATTTACTGTCCAAGGATGATTTAATCCACTCAATTCATTTAGGACTATCCTTCCTTTCAGAATTACTGGATTTACTGTCCAAGGATGATTTAATCCACTCAATTCATTTAGGACTATCCTTCCTTTCGGAATTACTGGATTTACTGTCCAAGGATGATTTAATCCACTCAATTCATTTAGGACTATCCTTCCTTTCGGAATTACTGGATTTACTGTCCAAGGATGATTTAATCCACTCAATTCATTTAGGACTATCCTTCCTTTCGGAATTACTGGATTTACTGTCCAAGGATGATTTAATCCACTCAATTCATTTAGGACTATCCTTCCTTTCGGAATTACTGGATTTACTGTCCAAGGATGATTTAATCCACTCAATTCATTTAGGACTATCCTTCCTTTCGGAATTACTGGATTTACTGTCCAAGGATGATTTAATCCACTCAATTCATTTAGGACTATCCTTCCTTTCAGAATTACTGGATTTACTGTCCAAGGATGATTTAATCCACTCAATTCATTTAGGACTATCCTTCCTTTCGAAATTACTGGATTTACTGTCCAAGGATGATTTAATCCACTCAATTCATTTAGGACTATCCTTCCTTTCGGAATTACTGGATTTACTGTCCAAGGATGATTTAATCCACAACCGTACATTTAGGACCAACGTCCAAGGATGACTTAATCCTCAACCGTACATTTAGGACCTACGTCCAAGGATGACTTAATCCTCAACCGTACATTTAGGACCTACGTCCAAGGATGACTTAATCCTCAACCGTACATTTAGGACCTACGTCCAAGGATGACTTAATCCTCAACCGTACATTTAGGACCACATCCAAGGATGACTTAATCCTCAACCGTACATTTAGGACCTACGTCCAAGGATGACTTAATCCTCCACCATACATTTAGGACCACGTCCAAGGATGACTTAATCCTCAACCGTACATTTAGGACCTACGTCCAAGGATGACTTAATCCTCAACCGTACATTTAGGACCTACATCCAAGGATGACTTAATCCTCAACCGTACATTTAGGACTACGTCCAAGGATGTCTTAATCCTCAACCATCCACCAAGGACTTCATTCTCGAAGACATAGGTCTACGGCTCTTCTTTAGGACTGAAGTCCAGGGATGATCCAATCCCCTCACATGTTCACCAAAAACTTCATTCTCGAAGACATACGTCTACGGCTCTTCTTTAGGACTGAAGTCCAGGGATGATCCAATCCCCTCACATGTTCACCAAGAACTTCATTCTCGAAGACATACGTCTACGGCTCTCTTGAGGATGATGCAATCCTATCATGTCCACCAAGGACTTCATTCTCGAAGACATACGTCTACGGCTCTTCTTTAGGACTGAAGTCCAGGGATGATCCAATCCCCTCACATGTTCACCAAGAACTTCATTCTCGAAGACATACGTCTACGGCTCTCTTGAGGATGATGCAATCCTATCATGTCCACCAAGGACTTCATTCTCGAAGACATACGTCTACGGCTCTTCTTTAGGACTGAAGTCCAGGGATGATCCAATCCCCTCACATGTTCACCAAGAACTTCATTCTCGAAGACATACGTCTACGGCTCTCTTGAGGATGATGCAATCCTATCATGTCCACCAAGGACTTCATTCTCGAAGACATACGTCTACGGCTCTCTTTAGAACATATGTTCAAGGATGATGCAATCCCCTTGTCACCTTTGACCCTATCTAAGGACCATCCACCAACCTCTTTGTCGGCATCACTAATATAGGTATCCTCATTATCGACCTCACTGTCGATGCAGGCAATCTCATCATGAGTTATCACATCACTCCCCCTTTCGAGGAGGGTCCTTCTGAACTATATTAAGTTTGTCTCAGAAAACTTTACTTGAGGTAGAGGTTTGGTTAGTACATTGGATCGGTAGAGGTTTGGTTAGTACATTTTTGGTTCCTTTCTGCACCATATCGTCTGTGTATAGAAACAATATTCAACCTTGTAGCAAAGGTTGAGATCCTCATCACGCATGGTGATCATTAAGCTCATCAACTGATTATCGATCCTGGGTACCCATACAGAACCTGATTCACACTTCTTCTTTAATTACACCATTAAGATAATGGTCTTATCTAGCCACTTGGAGCAAACATCTTATCATGATTCTCTTCCTCTTTCTAAGAGAATTTTCTAGCCACAAGCCTTCTATAGTGAGTTTGATTTGTAAATCCTTTTGTTTGAACATCCATCGCTTGTTCAGTGTTCATCATTCATCATGATCTTTCCTACAAATAAAAATTAAGTACATGATTAGTAATACTTCATAATCATCAAATCATATTGACATGATAACCTATTATGCATACAGATATCATTTACATAGTTATGTAACTATTTTGACCAATACTTCGGCACAACACTTTCCCATATCCTGTATGCATACAGTGGCTATCTAGATGCCTTCCATCTCTACCAGAACATACTATTGAGAGTGTGCACAGCTCTCAGCATGTCAGCAAAGAGGTTTCATTCTAGACAAGCAACAATGGAATGTTTGTCCAACTTACCAATCATATGCATATTAGTAGTATACTGTTCAATGCTCTATGAATGTTTACACTCAGCATGATATATTCTAGGAATACAAATATGCATACAAGCAATATCATTTACTATTTCAAATAACATCTCAAATACTTATCTTTTATGTTTGTGTGGTTGCCTCCCGCTTGATCTTCTATATGTCTTTTGAACTTCTATTCATTCTGTACCACTGTGCATGCTCAAGTGTGCACTAGTGTCATCCTCATACACAGACATACATTCATTAGTATATTCTCAATATTATCAAAACATTCTAGTTCTAAATAATCTTTGAAAATGTATAGTCATGATTATAGATAATATTCAAGGTTTCAAGGAAGTCTTCTTTTACTTCTGCATATTCTTGTTTGATCATAGTACTCTTCTGGTTAATTAGATCATCAAAATAAGAGACATAATATGCATAAACCCTTGATTACTAACTTTATGAATAAGCATAACCAATCATACCAAGTATACTTATATAAGGGATCCTAAGGTAAGATTCTAACTTGTCATAGGAAAACATACCTGGATTAGTATATCTGCTTAGCTATGTACAACATACCTAAACAATCTCTTCAATGATTTAGAGATCCTGAGCTAGAACCTGCATGTCTCATAGGTTAAGCATAATATAACAAAGTCATACATACCTCGTAAGTAGAACAAAGATTATGGATGAGTCTTTGTCTTCATGTTGTCATGTTTTAAGGAGCTTGATTTGTCTTTTGTGATGTACCTGTATCTTGTTAGCAAACGACATCAACCTCATACAACACCATAATGCATTAGTTCAATCATATAGCCCTAATCAATGAATGTCTTCGATCATTCACATGCATTCATACTATTACTAGGGTGATAAGACAATTCTAACATTAATCAAGATTGTACTAATAAATAACATGAAGACAAACACATTATGAACTTAATCAAGAATCAGATTTCAAGACATACCTGAACCTCAAGTCATACCTGTCGAGACTTCTTGTAGTCTTCTTATGTAAGGCCTTAGCCTCAACTCCCCCTGAAACTTGATCTAGAGCTTGATTAGGGTTTGCTAGAGAAACCCTAAAAATTCAATCTTTGACTTTCAAACTTCCGAATGAATGGAAGGATGTGTCTTGCTGAGCTGATCAAACTAGCATACTTCAATTTTGAAATCTCCAAAAATTGACCCCTCAAAATTGCCTTTCAAACTTCTAGATCTTCTTGACAGGATCCCAAACTAGGGTTTGATGAAGCCCACCCTTTTGCTCAATCAAAAGGTTTGATCCAAGGCTCTAAACTCTTAGTTTTCTGAGAAGCTTCCAGCCGTGGATTCCGATTCCAAAAATTCTAACTTTCTCCGAAACCCTAAATTCCGGAAGCCATGAATAAAGGTGCTCCAAAAATAATTCTGTTTTGACAGAAATATGCACCTGATTGTTTCTACTATAACTCTGAAATTTTTGCTCCAAAGGGTCTAAAAACATTTTCTGTAGTAGCCTGACCTGTCATCTTTCCATCCTGACAGGTCTGACCTCAATTGGATTTTCTAAGAGAGAGTTATGCCAAGTGTCGCAACGTGACCTGTTTATGGGATAAAACAGGAGAGCGAACTTGTATGTCATGCCACGTGTCACTGTTTGACCTTCGGCCTCTGAAAATTTTTCCTGAGATAGCTCTCCCTGTTAGCTTTCTATCCTGATAGGTCTGACCTCAATTGGACTCTCTGACAGAGAGTTATGCCAAGTGTCGCAACGTGACCTGTTTATGGTATAAAACAAGAGAGAGAACTTGTACGGCGTGCCACGTGTCACTGGTTCACCTTTGGCCTCTGAAAACGTTTCCTGAGATATTAAAGTCTGTGTACTACCTGTCACTTTTTACGAAATTTCATTTGGATCTTCCTAGCCCAAGTTATGACCTTTTTGCCAAGGTTACCTGATTTTGACTGAGATCTGGAAGAGGCAGAAACCCTAACATGTACTGATCATAACTCATAAAGTACAATGAATCTGAGGGTGCCCTTTGGACACAAGGTACCTGAGGATGTTATCTTCGACCTGTAAAGTTTTCAGACCCTGAAACTTCGCATAAATGGATTTATAGCGAAA
This sequence comes from Larix kaempferi, assembly GCA_027924585.1. Lineage (NCBI taxonomy): Eukaryota > Viridiplantae > Streptophyta > Pinopsida > Pinales > Pinaceae > Larix > Larix kaempferi. The sequence goes on from BSBM01000826.1 coordinate 3,125,027, forward strand.
GTTCCACGATGACTGGTTTTTGCTATGTAAAACCCTAACCTTCAAATTGTCGTAAGTAAAGCAAGTGTCGTAAGTGCCATACCTTGCCTTCCTTCAGGTTAGCTCTGATACCATGTTAATATTTAATATGCTAAGACTGAAAATATCAGCATTACATTCCATTTCACAATAATAGCATATACAGGATCACTGAAGAAACAACAAGCATAGCATAAACACAAGAGACACAGATTTATCCTGGGAAACCCTCATGGGGTAGAAAACCCAGTAAAGCTTCCTCAATATAGATGACCAGCAATACACAAAGATGCAAACCAAAGATATGATCTCCTCCTCCACCATAGCAGACCTCTCCTCCACAAGTGCTCCTTTCTCAAGTGAGTGTATGTGTCAAATGAGGAACACACCTCCTCTATTTATACACTACACTGACATGTATTTTACAAAGGTACACGTAGGCTCGTATTTAACCAATGGGTTAAATACCCCACTACAACTGACTGGGCCGACCCCTCTAGGGTGGTCTAATAACCCTTTGACCCACATAACATATACAGGGCCGACCCCCACTAGGGAAGTCTAATAACCCGAGTTACCACATTCCGACGGAGGAATAAACATCTCCGGATATACAATAAGATCTTCACGGAGGAATGAAACATCTCCGGAATAATAAAGTACAAATATAATATTCTTTGAAGTTACAATATCTCAACAGCTATAAACCAGCTGAGACAGTATGGTGAAGTCCTTCCAGATCAGCGTGTGATAGAAAAATTGCTGAGATGTTTGCCAAAGAAGTTTGAAGCAATGGTTGTTCCAATTGAAGAGTTTAAAGATGTCAGTCAAATGCACATTGATGAGTTGACTGGTTCTTTGATTGCTCGTGAATAAAGAATGAACAGGCATGATGACACTCCTTTAGAAAATTATTTTACATCTCACTTACATGTTACTAGAGGCAGAGGCAGAGGAAGGTCTAGTAGCAGAGGAAGAGGAGGTCAAACTGCTGATAATTGTGATAGCAGAAATGATTTAGAATCTGAAGAAAAGTTACAGCAGAATACTCCTAGCGTAAGGGGGAGTAGCAACAGAACGTGGCAGCCAAGAAATCAAAGGTATGAGAGATCTAAAGTTCAATGTTTCTATTGCAAGAAATTTGGGCATTGTGCTAACAAGTGCTGGAAGAAGCAAGCTGATTTTGGTAAGATGTCTACACACATTTCAGAGGAGATTGAAAATGAAGAGAATCTTGTGTTTTTAACTTGTAATGTCACCCAGGAAACTTCAAAGGATATATGGTTCTTGGACAGCGCATGCAACAATCATATGACTGGAAATAAGGAGTTATTTGTAAATCTGGATACAAGCATTCAGTCTGAAGTAATGTTGGGTAATGACTATAAGGTAAAAGTTGATGGTAAAGGTGTGATTGCTGTATATGACAAGAATGGAAAAAGAAGAACAATTCATGATGTTTATTATGTTCTTGGTTTAACGTGTAATTTATTGAGTGTTGGACAGTTGTTGGAGAAGAAGTACATAGTGGTCTTTAAAGACAAGGTATGTACTATTTATGACAAATTTCTAAGTAAGCCGTTGATAGCCAGAGTAGAAATGACAAAGAACAGAATGTTTCCACTGATTATGAGAAATGATTTGACTAACTCTTTGAATGCTTATAAAACTAAGAGTTTAGATCAGTCATGGTTATGGCATTTGAGGTATGGCCATTTACATTTTGGTGGCTTAGATCTGTTACAGAAGAAGCAGATGGTAAAAGGATTGCCTAGTATCCAGTAGCCAGCAAGCTCATGTGAGAGCTACATATTGGGAAAGCATCATAGAGAGAAATTCATCTCTGGAGTATCATATAGAGGAAAAGCACCGTTGGAGCTGGTACACACAAATGTGTGTGGACCGATGCAAACACCTTCCTTGACTGGTAATGTTTACTTTATGACTTTCATTGATGATTTTAGTCAAAAAAATTGGGTGTATTTGCTGAAACAGAAATCTCAAACATTTGATGTGTTTAAAAGTTTTAAAGCTATGGTTGAAAAAGAGAGTGACAGAAGTATTAAAGTCTTCATATCGGATAGAGGAGGTGAGTATATGTTGAATGAGTTTGTGGAATTTTTCAAATATCATGGAATTAAAAGACAATTTACTGCTCGCTACACTCCACAACAAAACAGAGTAGCAGAAAAAAAGAATCGAACCATTATGAACATGGCTCGAAGTATGATGAAGGAGAAGCATCTTTCAAATGAATATTGGGGAGACATTGTTTCCTATGTTGTATACATTCTTAACAGAAGCCCAACTAAGAGCGTGAAGGATCACGTTCCCCAGCAAACATGGAATGGTAAGTGTAGCAGCATATCTCATTTAAGAATTTTTGGTTGTGTAGCTTATGCACATGTACCTGAAGAGATGAGGAGAAAGTTAGATGACAGAAGTCGGAAATTTATTTTTGTTGGATGTAGTGAATAATCTAAAGCATATAGAATATATAACCCAATCACCAAGAATTATGTTATTAGCAGAGATGTGATGTTTAAGGAAGAAGAAGCATGGGATGGTAGCATAGAAAAGTTGGTTGCAGAGGACGTTGTTACATCTCACGCAGAAGATGAGGGTGATGAGAAGGGCACACATGGAGGACAATTAATTCCACAAACGCCTACACCAGCAGTAAGGACACCTTCCAGAACGCCCAGAACTCAAGAACGTGGTTAACCATCAAGTGTTGATGGATGACAAGGAACATGATCAGAGGTAAGAAATGAATCAAATCCGACGCTAGCTTCATTAAGAAACAGAGTTAGAGGTCAGAAGACTAGAAGTTTAAGGGAATTGTATGAGAAAGATGAAGAAGTAGATCAAGTTTCAAATTTTGCATTGATAGCATGTGATCCAGTAAGTTTTGATGAAGCAGTTAAAAATGATGTTTGGATAAAAGCAATGGATGAAGAAATTGATGCCATAGAAAGAAATCATACTTGGGATCTTGTAGATCTGCATGATAATAAAAATTGTGTTGGTGTCAAATGGATTTACAAAACTAAGTTAAATGTTGATGGAGAAGTTGAAAAATACAAAGCAAGTCTTGTAGCTCAGGGGTTTAGTCAACAACCTGGTATTGATTATAATGAGACGTTTGCACCTGTATCCGGACTTGATACAGTAAGAATGGTATTAGCTATTGCTGCTCATAATAAATGGTATGTATATCAAATGGATGTAATGTCTGTGTTTTTGAATGGATCTTTAGAAGAAGAGGTTTATGTAAGACAAACTCCTGGATATGAAATTGATGAACATGATGACAAAGTGTACAGATTAAAGAAAGCATTGTATGGATTGAAGCAGGCACCTAGAGTTTGGTACAACAGGATTGATGAATATTTGAATAGTGAAGGATTTAGCAGAAGTCCACGTGAGCCAACCTTGTATACAAAGGTAAACCAAGATGGTAAGATACTGATTGTTTGCATATATGTTGATGATTTGATCTTCATTGGAGATCTTTCAGTAGATGAGTTTAAGAAAGCCATGAAAACAGAATTTGAGATGACTGATTTAGGAATGATGAAATATTTTCTTGGTATAGAAGTAATTCAATCTGACGATGGTATTTCTATCAGTCAAATTAAGTATGCAAATGATGTACTGAAAAGATTCAGAATAATGAATTGTAAGCCAGCTGTAACACCAATTGCAACTGGTACAAAACTCAGTAAGGAGGAGGATGGGTCAAAAGTTGATCCAACGATGTATAAGAGACTGGTAGGAAGTCTCATGTACTTGACTGCAACAAGACCTGATATAGTGTTTGTAGTAAGTATGATTTCACGATTTATGGAGTCTCCAAAGAATACCCATTGGCAAGCTGGAAAGAGGATTCTGAGATATATTGCTGGAACAACAAATTTTGGTATCCAGTATACATCAAACCCAGATTTTAAGTTGATTGGATATACTGATGGTGATTTTGCAGGTTCTACAGATGATAGAAAGAGTACATCTGGATATGTATTCAGTTTTGGATTGGGATCAGTAGCGTGGGATTCAAAGAAGTAGCCCATAGTGACACTATCCTCTGCTGAGGCAGAGTATGTTGCAGCAACAGCAGCTGCATGTCAGACTATCTGGATGAGAAGAAATCTATCTGAGTTACAGCATGAACAAGATAGACCAACACAGATTTTATGTGACAACAAATCAACGATTGCACTATCAAGAAATCACATCTTTCAGAAAAGAAGCAAGCATATTGATACAAGGTATCATTTCGTTCATGAACTGATAAACAAGAATGAAATCAGTATGGAATTTTGCAGATCAGAAAATCAGTTTGCAGACCTATATACAAAACCTCTGGGAAAAGAGCTATTTGAGTTTCATAGAAAAAGCATTAGGGTTTGTAAGCTGTAACAGAAATCTAGTATTTCAAAAAAAAAAATTTGAGTGTAGTAATTAAGGGGGAGAATGTCAGGAATTAATCACTCTACCGCTAAGATTAGATGTCCGCTGATATTCTGAAGTGGCAGCACCGCCTAGATTTACTAAAGACAAACCAAATCAGATTTATTTTGACTGTTCAAATTTCTTGAAGTGGCATCCACCACTTAACCGACTTAAACATTAAGGATGAAGAGACATATGTTGCAGCATATCAAGTTCAGAAGGGCCAACACAATTTTCTATTCTATCAGTTTGTAATAGCCTGTAATAGAGCATTTAGTTTTGCAGATCATATTTTGTTATGAAAGGCCAATTAACATTTAATGATCCATTAGGATGAAACACTATAAATACTCCGATTGTAATTGTGATTCGATATGAATAATACAGAGCGAATGAAGTTTATGTTAAACTCAGAAAATTTTCCTGTGTGTTTCAGTTATGCTCTGTTTATGAGTTTGTAAACTCAGAAATATTTGTGTTGATTAGTAATTTAGTTTGTTGTAGCAGCTTAAGTGATTCATGATATTTGAGAGTTAATTATAATTAGTTATTATTAGATAAGTTTGTGAACGCAGGGGTCATCATAACGTAGCTGTATCAGACAGCTGTAACAGTGCTGCAACAGTCGTGTAGGTGACAGTTAGCTGTGATTATCATGTAGGTTACTGTTGAGTAAAATAGTCAGCTGTTACTGTCAGCTGTGGATTATAGTGAGCTGTGACTTTGCTGAATATCACAGTCGGCTGTAACAATCAGCTGCGACTATACTGTAGGCGAGTTTTCTGAATTTGGAATATCTGTGAGTGTTGCTCGAGCAGTTGCAACACCTCCCCTACCTTCTCACAAGTCAATTTTTAACATTATGGTTCTTGTGAATGAGGAAACGTTTTTGACACCCTTCCATTTTAAAAAAGTTTTTATATACATATTTTCTTTCGGGATATTTTTGTAGTATGGGGATTTGAACCCCATCCCACACTCCCCCACAACTTCTGAAATACCCAAGCTTTCTTCACTCACCAAGTGAGCTTCCTTCACTTTCTGAAATGCCCAGGCTTATATTAATACTAATTGTAATATGTTAATAATATTAATTGTTTGTCATGAAATAGTTTAACTTTAGAAGATTGGAGAAATAGTTGAAATATGAAAAGTGAAAGCAAATAAGTTATATCATATACCATTAATAAGAGATAACTTATCCTTGTTCACCCTCTGTTATTAATGAAGGATGTGCTAGTTGCATAGTTTTAGAGATTTTTTGCTTATGTTGGAGTCCCTGTACATAGAAGTGTCCAGTGTTTATGTTGAATGAATATTAGCGTACAACCCACAACTCTATTTGTTGATTTTCGTTGCTTGTTGTAGCTCTCATCTCAATTCGAAAATGACATTGCATCTGCAATTTTGTTTCTTTGAAGCGCAATGTTGTTTTTCTGACTTCTGATTTTACAGACAATTTATGTTAATGCCAAAATATTTCTTGCACAAGTATTTACCCAAAGGTAAAAATCAGTAGATAAGCTTTCGACCTCCCTCTCTTTTTCTGTCAATGTTCAGTTTAGAAGCTAACATATAACAGGAAAACAAGTAGCTTTCTTTGGATTCCGTCGTCTCTATTCTATACTAAAAAAACCAGGAAAACAGGTTATATACTAAACTTAGAGGCAATGCTGCAAAAGGGAAAATTTATAATCTTTATGATGATAATTAAAAAAGTTCTCCAAATCTAAATCCATATCCAAATCCATATCTCCATAGCTGAAATTGTTCTTGTCATTATCTATCATGCTCGCTCCTCTCCTCTACAACAGAATTTTGCAGGTTTTTGTAGAGAAGTGTACATATTATTAAATATTAATTCCAATCCCCACATCATCCTCCTCAAGCAATGAGATCAAGTGAATGCATACTGTGTATCAGTTGGTAGATTTTATAGTAAATGCATCAATTAAAGTTGTGTAGCTTCTGGAAGAAGCTAATACATAGATGTCTCTAGACATTGATCGTTAGAGAGAAGTTCATCACCATATGTATAAATCTTTGTTCTCGGTTAGTGGAAAACATATAATTCCACGCATTTTCCCTCAGCCCACTCTGTACGTTTTGCCGGCTCCTACAATTGGTATCAGAGCCAAGCTCTGTCATTGTAGCTGCTTTGGTTGATAGTTGTAACCACTGGTAAGGTCGTCGTTCTTTCTTAGAAGCATAATATTCGTGGTGCCGCTATTGTTGAGTCCTCAATCTGATGTCTAGGTGTGGCCACTGCCCTACGCTGGTTGAGTGTGGCCACCAGCGTGTCTTTGAACGTTGTATGGGCTGTGTGTAAGGTAAAAGACCCCACTCATGAAATTTGAAGGGGTTGTTGTAAAGAGAAGGGGCCACAATCATTTTTTTTGTGGTTGCGACTTGGGTAAGAGATGAACCCACGAGTTGTAGCAGGAGAGGGTCAAGCCCATTATGGTTCAAGTTGAAGGAGTCGCCTTTTTTGTTGCTTCAGACACCTGCCGATGTTGAGAGGGAAGAGGCGGAAACTTGAGGGCATTGATACATCTCAGTTCATAGTTGGACATGTGGCGTCTTCACAGACGTGTTTTGAAAGTTGAGCGTGTGCTTCTTTGGCGATTGAGTGTGTGCTGAGAAGTTGGATGCTTCTCCACTTTCTCGGAGGACTGGTCGCTTGTCGTGTACCTTGTTGTGGGTGTTGAAATAACTGTCGAGGACGTTGATAGATTCCCACTGCCAGTTACAATGTGTGGGAGCCTCTACGAACATGTTTTGAAGGTAATTCTTTTGTGTTGTTGGTGCAATTTGAAGAAGCAGTGCTGAATATTTGAAAATGAAGATAGTGGCTAAGAGAAAAGAGCCCTGTGTGAAAGTGTAGCCTTGTGTGTGAGATGAAGCTCTCTGCACGTGAAGAAAGAGGATTGTGTAGATGTTCAGTGAACTGTAAAAGTCCCTGGTCCTCCTTAGAATTCTTATGTGGTATTACTGAGTGCTCCTATGGTTAATGGTAGAGTAGAGTGATGGTTGAATGCTCCCATGGTGTAATGGTCAAGCAAACTAAAGGTGATAGCTCCCATGGTTTAGTGGTTGAGCGATCTAGTGTGTATCCCATGTACTGTTGCAGAACTCCTCTAATAGAGTTGAGTGGCCACAGATGAATCTTATGAAGTCTGTAGCCAGAAAATCGATCAAAAGCTTAGTGTTTGGCATTGCAACTACGTGTGTAGAAGAGGACCAGGTAACTCATTTGCAAGCATAAATGTTGTTTGAAGGTTTTTTTGTTAAATTGTGTTTGAGTCTATTCCCTACAGTCAAGTAGGAACTCCAGCTAAGCTAAGGCAAGTTGTTGATAGAATTGTTGGAAGAGTTTGAGCTGGAAGGCTATGTGTAAATCTGAAGGAGAATTTCAAAAATGATGAAAGATATGGATATTAATAATGTACAAGTTAATTTTTTAAGAAAAATGCATCACTCAAAATAATGCACACGTGGAGAGCAACTCTGTACTGCACCAAAATATGATGAAGACCATCTTATTGAATAAGAGCTTATTACAATTGAGTAGGAAATGAAATTGATATATAAGTTGTTGTTTGCAAGAGATAACCTGCTTAGAGAGATGAATTAAGTGGATGTGGATGCAATTGATGTTTACAAAGTTGAACTGAGATTTATCGAGACATGGCTAGAAATGCCCATGCCTATTGAAGCCCTTGCTGTACCGATTGAAGATGAGAAGAATGCAACCATGGATGTTGGAGGTTGCAAGTGCAGTAATGCAAAATGCTAGAGAGCAGAAAAATGAAGAAAATTCTTCTTTATTTAATGTTTTAGCTCTATGCATTTGTGTAGGTTTTGATTTCAGTATTAAATTTGTAAGAGCTAAAGTATTGAAGATACCATGCAGCATAAATAAGAAGAAGAAAGTTTAGATGAAATTCATGAAGAATCTAGCACATAACTTATTCAAAGTTTTGCACCAATGGAAAATGAAAAAGGAAATGACCTAGTGCTTTCAATGAAGAAAATGTTTAAGGAATTTTTGTATGGTTTTTATTGTTTTGCATTTGTTGTATGCTATGAATATTATATGTATGTTAATTAAAGTAATTAATTATTAAGTGAAAGGGTGAGATGTCAGCAGGTGAGAGCGCGAGCGTAGGAAGGATGGGAGTGTGGCGTGCAGGTGGAGTGTTGAGATGCGCGGTAGAGGGAATAGCGCGAAGTTGGGGAAGGAGTGCAGGTTGAACATTGGCATGAGCGTGGAGGGCGAAGGGGTGAGATGGGAGCTGTGGAGAGTGCGAGGGTGTGGGAGACGAGTGTGCAGGGGAGGTGTATGAGGACGACGGGGAAGAGATAAAATATGGAGACAGCTGGAAGATGGAAGTGAGTGAGGAAGAGTTTCAAAAAATCTGGTTTTGGCCAAAGGCCACTTTATGGTCAAAGACCAAAATTTCAGGGAAAACCTGCTTAATGGTTAAAAGCCTCAAAGATAGCCAAAGGCCGGAATCTAGCACGAAGCTCTGATACCAATGCTATATCCGTGTCCGGATATACTGAGTGATTATTCAAGCGAATAATCTTCCAACGGAAAATAACTCCATTTGATAAAATAGATAATATATAATTGATAATGGATGATTTAATAATTTACAATGAGGCTCGCTTTTATAAGCTTGAGCGTGTATAGTGAAGGGTTACACCCTTTCACTTAATAATTAATTACTTTAATTAACATACATATAATATTCATAGCATTGTATGTCTTAGTAACTTGAAGTCTTGTATTTTAAAGTAATGATGCTAGCTGAATCCACCATTGGATGATGGATGAATTTGATATTGATGTTTGCTGGTAAAATTTATTATTGAAGAATGAATGTAGTTTGTTGAAGATTGTAGCTTTGTGAGCTTTGTGATCTTTGAGACCTTTGTGAGATCCTCCTCCATTGATGAGTGGTTTGCTAAAGTCTACCACCTGTGGGGAATGAAGAGCATAGAGCGAGTCTCCTCCTTCAGCATGCAATTGAGAAAGCCTCTGCGACACCTGATCCACCATAAGACTCTCTAAGACACAAGAGCACTGTGATCATGAAGACTATGAACTAGCATCAACAACAAGGAAATTAAAAAAAATTGAAGTGTTTTACGGAGCTATATGTAAGTTATCGGACTGAGACATTAGATGAGTAGGCCATGATTTTTTTGTATGTTGTGTAGTTGTAATGTGGCTATTCAAATTAAGGGGGTGTGTTGGATATTAATTCCAATCGCCACATCATCTTCCATCTTCCTCCAGTGAGATCATTGGAATGTATAGTGTGTATCAATTGATAGATTTTATAGTAAATGTATCAATTAAAGTTGTGTAGCTTTTCAAAGAAGCTAATACATAGACGTTTCCAGACATCTCAATCATTCGAAAGAAGTTCGCCATGTATATAAATCTTTATTATTGGTTAATGTTCGCCATGTATATAAATCTTTGTTATTGGTTAATGTTCGCCATGTATATAAATCTGTATTATTGGTTAATGGAAAGCATAGAATTCCGAGCATTTGCCCTCAGCCCACTCTATCCGCTGTGCCCGCTCCTACAATGATGCCCAACAGTTTTGTGTAGACTAATGTACTGAGCTTTTCCATATGAATGGAATTGCAATGTCAAGCTTCTCCGTGCTACAAGAATTACAAGGGTAACCATAAAATCTAGGGGTGAATGTGCAATGTTAGCAGCGGTGCCTTGGTAATGTGTATCAAGGCAAGGAATATGGCAGTGCAACAGTTGGCAAGTTTGCAATGCAATAGGCAAGTGGGTTAATACGGTGAGAACACATAGGCAACACGGTGAAAGCGGTGAACGTTGAGAACACATAGGCCACCGGGTGAAGCCGGTAAGTTGGTGTGGACTCATTGTGAGCATTAACCTTTTTTCCCATTACCAAGAGTCCCACCATCTGTTCCCACCATCCATCTGCTTGGCAAGAAGACGTCAAATGGAATAGAAACAAATTGGAAACTTAGACTAGTGGAACACATCAAATTATGGATATCCCAAACTTTGGTTAAAATTTAAAATCAGACCAGTAAGTAATATCTGGTCAACTAGGAATCAAAAACTTTGATACACTAAGGCAGGGACGGAGACTATTCTCTAATGATTTTAATTAAGGCCATCATTCTTTAGCCCATTTTTTACTAAGGCGGGTATAATAAAGAGTACCGTCGAATTTAACCCATGACGGAGACTATTCTGTAATAGTTTTAAATAAGTCTATCATTCTTTTGCCAATTGTTTTTTGTTATAATGGTAGAAGCAGTTACATACAAGTAATCAAGCACACCTGGAAAACATCGACAACTCTGCGTGTAATGGCAGATTTAACCGGCTTGTTGTAAAGAGCTTTCGACCCTCGCAGAGATCCATGACAAGATGGAAAGCGTGCTCATCCTCGTACATGACTTACAAGGTAGCAATGATTGGATGCTTACGCAATTTGTTCATTAGAGCTACTCCTAGCTTTACAGATCTTCAATATATATATATATATATATATATGCGTTACGAGCATAGGGGTCACAAACCCTAATCCCAACATCGTCCACACAACACCGCTTCAAAATCGGTTTCCACATTACAGATTGAATTCCAGAATGTTTAGTTGAAAGGAAAACAGCGAAGTACTCTACCAAATAGACGGAAACCCTGGTGCTAAGTGTCTACAGAACCACCCTCAAGCCACCGTTTCAAGGACTGAAAAACATCCCTCAAGCCACCTTTTCCACCCGTTGCAGACTGAAACCACCCACAAGCCACAGCCGTAAACCACTCTCAAACCATAGTTTCAAATAAGCTACGGCTACAGGAATCACTAGCTTAGACGACTGACAAATCAAGTCACAAATCGTTTTTTTTCAGAGAGGTGACCTGATTCCAACACAACATGAGAAGATTGCATTTGCAGAATGATATGGACTTAGATTTAACCAATTGCGGAAATCTAACTATTAAATGAAAAACAAAAATACAAATCCTAATCACACTCAGGCCATCTAACTCCGCAGCAAACAAGAAATGAAAAAAAAAAAGACTGAACCACATAATCAAACCTATTATGACAAAGGTGGCAGGAAAGAGGACTGCATGCATTAATAAAGCTCTGTATTAAAAAAGCTCGTGCCTCCAAGTCGCGAACCGGCCTCCAGCGCGGCGGACATCAATCAAACGCGCACAAAAGCAACCCTAGATCGCCAAAAAATAACTCTACGGCGCCAGTCAGAGGGCAGATGAAAAATCCAATCCAACCATTGCAATAACCAAAAATCACCCCTCCCTGAGGGCAGACTAACACTTATATGCCCCGCACAAGCACGACATATATATTAAGGAAAGCAGAAAAAATACAGTAATAAGTTCAACGATTCCCAGAGTCCACCCAAACACTTCTGAGAATTAGTCTATGGACACTGTTCCAGAAGTGTTTGAGAGGACTCCAGGAGTGTTAAACAAGTAATAACAATATGTTGTCTTGGCAACCTATAATTCTATCTATCCCTGTACCACGATTACAGTTAATTGAATACGCAATATCGACGGTACATGCTGGTTTTATAAGGGTAAATGCAGACTAAGGAATCCAATTGAAGTTGAAAGAAAATTCTGCGAACGAGGGGTCACGTCTGGCATATTCTAGTTGCTTCTAGCGAATTTATCCTCGGCAAATGCATTAATCTGAAACGAAATCAGGACCTTATGATCTTCTTTTCTTTTGTTTTCTCGCAGATCAATTTCAAGAAATGTCCGCACCCGCTAATGACCGGTCTTATCCTCAAACGTACGATACATGACAACTGGCAGGATGCGCTGCTCACTCCTCCCGCGAAGATTCTGTGATTTGTAAAATGTCACATATATGCTGAAAAATTAGAGTGCAGAATAAGAATACAGTCCTATGGGAGGATGGCTAGGTTTAGGGTTTCTCGTCTGCAATTTTACTGCAGGAATGGTGTGATTTTGCAGGAGGTGGCTGGTTAATCTTCTGGCAACATCACTTGGAGCCATTGGCTAATCTAGTATCAGCCAAGTTAAAAAAAAGTTGGAAGTTAACCCTATTGTTCCCAGTTTTAGTTGGTTGCTATCTGTCTTAATTGGTTGCTATCTGTCTTGTCTTAATCAGCTAATCTTGTGTGTATTTTACAGTCTTTTTACCTCTGCTATTCTTACGGGGGAGTCTACTATGTCATTTGGACTCTTGTGGTGTTTTTTGGTGGTCTCTTTTGGTCTATGGGGCCACTTTTTTTTTTGCAGTAATTAACTTTTACTTGGTGGTGCTACAAAATTTTAGCATAGTTCTTGGTGGGGGGCAGCTGTCATTTGATGGTGGGGCTGCCCATCATAGTCCTTCACAAGCTTACACCTGCCAGTGGTGAGCCGATTGGGCCGGTGTCTTCCCATTATGGGAGACCCTTCTCCGATTTCACATGCCATTTCAAACCCTCTGCAGTCTCAGACTCATACGGGAGGATGTAACCCTAATTCTTGTAGGCTATTTGGAGATAGGGCAAAGGCTAAGAGGCGGTTGAAGACTATGAAAGCTCGGGAGCTCGTGGACAAGTATGAAATCGACTCAGACTTTAATCTGGCCCGGATTGAAATGTTAGCGCAGCGAGCTCTGGTGGGGAGATTGGAATACACCTCGGGGGCGAAGTTAAAAATTTCTGACTGGGTGAATAAGCTCTGGGTCCCTTTGACGGGAATGGCTCCGCGTATCAACTTGTTGATGAACAGATGGATATTGTTCATCTTTCCCGAGGCTTTTGATATTGAGCAACTACTTTTGAAGTTCTGGGTTTTTAAACAGGGTTCACTCTTTCTAAAGCGTTCGCATGTGATTTTCGACCCCCTGAAGGAACCCCAAGGTATTAGGCACCTCTGGATGTTCATTCCTAGTTTTCCCATAGAAATTTAGTCTGAAGAGGTGATCATGGGCATGGCGAATGTGGTGGGAAGGTTTATAAGATTTGATAAGCACAATCTGTGTGGAATGAATAGAAGGGTTGCAAAGGTAATGGTTGAGATGGATATGAGACTTGGTCTGCCTGCTGAAATTGAGGTCATGTGGGGTAGCAGGGTTTGGAGACAGAGATTGGACTTTTATAAGATTCCTTTTAGGTGCTTTGGGTATCGGAAGATCGGTCATGTTCAAGCCAACTGCTCCTCCTTTCGGCAACACAAAGTGGATTCACATTCCTCTGAGCTTTCCACTCCTAAAAACTTGCAGTAAAAAAGGTTTAGCTTGAATCCGAGTAAATCTGTCCCTAACCACTTGAAGTTGTTTTCAGATATTTCTAAGGATGAATTACTATTCATAGAAAATTCTGAGAAAGATCTTTCTAAACGCATTTCCAAACACGAGATCGTTTTGAGACATGATTCTGTAACTGGTCTCTTAGTTGACAAGGAAGGGTTGGTTCTTGATAGGGCTATGGTGGGACGTAGTCTCCTTTCTGATCTTAATTCAGTGGAATTAGCTGATTCCCTTCCTTCTATCACTCTTTTAGAAGATGGTGTTTGTCCTAAAAACCCTATCCTCATTCCATCTGATGAATCTAAGGAGATATCATCTGATTCGAAAGAGCCAGGGTTTCCTGTGTCTAATAGTTTAGATTCGTCTTTGCCCTTTTCTTTGGAAGATAATTCTATTTTAAATGAAAGTGGTTACCTGCTATCTGAAAAAGGTCAAGAGTTCCCTCCTTTGTCCATTTATTCAGAAAACCTGGTCTACAGTCTGATGCCATCCCTGTTCATTCCCTCAAATTCCAAAATGTTACCATCTGAAGAGGAAAAAAAAAGAAGAAAGCCTTACCTGTTCAGTCTAATCCCGTCTGTGATTCTTATACCCCTGTCTCGAAACGGTTAGTGGATGAGGGTTTTGATTCTACTCCACTTCCTGAGGACCTTAGAGCGGCATCCCCCTCTGCAGCAGGTTCTTAATGTCTTTCATCTCCCTTAATGTCCGTGGATTAGGTAAGGTTTCTAGGGCTCAGGCCTTATCCAATCTTGTATCTGCTACTAGCCCTGCTATTGTGTTACTCCAGGAAACTATGTGCGATGATTCCATTGCTATCTCCAAAATTTGTAAGGTCCTTCCGAATTGGGATGTTGTAGTTGTTTCTTCATGTGGACTCTCGGGGGGTCTTGCTATTGCTTGGAATCGAGCTCTTTTATCCTTTAAAGCTCACTCCACTCCATGGGGTATCCTCCTAAAAGGTTCTTTCTGTGGTTTTAACCAGTCTCTTGACATCCTAAATTACTATGCTCTCTACAAGGAGAGATTGCGCTTTTGGGAGTCACTTCAAGATTCGGGTCTTCTGAGACTTCCTAATCTACTTATTGCAGGTGATTTGAATCATACATGTTCAGCCTCTGAGGTTTGAGGACATTTGGCTAAGCTGGATGATATGGATGGATATTTTTCTAAGTTCTATGAGGAGAATGATCTAATTGATATTGTCCCTGTTAAAATGAGACTTACGTGGACAAATGGTAGATGTGGCAAAGATGGGGTCCATAAAAGACTTGATAGGTTTCTCATCAAGTCTGATTTTCTATCTCAGTTTCATAGATACCGATCCTGGGTCTACGAGAACAAATTCTATGATCATTAGCCTATTGTGTTATAGCTGGATGACTATGGACAAAGGTATTCATCCTCATTTAAATTTAACAGCTCCTGGTTAAATGATGAACATTTTTGCATTATGGTCAAAGTATTCTGGATGAACTACAGGGGACAGGAAGATAATTTAGTGATTCGCTTCTATCATAAGCTAAAAGCACTAAAAGAAGTGGTAACAGGATGGATTAAAAATAGAAAGTTGATTGATTAGCTGGAAATATCTCAGTTGGAATTAAAGATTCATAAAGCTTTTGAAAAAAATCTTTCTGACTCCTTAGATGAAAAATCATTTGAAGCATTGAAAAAGCTTGAAATTAAAAAAGAGGAGCTGCTGGTTCAGGAAGAAAAAGAGTGGCGTCTCAAGAGCAGAGCAATCTGGCTGGCTCATGGGGACAAAAATACAAAAAAAATTCATAAATTTGCCTCGGCTAGAATAAACATGAATTCCATCTGGGAAATCCATGATGCTCAGGGCTTGATGATTACTAGGACTGATCAGATAAAGACATAAGCAGTCAAATTCTTTGGGAATTTTTATATGGATGAGGGCAATTGTGTTTTGCAAGATCAGATCAATGTGGCTAGGATTTACCCGAGGTTCTTTAATGAAGATAATTTTGTGCATTTGCAAGAGGAAGTCTCTCTGTCTGAAATCGAGGCTACTTTAAAGTGTTTTGCCAAAGAAAAAAGCCCCGGGCCAAATGGATGGCCAGTGGAGCTTTTCATCCATTTCTTTGATGTAATGGGAGATGATTTAAAAAGTATGGTAAATTTCTCAAGGGTTAATGGTGCCATTCCTGGAGGTCTCAATTCAACTTTTGTCACCCTTATCCCAAAAAGTAACAAGCCTATCTCCTTTGGAGAATTTTGACCGATAGCCTTATGTAATTTGGTGTTCAAGTTGATTGCCAAGATAATTGCTCAAAGATTGAAATCAGTACTCTTAGAATTTATATCTCCGGAGCAATTTGGGTTTCTCTCTAGGCGCCAGATACATGATGCTTTGGGGATAGCTCAAGAAATATTACACAACATAAAAATAAAAAAGATGAGAGCCATCTTACTTAAAATGGACCTTGAGAAAGCTTATGACCACGTCAATTGGAATTTTTTGAGATTAATTTTGATAAGGATTGGTATTCCTCCTCAGGTGATTAGGTGGATCATGGCTTGCATCACCTCGATGAATCTTGCAGTGTTAGTTAATGGTTCGCCTTCTTCTTTCTTCACATGATTGAGACGGATCCACCAGGGATGTCCTCTGTCCCCTCTGCTCTTCATTCTAGTTATGGATGGGTTTAGTAGGCTAGTTAATCAAGCTGTAGAAAATGGTTGGATCAAGGGTATAAAGCTAGCTAAGGATTGTGTGAGCACGCACATTCTGTTTGCGGATGATGTTTTGGTGGGAGGTATGGAGATAGTGATAGAATGGCAAGTTTACAAAAATATTATACAGATTTTATGTAATGCGTCCGGAATGAAAGTAAGATCTGCTAAGTCCAGTATCTATCATCTTAACTCAAATGAACTATTTCTGAGAAGTATTACCTCCTTCCTACCCTTTCAGTGCTGCCCTCTGGAGGAGGGTTTCAAATACCTGGGATTCCTATTGAAACCTAATAATTACCTCATCAAAGATTGGCTCTGGATTTTGAGAAAAATTGAGAACCAGATTAAACATTGGTCCTTCAGACTTCTGTCCATTGGAGGCAAACTTGTTCTTGTCAAGACGGTGCTTACTAGCATTCCTGTCTACTGGTTTTCTTTGCTCAAAGTGCCTTCATTCATCATTTCTACTATAAGAAAATGTTTATTTAACTTCCTTTGGACAGGGAATTTTGTTTCTGCAAAATTGCCAATGGTTGCTTGGCATGCCATTTCAAGTCCCGAGAGATATGGGTGATGGGGAATCAAGGACTTGGAAGCCTTCAGTGATGCTCTTAGACTCAAAAATCTTTGGAGATGTAAGTTCAGGTCAACCCTGTGGTCCAAGATTATGCAACAGAAATATTTAAATCCAGACTTGTTAACCTAGATTAGAAATTCGAGATTAAAAGTATGGAACTTCTCTCCTATCTGGAGGGGTTTCATGAAAGTCTGCAATTGGATCAAGAAAGATCTTTTATGGAAAGTGGGATTAGGTGCTAATATCAGAGTTGGGTTGGATGAGGTATTAGGCTTGGAAGACTCTTATCTGCTTTCCACTTCTTTAGTCAATTATCTACAGGTGATCGGGTTGAACACTCTTGACAAAATTTCGATTCTTAGAAATGGTGACAGATCTATTGCGTGGATGAATTCAAATGATCTTGGTCTATCTAGCATATATGCTTCTGAATGGGAAATATACACTAGAGCCTTAAACTATGATGGTGTGAAAATAAATCTTGAACCTGATCGTCTAGTATGGAGTGGTAATGCTATGTCTGGAACAATCACTGCAAAATCTGCATACTTAAGAATAATTCAAAGTAATAACATCTTTCCTCAGGACTGGTGGTACAAGAGACTCTAGAAATGGCCTATCCATTTGAAAGTAAAATGCTTCTTGTTGTTAGCTATACAAGATAAACTTAAGACCTAGGAGAATCTACTTAAGCGTGGCTGGATTGGTCCAAGTAGGTGAAGCCTTTGCTTGGCTGCAACTGAGACTTCTCAACATCTCTTTGCTAATTGCAACTTTACTACCAAAGTTTGGGCTTATATCTCAACATTTATGAAGATTACCCGTCCTTGGGATGTGGGTGAATTCAAATTTTGTTTATTAAACTGGTTCAGAAACTGTAAGTCTTGTTTCAACATTGCAATATGCATTTCTTGGGCTATATGGTACACTAGGAACTGTGTCATTTTCCAAAATATTCAACCACATGAAAAGGTATGTGGATTGACTGCTCTAAAGATGTTCTTGGCCTATAAGGATGATGATTACAAAGTAAAGGTTGACAGAGTTCATAATTTCACTCTCAAAGTAAATCAACCTGTCTTATTTTTTGATGGAGCATCTCAATATGGGATTTGTACAATAGGAGGGGTTATCTTTCTGAATGAGGATCACCACTTTACTGTACACCTCAACTGTGGAGCTGGTTCGAATATGAAAGCAGAACTTATGGCCCTTTGGTGTGTTCTTAAATTGGCAAACATTTTTGGTTTAGTAAACCTTAAAGTCTATGGTGTCTCACGGGTAACAATTAAGTGGGCAATGGGGCATTTCAAGCTCAATGTCACTAGTCTTTGTCATTGATGCATTCGCACTCAAAGAGAGATCGCTCTACAACACAATATCTCCTTTGAGCATATTTATAGAGAAAACAACTCGATGGCGGATAAACTTTCAAAACAGGCTTTGGAGGGCTTGGAAGGTCAACTTATATGGGAAGAATGGATGGAAAATGCCATTGTGGATAGTGGTGAAATCTATTTTTTTTACTAAGTTGCTGGATCTTTTTTCTCTTTCTGTAGAGGCTTGCAGTTTTTCAGCTATGATTTTTTTGAGAAGATTGTAATAACGATGATTGTATAAGCTCGATCTTGTAATCAGATTTTGATGATTCAGTTCATGAATCAAGAACTTCACTGTACTATTTGATTCTCCTGAAATATCAATAGTATTTTTTTTTTGCTGAAAAAAAGAAGATTCTGTGATTTAGGTCTAGTGCATTTAGGTCAAATATATTATATTATGAAGAATGGTTCGCATCTTAAAATCAATCAAAATATATATATATATATATATATATATATAAAAGTAAGTAATGTCAAATTATCAATTTTTTCAATGGATAGTCCACGCCCCTCGTCACTATAGAATCAGAAAAAAATGTTATAGAGAATATATGTAAGGGGAATAGATAGATTAGAAAATTAGCCATTAATTAGAATAATTAATTAAGATGTGCAAATGGAATAATTAGATTATAAAACTAGATATTAAGATTAATTAATTACGATGATTAAATAAGATAATTATGAAAGCTCATTACTACATAATCCAAAAAACATGGGAATAATTAGATTATAAAGCTAGCTATTAAGAATAATTAATTAAGATGATTGAATAAGATAATTATGAAAGCTCATTACCACAGAATAGAAAAACATGTGAGAGAGAAAGTATGCAAAGGTAATAAATAGATTAGAAAACTAGCCATTAAGAATAATTAATTAAGATAATTGAATCAGATAATTATGAACAAGAGGCAAGGGGATAAAACCGTGTAAAGAATTACCATAATGGAATAATATAAATTAATATGAAGTTATGGAATAATATAAATTGAAAAGTATTGAGTTACATATTTATGAAGAGAGGGAGTAAATATGGGAATAAATGAATAATTGATTAAAAATAGTAATTAAAGGTGTAGTTTAAATATTCTACTTTTTCAATCTTTTTTTAGCATATTTTATGTCTTATTTTGTTTGTATTCCAAGTGAAATTTTTTAAAAATCTTAGAATCACAAATATTAGCTATGGAAATTGCATAATTTGGGTACCAAGGGGTATTCCAAGGTGTTGAATCTTACCTTAAAGTAGAGAACTTAGAATAAATAGACTACTCTGTAATTAAATATATAAGAAAAAATAAAACAAGGATTTATTAAGGAAGAATCCACGTTCAGGTGTGCATAAATGAACTATAAAGAAGTTTATATAATAATAATAAAACCTAAATTATAAAATGTTAAAGAGAATGAATAATCAAGATCTCCAATATGGATTCTCCAATGGATTCCAGTTGGTCTTTGATATGGGAGATCCTTGTGAAGTAAGACTAAATGCTTTCATTGCTTTGCATTTTCGCAGCCTTGAGTTGAGTTCTCAAGGTCATTTTCCTCTTGATGCATGTTCCCTCAAATAATATCTTAAGTGCATCAAATATCTCTTTCGGAGTTTGTAGAGATGAGATATGTGGGATCAAGTGATCCTTGATGGAATCAGCTATGATCCTCTTGGATTTTATCACATTCTTGTTGTGTTTGGATTTATCCTCATCTCCCTCTAGTTCCGCAACTTCTTCTTTGTTATAAATATCCAACCCATTCTCTTCCAGAATGAGCATTACCCTATACTTCCAAGCACAGAAGTTGTCTTCCCATTCAAGCTTATCCTCAAGCTTGGTGTGATTTGTCATCTTGATAAACTTGATAAATGATAACGTCAAATGGAAATAGAGATAGTAAAAATTACCAAATGAGATGCTCCAATCAAAAGTTGATTTCTAAGATGAGGTCCTAGGGTTTATTAGAGAAATGCTAATTTTTCAACTTCTGGATCTTGAGAAACTGAGAGGAAGAAAAGATGCGCCTCCCCAAGGTGAGTTGAGCAAAGGTACTTTTTCCCTGAATCTGTGTACATAACCTCCAAAAACTTGATGCCCTAGTTTTCCGAGGAGTAGTGGTGGATCCAAAAATGAAACTTATCCTATCTGAGTTTTTCCACCACCAAAATATGTACCCTAATAGATTTGAGTTTCCTTGACTGTCTTTTTCATCCAATCTATGGAGGAAAACCTCCAAAAGGAGAAACCATAGTTTTCACTTCTAACAATAGTAGCAGTTGAACAATGTTTTCTTTCAGGCCACCTCTGAAACCATGTTAGAATTTTAAATGTAGTAACAATAAGGATCACTAAAATATAAACAAGCACAATGTAGACAATAATACACAATAATTTATACTTGGATAACCCTTGTAGTGTAGAAAAACCCAACAAACTTCTTCAATATAGATTCATCAGAAAGTACAATAGTAATCCTCGTGCAATAACCAAAGCAAGAAGTCTCCGAAAGCAGCTACTTTTCTTGACTCTATCTCTCTACTCATGCAAACTTGATGAGTGAGCGAGGTGACTAAATGAGCAGGGAGACCCTCTCATTTATACTAATCACTGAATTGAAATTTTTCCCCAATAGGGATGACTTGACTCTCCTAACAGGATCAACTTGTTCAGTAACAATAAAATAACGTTCTCTGGATCTTTCTAGGCCGACCTAACAATTAAGGTTTACATTGAATCTTTCAATGACTTTTGCATAATCAAATATTACATTAATAATTCCTGAAGGAGGTACAATACAAATAATACAAATGGTACAAATAAGAATATGTTCTGAAGTTACTTTCTTCAACAAGAATACATGCTGATAGAAAAATATGGTGTGCTGAAATACAAAGAAAGAAGAGTCTAGAGGAAAAACATGCATGGTGCTGAGATGGAAATGGGCATATGTAATAAGATTGTAATTTGTTGGGAATTTAGTAAAGCGTGATGAATTCTTCTTGTACATGAGTGGAAATATTGTAATTAAACATATGTGATGCAACGGGTGCATGATTGGTCACACTCGACACCCCATATTTTTTGGTCCAAGTTGAAAAGCTTAGCCATAGGAAAGCTAAATTCCCCAGGTTCGTGTAATCTCTATCTATGTTGTTCAGACATATGTATTGTGGTGCAGAACCACACAAATTTATCATTCTATCCAGAGAGAGGATGTGGCATCAAGTTGTGGAAATAACCACTGTGAGAGGTATGAGGGTGACAGGTCTACTCATATGCTAGCTTGATGTGGATCAAAGAAGTTGAATCTTTGATTAAGGGGGGAATGTGTGAAGTAATATCAAATTGTAAGTTGGTTGGGACCAAGAGAAAATTTGATGAACCATGTAAGTTAAAATCATCCCTAGAGAACTGGCAAATACAATGATTGGAAACCTATGGAATACGGTAGATGGATTGCTTTTTATATGAACATCAATGATAATTTTATGTGTGGCTACAAATAAAGAAGCACAAAGTTCGAGGGTAGAGCCCACCATGAATAAATACCAAGTAAGTGTGCGTAGTGAAAAATTGTTTCCCCATCACAAGGTTCGTGGTAAGCCAAAACCACTAGAGAATTGTGATGGTTAGAGGTAAGTTGTAAAATCCCACGTTGATGTATAATGACGACAATCTATTAAAATGAAGAAGCACACTAAATCCAAGTCATATAATGACATAAGATTGAAAGATGAGTACATGACCTAGATAAGGACCAAGACAAAAAAAACGAGCAACTAAACAAGCACACACAAAAGAAGTGAAGATACAAACAACACGTATTCATTAAGGGGGAGTGTTGGAATGTAATTCATACTTGTTGTATTATTAATCCCATGACCTATTGAGCAGGTGACAAATTGACAAGATAGGTAACCTAGGAGAATAGGTTAGTATCTAGAAAGGTTGAGTTAGTTGGTAGAGATAAGGTTGTAATGAATAATATCTTGACTAAAGAAAAGAAGAAACAGTTACAGTCATTGATTGTGTGATCAGATCGACGACTGAAATCCGTTGAGTATTATATAAATATGTATGTTGTTGTCAATCAATCGACCAACCAAAAAACTTACTTCAGTCTCTCTCCTTGTTTCGTCATGCTTTCTAATTCATCCAGGGCACTCTATGTGCAACAACGACTCTCATTTTTTTTATTTACAGCTCTAATAGGTTTCTTCATGCAGGAACCTCTAAATAGTGCCACCAAGGAGGCATATCTGCTCTAGACAATGGAGAATCACACTCATAGCATAATCGATGGAGCTTCACACTCACAGCATAATCGATCTCATGTTGTGAATGGAAGACAGACTGGAACTTTCAAGCTCTGGTACCAACTAAATGGGGCACATCATAGCATAGAGGGAAAATTGCTCACGAAATAACCCCCCCCCCCCCCGCAAAAATCCATGCTGTCGGTCACAAACTTTACTACTAAGAACATATTTATACAAAAAAAATTTAGGCCGCTGCAAACTAAACGACTTGGCACAATGTTGGAAAACTTCAACAAGATTTTGTGACCCATTGGCTCTTCATTAACTGAAATGTATAAACCAAAATGGCTCCATGAGACTCGTAAAGCAACTGCAAGGATGGTTGATGCGCTATGGATTGAGAGATGCCACGTTGTAATATGATTTAATGTGTTTGGTGGAGGTAATTAGCGATGGTGTATGACTTCTTAAATACATATCTGTAAGACATATTTTTCCATAAAGATGGTAGGTTGGAAATTAATTCCAACATGGGGAACTCTACATTTATAATGCTAATGTCTATTTTTATTACTATCAATTATATATTAATTTCCCATTAACTCACAACCATTCAAATATAAAATTCCCTTCATTCCATTGGTTGTTATCATACTCTTCATCATTTTCGATTTCTATAGTGTGGGCATGATCTCAAGGGCATAATATAGTCCCTTCTATTGTTCTTGTCATATTATTCACTACTATTAACTTCCCTATTGATCAATTTGAACTCATTGAGGATCCACACCATAAGAATTTCATCCATATATTTTACATGTAAATATTCTCACTCAAAGGAGAAAAGACCATATGCTTCTCATTCATCTTTCTCGCCATCATCATCACATTTAGACATTTTATTGGTTGAGAGGAAACAACACACTCATTCATTTCTTTAATAACTTCTTCATTAAAGTAACTTTGTTAATCTTCTATCTTAATCTTTTAGAGTTGTTTATATTCTGTCTTTTCCATTCGTTCATGTTTCTCAATCTATTCAAGGCATTTCTTCATGACACCATTCATAACTTTTGCATTCTTTACATTTCACATCAACACCTTTATCCTCATTATAATTAATTTCTTATGTATTTTCCATTCGTTGATGTTTCTCATTCTATTTAATCTTGGCATTTTTTCGTGACATCATTCATAACTTTTTCATTCTTTACCATCCACATCAACACCTTCATCCTCATCATCATTAATTTCTATATAACTATATTGTACTTGTTGTATGCATTCAAAATCACGTTCTTCCCAACATCCTCTATACCATTTAGATCAACTTATAACTCTTTAAATGCATTCTTCATTTTAGGTGATGCTTCAAATTTAAATTAAGTTATCTTTCATTTTTCTTAATCTTTGTTCTACTGCATGGTAGCTTCAACACCTTCTTATGCATCTTTAATGATGTTATCAATGCCAACACAATCACAAATATGTGAATAGTTATATAGAACAAGCTTTCTTTTACATTCTCCTTTTTCACTTTTTTGATAGTTTCGATTCTTATGCATGGAACTTCAATGGGTGCTTTCTCCTCATCTATTCCTTCTACTACAACTACGACACAGTATCATTCTTTCCTAGTATTGCTGATAGGAAAATATTCATATCCATATCATTGTGTCCATCACCTACATGAACTATTTACTCATGGTCTTACTCTTTCTTCTCCATGAAAGAAATTTTGTACTTCTGATAATCACTTGCCATGGTAACTTCCTTCTATCTCCCTTCATCTTTCATAGGTTTCAAACTCATCTCCTTCTCAAATTAATCATTTTTTCTACATCCTTTGTCACAAGTGAATACTTTGTATCCTCTTCTCTAGCAAAAACAACCTCATCATCCTCATTGCTTATGACCACACAATCACTTTCTTCCCCATTCATTATTTTTTCAATAATTTGATCTCCTTAATTATTTCAATAATTTTTTATTCATTAATGAATTCTTCTTCATCATATCTTACTTCAATGTAAGTTTCAACCTGTTTTGTCTTCTTAACCACTTGATTAATTTCCACTTTTATAACCTCCTTATGAGCTAAATCATTTATTTTACAAAATATTTATAAGCTAAGTTATGTTCTTCATCATCAATTATAACATCAAAAATGATATCCAAATAGTCAAAGTCTTCATCAAATTTTACATCATTGTCAACAATATTGTTTCCCCCTTATTTACTTGCAACAACAACATGACTATCTTCTTTTTCATAAGGATAATTAGCATGGTTACATTATTTTTTCTATATACCTGCATATATATACACAAACATAAATGTTATCAAGTAATTTCAATGCCTCTATCAGCATGTCATCCAAAGATGATTTTCCATTTATTTCCTCATGATTGGTGTTTTCAATTTAATTAGCATCATCTTCTTCAAATTTCATATTAGATTCTACCATAACAACACAATTCATTATGGAACTTAAATTCTCTTATACAACACCATGCAACATTTCACCTTCTTCTTGTGAACCCGTAGTAACTTTTTCTTTATAATCATAATCCTCATATTCACTCCAATGCAACTCATTGTTGGGAAAATTATATAGCATAATTTGAGAACATTAAAATTGACAACCTGGGGGCTCATAAGCTTGTGAAGTGCTTGCAAAAATATATGTAGAATTGAATCCTAAAGTGCTTCAAAATATGTCTAAACACACCTCTATCCTTGAATAGCCGAATTTGAAAACAACAAAGGTGGGATACCTCACACTCAAATAAAATCTTCGCACAACAATCACACTTATTTTGAAATTAAGCATTATCCAACATGGTTAGGTGAGCAAGGTGATAGACCTTCTGTGTACCTTTGAATTACTGATGTTAGTCCCAAAAGAAGTTATTATTACACCAAAGCAAATCTAAATAACTCTTCAAATAAGGTCTATAATCTTATGGAGCTAATACTATTGCAACATGGTTATGCAAGCATGATGCCACACCCTTTGTGATCCTTTGACTATCGATACTGATTCCACAAATATTCTAAGCAAACCCAAAAGATAAATCATTCTACAACCCTACATTTCCTTGGAACATAATACTATCCAACATAGCCTTATCAACAGAGTGATAAACTCCCTGGCAGCCTTCGAATTGTTGATATTAAGCTCTAGAAGGATTCTAATAATAAACCAACACACCAATTGCAATCTACTCATAATATGAAATGGTAACTGTGAAATTGAAAGCTACAAGTTCTGCAAAAGTTGAAAATAAAGCACTTAAACTGATCAACATACAAACCTACAGTCACACAACTATAAAAGAAAATTAGGGCATCATATACCAGAGAGAGGGGAAGCTTCCTCCCTTGCCATATACTTCCAAGAAAGACTATCACAGTAGGATCACAATTTACAACAAAAATTTCTTTATTCTAGCATAAATAATCTACATCATGATCTTATTCTTCAACCCCTCTCAACCTGCAACCTCTACTTCTACCTAACTCTCTTCCTCTCCCATTATGAACTCCCATGCTTCTATGCTCTCTTATTTATACACAAATATCTCCTTCCATAAAAAAGGAAGGAGTTACAACTAGATCCAAGAAAAGTGGATCGACAACCAACTGAATCTTTATCTTAGCTAAATTAAGACAATGAAGGTTATTTGAATTGGTTGAGAATCATTAAGAGCATAACAACATTTATCCATATCCAAATTCATTGGTGGAAAGATAAGGGTGAATTGTTGGCTACATGAATATACCAAAGCTATAGGAACATAAATACATTACTGCAAGAACAAACTATGTTGTTGTAGGATTAAACTACGTTGTTTCATGATTAGACTATGTCATTGCAGGATCGGACTACATTTCTACAAGATCAACTAGATGTTGCAGGATCATAACAATGTTTTTGTAGGAACATGGAAATCATTGAAAACTACCACATCCTCAAATATTTGGTTAGGAAACAAACTCATACATCCCAAATAATCAATAATACATGGAATATTCATATTTTTAGCATTAATAATCCTTTTGAAGTTCATATGAGTGAAAATGGATAATCATGCATGACGTAGGTAAATATGTAAATATGAGTGAAAATGGATAATGATTGGATGAAGCATTTGGTTTCATGTGTATTCATATTTCCAGATATCTACTCTTGCACCTCAATGGATTGAATACTCTAAGAGAGGTTTTGTTGAATAGAGACCCTCTTCAGAAAACAAGATGAGCTGAGGGGCCATATTCTGGAGAATGAGTTAATTGCTCTTCTACTCAGCAGTTTCGAAACTATACACCAATTCTTTTCCAAATTCAAATATTTGGTCATGCAATGCAAACAATGTGGCATTGAGAAGAAGGATGAGCAGCTAGTGCTATCCATTCTAAGCAAGCTTGGTCTAAATTTTTCCATTTTTTATTCTACCTTCCATTGAGGGATATTGTCAATCCCTAGTTGGAAAATTCCATCCTTAGATGCATTCACTAAATCTCTCATCCAAGAACAAGACAAATTGATTTGTATGGGCACCTTGAAGGCCTCCAAAAATAAATATCTTATGGTTGGAGAGTCAAAAAGTGCGAATGAAAAAGGGAATAAAAAGTGCAAGGAGAAGAAGAAATTTGAACCCAATCATAATGCAAAGTCTAGTCCATTGGAAGGAGCCTCCAGCTCCAATAAGGACAAGCAAAATAAATTTGATAAATCCAAGTGTACATACTGTAAGAAGGGTAATCATACTGGGATTTATTCTATGAAGAAGACCATATATCAAATGGAAAAAGTCCTTGAACATCACAACATTGCCCTCCTATAAGGAACAAGGAATACTGATCCAGGTAGCAAGTCAGAAGATCATGAGAGATGCCATGCATTGAAAGTCGGATTCTCACAATCCCAAGATTTTTTATTTTTTTTGGAGCCTCCAACCACATGGTTGCCTCCAGAGATCCATTTTATTCATTATATCTCACTGATTGCCCTATCATACACATGGGATATGACTCTCAAATATTTGCTGAAGGGAAGGGTACAATACAACTTGAGCATGGAAATTTCAACATTGTGCTATATGTGCCTTCTCTAGAAGCTAATTTGTTGTATGTTTATCAGATGACACACATAGGTTCACCAAAGAAAGTAGTATTTGGACCTTAAATACTTGAGGTTGCAGAGATCTGTTGGTGGGCAAAACTACCCTATAGCAAGGAAACTAATGCTATCAACTTGGATGGGGTGACAGGTAAGTGTATTAATTGTATTGCAGAGATATTTATGAAAATAAATGAGTTATGGACCTTGTGAACATACCTTTTAACTGGCATTCGTTCCTAGCTTTTATTTGATCCCGCGTTCAGTCCTCAAATCCACCTTCTGTTCAGTAAACCTGCAAGACAAACACCTTTCTCAGCGTATCTTGGACAACATATAATGTTCGAAAGAAACAAAAGCAATGTTAAACAGTCGATATTGTCCAACACAGATCCAAATTAATATGTTATTTTAGAAAACATTTAAGTTGGAACAAGAAAGACACTTCAACCTATATTGTCAAATGTAAATTGATGTACAAGTATACCCGACTTTATGACAGGCTCCTGCAGCTTGATTCTGGGATCTTGCTCTTCTCTGGCTTGGATATCTTCAACATCAACTCCTCCAATGCAAGCTTCTCTTTTAGATCTCTATGTCTCTAAGTTTATCCATATATCCATCTAACCTTTCTCTTTAGTCTTCACTGTATTTATAGGATCAGAGAAGTAGTTCAGGTCGAGATATGGTTATGGAGGAAGTTGGGGAAGTTGGGAAACTACCAGCAATTAATCCTCCACGTGAAACTAATTATTTTTTAATCATTTTTTAAGATGTACGCTACTATTGTTCAGTGAAGTAGCGTTTAGGGCGCTACTATGGTGCTTGCCAACTAACGCTCATCGATTTTTAAATGTTGAGCGCTACTATGCTGAGAAGGAGTAGCGCCTATAAGGCTTTGAGAACTACTATTATAGACTGGAGTAGCGTATAGGCACTAGTCTTATTGAAGCAGAGTAGCGCTCATATCTCAGAATGATATTTTTATGGTTTTTCCAGTAATGTCAGGAAATGGAGTAAGTCAAAGTATCATCTAGGGTCAACATGCTCCTCCATCCCAGTTGTCCTTTTGTGTGATCAATAGCTCAAGGTGATCACAGATGGAGAGGTGCAAGTTTGACCTATAACAGATGCCCCCTACTGTGTGATATTAGAGGGAAATGATGGCCGAAATATATTATAATCCAAATCCAGAGGAGGAGCAAAGAACCGCAGAAAACAAGTTACAAGAACACCTTCAACAAAGATCAAGGTCAGCTAGCAATTACATCTTAGACATCAAATAGATGTGCAGTGAGGTACAACATGATATCTGATACATAACAAGGAGATGTATATAAAGCATGGCCACTTGGAATACAAGCGTGGATCCATGTCAAACTTAGAGATCATATCCATAACAACAAACTGGATCTATGTCTCATGGAGAGCCGAATATAAGTGAAACTCAGTATTGCGCAACTTGGGTGATAACAAGATGAGGTAATTTCATCCAAAATCCCAAGGTCTTCATCCAAAATAACTCTAGGTACAAACCCTAACCATGTGAATAGATGAGCTGACAGTCGAACATGGGGGGTATCGTTTGATTACCGGTCATTGATGTATACCATTAACAAATGCGAGGACTTCCACCGATAATGATGATGGGGTCCAAGGTACCAAGTACGATCCACCAAGTGTGAATAGATGGACTTGGAGTCGAACACTTGGGAATCCTATCGGAGAAGATACATTGATGTATTCTCATCATTCAACAGCGAGGAAAATTGCCACTGGTGACTGCAATCTCTAAGGTACTAACCGAAACTCTAAACTCCGTTCCCAGAATAAAATGAGTTGATGTCGATGGGAAGAAGTTTGTTGGAAGGGAGGCCTTAAGGCATCCTCCATCATCCAACTCGAGGGAAACTCAACTGGTAAGAGCTGATATGGAATAATATGTAACAAGACTGACACTAGGAAGGCCAACACATGAGGTCAAGGTAAACTGCAGAATGATCGACATAGGGTATATCCTTGAACATTGAGCACGACACAACGTGAATCAGGAAGTTTCTGACATAATGGGGTAAATAATAAGTCTGAAATGTAAGAGAGATTATCAGACCCTCCATATGGTTGGAAGAATAACCAACCGATGGAGTAAACTACTCGGAGGAAAGGTTCACCCTGAGGTCAAAAACTAGACCCAACCGACAAGATAGACTCAAGTAGGTGCTGTGTTCAAAGATAGAACTGACTGAACTGCCTTTGACAATGAAGATATGATATGTCTTTCCCATCCCTTATTCTTTTTAGATAAAATAATACATTTCTTGTTGTTTTAATGAGTCCAAGAAAGAATGAAAACTCAATAGATCCAACCATGGAAAAAGTTTAACGAGCCCATGGGAGGAAGACTCAGGACCTTCTTCATTATTTATAGAGTTTGAAGAAGAGATAGAAGATTACTCTATTTTACTGATCTCTGAATTTTAATATCAAGCCGAGATCTGTTCTTGCTCGCCGGTGTTTTCAATTTTAACGAGTCTGAAAAACTTAAACAATAACTCCATATATCTGCTCGTGGATTTTAGTATCGAGCCCAAGCAGATTAATGCTCGCCGGTGTTTTCCTGTTTATAGAGTCTAAAAAACTTAAACAATCCTCTTTTCACCTATCCGTGGAGTTTATATCGAGCCCGGATTGGTCTATGCTCGGTGGTGTTTTCTTGTTTATAGAGTTGAAAAACTTAAACAGTCCTCTACTTACCCTCTCGTGGATTTCACATCGAGCCCGAGTAGGTGAATGCTCGCTTGGTATTTTCATGTTTAGAGAGCCTGAAAACCCTAAAGAAAGGCTCCAAAAGGTCCTTTTTCGTGCAGTTAGTCTCCTCCCCCAAAAAAGTATAAAACAATGGAAGGAGAACTCTTCTAGCGCATACAGAAGTATACCTAGCGTATACATTTTCCGTAGTTAATCCACCTAGGCCCGGAAAAGGGATAATTCTATACCTGAGTGGATGAGCCTTCGATTACTTTAACGAGCTCGAAGAGGACAAGCTTGCTCGGCAATCTTGTTTAGGTTTAAATAGTCCAAACAAGAGCTTAAAAATGACTTAAAGGTCAGCTTCTAGGATCATAGCTTCATACTCTGCCAAAACTAGGTCTTCAACAAAATATTAGTCGATGCGGTAAAAAATATCGAATGATATACGAATTTGAACTATTTAACTAGTTGACAAGGTCTATCATCAAGAGTTTTTAAACTTAGGAGATGAATCCTACAAAAATTAAATGAAAATTGAGCTTGGATTAGTATTGTACCATATGTGTGTTTCAATTGATTAATTAGGGATTTTTTGAAAATTTTGAAACTATAGAAAATTAAACAATGGTGGGTAAAAATCAAACTCCAATTCATATATATAATTTCATTTTTAAAAATCAAATTTCAAATTGTTTTGTAGGGAAAAGATTGGGGCAACCTTTTGCAATTTCAAATCTCCGTGGCGATCAAACCAAGCATCCAAACGTCGTTATTCCTCCACCAAGTAAGTTAGAATTCACCCTACTTGCATTTTCATGGTTTAGTTTTCATTTTTTGAGCAAAAAATTGCTTGCAATGCGATGCTCACAACCTTTGCTGCGCGGGCGCTACTGTGTAACCATAGCAGTAGCGTGTAAACGAGATGAGCACTACTGTGCTTAAGCAAAGTAGCACCCATACGTGACTGTGTAGTATACACAGTAGCGCTCACTCTTGGAAACCTATATACAAGCGCCGAGACTCAAAGAATTTTTATTTTTTGTGCAGGATGGTTCTTCAATGGAGGGAGAGAGAACATGAGGACATGGATAGGTTGTCCATGCAAGATCCGGCCACTCTCCATGCTCTGCAAAGATAAGGTTTATTGAAATTTTACCGAACCGTAAACATGAGAGCCTTAAACAAACTGTTTCGAAGACTTATTCAGTACTGGGATGTGGATACCAATACTTTTGTCATCCGTGGGCAAACTTTGGAGCTTACAGTTGATGACATATATTTCATTACTGGTCTCTCATGGAGAGGAGATGTAATCAATCTGAAAGGGTCTTCTCGTGTGGGTGTAAGATCTGTGCAAGAGTACGTGAATACCTATTGTATTTCCGGAGCTGAGAAATCGGGAAGCCAAGTCTTGATTTCAACCATTGATGGCCTCCCTTTGAAAGTGATAGTGAGCATGATCAACCAAGTGACAGGTAGTGCCTCACAACACTTAGCTTCCAGGAACTCTATGCATATTGGTGTACAATGCTTACACGGTCATGTCTATGATTGGTGTACTAGTTTACTGGCGAGCATGAAATCTCAATTGACAGGTTGCAAATCCGGCATAATGAAGAATTTTGGGAACGGTAGTATTTTGTGTACTTTCTTCTTTTCGAGGATGCCTGTTATCAGTTTGGGGATGCCTCTACCTCAGGTTAACCCCCGCGAGCCCAGACTAGGTCGTTGGGGTGACATATTCCTCCACCAGGGTGGTGGGGAAAGTCACTACTGTTATCATACTGATGATTTCTGGGGGTGGTGGGAGAGGCAAGTGCCCGCTTTCGAGCAGTTTCCATATGCTGGATTGGATTTCCATCATGATCCATAACTAGTGCTTCCTCCAGGTGGAGCCTGGGGAGATATTGGTATGTTTAAATTTTGAGAATTATTTAATTTTTTCAAACTTTTTCAAGTATTTGATTTTTATGAATGAATTTTGAAGTGCTAATCAAGTGTCAAATACAGATCTTGGGCCTGTTCGTCCTGAGGGACATCCTACCATCTTTGTGAGGCCAGCTGATATTGCTGCAGCAGATGCTATGTTGGGGACCTTAGAGAGAAAAATGAGTCGGTTGACTCACGAAGTTCCTGCATGCCGTATGGATCAGATACCTATTGATATGCAGGAATATGTTGTTTGGGTGCCCCCAACATGGCTTAGGGTGTTGCAGAAGATAGCTAGGATAGTCATATGCTATCGCAATGCAGTAGATGATGATGATGATGTCCCTCCTTCTCCATAGGAGAGAGATACATTCTATGTATATATTTTTGAGGCTACTATGCCCATTTTTTGTACTTTTATGACTTGACTTAATAGACTTGTGACCCAAAACTCATATATTTTTTGATACAGTATCGGCTATATACAGTATCGGTTATTTACATGTGTATGTGTTTGAATTTTATGTGTGCAATGTTGTTTATGAAAGTGAATGATGCAAATGCCAGTCTAACACATAGTTTGCTAAAGAATCAGCTAATGTGTTTAAACTTCTTGGAATGTGTTCGTATATAATAGAATCAAATTGTCTCTCCAAAAGTCTAACTTGTAGAAACTGACGTAGCAATCCAGGATCCCTAATCTGATAGAGACCTGTTAACTGAAATACAATTAATTGTGAGTAAAGTATTACCTCCAAATGTGAAATGCCATGACTGATAGCATCTCGGAGAAGTTCTATAACTGCACTGTATTCAGCCACATTATTCGTGGTAGGACCCAAACAAACCCCCCCCCCCCGAAGAGACAAGTTGGCCAGCGGGTGAATAAATGACCCAAGCTGCTGCAGCCAACTGTCTGGTGTGGCGACTGGCGCCATCAGCAAATCCTAAGAAATGTTCAGTTGACATATGGTACATGAAACAAAAAACACACATAAGATTAACTAACGAGCATAACAAAAACTAGCTTTACAAAAATATACAGCTATGTTACAAGAAAACGTATTTCAGCCTAAGCGTAATACTTCTTCAGGTAGATCCCATTTCTAGGCTCGACCAACTTATTACTATCGTAATCTATCAGTTCATAGGCACCTTTCTTCAATACTTTGGAAATTATAAAATGTTCGAGCCACCTGGATTTGAATTTGCCAGGTCCTAAGGGTTCTTTGTCTTGATCCCAAAGTAGGACCAAGTCTCCTTCAATGAAAACCCTAGGTTTGACGGATTTGTCGTACTGTCCTTTGACTCATTTTTTGTGGACCTCGTTTGTTGTGAGCACATCGCGGCGCTGTTCATCCAGATGTTCTAAGTGTAACAAACGCTCTTCTAGTATTGAAGTATCTGGTAGTAATTGAACTGCTAGTTTTAGCGAAGGAATCTCGCATTCAATCGGTACGACTGCCTCTATCCCATGCACAAGTTGGAAGGGAGAGAAACCGGTAGCAGTATTAACGTTGGCTCAGTAAGCCCAAACAGCCAGGTACTACATGATGTGCCAGTTATTTCGACTGGCATTAACAGTTCTCTGCAATATAACCTTTAAAGTTTTGTTCACTGCTTCAACTTGTCCATTCGCCTATGGATAGTATGAAGATGAATGTTCTTGTCGAAAACCAAGCATTGTATACAAATCAGTCATCATGCTATTTTGGAAATGACTGCCATGATCAGTCACTATCACTTTAGGTATTCCAAACCATGCAATGATCTGATTAAACACGAAATAAGTGGCAGTTTCTCCATCTGCCTTAACAGTAGGCATTGCCTCTGCCCACTTAGTAAAGTAGTCAACGGAAACAATGATGTAATGATGTCCTCTAGCCGAAGCTGGATTGCACGTCATGTAATCAACCCCCCATTTTGTGAAGAGACCTGCTGTAATTACAGGATGAAGAGGAGCTGGGTGTGCCCTCATTTTCTTAGTGAAAAACTGACACGGTCGACAGCGTTTCACCACTTCCACACAATCTTTAAAGATCATGGGCCAAAAATATCCGGCACGCAATATCTTCTAAGTTGTTGCCAACCCGGAAAGATGTCCCCCATAAGCTCCACTGTGCGCATCATTTAATACTGCTTCGGCTTCTTCTCGAGTTAAGCAGCGTCATAAAATGGAATCTACCCCACGTCGATATAAAGTATCTGAGATGATAAGGTAGTTCTTTGCATGGCTTTTGAGCTTGCGTCGCTATTCTCAAGAAAAAGTAGTAGGACACCTCAAAGTCTGGAGATATACTAAGATATCTCTGTACCATGGGTCAGAGGAAACAATGAGGAAGATATGTTCATCTAGGAATGATTCTTCCTTAACGTATTCTAGGTCACTTAGAAATTCTGAGATTAACTCAACGAACACTAGTGATTTCTTTGACTTGGCTGATTGGAAGACCAAATCGAACTCCTGTAGGATTACAATCCATTTATTATATTTCCCACCGATGATTTATCGGGTGAGAACGTACTGGAAAGGATTGACTTATGCTATCACAGTAGTAGTTCGTAAAATTATATAGTGACGAAGCCTCTGTACCGCATAGACCGCAGCAAGTGCTAACTTCTCAACGTGCGAATATTTAACCTCAGGGGATATCAATGCGCGAGAAAGATAGTAGACAACATGCTCTTGGAGCATATCGTCTTCTTGAACCAAAACTATACCAATTGTATTACTGCCAGGTATAAAAGAAAATCTTTTGAGTAATCTGGCGGGCTCAAGAAGGGTGCTGAAAGGAGTGCCTTTTTTAAAGCTTCAAAGGATGCTTGAGCAGCCTCGTCCCACACAAAGTAGGAGTCTTGTTTGAGTAGACTCATAAAACCTTTGGTAATTTTAGCATATTTTATGATGAATCTCCGTAAGAAATTAGACATGCCTTGCAGACTTTGAAGTTGTCGCAAGGTGCGAGGAGGAGGCAGATTTACAATCGCCTCTACTTTCAGTGGGTCGACCATTATGCCACGACTGGAGACAATGAAGCCTAGTAGATGCCTCGATTCGACACAGAACACACTTATTAGGATTCAAATGAATCTTATATTGTCTGCATCTTTCAAACACTTGTCTAAGATGGGATGGATGATCCCGTCTCTTTCGAGATCGCGCCGGGAGATCATCCAAGTAAGGTTCTACAATGTGTTTGATATCATGAAAAGCGAAATTCATCGCACGCTGGAAGGTAGCTCCAGCATTCTTCAATCCAAATGGAATTTTTCGATAAGAGAAGGTCCCCCATGGGCAAATGAAAGCTGTTTTATGCTGGTCTTTGGGTTTGATTTCTATTTGATTGTATCCCAAAAAATCATCCATGAAAGAGAACACCTCATGTCCCACACAAGCATCTATAATTTGATCGATAAATGGTGTGGGATAGTTGTCTTTCGGACAAGCTTTGTTCAAATCCCGGAATTCAATACAGATTCCAATAGTGCCTTGCTTCTTATCAACCGGAATGGGGTTTGACACCCATTCCGTCATATCAATCGGATAGATGAAACCAGCTTTAAGCAATTTTTCAACCTCCGCCTTAATGGCGACCGCTTTTCTAGGATTCATGGGGCGGAGCTTTTGTCTCACAGGTTTTGCGTTAGGGTATGTCATGATGACATGCTCCACGATGGCTGGGTCAATACCTGGCATATCCTCATATGACGAGGAAAAAACGTCGCAGAATTCTTTAAAAAGTTTTGTATACAGAGTGATCTCTTCTGGAGAACAATCTGCACCAATAAAAATGTTTTCCACGACCCCGGGTTTGGTGGAAATGTTGATTCGAATTGTTCTCGATATATTAGCCATATTTCCTTCAGCATAAATAGCTCTCGAAGTAGAAGGAAAAGATGACAAATCAACCAATCCACCGGGTCTCACAGGCAATTCTCCTCTCTCAATCCTGTCTAGATCTGGAAGCATGTAGGACCTATGATGCATACATTCCCAATGTTGGTCCAGGCCCATCATGACTTCTAAGATGGCTTCATCAAATGGCAAAACCGTATCTAAACAATCGAACGAGTGAATGGAATTCAGTGACCATGCCGGAGCATAGTCCATATCTGACTCAACAGAGACTGGTGGAGTCATGATATGTTCCATTGCAGTGTGTTGTGTTTCCATATAGGCCACTTCTGCAATGGACGGAGGCACAAAAGGTTCTGACGTAGTAGGAAGGATCCAAGGATCAGTTCTTAAACCAACCGTGAATGTTTTGGTAGCAGTACCCACATCAGAACGAATAAAAATAACAGGGGAGGGGAGGTCGAAAGTGCCTATTAACGACCCATACAGCCCTGCTCCTAAACTCTCATTAACCGGGGCGGTTTGATCAACTAATGGAACTGTGGGCTCCGAAGAAGTCTGGTTGTTTCTCTAAGTGAAAGAAAGTTGATCGACCGTAACGATCTTACCTTCAAATGGGAACATAACAACTCGAAAAACTGTCGATGCAATGGCTTGCATGGCATATGTCCAACTCCTGCCCAATAACATATTGTAATCAAGCGGAGCGTCCAGAACTTCTACTTCTACAACAACTGTCTTTCCGGCCAATGTGACATGAAATGATGGAAAAACCCCATGTGGATGGAAAGTTCTGCCATCAAATGCAGTAAGCAGTGTGTTAGAAGGGGCTAACTCGGGGGAACCTAAAGCTTTCCAACAGGAAATTGACATTACGCAAGTCAATGTGCCCTCATCTACTACAGCTCGTCTAATGCTCATTGGACCATGAACGACTTCAATCTGAAGAGCAACGTGGTAGGGAAACCGGTATTTGACATCATTCATATCAAATCGCGCAGACATGCTAGAGGATTCCATACTTCCAATGGCTTCCAGAAGTGCATTCCGTTGTAAAGGACAACTTTGCAAGACTTCTAAAGTAGACATGGCACAAGTGGTCTGGGATAAATCTTCAACCATGTTGTAGTTGGAAGCAGCCCGAGTGTTGGGATTGTGTGATGCCTATTTCAAGACACCTTTAGGAATCTTGGGCATTGGGTCCATAGGTATGTGGAGTGGAGTGGAGGATTCTGGAATCTCTTTATCCTTTTTCTATGCATCCGGGGTATAGTTCATGGCTCTCATTTGTAAGAGTGCATCCGAATTAACCATGTTAATAAAAGTTTGATCAATCCTAGCATGTGTAGTGCCCCCAGTGTTGGAGGTGCCAGAAGTTGAGCTCTGCCCTTTAGGGAATGGATCTTTCAGTACGGCAGGCTTCTTTTCTCTTAAGAGCTTCTGGGCTTCTTCAAGCAGAGGGCATTGGTGAGTAAGGTGGTTCTGCTTGCAAAGTTTACAAGGGAACTTAACCTTCTTTTCCTCTTTGTTACCCTCTTCGGCATTCTCTTTTTTGGGCTTTTGTTGGTTCCCCTCTCCTTTCTTGCCCTTCTTTTTGTTATTGGGCTACCAAGGGCCCTTTTGATTGTTCTGAACCTGGTTAACATGCTTAGAAGTAGAAGGAGAGGTTGTGATGGAAGAAACATCTGCAGTCGATTGTTTGACAGACAAGGAATGAACCTGTTTGGTCAATGCTTCGAAGGCTGCAGAGTCAACTGAACCCACTATGCCGTCAGCATGTGGTCCATTTTTAGGTCTACTCAGATCGGTATTCGATCGCGGTGCATCAGGATTAATCTCATACAATAACCTGGATTTTGCATAAACGAGATCTAACTGCTGGGTCCGTAGGATGGCTTCTTCCTCGTTAGATACTCCAGATGTAGCTACTTCCTTAGCAATATAAGGAAGGAGTGATTTCAAATACCACTCAAGAAGGAATTCTGGAGGTATGTTGGCCTTATTGAGCCTCTTTCGTCTTCGCCACTCCTGAATGTGGTCAGATAAATGAGTGGCTTTATTTTTCCTAAATGTAGACAAAAGGTCTGTTCCAGCATCATACCGAACAGGAAGCTGGAAGTGATTCAAAAAGACAGTTGCGAGATCCCCAAAATTAGAGAATGTAGCTGCAGGTAACTCAATGTACCATTTGGCTGCAGCACCGGTTAAAGTCCTTTGGAACAGTCTCAATCTAATGGAATCTTCATTTAATGAATTCGAGGAACACCATAAGTGGAAAGTAGTGACATGGTCACCAGGGTCTTCACCTGCTTTGCCTTCAAACTTTGGAATGTCCGAAGGTAACTTGGTAGGAACTGATGGACATGTAGCATTATGATACACTAGATCGTTGTTCAGTTTGGAAAGATCTAGCAAATTTAAAGTTGCCAGAAATGGTAAACGAGGCCGGTAAGACGGTACTTGATAAGCTGGGGTCGAAAAAGGGGAACCACCCATAGTTTGACCCATGAACTTCTGGTAGGGGTTGCCCCCAGCCATTTGCTGGTAGGGGTTGGCCCCAACCATCTGTTGATAAGGGTTTCCCCCGGCCATATGCTGATAGGGGTTGCCCCCAGCTACTTGTTGGTAGGGGTTTCCCCCTACCATCTGTTGTTGTACGAAAGAATTATTGAAATTTCCCCACCCATATGAAAGTGGATTAGTGCTCTGTGGGTTCGTCCACTGTGGCTGGGTGTTAGCCCCGCCATATTGCTGGTTAAAAATATTACCCCCTCCCCCTAAGAATAAGGAAAAAGGGACATTACCTGTAGGCATATTACATTGATTCATGTTGGGGCCTGCAAAGGTATTGAAACGAGCGGTAGCTGATGTAGACAGTGCAGTCATGGTACTCATAACCGGCACGGTTGCAGAAGCACTTGGTCCTACAGTAGGTGTGGAAATCCAAGTATTAGGTATCTGATATAACGGTTGAAAAGCAGGAGGTGCTGCTAAATTGGCTGTGCTGCTAGGTCCAACAATAGGTGTAGGGATAGATGCCATCGTTGTTGAACTTGGCATACCTAATGTACCAGTATTAAAACTGAAAGATGGAGTAAACACAGAGGTTGTCTTTGCCTGACTTGGCATAGCAGTAAAAGAAGGATTTACCGTGTTAGTGTTCATACCTATGGTGGGAGTTTGGGTAACT
Organism: Larix kaempferi; assembly: GCA_027924585.1. Classification (NCBI taxonomy): domain Eukaryota; kingdom Viridiplantae; phylum Streptophyta; class Pinopsida; order Pinales; family Pinaceae; genus Larix; species Larix kaempferi. The sequence goes on from BSBM01000826.1 coordinate 3,164,582, forward strand.
CCCTGTTCACCGCCTAGAGTAGACATCAGATGTACGGGCAGGGAATTATATGCACTGTAATGGGGCTGCTGGAAACCAACAGGTGACAGAAGCGGAATTCTAGGATTGGTCAGAGGAGGATTGAAAGGAGTGTTATACTCTGCAGAAGTAAGATCTTCAATCTCAACTGAACTAAAGTATCGCTGATCTGGGGTACCTGGTTGTGGTTCCTCAGGAACCTCTATTTCAAGGTTTTCTATTATTGTTTGTTGTTCTTCAGGAAACTCAACTTCAAGTGGTAATCTTCAGTAATTCCTATTTCAGGATTTTCTGTTGTAAGAATTTCCTCAGGAAATTCTGTTTCAGGAATAGTTTCTGAAGAAATACCGGGGTTTACCCGCTATCGTCTAGCTGGCTGTAAAGGTTCTGTTCTAACTGGTGGAAGGTTTTGAAACCTTCTCGATCTACGAAGTTCTTGATTCTCCGTGATTATATATATATAATAAAGAGCTAGAACCTAGTGGACACTACAACTAGGGGGCAAAGAACACGCCAACTAAAAAGTCCTAAGTATGCAAACCAGGCAAACAAGATGCCTTCCGGAGAAGAGTCTGGGATGATGAGGGCCCAGAACAGATCAACGAAGGAAGAAAGACAGTTACCCAGGGTCCACAATACAATGACTAAGGGTGCAAGCGCTGGAATCACCCAACCGCCCTCCCAAAGACCTGCAAGGGATTTCCTCCCACGTCTGTCTTAGGTACAGTAGATATACCCTCTGCTGCCACCTGTGTATGAACCTAAAGTCAGTTACTAAGGATACCACAACACCGAAAACTCCTGGGGGAATAGTCACCGATCGAATCAAAAGGCGTGGGCAGGGTAACTGAGCCCAAAAATCGAAAGAGTCCCCAAACGCGATCTAATCCTGGCATATGCTCGAAACAGAAAGTAGGAGTATTCCCAACAATCTAATCTCGCAATGACCTACTGCATAGATCCCAGGCAAGCTTTGAGTGAAATGGATTTACCTGTGATAGTTAAACTATGATTTTTGCGTAATGTGTGATCTTGAGTGGTTTAAGGTGATTTAAACTCAAGATCCTAACCAAGACTAGTTGGTGTAGTGTATCCCTAAAAAAGAAAAATTGTTTCTATTTCATTTTATTAAAAAAAAATTAGGGTTGTTATTACTCAAAAGGTAGTGCTTTTGTGTGGCATGGTTGCAACAGGAAAAGAAAAGTGCATAAAATTCAAACTTTCTACAACAAAGCTCTTTTCATTTTTTTTTCATTTACTTCTTTTCCAAACTGAAAAAATGAGCAAATCTACTTAAATCTCTTTTTGTTTTCTTTTTTGAAATTGTACAAAATAACCTATGCTATCTTGTAACAAAAAATAAGTCTTATTAAACTTAAACTACCAATTTTTTTTTTTGCTTTTTTCTGTTATCATAAACGAAAAAGAACTATAAACATGGAAAGCAAAATAAGACTTGTGTGCAATGTGTAAGTATGGCTAAAAATGGTTCTTAAGCTTATAGCTGTCAAGGCACTAGCTCAAAAAAGACTTGATCTACAAGTTTTTTTTGCAAAGAAAAATCCTCTAAACTCGGAAACAAAGTGGGAGAAAACAAAGGAGATAGATACAAGAGGACTGGCCTAAAGCATCTAACCCTAGCAAGACCACTATGCCAAGCAAAAAGTAGACAAGCAAGCTACCAACTACCCTACTAACACAAAGACCTGAGAAATGAATCATCCTAAAGCACTTTAAATACACTTGAAACCAGAAAAAGACAATAAGTCCAAGAAGATTGGAAACCAACAAGTTCAGAAGACACCCTAGAGGCTCTAAAACAGACCAAACCCTAAAACAAAGGATATGATAGGTAAAGAGCAGACAAATGTTGCCACAAACAACAGATACAAAAAGTATGCAGGTTTGTAAACTATCAACATACAATCAGGGCCTAAAAAAGCGGAAGTGCTCACCACAAAACACAACCTAGTCTTCCAAAAAGTTATAAACAGTCCAAACATTCCAAAGGTAAACAAGCGATCCAAAGATGGTAAAAAAACTCAAAGAAAGGTTCTATGACTTAAAAAAAGTTAAAAACCTCATACACCAGTCAAGGAGATCTAAAAGCAAAGTCAACAGACCACCAAAAGGGCTAAAACTCAATCAGACCACTAACAGAAGGCTTCAGGAAATGTACCCTACTGTGCAGTAGGGAAACTTGCGCCCCTGTAGAGATGGGCGCTACTGTATGTATAGCACAGTAGCGTATGGGCGCTACTGTATGTACAACAAAGTAGCGCTCGTATCTTAAAAGTTTAAAAACTGACTTTGAAAAGATACAAAAAGACTAATGGAAGCAGAGAAAAACAGGCAATGAATACCTACACGGTTTCTCGGCACATAAAAGGAGTCAAAATAGTTCTGGGAAGACAAACAAGAAAAATTTTCCTAGAGCAAAAACACAACTATCCCCAGCGGAGTCGCCAGTCTATTGGCGGGCAAAACTACCCTATAGCAAGGAAACTAATGCTATCAACTTGGATGGGGTGATAGGTAATTGTATTAATTGTATTGCAGAGATATTTATGAAAAGAAATGAGTTATGGACCTTGAGAACATACCTTTTAACCGGTGTTCGATCCTAGCTTTTATTTGATCCCGCATTCAGTCCTCAAATCCACCTTCTGTTCAGTAAACCTGCAAGACAAACACCTTTCTCAGTGTATCTTGGACAACATATAATGTTCTAAAGAAACAAAAGCAATGTTAAACATTCTATATTGATCAACATAGATCCAAATTAAGATGTTATTTTAGAAAACATTTAAGTTGGAACAAGAAAGACACTTCAACCTTTATTGTCAAATGTAAATTGATGTACAAGTATACCTGACTTTATGACAGGCTCCTGCAGCTTGATTCTGGGCTCTTGCTCTTCTCTAGCTTGGATATCTTCAGCATCACTCCTCCAATGCAAGCTTCTCTTTTAGATCTCTATGTCTCTAAGTTTCTCCATATATCCATCTAACCTTTCTCTTTAGTCTTCTCTGTATTTATAGGATCATAGAAGTAGTTCAGGTCGAGATATGGTTATGGAGGAAGTTGGGAAACTACCAGCAATTAATCCTCCACGTGAAACTAATTATTTTTTAATCATTTTTTAAGATGTATGCTACTATTGTTCAACGAACTAGCGTTTAGGGTGCTACTATGGTGCTTGTCAACTAGCACTCATAGATTTTTAAATGTTGAGCGCTACTATGCTGAGAAGGAGTAGCGCCTATAAGGCTTTGAGCGCTACTACTATACACTGGAGTAGCGTATAGGCGCTAGTCTTATTGAAGTAGAGTAGCGCCAATATCTCAGAATGATATTTTTATGGTTTTTCGAGTAATGTCAGGAAATGGAGTAAGTCAAAGTATCATCTAGGGTCAACATGCTCCTCCATCCCAGTTGTCCTTTTGTGTGATCAATAGCTCAAGGTGATCACGGATGGAGAGGTGCAAGTTTGACCTATAACAAGATCTCGTCTGGGAAGCAAATAGCCAAAGGAGTTACAAACCATGCCTCCAACGAATATTATTTCTCCTGCTTCTTTCCATATTTACATCAAAGTGCCCTCTTGACTCATGCAAATGAGACAAGAAGAATCTGGCATGAAAGATTCAAACACCTAAACTTCAAATACCTACAACATTTTCACAAGGAAGGGATTGTAGAATATTTTTTGGACATAAAGTTCTCTCAAGGAATCTGCAAAGGTTGCTTGGTAGGGAAGCACCAAGAGTGAAAGTATGATATTGGGAAGGAAAATAGAGCTTCCTCCATACTTAATCTGATTCATAGTGATATTTCAGGAGCGATTCCCATTGATTCAATGAATGTATCCAAATACCTTCTGACCTTCATTGATGAATACTCTAGGTTCTGTTGGATCTACTTTCTCGAACATAAATATGAGGTATTCGAAAGATTCAAAGTTTTCAAAGCCTTAGTTGAGAACAATATTGGAAGGAATATCAAGGCACTGAGATCAGATAATCAAGGGGAGTACATCAAGAAGGAGTTGCAACAACTATGTGATTCCGAAGGTATTCAAATGAAACATTTTGTACCATAAACACCACATCAGAATGGTGTAGCACAGAGGAAGAATAGTTCATTAAAAGAGATGGCTACCTGCTTCCTTCAAGCAAGAGATATCCCATCAAATATCTGGGCATAAGCAGTGAAATTTGCAACATACATTCAAAATAGGGTACCCTACAAATATGTTGATGGGGTCACTTCATTCAAAGTATTGAAGGGACACAAACCTGATGTCTCTTACCTGAGAGTTTTTATATCCAAGGCATGGGATAGAGTCCCCTACAACAAGAGGAAATCACTTCAAACTCAAAGTAACGAATGCATCCTTCTTGGATATGCAGAAGATGAAAAAACTTACAAACAGATGGAGATTGCAACCAAAATATGCTTCATTAAGAGAAGTGTCAAGTTCGATGAAGATCCATTGCATGATCTACAACCAGTTGAAGAACCAAGTATAAATTATTTAACTATTCCATTTGATCCTAATGATGTTACTACAAGTGATCCACATTCATATTCTGAAGAAGAATACCAATATGATTCAAATCTAGATATTGAGTATGAGTATCTAGTAGATCCAGATCCAGATCCAGGACCTACTCCCAACCCAAAGCCTAAATGGGCTCCAAAACTTATTGAGGTAGTTGGGAACATTCCTGGATATTCACTTGACTACAGAAGAACAAGATCTCAATACCAATATGAAAAAATTACACTTCTCCAAACATATCCACTTCTCCTTGAGAGGTGCTACATGATGGTGGGGTCTGATCCACAGTATTACAGAGAGGCTTTCCATGATCCGTGATGGAAGGAATCCATGGACGAATAATTTGAGTCATTGCATAACAATGAGATAGGGGATCTTGTCTCTCTTCCCCCAGGGTCGAGGAAACAAGTTCAGTGCAAATGGATCTACAAAACAAATATTGCATCTCATGGATCTACAACCAAGTACAAGGCTCGGTTGGTTGCAAATTGGTACACACAATTTCATGGATTGAACTACAATGATACATTCACTCCTATAACAAGAATGGATTCAGTAAGGTTTGTTTTGGCCATATCAGCTTCGAATTTGTGGGAGGTACATCACATGTATGTCAAGAGTGCCTTCCTGCATGGTGACTTAGAAGAAGAGATATATATGGAGCAACCTAAGGGGTACACTGATGATCCATTCTCGGTATTCAAACTGAGGAGATTACTGTATGGTCTCAAGAAATCCCCAAGGGTGTGGTATTCCAATATGGATTCATTCTTACTGTCACAAAAGTTCGAGAGGTGCAAATATGACTGCAATGTTTTGTATGTGGATGACTTGCTCATCATTGGTGGTTCATCTACTAGGTTGTGGAACATCAAGTCTGCTTTGCATAAATCCTTCTACATGACATATATAGGGATTTTGAAACAATTCATTGGTATTGAAGTAACTCAAAATGCTTCAGGGATCATGATTTCACAGTCTAGGTATGCATCTGACTTACTACAAAAGTTCCACCTGATTGATTGAAAATTCACAACATTTTCTTTCGTATATGGAATTAGAGTGGAAGAAGGTGCTTCTACTCCTTTAGTTGATAGAACTCTTTATAGACAGTTTATTGGTAGTTTTTTATGCTTGACACATTTGAGATAATATATATCATATGTTGTTGGTGTTGTGGCTAGGTACATGCAAGATGTAGCTGCATTGGAAGGAATCAAAGAGGATCTTGCACTATGTGTAGGGTACAAGAGAGTTTGTTATTCATTATTCTGCTGGTGCTCAACTAGATCTAGTTGGTTTTACTCAATTAGACTAGGATAGAGACAATACTGATAGGAAATCTACTTCAAGGTACATATTGAATCTTGATGTTGGGATCAAGGCCAATCTTTTGGTCAATCAAGAAGCAAGAAACACTCGCACTTTATTCAGCAGAGGCAGATTTTTGCAGGAGGTTGGTTGCATGGGATACTGACATAGTTTGGAATTCACACTTCTCCTTAAGTAGACACTGTTTGTGATAATCAAAATGCCATCGGGATCTCCAGTGACTCAGTTCGGAAGAAAAGGACCAAACATATTGAGGTTCACATGCACTACATCATAGAGCTAGTGTACAGTATGGCCATCTCACTGCATGATTCTGCTATAGAGGATATCATTGCAGATATATTCAATAATTTTTTCACTCATAAGAGATTTTCTTATCTCAGATCTCTACTTGGTGTGAAAGTTGTTTGAGAGCTATATTGTCCTATTTTTTTGGCGGGGGGTTTCCCATGAGGTTTTCCCCATTTCCTTGTTTCATGGATAGATATTTTTCCTTTCATCATTTATTTGATTGTATGGGTGACCTTTGGTCTTAGTAACCAACTCCTAGGATGTCCAAGTTTAGATTAATGGGGGGTGTTAAGATAATTAATACTCCATCCTTGTTCTACTTAGCATTATTTTCATTTACATAGCAGTTGATGATGTCATTTCCCCCTTGTGGTGTGTAGATGTCATCTAGGACCCTTTATCCACTTAATGTTCCATGCATGCATCATTTTAAGACCACATGAGTGAGATACATAGATTTTAGGATCCAACTTAGTGTTCTAGTTCAGTCCACTTGAGTTAGCTGACTCTTGTGGAATTTTTATGCTTCGATCACCACTATTTGTGGCCTTATGATCCATTTTCTGGGTGATTTGCATCAAAAAATAACTAATGCACCCCTTTTGGTCAGTTAACTAATTGTGTCTTCAGTTAATTGAGTTTTGGTTTAGCTGAGTTGAGTTTGGGTCTTCTAGAGCACTCTATTGGTGACAATTCCTATGCTAGACAAACTGAGAATCGAATTATCCTAGGTGATTTGATTTCTCTCCATTGTAACATCATTGTTGAATATACTGATTATTGAATGATTACACACTATGATGTTCCTATTTGAGTTCTCATGCATTATTAATTGTCTGCTCATTTTTACTACAATTTTCATTGTAATTCATCTTTTTTGCTCATTCTTTCTTTGTGAGGTATACGCAGCTCCATGATCTGTTGTGATTTAGAATTTCACACAAGGGTAGTTAAACACATGCAAAAAAACCTAAAATTTTGAAATCAATTGGATGGAGGAAAACTAATCTTGAGTTAGAGGGGCAAGGATTTTTGCTCTTTATGATAGCATTTCTCAGTGTAATTTTGATGGAATCATAGAAGAGTTTCTTAAATGCTCGAAAAGCAGTGTTAAAATTGCTTAATTGGATTCCCTAGGGTATTCAAGGACACTGAATTAATTTATACATTAAGAACCATGATTTGAATATAAAAAAATTTATTAAAAAAAAAGAATGACCAAATTCCAATCAAAATTTCATTGAAAAGACGAAATGGTCACACTTTTAGACTTCTTCAATAACCCAACGACCGAAGGAAATTACCGAACAAAAGGAATTAACGCCACTTTGCAGAACTCTCTCCTCTTTAAAATACATTATTCGTCCAATGCCTGAAAAAGGAATGAGAAGATAGATAGTTGAAGTAATTGGAAGGTGGGTCAATCGCACAATCCAACCTCCTCAATGAATTGAGATCGTAGGATGCACAAGAAAAATCGAAGGTGGATCCTTCTAATAAATTGAGCATTTCTCTTAACCTACACATAAAAGACACACCTTGCAAATAAAACAATAATTTTCCTTCATCGCATCCTCTAGATCAACCATTCCTTTGTCATGCTCTTGGTTCCCTAGTCGTTTCCAATTCAACAATACTTTTTTCAACAAAAAAAGTGAAAATCCCTATTTTATTTGCTTCATTACTACATCTAAACATTTCTTGCATATATTATTTTCTTAGCTTTGATTTACATCTTTTTTTTCTTTCTAATGCTCTCTTCAAGGGTTTTGTTTGCAATCTTTCCAAATGAAACCTCTAATCATACACAATTTTTTCATGTTTTCTTATGTATTTATCACATCGATTTTTTCATTTGCTACCCTATGTTTTCACCTACCCAACAAATGTGCTTCAAAAACAACATTCATCATACTATTTCATAATATCATTAACTCATAATTGGCAGAATTCAATCATTGGTGCAATTTACCTCTCGATAAATTGACTTCATGCAATTAAAATGATTCCCATAGTCTTCAATTCTGACCATGTTTGGACAACATATTCATCATCGATCCTTAATTTCATTCTCCTCGTCCTTTAATTGGAAAATTTATTCATTGTCTTCTATGCTCTTGTTGTATTCTACTCTTTTGTTACTAGTTTATGGAGTTATCATTTTGATTCACTACATGTCCTTTCACTTTTATATTTTGTAATCAATATCTATGATTCTTCACTCAAAATCCTTCCATTCCTTCTTAACACCAATCTCAACGATTTTGTTTGTTTCATTGATTGTATATTCCACCATTCTTGCAGTACAATCCCAATCACATTCAACACAAATTTATTTTGACACGTAGTTCAACAAAAAAAGTAACATTTTCTTCAACCCAATGCTACAAAAGGTGTTCTACTTTTTCTCGTTCGAATTTAACTTGTGTTTGATCGATATTTAAAAATTTTCATTCTTGGCCATAGACATCTTCTTGGTCATCAACATTTACTTAACCTTCAAAATCATTTTCAACAACATCTCCCTTTGGGTCATCTTCTACTAGATCTATCGTTCAAATTCTTTCATATGTATGTCTAGTTCCTGTATCACCAACAACATCAAGACATTCAATGTCATCTTCTTCATTATTTATTTTCAATAGTGGTCCACCGAAGGGCTACATCCATCAAGAAATATGCCAACACCTGTTATTCTAGAGAATCAAGGTATGAACAAAATTAGATAATCCATTCATTCTTTACATAGGGAATCAACAAGAGCATCATGTCACTTACATGAATTGAACCTTGTTGGGGAGAATAATAATCATTCCTCCCAACGATCCAAGCTACATCCAATGTTATCACAATATCATTAAGTAATTCAAGGGAATCATGGGTCCTAAAGCAAATTTTGGTAACTGTATTTATTCAATCACTCCACTTATACTATTTGTTACCATAAATGTGAAAGAGATTCGCATTCTTTTTAGAAAACTGAGTAGAAACATGAACGAAATGAAAATTTTTGTTTTCTACAGTCGTTTCAGTTTCTAGATTGAAGAAATAGTTTCTTAGGAAATAGATTGCTTCACACAACGATATCTGCATAAACAATTTTCCAAAACAATGATTACTGGATAAATGTTTTTGTTTTTTGTTTTTTGGGGAGCTGGTTATGTTGTAGATAATTTCTAGGTTGATTCGTAATATTGATATATTTCTACATAAACGATTTTCCATTTCTTGGGAACTTGTTCTATTGCTGATCATTTCTAGGTCCATTCATAATATTGAGATATTAATGAATGGTGGATGACGATTCATAAACAAATATTGTATGCACTAGTAGTCTGTTAGATGTAAAATTGATTGAATATTGTGTTTCATAAGGAAGCATGTGACCTACTTCTTACCACATGCATTGAAATTTCAAATTGTATATGTAATTCTTAGCTGAGGTCTTCTTTGGGTGAGGTCCCTATTAAGGGAAAATAATATAACTGAGAAGAGTGATGGAGTGGTAATACTGGTCTAACGTATTGACCAACTCTTAGTTTTCTAGGTATTTAAATCTTAACTCAATGTAGCTGTTATGACTTAGAAATTTAGAATTGAGCTGAGTTTCAACAAAAAAATCATTGGAGGAAAACACTTGTAATATCTATGATGGGAGGGGATAAAAAATTGAATCTGATTTCACCTTCTCAAACAAATATATAATAAAATCGTGCAAGGATCGTCCAACTTCAAATATGGGTGTAGGCATAAAAACATGTTTCTCACATGTGAGAAGGTGATCAAACCTCCTACGCTTACTTTCCACTGGCATAGATGTAAAAACCAATGATGTCTAAACTTAGTGAGTTGAAAACTGGACCCATGTAGTATAATTAACGAGTGCAAATAACCATTTCACCTTTCACGATCCCACTACCGACATGATCCAAAATGCTAATATTTATTCCCTTTGGTAGGCCATGCAACACTATAGGAGACTTCCATAACCAATGGTGATACCAACCTGGATTGGAATACCTAGAGACTATGCCTAACTGAAACACTTGTTACTTATCTCTATTCAAATTATACTTAGACAATTATATGTGTGTTAACATCCAATCATTTACACTTATCCAAATCAATAAATAAGAGACAAGAACAATATAAGGAAGATCCCAAATCTAGGCATGCCTAAAACCTTTTTATAAATATAAACAAAGTTTACAAATGAATCCATCAGGATGGGTTTGATCAACTGGCTATGACCTGGGAGAATTCCCAACCAATAGTCCTCTTTGGAAACCTCAATAATTCACCTACTTCAAGAACACGCCTAACACTCCTTAGTTTCTCTTGAAGCATATGCAGGAACACCTCTCGAGGCTCTTGTAGTGTGTACCCAAGTCTACACCAAGTCATCCATAGTCGTGCAATGCGCCTACATCTTACTTCGGTGGCCTGCGCCTTGTGTCTCTACCCGACTCTTGCTGACCCATTATGAATCTTCCATAAGGATGTATCCACATAGTCTTCACATAATACCGAAGTAGCATGCTACCTACTTGTATCCTGCACAATCCATCACCTTGATAAATGCATCCTACTATGATTAAGCATGAACCAAAATGTTTTCACCAAGTTTTGCACCTCTCCAAGGTCTATCCAAATATGTGCCTCACTATGTCTTCCAAAGAGATGCCATCCTAATCCTGCTAGAACACGTCTTTCTTTATTACTTCAGGATTATGTGATTTGAGTTATATACTTGTGCCCATATCTTTCCTAGACAAGCATGCCCAACTCTTGGACACCACCCACTAGGATGTGCTTCCTTGCGAAACCCAACAAGCCTCCTACTTTCTCCTGAATTCAATTCCTCTATAACAAAGTGCATCTTAATGTGATTCTCCTTTTGAGATTTACAATAAACCTGCCTCATCCAATACTATTGAGAGGTGTGCCCAGCCAATACCCAATGACATGCCACCTCCAAACTCCTTAGGAAGGTTCATCTGTCGTAGGCTTGTGTCCACCCTCGAAGACACCTCCTAAGGAGATATGTAATTCCTCCTTAGTGAAGGAATAAATTTACTTAGAAAAATCCGAGTAAGCTTGTTCATTGCAAGTGGGTTTACAGAACTAAGATGGGCTCTGATGGGGTCACTAGAAAATACAAGGCTCAACTGGTTGCAAATGGTTACTCCCAAGTCCATGGGATTGACTACTCAGATACATTCGATCATGTTGCTAAGATGGATTCCATTCGTCTTGTTCTTGCTCTTGCTGCATCCAAGCACTGGGAAGTGCATCACATGGATGTCAAGAGTTATTTCCTTCATGAATATATAGAGGAGGATATCTACATGAAGCAACATGAGGAGTATGTTGAGTACTCTTCACTGGTGTGCATATTGAGGAAGTCCTTGTATGGACTCAAACAAGCTCCCTGAGCTTGGTATGCAAATATGGACTCCTTCCTTCTGTCACAAAACTTATTGATATGCAAATCTGATTTGAATGTCTACATGAGACATGAAAGTGAATCTCTACTTCTGATTGTTCTATATGTTGATGATCTATTTATTACTGGGAGAAACACTTCAAGCATCATATCTATAAAAATATATTTGCATAACCCCTTCTCCATGTAATATATTGGATTGTTGCGACAGTTTCTTGGTCTTGAAGTCGCTCAGAGTGATTCAGGAATCAAGGTTGCACAGTCCAAGTATGTTTAGGATATGCTTGATAGGTCCACTTGAGCGAATGCAAACCAGCATCATTTCCTTTTCTTTCAGGGATCAGTCTTGAGGATGGTTCTTCCACACCTCTGGTGGATAGTACACTATATCAACAGTTGATTGGGAGTCTATTGTTTCTTACACACACTCGACCTGATATTTCTTATGCAGTTAGTGTTGTTTCCAGATACATGCAGGAGCCTCATGAGCTTCAATGGAAGGCAGCAAAGAGGATCTTGCATTACTTTCAAGGGACAAAGACCTATGGTCTTCACTATGCAGATGGGTCTCCCATTAACCTTGTTGGATACACTGAATCAGATTGGGCTGGAGACAGATCAGATCGAAATTCAACATCTGGTTTTATTTTCATGATTGGATTTGGACCTATTTGTTGGTCGAGCAAAAAGAAGACTGCTTTAGCTCTTTCTTTAGCAGAGGCCGAGTATAGAGGTGCAGTCAATGCAGCCACACAGTGCATCTAGTTGCAGGGAATCTTGTCATAGTTTGGGATTTGATTAAATACTCCACCAGTCATCTATTGTTACAATTAGAGTGCTATTAGGATTTCCACAAATCCGGTTCTGAGACAGAGAGCCAAACACATTGAGATACACATGCATTACATCAAAGGATTGGTGCATCATCAGACCATCTCACTGCTCTACCTTCTGATGGAAGAGCAGATTGCAGACATCTTCACTAAGACATTCTCAGTGAAGAAGTACACTTACCATAGATCTCTTCTTGGGGTGAGTGATGTACATGATTGATCATCCTATCACAGTCTATCTTGAGGGGGGGATTTATTCCCACTAGGTTTTCCCTCTTTCCTCACTTTGTTTATTTAGATTGTTGTACGGGGTGACCTTTGGTCTCAGTTACCAGGGCCCTACCATTTCAGTTTTTCCTCATAATATAGCTTGCAGGGGGTGTTGGAATATTCTCACCATCATTTTTCAATTTTTCATGCCTGCATGCAATTTTGCATGCATCCAGTCATCTGCATGCAATTGCATGCATCCAGTCATCAGTATGGCAGTCTCCCAACACCTAATCCTTATTTTGCAGCCCCCAGGAGCCTATTTTTGCTCAGTTTTATCCCTCCTAGCCACTGATACACCCTTATTTTCATCATTGGAGCATAAGTGCACCTTATTCCACCGATTTAGGAGTTACTTCAGTTAGTTAGTTGGTTCATGACCCAACTCCTTGATTCAGGGGATGTTTGATCAGTTAACTGACTGAAGTAGTTAGATATGCACCTATAGAGACTAGTTTGAGCTCTGTTGACTACTAATAGCTCCTCATGTGCCCACATTGCAGTCTCCTTCCCTACATCAGTGCCCATGCACTGAGTTAGACTCATTTGACTGACTAGTTGACTTTTATGACCACTGCCACTGGTTTGGATGATGTCTCCAATGTTATCCAAGCTACACACTGAGGATAATTCGAATGACCTTAGTGGCATTCGAATCTCATTCATTATATTAAGTTATTATTCACATTACAGAGTGCCAACTTACAACTGGTGTATGATACAACAGTTTTTAATCATTTTCTGTGTAATGAGTGATTATTGATTCAACATTTCTTCATCTTCTTTCTGCACTACATGAGTAAAATATAGTGAGGTCTGCTACTGCTGAGTGATCCTACTTCTGAAATATCACATAAACTTCCATTTTAACTTCTCTTGCAGAACACAAGTACACTTACAATTAGTAGGTATAAATGTGGTGAGAGATGGGAAAATCATGACCAAAAGAGAAAGGCTCATTCAGATTTAAAGCATTGCATTTATTGTAACAATTGGATGAATGAACAATTGAAATAATGTTTTATATACTAAATATAGTAATATTTTTTTTGCAATGGAGGTTGAGAAGCTATAAAAAATAAATTAATTATAAAAATTCATATAGGCTCATAAAATAAAAAAATTAAAACCAACATGTATTGAGGATTCAATTTCTTGAGGTGTAATTTTTTTTTAATATTAAATTGATGGGTCTATACTTGTCTTTACCAATTCACTTTTACTAAATTTTATCCTTACAATCTTGTGTGATCATGACTAATGTTGATGATGAAGGCTCTGTTTTAAATAAATTTGTCAAAAAAAAAAATTCCACACTAAAGGGAAATCTCCTTTCCTCGCCTCGAGTTTTGTTGATTTTCTCTCTTCTCCTCGTTTCTTCTCGTCCTTTCTTGTATGTGAAACCTGCAAAATCTGTTTCTGTACCTATTTGCTTCAATTTCCATTTTTGGTAACACAACTTCTGCTTCCTTGTCTTCGTAAGAAAACATATGACTTACCTACTCAATCATCACTATTTCTTCCTTTTACCTACTCAATCATCACTATCTCTTCTATTTAGAACTATGATGATTTTCATTGATATTCTTTAACCTTATGTGTTCTTCTTGGGAATTATTCTGCCATATCTACTACAGTCTCTTTTGTCTTCTATGCATAAATATTCTCTTCTTCTTCATCTTCTCTGTCCAAATTCATTGTCTCTCCTCTCTTCTTAACCTCTTCTAAAATATCTATCCTTTCATTTATTCTCTTTATCAAACACTTGTAGAATATTATATCTTCTATAGGTCTCTTCTTCTAAGGTGTCTACTATAACACTTCAATTATTTCAGATATCTCACTTATTTCTTTCCCCTCTCTTTATGTCATCATTATGATAATGTTAAAAATATTAATGGTTTCTTGAACATGTGTTGCAGTCAATCTGTGCAGTATCTCCTTTATTTGAAACCTCCTCTTGCAGACGCCATATTTACCAAATCTCTATAATGATCTTCTTCTCTTCCAAATCCACCAAAGTCTTCACGAACCATCCTTGATTTTTTATATGCCAGAACCTCATCAATTCCCACAAATTTTTAGCACAATTTTGTCTTAAGCAAATAAACTCTTCACTTAGCCAAACACAACCACCAATCGTTGAAAACAAGAATCATAGGAATACGATCCTTCTTCCATCTCTGACATGAGTACATACTATGAGCAAATACTATTTAATGTATGGCAACACACTTGTTATTGACAACTCTAATGTCAATTGGTTGGTTTACCTAATTGTTATACAGTTACATGATAGTTATAGTATGTTTATGTACATATTGATGATTTCTCATCTAACTCATTGATGAAAAATATAGAGTGAAACTTTTACATCAGTTTTTATATTCTCTATATTTTATTGATGTTGATGGTTTAATGTGGTATCATAGCACGGTTGGGATTGAATACCTCACATGGTTGGGCATGAATCCATCATAGGAGAGCCCAAGTTCATGAAAGAGCTATTTGGATCAGTCCACTATAAAGGTTTCAGACTCATTGTCGTGTAGATAGAAGGCTTAGAAATACAAAAAGTGGCAACTTGAAAGCTGCTTGAGGTGAAATATGAGAAGGATTTGATGAAGAGAAAAAATTTTCCAAGAGTGTTCGAATTTCCTACATGAAAATTGGTGAGTGTTATTCAAGTTGATTGGCTAGGTATTTGTGAGGAAGTTTTGCAGTATCATACATTGAAATGGATACCTCCTTCCGACTTAAAATTTAGGTTTTTCTCACTCTATCCAATGTAATTTGTCTACATACAAGTAGATCTGAATTTGAATTCTACTAACTATGCAATGATCTTTCTAAAGTTCATTCATGCCATTTGGACATGTCCATTGCCTTATAAAGTGAAGATAATGCCCAGTTGAGTGTGCATTAAAGAGAATATTTGTTAAATATTTTAAGAATCTATTCTAGAATTTGTTAAGAATTGTAATCTTAATGGTCATAAATTGGTTAATTAGTTGAGTTTGTTAGTTGACTATGACACTTGGTTGTCCCATAGTATTGGACAATAGTATTGTTGTTATGTAATCCTATATAAGATTGAGGTTAATAATCAGAAGGCAATGAATATGCCCATTTGTGTTATATCTTCTATTTGCTTCTGTCTTGTATATTTTAACATGGTATCAGAGCGTATGGCCTGATCCATACTTGTATCTGGGGTAAGCCTTTTCACGGAGTGGAAAGCACACACATGCGAGACGGGAACACGGCAGTGTGGAGGAATAACTTTGTAGCACTAGCGCCACATCATTTTTTTTGTTTTTTTTTCCATTGGAAGTGTCGACGCACCTGTCCCTTTTGGGAATTGCGACACAACGCACCTGTTGCATAGAATAAATGCATCACCAACGCAATCTATGCACAGACAAAGTGTGTCAATGATGCACTTATTGTTAAGGAGGAGCACGCCTAACACTGTTCACTTACTCAGATTTAGTCTAAAGCACCCTGTAACACACTATGTTAGCTAAAGAAGTAGTGGCACTCTGTTTAAAGACAATCATAAAATATGGAAAGAATCAGCATGAAACAGATCTCCCGACCAATGTTAACCAGAACAAACTACGGTTTTTGGTCAATCAATATGAAGACATTTATCCAACTTAACAAATGTTGGGATATGGTTGAAAATGCGTTCACGGAACCAACGGCAACTGTTGTAGCTACTATGTCTAATCATCTCAAGAAATCCCTTGACGAAAGTCGAGATCGAGATCTCACTGCAAAATGGTTGATCCAGAGATGCATTGAGGAGTCCAGTTTCCCATAGATATCAGGAGCTACCACTGCATATCAAGCATGGAATATCCTTGAAATTGAATATAAAGGTACCGATAGAGTTAAAATGGTAAGAATTCAAACCCTTAGAGTTCAGTTTGAAATTCTTAAGATGAAGGAAACTGAAACTGTAGATCAGTTCATGACTAGGGTTTCAGGTATTGTGACTCAATTCCAAGCCTATGGCGAGGCCTTGGAACAAAAGGTGGTTGTTCAAAATATTCTTAGATTTCTTACTAAGAATTTTTCTATGGTTGTTGCTTCCATAGAAGAATCTAAAGATCTGTCCAAGTTTACCCTAGAAGATTTAACAGGATTCCTTCTGTCCCACGAAGCTCGACTCAGTCAAGAGGAAGAGTCTCTATCAAATGCATTCAGCACTGAGGCTTCATTCAGCAAAGGTCGAGGCAGAGGAAGTAGAGGATGAGGAAGAAGAGGAATAATTTCTCATTCTATAGAGGATAGAACCGCTCATGAGCACTTAGATCACTGTGATCACTCTCACAACTCTCAGAGAGGGAGAGACAAGAGATGGAATAATAGGTCCAACTTGAATGCAACTACTGTAAGAAGTATGGCCACTATGAACGAGACTACAAAAAGAATAAAGAATATCATAACAATGGCAGAGCCCATGTCTCCAATGTTGAAGAAATATCATCAGAGGTCATGTTTCTCTCATTCCAAGAAACTGAAGAAGAATATCATTCAGATGTATAGTTGCTAGATAGTGGCTGGAACAATCATATGAAAGGTAACAAATAGTTATTTACTGATCTTGATTCATCTATCAATACAAAAATAAAGCTTGGTGATCATTATCTTGTTCTTGCTCAAGGAAAATTTATTGTACATGTTCGTACCAAACAAAATGAAAAGAATATTATACATGATGTATGCTATGTTCCTAATCTGAAATTCGATCTGATCAGTGTGGGTCAACTGATTCAGAATAAGTATGACATCAGGTTTATTGAATCATATTGTGTTTTCTATGATAAACCCCCCAGTAGGAGACTCTTAGCCAAAGTAGAAATGAACAAGAATAAAATATTTCCACTCAATCTGAGAAGTGATATCCTATCACGGTCATATGCACATATTGTTTCCAGTCTAGATGAAACCTGGTTGTGGCACTGTAGGTATGGTCATCTACCCTTTCAGAGTCTCATTCATCTGCAAAAACAGTCCATGGTTAAGGGGTTACCAATTACGAATGCACAATCCACTTCCTGTGAAGACTGTATATTAGCGAAACATGAAAGGGACAATTTATCCAGTTCTACATATAGAGCCAAAGAACACCTTGAGTTAGTTCACACATACCTATGTGGACCTATGAAAAACCAGTCCATAGGAGGTATTCTTTATTTTCTGACCTTTATTGATGATTACAACAAGAAAGTATGGATCTACTTTCTTAGACACAAATCTTATGCCTTCTCCAAATTCAAAGAGTTCAAGGCATTGACTGAAAAGCAGTCAGGTAAATCCATCAGAGTACTCAGATCAAATGGTGGAGGTGAGTATGACACATGATTTTGCATAGTTTTTTAAAAAGCATGGCATCCAACACTAGTTCACTACCAAATACACTCCACAACAGAATGGGGTCGCTGAACAGAAGAACCAGACCATCATGAACATGGCCTGAAGCATGTTGTCATATAAGAAGCTGTCAGACGATTATTGGGATGAAGTTGTTGCATGTTCAATTTACTTACTGAACAGATCTCTCATAGTAAGTGTTAAAGATAAGATAGCTGAAGAAGAATGGAGTGGCACTAATATTAGTGTTTCACATCTCAAAATATTTGGATGTGTGGATTTTGCACACATTCTTTATGAATTAAGGAGAAAACTAGACATGAAGAGTGAAAAATGTATCTTCATTGGTTACATTGAACATCACAAAGCTACAAAATGTATAATCATGTCACCAAGAAGTTTGTGGTGAGAAGAGATGTTAAATTCCTTGAAGAAAATTGATGGAATGACACAACATATATTCAGTAGAATGACATTTCAGTACCACCAGAACCACTCAGAATGCCCATACTGGAGGTACAACAACAACAATAAGAAGCAACACCAGTAGACAGTCCACCACAGAACCAGAGAACCTGAAGCTTAAGGGATTTATATGAACAGACTCCTGTTATTGATGAGAAACTACAATATGCTCTATTTTCCTGTCATCCAACATCATTTGATGAAGCAGTAAAAGATGCACAGTGTTTACAAGCAATGAATGAATAAATTGATTCTATTGAAAGGAATCACACTTGGGATCTTGTTGATCTCCCATCAGACAAAAATGATATTGGATTAAAATGAGTCTATAAGACCAAACTCAATGAAAAAGAAGAGATAGAGAATCACAAAGCAAGGTTGGTTGTAAAAGGATTTGCTCAACAATATCATGTACACTATAATGAAACCTTTGCTCCAGTAGCAAGGATTGATACCATCAGAGTCGTACTTGCAATAGCAGCTCAAAACTAGTGGCCTATTTATCAAATGGATGTTAAATCTTCCTTTCTCAATGGCATACTTGAAGAAGAAGTATATGTAGACCAATCACCTAGTTATGATGTCAAAGGTCAAGAACACAAGGTATGTAAGATGAAAAATGCCTTGTATGGTCTAGAACAAGCTCCACGAGCTTGGTACAGTAGAATTGATTCTTACCTCATCAACAATGGGTTCAACATGAGTGTTGGGTATGTGTTTTATTCTCTACATGTATGTCAAGGGGAGAGTGCGTCTGTCAGCGGTGTAGGTGATGATCCCTCTGACACCTTCACGGAAACAGCCGTTCAGAAATGGTCGTTTCCATTTGGGTTTTCACATGCATTTTTTGGGGATTTTCCTAAAAATATGTAATTTAATCCCGGTTAAGGGATTGGGGTCTATTGACTAATCCAGGTTAACAGATTAGGGTTTTGGATGATACAAAATACCTATATTATATTGTGAGTGATTCATAATGAGATGATGAGAAAAATAGGAGTGGTGGCTCCAAGGTTTGTTGGTTTTCCTGGTCAAGGTTTTCCAGGGTAAATCTATGTGTACTATGTGTGAATGCTTTGGTGTAATATATGTTTTGCTTAAATTAATCTATATGCTTTGATTCTCTACACAGGTTTAAAACTTACAATGAGCAACAATGAATCCACTCTATATGTCAAAACATATCAACAAGGTAACATTCTGATTGTATGTATTTATGTTGATGATATGATTTATACTGGAAATATGATGCTAGAATAATTTAAGATAGTCATAAAAAAAGGAGCTTGAAATGACTGATCTTGGTCTCATGAAGTACTTCCTTGGCCTGGAAGTTGACCAAAGTGAAAATGGCATCTTCATCTGTTAGCATAAGTATGCTACAGAATTTCTGCATAGATTCATAATGGATAAATGCAAACCAACAGAAACACCCATTGCTACAGGAGCCAAGTTAAGAAAGAATGATGAAGGACCATAAGTAAATTCTACAATTTACAAAATATTGGTAGGCAGTTTAATGTACTTAACTGTAACTAGACCTGGTTTGATATATGTTGTAAGTTTGATCTCCATATTTATGGATTCTCCCAAAGAATCTCACTGGAAAGTTGGTAAAAGAATTCTGAGATATGTTGCAGGCACAATTGGTTATAGGATTTGGTAAACTCATTCACCAGACAATACTCTTACAGGGTACACTGAAAGTGATTTTGCAGGAAGTATTGATGATAGGAAAAGCACATATGTCTATGCTTTCCATTTTGGTACCAGTCTAATTTCATGGGCCTCTCAGAAACAACCCATTGTTAGTATGTATTCTGTAGAAGCAGAATATGTCGCAGCAACTACAACAACATGCAACACAGTTTTGCTAAGAATACTTTTGAAGGATATGGGACACACAGAAAAAGAACCAACAACTATTTATTGTGACAATAGTTCGGCCATACAATTTTCCGAACATAATGTGTTTCGTAGAAAGAGTAAACACATTAACACTCGTTATCACTTTATACATGAGTTAGTCAATAATGGAGAGATTACTTTGATGTTTTGTGGTTCTAAGGAGCAATTGGTTGATATGTTTACCAAACCTTTGGGAACATCTGCATTTTAGTTTCAGAGGAAGCACTTAGGCATTGATAGTGCTAAGAATACTATCCCATTTGAGATTAAGGGGTTGTGTTACGAATTGTAATCTCAATGGTTATGAGTTGGTTAATTAGTTGATTTCTTAGTTGACTAGGACACTTGGTTTTCGCATAGTATTAAATGTCCCATAGTATTGGATAGTATTATTGTTGTTATGTAATCCTATATAAGCTTGAGGTTAATAATAAGAAGGCAATGGATATTCCCATTTGTGTTCTATCTTCTATTTGCTTCTGTCTTGTATATTTTAACACAATTTTGGAGGCAAATGTTTCATGATTGAAAAGAAAATGGATGGGTGTTCTGGAATTTAGCACTAGCAATCTGATTTTGCTAAATTTTGTTGTCTAAATATTTAACCTAGAACTGCAGGAGAGCCTTCTGAGACCTTGAATTAAGTTTTTCTTTTCAACTAAAAATTTGTGATAATCTTGTGGTTCTTTCATGTCACTAGAGTTATGTTGACAGGCAGTTTGGTAAGGTAACATCGCAGCATCGCTGATGCTGCGACAAGTCAGAAGATATCGCGGAAAGCGGAGAGCTGGGCATAAAGGAGATTATTTTATGTATTTTTGAGTTAAATGTATCGTAGTATGCGGGTTTTGGGTCATTTGGACCGTACGTTAGGTAACTTTGGGTCAATTGTACTGCAGTATGGGGGTTTTTGGGTCATTTGCTCAAAGTGTCGGTTAGGAAGTTGTTAGAAAGTGGACAAGCAATGTAAAGGAGGAATCCTATTTATAGTCATAGAGTCATATGTATTGGATAACTTAATCGAAGTACGGATCCTGAGATGTTGGATGTGTGCGTCTTTGAGTCTGTGTCTGAGATCAATAGATACTGGCGAGACCTATGTTTTTGAGGAGATATTGTATCTTGGTTTTTCTATGTTAATATGACATGACAAAGCTGTTTTGCAGAATCCCTGTGCATCTATTGTTCACTCATGGTAATGCATGTTGCAATGTATGAATAATGCTATGTTTTCTTGCTGCAATTAATGCTTTATTGTTATACTTGTCGCGATGAATGTTTCTATTGAATAATGTTATGGATACAATGTTCCCGAAGTTAAATGCATAGATATATTTCTGAATGTCGCAATAAGTTTAAGTGATCATTTCCGCAAACATACTCTTTCATTCGGAGGAAACATGGTTCCGTCAACTCTCCCTTGAACATCTTGGGTGAGACCTCATCTGCTCTGCACGTGTTGCTAGATGAGTTAAAACCTGTCTGGGCCGATGCTCATGGATATCGCAGCGGGTTTGTGTCAACAGCGAAGGGAGCCCCTGTTGACTGGGTTTGAGTCAACAAGTTACTATCAACATCTAGCTTGAAGCACGAGCCTACTAAGACAAGCCTCGTGTAACATCCCTCAAATTCATACCCTATTATTATTTTTGTAAATATAATTATGATTGTATAAACGACCCTGGTGAGGAGCTCAAGGCCAAGGCCCCACCAGTGGAGCTTGGGAATATTCTTAGGTTATTTCCTAAATGCTACTAAGGACCTGACACTACTTAAAAGACAAATAACTAAATCTATTAAGATAGAGAGAGAGTGGTCGACTGGCTAGGAAGCCATGAAGGACTACGACTAGATGACGAATTTCTTATTTTCGTCAGTATACCCTTTTTTTTAACAAAGTAACTAGTTGTTACATGCTAGTAGTAAAAGTCTCCTAAGATCTAAAAACTTACCACTAAGAGTTGTTATGAGGAACTAAGGAGTTCTTGGGGATGTCTTTCACATTCTAGTCTCGAATTGTTATGTTGTGTCTTTTGTTTGTGTATTCTTTTAATATTCTGTTTCAAATGATATTTCAGTTTTGTTGTTTTGAATTTCGGGTACCTTCAGTATTTTTGAAAGTTATTATTTATACATTGTCTATTGTTTTACCGTGAGTAGTTAAGCTAGGGCTAATCCCTTTTTAAGTGTACTTCGTGGTTTGGTTGTTTAAATATATATATATATATATATATATATATATATATATATATATATATATATATATATATAAATTGGATGTTTAAATGAAGAAATTACTTCTCTAAAAGATGTGTCTCATTAATGATGTTAACAGTATTCAAAATTAGATAAATAAAAATATTTGTGTTGACAAGTAAAGTTTCATCAATAATTACAATTGAATAATTAATGTTAAGAAGTTATGAGATGTTATAAATATAGATGTTTGTGTATACATTTTATCTTCCACATAGCATTTAATGAAGATTAGACAGTTAGAAAAATTTTAAATTTTCTTGAATTTATGGGTACATGACATATGGTATCAGAGCTGTAGGTTACAGCACTCGGGCTTGGTGGGCTCAACATGAAATAAGTAGGTATGAAAGTTGACTAAACAAAATTATTTTGTTTCATTTTTTATGCATGGACTGAAATGGATGAGGGTAATTCAAAGAGCAACTTCAAGTTTCTCCGAAGGGGTAGAGATAAGTATTTTTCAAAACACCGCTTTTTCTTTTACAAAATTAGTAGCAAGGTATGATCCTTGTCGTAAGTTCTCCTTGCCAGATAAAAGGTATAGATACTCACATGAGTGAATGAAATTATCTTAGAATGTAATATTTAGTTGAAATTATTTCAGTAAATGTGAAATGTAATGATCCTTATATTATGATTGACTAACATTGTTAAAGAAAATCAGAAGTGACATCATACTTCTGGTTGATTCATAGTCCGTTGGTAAAGTATTAATCTAAAAGAAATAAATAGGTTAAGAAAAGTGTTGTGAAAGAGGTCGAGTAATAAGGGATTTCAAAATTTGCACAAAAGTATCATTTCAATTCTACATTTTAGTTATTGATATTCTATTTTTCTATCAGAGATTAATAAGTGCATTACCTATGAGCATTGCTAAGTTAAAAACATAGTTTTACATGTATGCTCTTAAAAAGTAAGTTGGTATGAATTGGCAAATTCATTTGAACATTTCAATTTTGATAGTTACTTAGTAAGGAAAATACTTAATTATTACGAAAATTTCATGGAATACTATACCAGAAAAATATAGCCTCATAAATGTTATACAATGTAAATGAAGTTGTAGTTACACTTAGCAAAATAAAAGTTGATTTTCAAATATCCATGTTAGAATGTATATCATTTTACTTAGGTCTATTTAGTACAAGGTACTTGCTGATTTTCTTTCATTATCTTCCGTGGAACCAATAGTGTGGAGTCGCCAAAGCAATTGTTACTCTTGAGTATTGATACACAGAATAAAGTGGATATACTAGGTCACAAGTAATTAACGAATTTATGTCGCAATGAATGATGTGTTTTATTCTTGCTTATGAAGAATCGTTTTTTTTGTTAAAAGTTAGAATGTTATTTTATTTCAGAAGTTCTTATCGATATTAAAATTTTAAGGAAACGCCTTAAAATGTATTGTAAAGCAGTGGTTGCTAGAAGCTTAAATAATTTTAAATATGCATATGGTTCTAAGGATGTTATATATTTTTGAATAAAGATTGAGGTGCATCAGGCTAAGAGGTATTGATAATCATAGGAGTCTTGATTTTCGGGAAAAAAAAAGAATCATAGTCTTGTTGCGATTGATTGAGCATAGGATCTTTTAACATCTCAAAGTTTAATAGAATCCTTAGATAGGAATCTATATGAAACTAAATATTTGAGCTATGATACTAACATGTTTTTTAGTAGGTTTGATCTCAGACTCACATTGAGGTAGTTGAAGAGTTTACATCAGAATTAAGTGAAGATGAGGCACAAGTAAATTTAGTGAGCATGTGTATAATGCTATGGAACTAATGTGTCCAATAGTTGAACAATTGAATCAAATAAATTTTTCTTTATATTAATATTTCAGGAAGTGATCTTAATATCGAGTGATACGTGATCAAGAAGGAACGTTGATTATAAAAAGCACTTATACATATGAGTTGATATGAATTGCTCAAAAGTAAGTAATAAATTAATTTCAGTGGTAAGACTTATGATTGATGATGTGTTATCGTCAAAATGCATAGAATATGAATGAATATATTCGTTAAATATTTTGTTGCTATTTTTTCGCATGTGGTATGCAAGAAATACTAAATGATTGTTACAAAAAAAAAAAAAAAATTCATGGACTCAAACGAGAAAGTTTGAGAGGAAAAGAATATTCCTGGACTCAAATGAGAAAGTTTGAGGGGGAACGAATATTTCCTGGACTCAAATGAGAAAGTTTGAGGGGAAAAGAACATTTCTGGACTCGAACAGAGGCTACATCTTACACTCATTTACTAGCCGTTGTAGGGTGCAACTTCCCTAAATTGTGATCATGTTCCCCAGGGAAGTGGAATAGAGCAGGCAGCTCGTTGAATGTTATACTGACCCAAAATTCCTAGGCAAACTTTATATCCATCGAATTGAGTAGGCAACTCTTCTGCAATATTTCTTCATGTGCATCAGGTGATCACGGAGAAATTCGATGAGGGGAAGCTATGTAATAAGTTGCAGAGTAAGACTATCATATTCCTGTTGAGTTACAGAGGACTCATGTTTTGTATGGCAAGTCTCCACGATTGCATAAATACATAAAGGCTTTTGTATGGCAAGTCTCCACGATTGCGGAAATACATAAAGGTTTTTGTATGGCAAGTCTCCACGATTGCACAAATATATAAAGGTTTTGTATGCAAGTCTCCATGATTGTTGAAGTACAAAGAGGTTTGATGATCACAAAGTTTTGTTGAAGGAAATGTTTCATGATATAAATGTTTGTCTTATAATATGACTAATTGGATGTATTTATATATGAATGTTATGGATGCTAGAGCAAGCAGATATTCCCTCGGGGATGAGGATGATTGATAAACATTTACTGTTATGAAATTTGGTATACTTATGTTATACTAAAAATCTTGTACGAGTTGTACAATGTGCAGGTTCTAAGTGGAGAGAGAGCTTGTGGAAATTGCAAAAATGAAGATGACCAGAGCAGAAAATATAAAGCAAGCAAAAGTTGAGGTGAATGGACGTAAAAGACAAACCGTTGAACACCGAGGACGGTGTTACCTTTAAGGGGTGGAGTGTGTAACATCCCTCAAATTCAAACCCTATTATTATTTTTGTAAATATAATTATGATTGTATAAACGGCCCTGGTGAGGAGCTCAAGGCCAAGGCCCCACCAGTGGAGCTTGGGAATATTGTTAGGTTATTTCCTAAATGCTACTAAGGACCTGACACTACTTAAAAGACAAATAACTAAATCTATTAAGAGAGAGAGAGAGCAGTCGACTGGCTAGGAAGCCATAAAGGACTACGAATAGATGACGGATTTCTTATTTTCGTGAGTATACCCTTTTTTTTAACAAAGTAACTAGTTGTTACAAGCTAGTAGTAAAAGTCTCCTAAGATCTAAAAACTTACCACTAAGAGTTGTTATGAGGAACTAAGGAGTTCTTGGGGATGTCTTTAATATTCTAGTCTCGACAAAGCTTGTGAAAGGTTCCTTTCACTATATAGTAACTAATGTAAGCTACTAAATATAATTGAACAGCCTAAAACTTTCATATAATATCCGAAGAGTCACCCTTAAATTAATGGCTATATTACAAATACCTTGAAGAAGGAAAATATGGAAAAGAGGAAATGGTATTGTGTTGAACTAAAATCTCACTTATCCTAAAGTAAAGGATATTCTAAAGATAAAATATCATGATAGGATATATGTATATTCAAGGAAAAGCCTCTTTCTATTTTGATGGATGGATTAATGAATTCTTAGATGTAAGGAATGATTATGAAGGACACTAAAAGTTTTGTGTGCACATTAACATTCTTAGTTAAAGGCGTCAGTGTGTAAATAATTATATAAATATAGTTATGATATCCAAAGGGTGCAAAAGATCTCAAGTGATCTATTTTATATGAGATATGGAGAAAACACATAACATATTTACATCGAGTGATCTATTTTATATGAGATATGGAGAAAACACATAACATATTTACACCTCGGAGAGGAGCTGGATGGCCTTGGCGGGAAGAGCGACCTGGGAGGATTGTTTGACTATTTAGGTTTTCAGATAATCCTTTCTCCTTTCTCGACCTGGTATAAATCTCAACTCCGTGCTTACTTAATTTAGGGGTTTAAGTTCCAGCATTTAAATATCAGCGTAGATCTGAACGCATTTGCAAATTTTTGTTTTTGTTTTGGGTCAATTGAATATACTTGTCTTCATCCCGCTGGTTTAGAGAAAAGTTATGCCAGACGTTCTTTTACCGTTGTTAGGCCAGATTCGCCGTAGGTATTACCTCGTTCTTTCACTATATTAAAATATGTTATACATATATACGATAAGATTTGAGAGAATATTTGATTTCCTTGTCCCATTATAAAGATCTTATATTTATGTGATAAGGAATGAAGATTAAAAAGGTTGTATAAGATTTAGATTTAAACAAGTAGGAAGGTTCATAGAGTAAAAAGATTTAAAGCACCTTAGCATAATGATAAGAGTTGATATTTTACTTAACCATTAGACATATAATAAGTCAATACTGTTTAGCACGACAAAAAGGAGGCTGTCTCTTGTTAAAATAATATAATATTATATTATTGGAAAGAGTTTTTATGAGAGACATGAATTAAAGTAATAGTAGACTTAGTATATAAAAGCCTAGTCAATAAGGGTTTTTCACATGTATAACTTAGCTATATAGAGATAAGGAATTAAAGATTTAATAGATTTTTATGAGGTATTATCTTACTTAAAGATATGTAAAAGAAAATATATATATATATATCTTAAGGTAAGATAAAGAATGGAACTTTTTTTTAAATTATAATATTAAAATATGTTTTCTTAAATAAGATCTTGGGTAAAATACACTTTGCCTGAAAGAGGTATATTTCATTTATATGAAGGAAATTTCAAAGTTGATACCAGAATTTATGTATCATACCATTAAGGGTTGACAAGTTAGATGTAACTTCTTTGATGAAATTAAAAGACTACAACAAACACTTTTGTGGACGTAGCCCAAGGAGTGGGTGAAACACGTTAAAATGGTCTCTCTCTCTATGTTGTGTCTTTTGTTTGTGTATTCTTTTAATATTGTGTTTCAAATGATATTTGAGTTTTGTTGTTTTGAATTTCGAATACCTTAAGCATTTTTTAAAGTTATTATTTATATATTGTCTGTTGTTTTACCGTGAGTAGTTAAGCTAGGGCTAATCCCTTTTTAAGTGTACTTCGTGGTTTGGTTGTTTAAATAGATATATATATAAATTGGATGTTTATATGAAGAAATTACTTCTTTAAAAGATGTGTCTCATTAATGATGGTAATAGTATTCAAAATTAGATAAATAAAAATATTTGTGTAGACAAGTTTTATCAATAATTACAATTGAATAATTAATGTTAAGAAGTTATGAGATGTTATAAATATAGATGTTTGTGTATACATAGCATTTAATGAAGATTAGATGGTTAGAAAATTTTTAAATTTTCTTGAATTTATGGGTACGTGACACCTCGTTACCAACTCAGTCGTCTTTAACCACATCAATTTTCTTTCTTTAAAAAAAAAGATCACTCCAATATGAGTATCTCTCTCAGGCCTCCAGACAAATTCTTAGAAGAGGGCACCACATGTCAAGGCTGAATGAAAACGTAAAGAAAATGAAGAAGCCAAGATATCAAGGGGGATTTTGCTAGTGATAAAGACTTCATTTGTTGTGATAATAAATATGGAAGATTGCCCTATCTCACATCCGTTGGAGAATAAATCATAGGTTTTGTTCCTTTTACAAGCAATAGGGCCATTCCAAGCATTCTGAGGGGCTCTATTGACTTAGTTTGGAGCCACTACCATCATCGCAAGTCATGAAACAATAGGGCCAAGCCACCATTGAGTGCCGACAGTTACTCAGGCAAGTGGTTGAATCTCAAATTCACCACTTCTGACGAGTCAAAGAAAAACAAAGGTAGCATCGACCATTTGGAACAGTTAGGATGACCCACACCGAATATTGTTGCTAGGATCAAGTTTTGCCTTGCAACATGGAACTCAAATCCATGGTCGTTAGAGTTTCGTGGGATTGGTCAAATCTGTTTCAAATTTCGTGGTCGCTTGAAGTGTCGTACATGAAGGGACTAATGGTCCAATTATTGGCCCAATTCATGAACATAATTGGGAGCCATCGCGAGAAATAAAATATCAAGCTTCAACTCTGGCATTATGGACTTGTTTCTCTTCAGAATTTTCTGACTTGCAATCTGTGATTTTGCAAGCTTATGAATTTGGGTACTTACTCTTGTTCTTTTAGTGAGTATAAAATACTATTGAAGTGCATTATTATTGTAAAAGAGTGGAAGCACAAGAAATCATTCTCTATTTGAAATGGCTAAAATTTACAGTTTGATAGAGTTAATGAATACTCTACTTGATTTTGTTGTTTGCAACCTTGTTTTGGTTGAAAAATCATCCCTTATTTATGTTCAAGATTGTATATAAGATTTCAAAGACACCCTTGAGTTTATGCAGCTTGAGTGACAACTCCAACAACATGATTTGCAAAAACATTCTAAACATGATGTTCAACAATCCTCACTTGAAAGTAATCCATCTACTTCAAAGGTTTTTGTCCATGAAGCACTATAGCAACGTTTTTATGATTAGAAATTACAACCAATTCCACAAGATCAAATCAATGATTCTGAACTTATTTTTGTTCAGAAATCTCAAGAGTCTACTTCACACACTAAATAAAATATTGAAGATGTTGTTTTCCATGACAATGTTCAATTTGGTCTTCCTAAGCCCATTGTTGGACCTTAGGAAGAACTTGTTCATAACCATCATAGGCTTGGCCTTGAATACACTAAAAAAGCAGTTCCATTTTTCATTCTCAATTATTCAAAACCCATGGTGCTCGATTTCTCAATGAGAATTTATATTTCCATTTATCTAGAAGTTCATCTTTATATTTGCATGAAATATTGAAATGGGAACCTTGTGATAAAGTTGGACATATAAAAGATCAGTGTTTTGATCTTCATCCTTGTATGCATTATGGAAAGCATACACATTGTTCCACAAAATGTTTCTTATTGAAGAAGTCTAAAAGGAAAAAGATGAAGTCTGGAAGGAAAGAGATTCCTTATGTAGTTGCTTTTACAATTGGTGGATGAGCATATTTTGATACATCTTGCGGTTGATAGTTTGTTCCTCATAGGGGGTAGAATGACAGTCAGAAACAAGAAAGTTTGACTCTTCTCACCTTAATGCCTACATTTTTCAGTCCGATTCCAAGTTGATATGGAACTTGTTGACATGGTTTGTGGTAATCCTAAAACCACCTCATTGTTTAGGCTAGTTAGTGGGCATCCTGAAACCATCTCTTCACAGGTTTGAGCTCTTGATAGTTTGTGGTCATCTTCAAACTATCAATTTAGCAGAAAAATTGAGTTTCTGCTAGTTTACATTTTCAAAGAACATTTGCATTTCTCTCTCTGCTTGGATAGTTTATGGTCAACTTGAAACCATCCATTTTGTAGAAGACTTCATATTCTGCTATTTGGCAACATCTTCAGCCTTTGAATATTTGCTTGACACATTGCTAGTTGTCAAGATGTGGTGGTTTTTCAGGCAGTAACGAACTTATGATTAGAAAGGATGTTGAAAACTCTAATCTTAGTTCGTTGGTTTGCCTAACCATACAGTTACATCACACTTATGGTCTTTTTGTATTATATATACTTCTTCTTTGTACATATCTATGATTGCTCATCTTACTTACTAATTTAAAGTGAGCCTTTTTGTTTTTCTATTCTTTATATTTTCTTGATGTTCTCTAAATTTTCTTGATGAGCTCAATATTTTCAATATTTTCTTGATGGTTTGATGTTTTCAATATTTTCTTGATGGTTTGACACTTGCCTGCTATAGAATTAACAACAAAAGCATAAAAGAGCACATATATTGAGAAACAATATGAGATAGGAGTAAATGTAGAAAGCAATTTTTTTTAGTTATCAAGACCAATGCTTTGGACAATTACAATCTTAATAATGAAATTACAGAGTCAAGATCACGACGCTGCTTCTAAGAATCCTCTGTTCAGATATTGTGGTCCCTCCCTCTACAATTCCCACGATCAATCGATCACGTCCTCTGAATTCTCTGGTTTGAGATTTTGAGCGAACGATCCTTCGGCAGCCTTTCTAACACGTATGGAAGAATGGTGTTTCAATTGTTGGTCGTTTAACTGTTTCAAGACCCCTTTTCAATATGCGATGGCGAGTTCCTGCAAACGATCTCACCAATACGCTAATCCAGTGAATAGTCAAAGTCACATTTGAAACTCACTTTTCTGTTTCATACTCGATTTTGTGTGATGATTACATTAAGAGGTTAAACAATGATTAAGAACGTAGTTAGGGCCCTCTTTCTTTTAAAAGCTTCTACATCCTAAATAAATGGTACAAGATTGGTGGGTAACCTTGGGTGATCCTGTGTGCATAATCATATAAATTCAGTATATGAGACAAGGATCTCCATGTTTGATACTATGGTTATATATGGTGTGATTAATCTTAGAACTCATATCGGTGTCTTACATTGCAGTGATACTAAAAGGTTTTAATATTAAACAAAATATGCATGAAGTCATCAATAAAGCATACAAATTTGAGTAGTTTATCAATTTAAACTACAATTAATTAGAGTAAGCCCTGTGAATTCGCCTATGCAGGCTTGAAAGAGAGAAAATTCTATACTAGAGACTGTAATCTGTCAAAAATAGTACAACTTTTATACGAATAATAAACACAAACCATAAAAACAATAGCAATAGGTTTCATTACCTTAGACAGAATAAGATGAGCTCAATGGGATAATGCGGAGTTCAACGATTCCCAGAGTCCTCCCAAACACTTCTGGGAATTGCTCTAGCTGATAGCTGTCCCAGAAGCCTTTGGGAGAACTCGAGGAGCGTTAAACAAATTATGACAATATCCGACTTTCTCTCTTCGCAGCTTATTATATTCATCCTTCTACTACGATTACAATTCATGGAATAACCAATATCGACACTACACACTGGTTTTATAATGGCAAATGCAGACTAACGAATCCAACTGATGATAAAAGAAGATTCGTCAGGTGCGTGTCATGCTCGGCATATTCTAATTTGCTTCGCTAGAATTTATCCCAGGAAAATGAACAAACCTGAAATGGAATCAGAACCTCGTGATTTTTTATTTTTTTTTCTCTTTTTTTTCTTTTGGCTTATCAATTTACCGAAATGTCCTGACCCTGCAATGGCCGGCCTTATCCTACGATCTACGATACGTGACAAGATGCAAGATGCCCTTGTTACTCCTGCCGGGAAGATGCTTTGATTCAGGTGCAGTGCATCAATTATGCGATTAAGAGTCTCGATACAGTAACAAGCAAACCATGGATAGTTAGACATTAAATGTCTAATGATATTTTCAACAATTGCATTTTTTCATAGAAAAAAACTATAAACTATATGTAAGATGGGCAATACATTTGCATAAAATGAACAAAGATATAAAAACATTATAATAGATAAGGTCTATTGAGTCTAATTACAACAAAAACTGTCCAAAGTATATAAACAATATATCAAGTTTTCTGCATGCAAAAGAAAATTATAATTAAAAACATATATCATCATCCATCTTCAAAATTCCATAAGCAAAGAGATGGCTGTTAAGTAAGCCATGTACCCATGTACGAAGCTATCCATCCAATACCAAGTGGTCCAGGACTCTGTTACCGGAAACGTGACATAGGTTTGTGTGTGTTTTTTTTTTGACAAAACGGAGTAGAAATGGGGACGGAACGAAAACCGTCGTTTTCTACGGCCGTTCACGTTCTTTGAACGAAGAAACCGTTTCTTAGACAACCCGTCGTTTCGCAGAATGATTTTTGCATAACGGTTTTCGGTTTCTTGGAGAACTCAGTCTCTTGCTGATCATTTCTAGGTCAATTCGTGAGTCATTAATAAAGAGTTGGTGGCGAGTCAGCAATTAGGTAAATGCGAAGTTTAATGATGATTGAGTATTGCGCAAGGAAGCCTGCCGCCTGCTAGCTGTATCGAACTTTCAAAATGTACCTACAGCTCTACTTTTGGTGAGGTCCGCGTTGGCATAGGTCCCTGTCAAGCAAAAATAACAGAACCGAGAAGAGTGCTGCCTAGTTTGAAGGATCAACCGACTACTAGTGTACCAATTAGAAGGTATGTAAAGCTTAACTCGATGTAGTAGTTAATTGTTATTACTTACAAATTCAAAATTGACCCGAGTTTCGGTTAAAAATGCATTGGGGAAACAATTGTAATCTTAATCTTTGTGATGGAAGGGGACAAAATTTTTGAATCTGATTTCACCTTTTGAAATCCATACAAACCCACGTGGTTTCCTAGTTAAAAATGAACATGATATACATTGTACAAATCCATTCAGAATTTCAGGTACGTCATATGTACTATGTTCTGCATTTTTCTTTTTCATCTCTATGTATTTTTTTCCTGTGATGGGTAGTGTTTATTTCCCTGCATTTTGTTATACTTATCAGAGGAGGTGTGTAGTCACTATTGTATTGTGTGCGGCGTTTTTCATCCCTTGACTGTAATATGGATAGTTTTCTTTTCTCCTTTCAGTGCAATTTTCTCCCTCGACTATATGGTGGGAAGAGTTTTTTTATGCAGTCTCAGAGTATGAATGGACATTGGAAATTGAAATTGAGTGCATAGTGCAAAATGCACTCTAGAGTATGGTAATATATGTGTTTTTTTTGGTAAATAGTATGTGATTGTCGATACCTCAAACATAACTTTCTCTGTAAAAGTTGATTTCATTTGTAGGGTGTGGGTATAAGCATTCTTTTTATAAATGTAAATGCAAGAAATCAATTATTAAGGAACAAAGGTTTCCATGGGAAATCTATTATTAGTTCAATGATTGAGCATATAATAATGAACATCTCCGAATATATAAATAATACATTGAACTTATCTATTAATCAAAACATTAATTTATTATTATTGGACAATTAATTTAGCTTTACCTTTATTGGAGCAATCTCTTTCAAACTTTATAAAGTAATTTATCCTGGTAAGAAGACTGTATATAAAATTGAAGGGTAAGAATATAGGAACAATTCATATGTACCTGAAAGAAGTGGAAGCAATGTGAAGACCAATAGACACACAGTGAAAGGCTTAAGCAATAGATTGACACTCTAACAATTGCGGGTGCTGAGATTTATATGGAACGAGGTGTGTAAATGTCAAGTAAGAAGTATATCTTGTTAGACAGCAAGCACCATCTGTATGTATGCTTTTGGCTGGAAATGGTATTCTAACACTGAACATTAAGCGGTGGACAATTTAATTGAAATCACCAGTTTTCTGTGTTATTTTTATAGAGTGTAGACATGACACTTGATTGGGGCCATATATTCTAATTGCACGGCCAACAATTCTAACTAATTTGTGAAATAATTATAATCAGTGTGGATGTCAAAATCCTGGTGAATGTACAAGTGTAGCGTTGCTAATTTCTGTTAAGTCACGGGAAAATGTGATGTATACAACACAAATTATATTTTTCGGTTGTAAAATTTTCAGTAGTTCACCTCTGGACCAAGACACTGACAACTACATCGGTCAATTATGCAAACATGCCAATGCATAGAAATTCTCAAGAGTCCAATCAATGTTTAAAGTTTTCAAAGGAAAAGGGCTAAATGGAAAAAAGTTTAAGAATATCCGACACAAACATGGTCGAGAAGAGACATTCAAATTCTTCTAGGATGATACAAACATACACATATAGGACAAGGAGGTTTTATTGAATTATTTTTATGATAAAGTTTACTTCTTCTAATAACTTGCTTGTGTGTTGAATTCCCTAAATAAAGTCTAATGTGATTTTAAGAGTGGACGGACAAGATATGCACCGTACTTCTGATCAACATGGAATTGTATTTACTTACCTGATGCAAATTGCTCTGCAGCCCATACCAGTGTAATTTTATTGTATTTCAACCTTCATCTAGAGTGAAACCCTCATGTAAAGGCTTCATTTTTTTCATTCATCAGTATAAATAGGGTGAGAGATGGGAAAATCATGACCAAAAGGGAAAGGCTAGTTCACATTTAAGGAATTGCATTTCTTGTAACACATGGATGAATGAACAATTCAATTTTTTTTCATTTTTCTCTTTCTTCGTTTCTTGTATGTAAAACTTATAAATTTTGTTTCTTGTACGTTCTCATTTCTCGTTTCGTTTCCATTTCTCGTTTCTGGTAACATAGATCCAGAAAACCAAATAAAAACCTAGAAGCCAAAAATATATGTCTAAGGCATATGCCCAAAGTATATGCCCCGTTATAAAATGCCATATTTAATAATTACCTGTAATATGAGTAGGCTACAGATGTTAATTCCAAACATTCCCTGTACTATAAATAGAAATAGCTCCCCATAAAAAAGGTACCAATAATCTGAAATGTGATCAGTAAAACCAAAATAATAGAGGTTGATCCCTGAAGAGAAAATAATGCAAATGTAATACGATGCTAAAATATAATCATTCTCGAGCCTATATACTACACTAATGCTTCAACCAATGAATATAACCAAAAAAAACTTATGTAAACCTGCAAGTTTAACTGCATGCGCTGCAAATAATATATCAACAGAGACTAGGAAGTATATATCATTTGTGAAATCTTCCTACTGGATAAAAATGAGTACCAACCAGCACCCCGAAGCCAGTGAGGTCATTCAAGGAAGGCCATGACTCACAACTGATAAACCTGTAAACTATCATCTTCCATAATATCCCCATTATTAAGTAATTAAAAGTGAATATCTCCGTCTTGAAGGGGAGGCAGAGTACCCAGGAAAATACAGGGTAAAAAAAACAGAGCAACAGAAAAACATACAGTTCTACAGCACTCCTGACAGAACCACACACCGAAAAAAAATCAGAAGAGTATCTCATCACCCGATTTCATTGATCTCAAAACAGTAATACAAAGTGAGTACACGCGGGGCAGATGGATCACATTCCCCAATGGATATTACGTGTCCAGTTTCATAATTAAACATCAAACTACATTGAATAACAAGAACCGCTACATATGGCGGTGGTTGGTTGCAATTAATGCCAACAAACTCCCCCTTAATTGCAACTTTCAGCCAAAAACAAAATTGGATACTTCATTGACAGAATTATAACATGGCAAACTATATCTACAGTCATACGTATATTGCATTAACAACGCCAAGATTCTTTCTATGAAACTCAAAAAGATCTTTCGCCAAAGGCTTAGTAAATACATCAGCCAGCTGTTCCTTTGACCTGCAAAATTCCAAGTTGATTTCTTTGTTATTAACCAGCTCTCTGATGAAGTGGTATCGGGTATCTATGTGCTTGCTTCTTTTGTGGAACACTTGATTTTTCGACAATGCAATTGCAGAATTATTGTCACAAAAGATCACTGTTGGGTCCTCCTGTTCATACAACAATTCAGACAAACCTCTCCGCATCCACACCGCTTGACAGGCTGCTGATGTGGCTGCTACATACTCCGCTTCAGCTGATGAAATGGTCACTATAGGTTGCTTTTTTGATGCCCACGAAACTGCACCTGAACCAAAATTAAATACATAACCTGTTGTGCTCTTCCTGTCATCAATGCTACTTGCAAAGTCACTATCTGTATAACCTGTTAGCTTGAAATCTGAACCTGCTGAATACAAAATTCCATAACGCACTGTTCCTGAAACATATCTTAAAATTCTTTTTGCTGCTTGCCAATGAGAACGTCTTGGAGATTCCATAAACCTGGAAATTAAGCTCACTGCGTACATGATATCTGGCCTAGTTGCTGTCAGATACATTAAACTTCCAACTAATTTCTTAAATTGTGTTGAATCCACAAAAGGTTCATTATCATCTTTACTTAGTTTGGTTCCTGTTGCTATTGGTGTAGAAACTGGTTTACAATTCAGCATTCGGAATCTTTTTAACACATCTTCAGCATACTTAGATTGACATATGAAGATTCCTTTTTCAGATTGTTCAACTTGAATTCCAAGAAAATACTTCATCATTCCCAAATCTGTCATTTCAAATTCTGTTTTCATTGCTGTTTTAAAAGCTTCTATAGACAGATTTCCTGTAAAGATTAAGTCATCAACGTATACGCATACAATCATGATTTTACCCTGCTGATTTAATTTTGTGTACAATGTAGGTTCACTAGCGCATCTATTAAATCCATTACTCAGCAAGTATGAGTCTAATCTATTGTACCATACTCTAGATGCTTGCTTCAGCCCATATAAAGCCTTTTTCAGCCTATAAACTTTATTTTCACAACCTGTTATTTCATACCTAGTTGGCTGTTTTACATAAACCTCCTCCTCTAAACATCCATTTAAAAATGCAGATTTTACATCCATCTGATACACATTCCAATTATTCTGTGCTGCTATGGCTAAGACAAGTCTAACTGTGTCTAGTCTCGCCACCGGTGCAAAGGTCTCATTATAATCTATGCCGGGTTGTTGACTAAAACCTTGTGCTACAAGCCTAGCCTTATGTTTTTCCACCTTTCCATCAGCATTGAGTTTTGTTTTGTAAATCCATTTTACACCTATGCAGTCTTTTCCATCAGGTAAATCTACTAACTCCCAAGTTTCATTTTTCTCTATAGCATCTATTTCATCATCCATAGCCTTTATCCATGCAACATCTTTAATTGCTTCTTCAAAACTAACTGGTTGATAAGCTAATAATGCAAAATTTGAGTTCAAATCCAGTTCTTCATCATGTTGTTCATAGATTTCTCTTAGACTTCTAGATTTTTGTCCTCTAATCCTAGATCTCAATTCTGCTAGAGTAGGATCAGATTCATCACTTACTTGTGAGCTTGATGTGTGCTGCCCTCCAAGTCTTGATTGGTCTTCTTGCATAGGATTTCTTGGTGTTCTTGTTTGAGGAGAATCAAAATCTGTTCTGTTCCTTCTTGGTGTGCTAGGTCCTGGTAGATGTGCAGGTACATGTGCATGTGGAATTTGTTGTCCATCTTGCACATTTTCTTCATCATCTTCAACATGAGGTAAATCTGCTCCATGTGTAACTATTTCATCAACGCTTCCATCCCATGATTCCTCTTCCTTAAATTCCACATCCCTGCTAACAATCAGCTTCTTGGTAATAGGGTTATAGAGTTTATATGCTTTAGAGTGCTCACTATACCCAATGAAAATGCATTTTTCACTATGATCATCCAACTTCCTTCTAATTTCTTTAGGTACATGGGAGTAAGCCACACACCCAAATATCCTAAAATGTGACACATTGCAGCACTTGCCACTCCAAGCCTCTTCAGGTACTTTGTTCCTCACACTTTTTGTAGGACTTCTATTCAAGATGTAGACTGAGCATGCAACTGCTTCTGCCCAATACTCATTTGACAAATGCTTGGCCTTCAACATGCTTCTTGTCATGTTCATAATTGTCCTATTTTTTCTTTCTGCCACACCATTCTGCTGTGGTGTATACCGAGCTGTAAACTGCCTCTTAATTCCATAATTTCTGCAAAATTCCATGAATTCATTCAACTTATATTCGCCTCCTCTATCAGACCTCAACACTTTGATCAGCTTTCCGCTTTGTTTCTCAACCAAGGCTTTAAAGTTCTTGAACACTTCAAAAGTTTCTGATTTTTGTTTAACAAAATATACCCATGTTTTCCGGCTGTAATCATCAATAAAGGTCAGAAAGTATAAGTTTCCAGCCAATGATGGATCCTGCATTGGTCCACACAAATCTGTATGAACTATCTCTAGAGGTTCCTTTGCTCGATAGGAAGTACCTACATGGAAAGCTTCTCTATGATGTTTTGCTAAAATGCAACTCTCACATGAGCTTGCTGGTTGTTCAATCGGTGGAAGCCCTCTAACCATCTGATTTTTCTGCAATAAGTTTAATCCCCCAAAATACAAGTGACCATACCTCAAATGCCAAAGCCAAGACTGATCCAAACTTTGAACTTTATAGGCATTCACACAATTCTGAATTTCACCTTTTAATGTAAGTGGAAACATCCTATTTTTGGTCATTTTAACCTTGGCAATCAATCCTATCCTAGGATTCTTGTCAAGAATTGTGCATGTGTCATGATTGAAAATTACCTTATAACCTTTCTCCATTAACTGTCCAATGCTAATTAAATTGCATTTTAGGCCAGGTACAAAATACACATCATTAATATGTCTTTTATCTCCATTTCTTGCAAATACATTAACAGTCCCTTTGCCATTGACAGAAACTTTGTTATCATCTCCAAACTTCACTTCAGACTTTACTGAACTATCTATTTCAGTGAATACTTCCTTGTTGCCAGACATGTGATTACTACAGCCACTGTCTAGAAACCATACATCATTTGAATTCTCTTGTGCAACATTGCAGGTAATAAGAACTGAATCAACTTTATTTTCTGATTTTTCAACTAAATTTGCAGACTGTTTTCTAGCATCTGCTTCCTTCTTTCTACATTCCCTAGCATAATGCCCAAATTTCTTACAATAAAAACACTGAATTTTGGATTTATCAGTTCTTAGATTCTGCTGTTGATGAAGGTTATTACTTGCAGTTCTGAAATTTCCTGAATGTGTGTTTTGGACATATCTACCAGTCCTGTTTATGTTTGGTTCTTTTTCCCTTTGAGATTGAAATCTACCCCTGCCTCTATAGAATGACCTTCCTCTTCCTCTACCAACTGTTAACTGTGTTTTGAAGGCAGTATCCAGAGAAAAGTTTGGATTTCTGTTTACTCTAGACTCATGGGACAGCAGGGATCCCATTAACTCATCAATTGAGAGCTGAGTCAAATCCTTTGACTCCTCAATTGCCACAACAACGACATCAAATTTGCTGGGCAGACTTCTTAATACTTTTTCAACCACCTTTTGGTCAGAAATCTGTTCACCATGCGTTCTCATTTGATTTACAATTGTCATTAAATGATTATGGAATTGGTCTACGGTCTGTGTTTCATTCATTTGCAGGTTTTCAAAGTTTTTCCTAAGGGTTTGTAATTTAGCAACCTTCACTTTGCTTAAACCCTGATAGACTGTGTCTAAAATGTCCCAAGCGTCTTTAGATCTGCTTACAGATGCAATTCTAGGAAAAATTGAGTCATCCATAGCTTGCTGGATGAGAGAAAGTGCCTTAGCATCTTTCTTCTTGTTGTTTTTAAGCAAGTCTTTCTGTGCTTGTGTTAAAGCCAAGTAGGCTGCTTCATCAGGGGGTTCTAAGTACCCATTCTGAACTAAATCCCACAGATCTTGTGAGCAGAGAAGAGTTTTCATTTTAATGGACCAAAAGTCATAGTTCTTACCTGTTAAAGGTGGAATTTGAGGCTGTCCTCCGAAGCTGCTCGACGCCATGGCCCAAATCTTCTGAGATTTCTCCTTTTGCAGCTGTATGCAGGGTCCCCTGTTTCAATATCCCTTCACGGCTTCCTTTCTGGTTGCTGATGGCTGGCAATCTCAAGCCTGCACCCCTCCTAGCACTGATTAACGAAGGGAAAACGGCCCTCTCTCCACAAATACAGTCACAGGTGTGTATATTCGGGCACAATTGAAGCCCTTCAGTTCTGCCAATAATCTATGGATTTCATGCAACGAGAGTACGCTCTCCCCAAG
Source organism: Larix kaempferi (assembly GCA_027924585.1). Taxonomy (NCBI): domain Eukaryota; kingdom Viridiplantae; phylum Streptophyta; class Pinopsida; order Pinales; family Pinaceae; genus Larix; species Larix kaempferi. Next base: position 3,205,092 of record BSBM01000826.1, read on the forward strand.
ATAAATCGTCCTCCAGAAACCAAGAGATGTCCCTGTAGGTGACAGCAAAGATTACGGCTCTTTTATGACTGTAGTGTCCTTCTTCAAATGCCTAGAAAAGGGGGATATGCCTGCGATTAGAGGGTCAGTCTTCAATGAATGCGCCCAGCAGCTGCTAATGATGATCATTTGAATATTCAGTCTGTGTCAGATGATGCAGAAATAGGAAGCATTCCTATCACTGAGCAGCCAGCCCTTCCTAAGAACAAAGCTGTCAACTGTCAAGAGGCTGAAGAGTTTCTAGAACAAAATAGGAAGCTTCAAGCACAGAATTTACATTGTGCTCTGATTGGGTATCAACCGAGTAATGCCAAGCCTATCAAGCCTCGAAACGTACCAAGTAACACTTCAGGGCCAGCTTCTGGCAACCCTGTAGGACCAACTTCTAATCACCCTGCTGGGCCATATGAAGCTGTGCAGCAGTCTGTTTCAAACTCGAGCACACCTCTGGGTGAAATTGCCTCACCATCTCCAAATTTTGTGCCACTTCCGGCAAGTTTACAAGTGGAGGGATGTAATGCTTCTACTCAGCATCTTAACTGTGGGGCAAACACTGCAGATGTTGATACTAAACCAGCAGCTGTATAACAACCTAATCCTCCTCAAATTGCCCACTAAGATGAGCTATACACTCGCAGGTTTCTCTTTATACTAACCACCAGTGAATGCGTCCTCCACGAGAAGAACACGGCCTTTACTGCAAGAACCCTTGCGCCCAAGGTGATTGTGGCCTCCACAATGAGGAACACGGCCTCCACAATGCGTCCTCCAGGAGAAGAACACGGCCTTTACTGCAAGAACCCTTGAAAACGTGTAGCTGCTCTGGCTACAATGTTCAGAAGCAATACAGCCTACACCTCATACTCCGTCTGAGAGGTGGTATACAGGTCTTTGTTAAAACGCTCACCCGTAAGACGATTGCTTTGGAAGTTGATGGCTCTGATACCACTATGAAGGGGAGGCAGAGTACCCAGGAAAATACAGGGTAAAAAAAACAGAGCAACAGAAAAACATACAGTGCTACAGCACTCCTGACAGAACCACACACCGAAAAAAAATCAGAAGAGTATCTCATCACCCGATTTCATTGATCTCAAAACAGTAATACAAAGTGAGTACACGCGGGGCAGATGGATCACATTCCCCAATGGATATTACGTGTCCAGTTTCATAATTAAACATCAAACTACATTGAATAACAAGAACCGCTACATATGGCGGTGGTTGGTTGCAATTAATGCCAACACGTCTGAAGCATGAAGAGAAAATTTAGAAACCCGATCAACATTTTGATTATATTCACGGTATATATGCATAAATGAAATCTCTTCCGATGCCGTTATCAATTCTCTGATCTTTGATATCCAAAAATTTAAACTGTTCACCTGCAAATTACCATTGTGACTTACCCAATCAATGATTGATTTTGAATCGCCTACCACATGGATGGATAAGATATTTTTCAATCTAGAAAAATATAGGATCATCCATATGACCAATAGTTCACTCTGAGTATTCGATCCTTCACCATAATTCATATAGAGATTATAATGGCAATCCTGATTCATCCATATCACCGCCCTCGCTCCACATTTAGTCCCATCTGATTGAGAGGCCCTATAAAAAAATCCCCTCTAACGAATAGGAGAGGGAGGCACCTTCCTCCTTAAATACTGAGATGAGACCTGCTTATTTTGTTTACGAACTTCTGAGAAAATATCCACAAATCTAAAAGCAAGCACATAGTTTAAAGTTTGAGTCCCTTTAAAGAGTAGTATATTACGAGCATTCCATATTTCCCAACACACATATAAGGGAAGCTCAGTCTAATCTAAAAGCAAGCACATAGTTTAAAGTTTGAGTCCCTTTAAAGAGTAGTATATTACGAGCATTCCATATTTCCCAACACACATATAAGGGAAGCTCAGCCTAGTCTTGGTTATTTTTCTTCCAAACACGCATAGACTCCTCCAAAGTATCTCCCAACCAAGAAATAAGAAAACGGACATGATTCAAAAGATTAGACCAAACATTGTAGGTAGAAACACAAGAGATGAATAAGTGGTCCACCTATTCAACCCTACAACCACAGAAAACACATGTGTTTGGTCCCACACCACTCCTCTCTAAGAAATTATCCGAGGTTAAATTCCAATTGCCCAATGCAAGCTAAAAACTTGATCTTCAGAGGAGCATACCATTTCCACAAATACTTATACCACGATAAATAATATGTATCAAGAACAATCAACATGGCATCATAATCAGCTTTAGCAGTGATTGTGTTACTCTTATTATTCCATGACCAAGAAATAATATCAAATTGATAAAAGAGGAAAATACATCCCCTCCGAAGACCTAAAATATATTGTGTCCATTCGTCATATAGAGATCTGGAAAGTCCCAAATGCATTGCCCCACTGATCAAGTACCCTGACTAGGAGCATCAATCCTTAAGGAAATTTGATCAAGTGTTTCATAACCCAATGAATGAAGAATCCTAATCATCTCAGGATATAGTGTGTAATTACTAGGACCCCCACAATGGGATCCAAACCAATTATGACCAAACCACCAATGCATAGGACCCAAGCCATCCAATCACCCAAGCTTTGAAAGGATGACACAAGAAAACTACAAATGCGAGAAACAACTTTGATTGGCTTATCAATAGCCCTGATCCATTGCACAATAGAAAATTGCTTAAGTATTTGTCCATTATCACCCTTTGCCAAAGTCTATCCAGAAATAGAGCACGCCACAAACACTTAGAAAAAATAGCTCTTGTAAAGTAAAAATGTTTTTTTATCCCCCAACCTCCCACAAAATTTGGCCTAGCCAAAACCTCCAAGTGAAATAAGTGGAATTTAATTTTGTATCTGAAACCCAACCATAAAAATTAAATACTCATCCATGAATAACATTCAAAATCAATTTAGGAATCCCGCATAAAGAGAGCCACTATACGGTTATATTTTGCAAGACTAATTTTACAAGTGTGAGTCTACCGACAGTGATAGCCTATTCATACACCAATGATTGATATGAGCATCAAATTTTCTTAGAATCCAAATCCAATCATTAACAGAGTAGTTATTCAACTTGAGGAATTAGCCCAAATATTCTACCACAATTAACTGAAGATACCTAAAATGCTAGGATTGGTTCAATTTGTTCCATCGTATCTTCATTCAGACCGTGTTCCAAGAGGGAGGATTTAGCCATAGTGATAATCATCCTATTATATTACAAAAAGGAGTCAAGAATATCTTTATACGCCAACCATTCACGTACAGTACGAGCTCTAAACAACATCACATCATCCACAAAAAGTAAGTGTGTAAGCCTCACTATGGAAGAGACTTTTATCGCTTTTAGTGTAGATACCCCCATTTTGTCTTCAATTAACTTACTACGTCCCTCAATGACCAACATAAATAATAGAGGGGGTAGTGGGAATCTCTATTGAATCCGTCTAGATCCACTTAAAAAACTAGTGGGAGATCAATTAACTACGATAATGTAGTTAGCATAAACCACACAAGCCACAACCCAACTTGTGGGATCCAAACTGAGACCAATATGCAAAAGAATCAACGTAAGGAAACCCCAATCAACACGATCATATTCCTTGATAAGATCAATATTTAGAACCATATATTTTAGATTGTGACTCTTGATACTGTGAAAAACCTCTTGAGCAACACCAATAGCATCTAGAATTTGTCGATTCTCCAGGAATCCAAATTGTTCTCTAGAAATAAATTTTGATAAAAGAGGCTTCAATCTACGAGCAATCAACTTTGATATCACCTTGTAGACAAGATTACATAGTGAAACAGACCTAAAATCATTAAAGGAGGTAGGTGTTGAACTCTTTGGAATCAAGGCAATCGAAGTAGAATTCAGTGCACTGGAAACTTTGCTAGTAATCCTGGATTCTTCCACTGCATTTAAGATGTCTTCCCCCATAACATCAAATAATTCCAAAAAGAGTTCAATAGTCCACCCATTAGGGTTGAGACTCTCATATTTAAAGAAACCCAACAACACTTTCTTTACTTCTTCTAGTGTAACTGGAGCAGGAACCGATGAGCCCTCATAGTCAGAAAAAAACCAAGGAAACTTTTGAATGATATTCATCTGGTCTATGATAGAAGAAGATCACGGATCCAAAAAAAAAATTGAAAGTGTTTCAAAGCTTCTAAAGCAGTCTGATGAGGCTCCGATATCTAAGAACCATCCTCACACTTAATCTCCCAAATAGAATTTTCAACCTGCTTGTAAAATGAAAAATTATGGAAAAGTTTTGTATTTTGATCCCCATGAGAAATCCAAATCGTTGGGATTTTCAACCACCACGATTCTTCCTCCATCTTAAGAATATACAATTGTTTTGCTTCAATTACTTCCTGCCACTCAAAAACATGCCTGGGCATGGAGCCAACAGAGAAGGCCTTATGTAATACCTCCATGGGGTCTTCACTTAGTGAAACTATGCCATAGCGCCTTCGTTCATGGGATATTAAAGGATACCCCTAATTTCACTAGATATTCATAAATACGTACCAAAATCTGTTTGTTGAACCCCCTCCCAATACATATTTCCAATTTAAAAACCCTATTTTTATGTGATATTCCTTATTTTTAATAGATACCTTTTTTATACCCCTACTATACCTATTAACCCCCCATACCCTACTCCCCACATCCCTAATACGTACAACATATTGACCTTATTTTTCACAATTTAAAAACCCCTTTATGAATGAACATGATGATCCCATGTAAATACCTCTAGTTCTCATTCATAGTCCAATAGATCCTCTTGCATATAAACCCTCCTGTCTCTTTCCCAATTGATCATAGTAGATGTCAAACATTTTAATTTTAAAACAAGTCTATGCATAAATGATGGAACTTACAACGATGTTAACCGAGACCACTTCGTATGGACTATATCAACAAATCCCCATTCATGAATCTAAGAATGGTTAAATTTGAACAGATAATGTACCTTAGAATTAGTCAAGTCAAACGACAAGAGCATGGGGTAATGGTCAAACATCATTGAGGAATCAACCTAAGACCTACAATGAAAAATATCTCCAATCAAAGCTTCAGATATCAAGAAACGATCTAACCACTTCACAATACCACTAGATCCCACCCTATGATTCCTCCATCTCGGAGATAAAGGTATCAGTTTGTTATCAATCAATCCATCCCCCTGAAATGAAGCTCTGGAGGAGTCACCCAACAGATCCAAATGAACCCGATCACCCAACACTTCCGTTGCATCAATAGTAAGGTTTAAATCCACGCCCATAATTAAATTATGAAGCCTGTGTTGAGATATTGTAACTTCAAAGAATATTATATTTGTACTTTATTATTCTGGACATGTTTCATTCCTCCTTGAAGATCTTATTGTATATCCGAAGATGTTTATTCCTCCGTCGGAATGTGGTAACTTGGGTTATTAGACTTCCCTAGTGGGGGTCGGCCCTGTATGTGTTATGTGGGTCAAAGGGTTATTAGATCACCCTAGAGGAATCGGCCGAGTCAGTTGTAGTGGGGTATTTAACCCATTGGTTAAATACAAGCCTACATGACTTGTGTAAAAGACAAGTCGGAGTAGTGTATAAATAGAGGAGGTGTATCCCTCATTTAACACACACTCACTCACTTGAGAGTGGTGAACTTGTGGAGGAGAGGTATGCTATGGAGAAGGAGGAGCTTATTCTCAGGGTTACATCTTTGTATATTGCTGGTCATCTATATTGAGGAAGCTTTACTGGGTTTTCTACCCCATGAGGGTTTCCCAGGATAAATTTGTGTCTCTTGTGTTTATGCTGTGCTTGTTGTTTCTTCAGTGATCCTGTATATGCTATTATTGTGAAATGGAATGAAATGCTGCTATTTTATGTCTTAGAATATTAAATATTAACATGGTATCAGAGCTAACCTGAAGGAATGCAAGGTATGGCACTTACGACACTTGCTTTACTTACAACAATTTGAAGGTTAGGGTTTTATATAGCAAAAACCAGTCATCGTGGAACTTTCGCCATAAATCCATTTTGGCGAAGGTTCAGGATCGGAAACCTTTATAGGTCGTAGATAACATCTCCAGGTATCTTGTGTCCAAAGGGTACCCTCATATTCGTTGTACTTTGTAAGTTATGATCAGTACAAGTTAGGGTTTCTGTCTCTTCCAGATCTCAGTCAAAATCAGGTGACCTAGAAACAAAAGGTCATAACTTGGGTTAGGAAGCTCCAAATGAAATTTCGTAAAAAGTGACAGGTAGTACACAGACGGACCTATCTCAGGAAACGTTTTCAGAGGCCGAAGTTGAACCAGTGACACGTGGAAAGCCATACAAGTTTGCTCTCCTGTCTTATCCCATAAATAGGTCACGTTGCGACACTTGGCATAACTTGGGCTAGGAAGCTCCAAATGAAATTTTGTAAAATTTGACAGGTAGTACACATACTTTAATATCTCAGGAAACATTTTCAGAGGCCGAAGTTGAACCAGTGACACGTGGAATGCCGTACAAGTTTGCTCTCCTGTTTTATCCCATAAACAGGTCACGTTGCGACACTTGGCATAACTCTCTCTCAGAAAATCCAATTGAGGTCCAACCTGTCGAGATGGAAAGATGACAGGTCATGCTACCATAGAAAAAAATTTCAGACCCTGTGGAGTGAAAAGTTCATAGTTACAGCAGAAACAATCAGGTACATATTTCTGTCAAAATAGAATTATTTTTGGAGCACCTTCATTCATGGCTTCCGGAATTTAGGGTTTCGGAGAAAGTTAGAATTTTTGGAATCAGAATCCACTGCTGAATGCTACTCAGAAAAATCAAAATTTAGAGACCAAGATCGAATTTTTTGGTTGGGTAGAAGACCGGGCTTGATCAAACCCCAGTTCGGGATTTTGATCGGAAAGATGGAAAATTAGGGCTTCAACAAAAGTTGAAATTTTTGAAGTCTGTAACCACGGCTGGAAGCTCCTTAGAAAAATAAGAGTTTAGAGCCTTGGATCGAACCTTTTGATTGGACAGAAGGGTGGGATTCATCAAACCCTAGTTCGGGTTCCTGTCTAGAAGATCCAGAAGTCTCGAAGGCAATTTTGAGGGGTCAAATTTTGGAGATTTCAAAATTGAAGTATGCTAGTTTGATCAGCTCAGCAAGACACATGCTTCCATCCATTCAGAAGTGTGAAAGTCAAAGATTGAATTTTTAGGGTTTCTCTAGCAAACCCTAATCAAGATCCAGATCAAGTTTCAGGGGGAGTTGAGGCTAAGGCCTTACATAAGAAGACTACAAGAAGTCTCGACAGGTATGACTTAAGGAGGTTCAGGTATGTCTTGAAATCTGATTCTTGATTAAGTTCATGATGTGTTTGTCTTCATATTATTTATTAGTACAATCTTGATTAATGTTAGAATTGTCTTATCACCCTAGTAACAGTATGAATGCATGTGAATGATTGAAGACATTCATTGATTAGGGCTATATGATTGTACTAATGCATTATGGTGTTGTGTGAGGTTGATGTTGTTTGCTAACAAGATACAAGTACATCACAAAAGACAAATCAAGTTCCATGACCGTGACAACATGAAGACAAAGACTCATCCATAATCTTTGTTCTACTTATGAGGTATGTATGACTTTGTTATATTATGCTTAACCTATGAGACATGCAGGTTCTAGCTCAGGATCTCTAAATCATTGAAGAGATTGTTTAAGTATGTTGTACATAACTAAGCAGGTATACTAATCCAGGTATGTTTTCTTATGTCAAGTTAGAATCTTACGTTGTGTTAGGATCTCTTATATATGTATACTTGGTATGATTGGTTATGCTTATTCATAAAGTTAGTAATCAAGGGTTTATGCATATTATGTCTCTTGTCTTGATGATTTAATTAACCAGAAGAGTACTATGATCAAACAAGAATATGCATGAGTAAAAGAAGACTTCCTTGAAACCCTGAATACTAATGATCATGACTATACATATAAAAGATTATTTAGAATTAGAATGTTTTGAGAATATACTAATGAATGTATGTTTGTGTATGAGATGATGAGGATAACACTAGTGCACACTTGAGCATGCACAGTAGTACAGAATGAATAGAGTTCAAAAGACATTTAGAAGATCAAGCGAGAGGCAACCACACAAACATAAAAGATAAGTATTTGAGTTGTTATTTGAAATAGTAAATAGATTGTATGCATATTTGTATTCATGCTGAGTGTAAACATTCATAGAGCATTGAACAGTATACTACTAATATGCATATGATTGGTAAGTTGGACAAAACATTCCATTGTAGCTTATCTAGATTGAAACCTCTTTGCTGACATGCTGAGAGCTGTGCACACTCTCGATAGTATGTTCTGGTAGAGATGGAAGGCATCTAGATAGCCACTGTATGCATAAAGGATATGGAAAAGTGTTGTGCCAAAGTATTGGTCAAGATAGTTGCATAACTATGTAAATGATATATGTATGCATAATAGGTTATCATGTCAACATGATTTCATGATTATGAAGTATTACTAATCATGTACTTAATTTTGATTTGTAGGAAAGATCATGAAGAATGATGAACACCGAACAAATGATGGATGTTCAACAAGAAGATTTACAAATCAAACAAAATATAGAAGGCTCATGGCTAGAAGATTCTCTTAGAAAGAGGAAGAGAATCATGACGAGATGTTTGCTCCAAGTGACTAGATGAGACCATCTTCTTAATGGTGTAATTAAAGAAGAAGTGTGAATCAGGTTCTGTATGGGTACCCAGGATCAATAGTCAATTGATGAGCTTAATGGGTGATGTGGATCACAACCTTTGCTACAAGGTTGAATATGGTTTCTATACACAGATGAACTGGATGCAAGAAGGAACTCACCACAGAGTTCGAATGATGTTGAGGCTTATATTAGTAGACCCATCCGACAAGAGATGGCACAGATAGATGGCTGCAGAAATGAAAATGAAAGATTTCAGATTGATGCATTACTTCCTAGGTGTGGAAGTATGGAAAGGCTCAGAAGGAATCTTTCTCAACCAGGGAAAGTATGCCGAGAAATATTAAAAGACTTGATATGTTGGAATGACCACTCGCATGGATTCCAACTTGAAGCTGTTAGCGAATGACTCATCAGAGTTAGTGTATATAAATCTGTACAGAAAAATTATTGGGTCATTGATGTATCTAACAAATACTAGGTCAAATATATGCTTTGCTGTGAACACCTTGAGTCAGTATCTAGTGGAAACTAGATGTGTTCACCTGATAGTTGCAAAGCATGTGATGAGGTATCTAAAGGATACGATAGAATTTGATCTATGCTATCTTGGAGATCATGACTTCAGATGGCTACACAGATGTTGATTGGACAGAAAGTGTATCAGACAGGAAGAACACATCGAGAGGATGTTATTGTCTAGGATCAACCATGATCTCGTGGTTTAGCTGGAAGCAGTCTAGTGTGGCTCTCAGCACAAGCGGAATATATGGCTGCTTGCTCTGCTAGTTGTGAAGCGGTATGGCTTAGAATGGACCCAACTGTGATCCTATGTGACAAATAGAGTTGTACTAAAATGGCAGAGAATCCCGTATTCCATGATAAGTCAAAGCACATAGAGATCTGACATTTCTACATACAAGATATGGTGCAGAAAAGAATTAAAGTTCGAATTTGTAACAAGTTACCGATGTACTAACCAAACCTCTACCTCAAGTAAAGTTTTCCGAGACAAACTTAAAATAGTTCAGAAGGACCCTCCTCGAAAGGGGGAGCGATGTGATCACTTATGATGAGATTGCCCGCATCGACAGTGAGGTCGATGATGTGGATACCTATATTGGTGATGCCGACAAAGAGGTTGGTGGATGGTCCTTAGACAGGGTCTAAAGTGACAAGGGGATTGCATAATCCTTGAACACATGTTCTAAAAGAGAGTCGTAGATGTATGTCTTTGAGAATGAAGTCCTTGGTGGACATCATGGGATTGGATCATCCCTGGACTTCAGTCCTAAAGAGAGCTGTAGACGTATGTCTTCGAGAATGAATTCCTTGGTGGACATGAGGGGATTGGATCATCCCTGGACTTCAGTCCTAAAGAGAGCCGTAGACGTATGTCTTCGAGAATGAAGTCCTTGGTGGACATGAGGGGATTGGATCATCCCTGGACTTCAGTCCTAAAGAGAGCCATAGACGTATGTCTTCGAGAATGAAGTCCTTGGTGGACATGTGAGGATTGAATAATCCTTGCATTTCAGTCCTAAAGTGAGTCGTAGACTGGGTCTCCGATAATGAAGTCGTGAATGAACAGGTAGGGGATTGTATATTCCCCGGACTTAGGTCCCAGAATTGATCCGTAGATTGATGTCTCTGAGAATTGAAGATAGGACTGCATCATCCCTGGACCTCAGTTCAAAATGTACGTGAGGACTGCATCGTCCATGAAATAGGTTCAAAATGTATGTGAGGATTGCATCGTCCATGAACTGGGTTCAAAATGTACATGAGGACTGCATCGTCCATGAACTGGGTTCAAAATGTACGTGAGGACTGCATCGTCTATGAACTGGGTTCAAAATGTACGTGAGGACTGCATCGTCCATGAACTGCGTTCAAAATGTACGTGAGGACTGCATCATCCATGAACTGGGTTCAAAATGTACGTGAGGACTACATCGTCCATGAACTGGGTTCAAAATGTACGTGAGGACTGCATCGTCCATGAACTGGGTTCAAAATGTACGTGAGGACTGCATCGTCCATGAACTGGGTTCAAAATGTATGTGAGGACTGCATCGTCCATGAACTGGGTTCAAAATGTACATGAGGATTGCATCGTCCATGAACTGGGTTCAAAATGTATGTGAGGACTGCATCGTCCATGAACTGGGTTCAAAATGTACGTGAGGATTGCATCATCCATGAACTGGGTTCAAAATGTACGTGATGGGATTGCATCATCCCTAGACATGAGACTTGTCTTAAAGGTATGTGTGAGGACTGCATCGTCCATGAACTGGGTTCAAAATGTACGTGATGGGATTGCATCATCCCTAGACATGAGACTTGTCTTAAAGTGATAAGGATTGATCATCCTAAAACTTGATCTGGATTGTATCATCCATGGACCTATGTCCTAAAGAGAGTAGGATTGATCATCCTGTAATATGATCGTGTGTGTTGCAGGGTATGCTGCTATGTATTGATGATAGATGTATTAGTGAGAATACATGCTATTGATGATAGATGTATTAGTGAGAATACATGCTATTGATGATAGATGTATTAGTGAGAATACATGCTTTTGATAATAGATGTATTAGTGAGAATACATGCTATTGATGATATATGTATTAGTGAGAATACACGCTTTTGATAATAGATGTATTAGTGAGAATTCATGCTATTGATGATAGATGTATTAGTGAGAATACATGCTTTTGATGATAGATGTATTAGTGAGAATACATGTTTTTGATGATATATGTATTAGTAAGAATACATGTTTTGATGATAGATGTATTGGTGTGGATACTAATACAGATGATCCAGATGTTGTAGATCGAGATGATCCAAATGCTGTAGATCGAGATGATCCAGATGCTGTAGATCGAGATGATCCAGATGTTGCAGATCGAGATGATCCAGATGTTGCAGATCGAGATGATCCAGATGCTGTAGATCGTGATGATCCAGATGCTGTAGATCGAGATGATCTAGATGCTGTAGATCGTGATGATCCATATGCTGTAGATCGAAATGATCCAGATGCTGTAGATCGAGATGATCCAGATGCTGTAGATCGTGATGATCCAGATGCTGTAGATCAAGATTATCCAGATGTTGTAGATCGAGATGATCCCGATGCTGATGATCATATGATGACGATGCTGATGATCGTGAGGATCCAGATGTTGATGTTGTAGCTATTCGAGTGCTGCAGAAGATAAAGACTCAGTACTGAAGATGTTGATGTTCCAGTATTGAAGATGTTCCAGTAACTGCTTGAGTTACTGATGATGTTGAGAAAGCTTCCAATGATTTATAGATGTATCATGTATGATATTGATGATTCCTTGCTCGTGCAGATGCTGTTATAATATCCTTCTCGTTAAGGGGGAGTGTTGAGATATTGTAACTTCAAAGAATATTATATTTGTACTTTATTATTCTGGAGATGTTTTATTCCTCCTTGAAGATCTTATTGTATATCCGGAGATGTTTATTCCTCCGTCGGAATGTGGTAACTTGGGTTATTAGACTTCCCTAGTGGGGGTTGGCCCTGTATGTGTTATGTGGGTCAAAGGGTTATTATATCACCCTAGAGGGGTCGGCCCAGTCAGTTGTAGTGGGGTATTTAACCCATTGGTTAAATACGATCCTACATGACTTGTGTAAAAGACAAGTCGGAGTAGTGTATAAATAGAGGAGGTGTATCCCTCATTTAACACACACTCACTCACTTGAGAGTGGTGCACTTGTGGAGGAGAGGTCTGCTATGGAGAAGGAGGAGCTTATGCTCAGGGTTACATCTTTGTATATTGCTGGTCATCTATATTGAGGAAGCTTTACTGGGTTTTCTACCCCATGAGGGTTTCCCACGATAAATTTGTGTCTCTTGTGTTTATGCTGTGCTTGTTGTTTCTTCAGTGATCCTGTATATGCTATTATTGTGAAATGGAATGCAATGCTGCTATTTTATGTCTTAGAATATTAAATCTTAACAGCCTGAAAATTCCGTTATCCTCCACTTTATCCAAAAATGTATTACGATCCTGGTAGGGAGCATATTAGTTCATGAAATTCAATTCACAATCAAAACCCACAAAATTCCCGCTCAAATAAATGCCAGACGAAGTCTCAAAAGGGGACAGACGGCCTCCCCTTGGGTTCTAAGCTAAAATTAACCCACCATATAGACCCATCATATCCACCGATGCCATTTCCTAACCCAAAAGAAACCTCACAAAAATGGATCGAGCTTTATCATGAGGAACCATAGTTTCCTGAATAAAAATGATGTTAGCAGAATTCTTCTCAAAAACTCACTTGAGGGATAGATATTTGGACTGTCCCCCCACTCCATGAACATTTAATGAGAGAATGATCATTTATTCACTCTTTATAGGGATTTGTTATCTCTAAGATCCCTTAAACCAGCAAGAGACCGACTATCCATAACTGCCGAACCATCCTCCAATACAACCATAGAAAAATTAATAGGGACACCCTTACAAGTGCTTTGAGTCTTAAGGGGGTAGAAGTCCTAAATTAAGAAACCCTTGAGATCTCCCTTTCTGAAATATGGATCTGACTTCAAACAATAACCACTATCCCCTAATACATGAAGATACATAATCGCCCTCGTTCAAAGCATTACCAACATAGACCTTTAATGAGTCTTTCTTAAGGACCTCACAAAATGTGAGATGAGCACAAACTACACCTAAAGAAGGTTCACCCATGCCCTCAATAGAAGAAACATAAATAGATGGAGATTCAATAGGAGTCAAAGGAAAAATATCCGACCTCCCTCCTTCTACCAAACAAGGATTTGGCACCAAAGAGCTACCCTCTTCCAAAGTACCGAAATAAAAAGAGGAAAAAACAATCATCACCCTTGGATTCGAATCCCAGCCCACACCATCAACAATAGATTCCCCTTGTGAATGAGGATCTATCTACCAACTCAAGTTACTAGAACCCCCAAAGTATAATTAAATACCAACCACATCCCTCTCCAACTCAAGAGAACCGCTTGACTCAACAAAGGAAGCAACAACCCCATCTAAAAAATGCCTAGAAAAATACAAACTATAAATATGTTGTATTTCATCATCATTTAGAGAAAAAACATGGCATGATCCAAATAATGAAGATTACCATATATGGGAGGTCCATTGAAAGTGCCAACACCATCAAGAATGAAGACACCCTGGCTTTCTGGAACAAGTCCCAATATGGTCTTCAAGATTACTACCATCCTCAAAGGACCATACACTTAACCCTTCCACATAATCTTCCCGCTTAGATGAAGAATAAGATGATTGACAGTCTCTCAAGAGATGACCCACTACTCAACATCTCGAACATCAAAGGGAACACCCCAATAGTCAAGGGGTTGTGAATATGTATTGTATTGCTACTCTATTTCCACCTTATTCAATGGTCCTTTTGAAACATCTATCTCAACAAACATCTTCCCAAACCTCTTACCATACCTTTAAGAATGTCAACTCAAACATGACAAAAACGACCAAGATGATTACCCACAGCCTCAAATGCTTCCCTCTGCCACATTTTAAATGGAAATCCAGGAAGTAAAACCCACAAGTGTCAGAACTTGATGTTCTCTGTACATGGGTCAAAATCAGAATGCCATCAATTCCACATAGGGCTAGCATGATCCTTCAACTAGGTCTTATGCAGAATCAGGGAAGCATACTCTTCCTTCTGGAAAGTAAAACCATACCAACGTTTTGAACTTGTATAGAAATATACACATAGTAATCCAATAATGGAACCCATGAGGAGTCCACCCACTCAGTAATATCACACCTATTCATGGCCTTGTAACTGAACTTACCAACTAGCCCAGTGAGCAAAAGTCGCATGACATGTTCCATCCTTAAGTCCCTTCTGAGAACCATCTGACGGTCATATTCCTTGATGTTCCACCTCCTCGATTTTTTAATGTGTGCTCTATTGGGACCATAAGTAGGATGAATGGGTTAAGGAAAATGAACATTTGAGTGGGTACCCCATGTTGCTATTAGAGTATCCTTTGTCCCACAAATATTCACCCCACCAGCACACGCTACCACACTCCCTTCCTAACAAAACCCCTCTTCTAGCTTCGAAGTCGCATCCACCTTCTCAGCATTCCCAGAACCACCCAAAAGCAATCAGAAAGGATCTATCATAGCCACACCAACTGTTGGAACTGTCCCTATACCTCTATCAGGATGGGATTTGTAATACATGTCCCAATAAATGTTGTTCGGATGGATCATGCTTGCATGTTCACACCTCTCGTCCAAGGTCGTGTCCTCATCTACTACCACTCCACTTATAACTTGGTGAGGAAAATCCTCCATGTCACCCAATACCCGACCAAAAATCACCAAAGGGAATCTGGACACCACACTACCAGCACTAGAAACCCAAAAATAGAGAATAAAAAATGGCTCAACAAAAAACTTGGAAACCCCAAAGAAAAATGTTAAGACAAGAAAAAACCCACAAATCAACACTGGATACCCCTTACCAAATCAACAAATCACGAAAATATCCAACAAATCACAATGATCCAAGCATCAACACACGATAGCCACACCACTCAAAGAAGAAGCCACACTGTTAAAACCCTAAAAACCCTCAATCATAGTTGACACTCCTTCCACTCTCACTGATTGAGGGTGTACTCAAGGTTGAGAAGGTCTAGGTTATTGCTCATAGAAGAAAATCCATTTTTGACAATTACTTACTACACAAAGAAAATAGAAGCCATCTTTTTTTAATATAAGCTACTCACTACCAAATAGTTTCCCGGGAAGATGCTTTGACTTATCACAAAGCAATTACTTCAAATATGTTAAAATGTAGGAATATAACAGTTTATTTTTTAACATACATGATAATTTGTTCTAATAAGCTTTAGTAGCAACTATTAAACAAAGCATTTTCATAGAATTACTCATTGTGTGTCCAAAATCTTATATTTGAACTCTCTTTAACTCTAAAAATATTATAAATAATACCATTAAAACAGATATGATCCATGTTTGTTGGATCAAATTTGTTTCAAACAAAATATGGTTGACCCTCTCCACACAGGCCTTTTAAAGTCTCCAATAGCTTAACACTTTCAAAACATCATAATCACTTAAGTTTTTTCAATCAAACGAAAATATTGAAAGCCTCTAATTCACCAACTTCTTCAATCATTTTTAACAACAACTTTTTCCATGAATTCATCATCATTAATCATTAATCTTTTTCCCATCTATTTTTCATCCTTAGTTCATTTGAAAATTATATTTTTATTAAACTTATATTTACTTATCTTTTGTTAAACATGAGTTGTAGACCTTCGTAAACATCCATACCTTAGGCCTAAACATTGACACCTAAAATAGAAACCGAGAAACCCTGTGAGCTAAGAATAGTCAAACACATGCATGAAACCCTAGGATGTCGAGGGCCATTGGATGAAGGATATACTTATATGAATGACATGGTTCTCATGTACCTCAAGGTCTGTGAGGTGCATATTTATATCTCCCATACAATGACCCACACTTACTCTCCTAAGTTAAGCAACAATTGTGTATGGTGGATAAGGTTATCCATTTGATGAATGCAAAATAATCCATGCGATGGGGCGAAGTTGTTGAGGAAAATGGTCTAATTTCACATCGACTAACTCTCTCATCTACAAATTATGTCAGCAATCTAGGTCGTAGAAGCGATGTTGAAGCTGGATTGTTGAAGCAATACGTAGGTGGCTCGTATAAATTTTGGAGCACAAGATATAGATTCTCAACAAAATTATGTCAGCAATCTAGGTCGTAGAAGCGATGTTGAAGATGGATTGTTGAAGCAATACGTAGGTGGCTCGTATAAATTTTGGAGCACAAGATATAGATTCACATCGACTAACTCTCTCATCTACAAATTATGTCAGCAATCTAGGTCGTAGAAGCGATGTTGAAGATGGATTGTTGAAGCAATACGTAGGTGGCTCGTATAAATTTTGGAGCACAAGATATAGTAATATAGGTTGCAAGTAATCAATTAATTGACAAAATCATAATATTCATCATCAAAACAAATAAGAGATGTAAACTATATCTCATCAACACATTTTTTGTAGATTTTTCTCCCGCGTACAGGTGAGGACCCTCTTGAACCCTTTCCCTTGGTTCAAGATAGACTGTAGGGTAAACCAATGCAATATTCCCACTAAATCTAAATATCTAGAAACTAGATCTACAAATCCATTTCCTTGCAATCATGCAATAAGATAGAGAAAGGAAGGTGGCATACCTTAGACGAGAAATATCTTTTGATGTAGATAGTCCTTATCTATTGCAAACCTGATAATCCCTACCCAAGCTCCATCTCCACTTAGCCAATCAACCTACACACAAAGAGACATCCAAACCTTTCTCAAAAACCTCTTGACATATAAGAGATGCATAAGAATGAATATATAACCATAGATCTAATCTAGCATAAACTAGATCTAATTTGTTTCACACAAGAAATAATGGATCCAAAATATGTGTTATGAATTATGAAGATCTATAACAAGAACCATGATTATCCATGAACACCATGTGATAAGAGGGTGGATAATAACATGTCTATATTAAATGAACAAGAGACATACATCATATATTACATTGTGTTGAAGATGCAAATATCTTCCAATGCTCTTGATCCAAGACCTTCCCAGGATGAAGACAATAGGCTGATCATAATGGCTGAGAGAATCAAAGTGATTTCACCAGCATAACAATACATAACAAGAGTCCCCCCTTTCTCATGAAATGGCCTCAATATATAGGAGAATCGAGGATTAATGGAGGATGAATCTAGACTCCAAGTGATGGATATGATTGATCTGGTGTGTGAGTTTCAATGTAAGATGAATTAGAGCCAAGTCATGTACATGTTCCAATCCAAAATATGCCCAAACGTCAAGGATAAGTGGACCATCAACCCCCTCAAGGAATGTAGGGAGTGATGGTGGAAATCCCTTGCAAGTGTAAAGGGAGGGATGCCAGATTCACAATCACCCCCTTAGAAGCACATAGAGGGTGATGGTGGACAAAAAGTGGGAAAAATGAGGCTGGAGAGAGGTGTAAAGGTAAGTTTTTCAAATAGGGTCTCCAATGAACCTAAGGTGGCAATAAGGGTATAATATATGCCCCCTAAAGTGTGATGTCAGAATAGAAGCTGATGGCCGAAACACTTTATAAAAAAAGGTCAAGTTAAAGGTCATGGATTCAAGAATCTGGAGAGAACCTGCAAAACATCAACTCGGTATGTACAGATCATCCCTGAGGCGAGCATACCCATCCTCAGTAAAAGTAGGACAAAGCATGGATGCCAATAGTATATTGTGGATCCATAAATGAAGTATGAGATCATGGCCACAAGAAATACAAGAGTGGATCCATGTCATGACAAATAACATAGCCACTAACTAATACAGTGTGGATCTTTGTGAACCAATGAGATCATATCCACCGACCAATATAGTGTGGATATATGTCACAATATACAATATACATGTCAGTACGATGGATAAAACCACTGATAGTGCACAGATGGTCCTAATATGATGTCTGAACTTGTGATATAACTCCAAGGAAACTTGGGAGGGGAAACAAGGCTGAGTGATGCAACCCCTAACTTAAACTCTTTGTCCCAAACCCTGATGGTGTCATTCTACAACATGTGAATGGACGTGGTGATGTTTAACATGTGAGAATACATATGATTACTAGTCAATGATGTTTACCATTAACAAATGCGAGGGATTCCACCGATGATTACGATAGATCCCAAGACACCTAGTACATTCTAATGAGTGTGAATATATGAGCTGATGTTGAACACTCATATAATAATTACTCTATTAGGATTCAATGATGTTTACCCCTTATCGAACACAAGGAATCCTGCCACTGATGACTTCAAGGTCGAGGGTACTAATATTTCTAGATCCACTTCCTAGATAGGGATTTGGAGTCGATATGAAGGAATGCATTGAAGGAGGGCCTTAATGTATCCCTAATCAATCAAAACAAAATGAACATCGAGAGATGTGATAAAGATGTAACACTACTAGGTACAATAACATGACATAGGGATGGCCAACACAAAAGGTCAACATAACTGTAGAATGAAAGACTCATGTTGACATTCCCTTGAATATATAGCATGATAACGATGTGACTAGGTATCAAATAATTAAGAACACCATGTAGACCTTAGTGCAATGACACATGAGGCATCAAGGTACCCTGCATAATGATTGGAAGAGTAACCAATCAGAGAAGTACTATGACTCAAGGAAATGGGATTGTTCTGAAGCAAGGATAAACCCAACTATAAGACAAAGATGCAAATAGGTTCCATGCTTAGGGGTGATGTATGAAATGTTGCCACTTGTATGAGATAGACAATAAATTTCTCCCCCCACTTTCTCTTTTTCAATCACCTTTTTCATTTTTTAACGAGCTAGAACAAGAGATAGAAGTATGCTCAATAGTATCTTCTTCGTAAAGGTTTAAAGATCCCGAAGAAGTAAAATCAAATCCTTCTTCATTTTTTAACAAGCTTGAAGAAAATATAGAATAATGCTCGATAAGATACTATCTCATGGATTTTTGTCGAGCCTGGGGTAGTTAATGCTTTTCGATGTTTTCATATTTAAAGAGTCTGAAAAAACTTAAAGAAGAATCTAAGGTGCGCTTTTTTGTAAAGTTAATCCCATCGTCCAAAAAAGCATAAAATAATACAATAAATAAATCTTCTAGCCAAAGTATGCTAGAGTATTCCTTTTTTGTAATTAATCCTTTTGGCCTAGAAAAAGGGTTAAATTTATACCTAATGGATGTTCTTTCAAATCTTTTAACGAGTGTGAAAGGAGCAAGCTTACTCAACAATATTTTCAATTTTAAGGAGTTAGAAAAGAGATTAAAGAGGACTCCATGTGCAGCTCATCCTTGTAATTTTAACGAATCAGGACAAGTAAACTCGAGACCTCCTTTTTGTTTTTAATGAGCTTGAATGAGAGATGGATAAATGCTCATAAAGGTACCTTTTCTGTAAAAATTTAACGAGCCTAGAAAAGTAAACTCGACACCTCCTTTATGTGTTTAACGAAATCGAAGGAGATATAGAAGAATGCTTGTAAGGGTATATTATCTATGAAATTTTAATGAGCCTAGACAAGTGAACTCAGATCCATATTTATTTTTTAAGGAGCTTAAAGAAGAGAGAGAAACATGGTCGATATGCACCTCATCCTTGTAAGTTTAATGATACAGGACAAGTCAACTCGAATCCGTCTTTATTTTTTAAGGAGCTTAAATAAGAGAGAGAAACAAGATCCATAAGGTTCTTTTTTCATTCAGTTTTAACAAGCCTAAAAAAGGGATAAAAGAATACTTGGTAGGATCCCACAAGGGTCACCATCATAATTGGATAACTCATATTCCCCCTGATGTAGCACACATTCAACTTTGTAGGGATGGTGCCATAAGGGTTGGGTATTCACAACAAGGGTGTGCATAAGGTTTCTCACCTTTTCCTGATCAGGAAGAAGAGATGCATTATGGTACTCCTCCTCCCAAGGGTTTTCATGAGTATACATGAATTCCATAAGGGTCCTTTACAAAGGTAATACATAATCGTAAAAGTCATGAGAAATGGGTGAATAATTATCCCAATAGGTCAAGGGATCAAGATCGATAATTGGGTGAGGATATGAAGGAGGGTCTGAATCGACAATTAGGGGAGGATCAAGATCAAGATCAATATCAACAATTGTTGGACAATTGAGATCAAGATCAAGATCAACAATTGGGTGAGGATAATGATATAGGAGAATTTCCTCCATATTTTATGAATTTACAAGGAAAGACGTACGATGATGCATATCCTCCCAAGGCTTGTCACATGAACCCATGACTTCTATAATTTCCTCATCAGAATGTAAAAATTCTGACAGAAATTCATGTGAAGAAGATGGGGAAGTGGCCCCAGAAGACAGAACATAAGGATTGAGATAAAAAAATGGGCGATGATCATGATGTGGCTCATTGGAATTGGACTGAATAACTTGGTAAGACGTTTTAACCACTGAAAAAGGCATAGAATCTCCCATTAAATCTACTTCCGTAACATTGGGAATCACCAAAGGATTAGAAGAAACAATGGCGTGATTAAAGATGGAAGAGATCATACAAATAGAAGCTTCTTGTTTTGAGGGGTTAGGTGTAGGAAAAGGGAAACTACCCATCAATGAGGGATCTTTAAACAAACCAACACCTAGATTTTCATAATTTTTCATTGAATCACCTATGAAGGGAACATTAATGCTAGAAGCGAGTCGTAAGTTAGGCATGCAGTAAGCGAGTTGGTCTATAGTGACGATATTCCCTTGATGGGGGAAGCAAAGAAGTCAAAATATTGATGAGACTATTGCCTTCATGGAATAAAACCAACTATGCCCTAGTAAAAAATTATAGTCAAGAGGCACATCAACAACTTCAATATCTACCGTGGCAGTTTTTCTCCCTAGCTCAATTAGCAAGGCAGTGATGATTCTATGAGGTGTGAAAGTATGACCATCAATTGATTTCAAATAAGTGGAGAATTGGACAAGCTAAAGATATCCTATCACACACCAGCATGAAATGGACATAACACAAGTTGAGGCTCCTTCGTCCATAATAGTACAAAAATATTTTTCGCAAGTACAATTACTTGTATCTAAAATGCAATCTGGTTGGAGAGACTTGGTTGGTTATTTTCCATGTCAAAAAAATAAACTCAATTCCATGGGGTCAACCCTTCCAATGGATGACAATAGTTATTTACGTTGCACATGACAAATTCGTAACAATTCAAGAGCAGACATGGGGAAATGGGATTGAGCTAAATCCTCAACAATACTATAATGAGCAGCTTGAGCATTGGGATTATGTGTTTCTCAATGAAGTACCCCCTTAGAAGGGCGAATGGCTATGTCAATATCAGGCTTCTATATTTGAAGAGGGTCATTTGGATGGGATAGAGAAGATAAGTCCTTTTTAGGAGAATTAGTCTTAGGATTCTCATAAGTGCAGTTTTGAGTTGTAAGGGAGATTGTTTCCTCTAGAAAAAACACATTTGATGGTCCATCCCCTTGGGGATGATGACCTCCATAGCCCCCTTGTGATGGTAGAGGATTTGTAGCAACCATTTGTTGGTGTTGTTGAGATAAAGGATGAGTTAACATGGAAGGAGGTGGGGTGGAGTCTTTATGACTAATGAACTCATTGACTTCTTTTAAGCATGACATAGATGAGTCATAGGATCATCCCAAAAATATTGCACGGGAATTTCAGTTTTGTTTCATTCTTGTTTCCCCCAGCATTAGGGGTGGTGCTTGTTGTGTTCCAGATTCATTGGAATGATTTTTATGTTTCTTTTTCTTATTTTTTCCTCCAAATTTTTGATATTTCTGCAGTTGTGATTGTACAATGTTGACCTCGGAGGTTTGAGTTGGAACATTGGGTGGTTTGGTAGTAGACACAATTGAAGTGGGTGGATTAGCAATGGCAAGCTAGTTAAGTTTCCCACTTAATTGGCTCACTGGAATGACAGAGATAGAACCAACCACACCATCTTCATGTGGTCCAGGTGTAGGTTGATATGGATCCGTTGATGGTCAAGGGTAATGTGGAATAATGTCGTATAAAATGCCTATTGTGAATATATCAAATCCAAATGTTTTGCACGACAAATAGCTTGTTATTCAATTACAACCCAAGCCATATACATCTCGAGCAATGGGAGGTAATAATGACTTCGTAAACCAATTTTCTAATAATTGATCAGTAATGGAGGCTTTTATAAGCCTCCGCCTTCGTCTCCATTCATGAATATGGCTAGAAATATGGGTGGTGGTGTTCTAACATAAATATGTCATAAGATCCATTCCTTTGTCAAAGCGGATAGATAATTGGAAGTGGGTTAGAAATTCCAATGCTAATGCACTGAAGCTAGAATAGGAGGCAATTGGAAATTCGATGTACCATTTGGATGCACTCCCAATTAGGGTCTGAGTGAAAAGACG
Organism: Larix kaempferi; assembly: GCA_027924585.1. Taxonomy (NCBI): domain Eukaryota; kingdom Viridiplantae; phylum Streptophyta; class Pinopsida; order Pinales; family Pinaceae; genus Larix; species Larix kaempferi. The sequence continues at coordinate 3,228,050 of BSBM01000826.1, forward strand.
CAACTTAACACTGCCATCCGAAATAGAATTGGAGACATACAACAAATGGTAAGTGGTAGCATGAGTGGATGGGTCTTCTCCCATTTTACCATCAAATTTGGGTATGTCTGTAGGGATCTTGTGTGGAATAGGTGACCATAAGGGGTTGTGCAATATGGGGTCATTGGTTAACCTTGAAAAATATGGTAAATCCAAAGTAGCTAGAAAGGGTAGCGGTGTGTTTGCAAATGGATTTTGTGTGAAATGTAATTGAGTGTTGATACCCATTGGACCATAAGGTCCCCGCGTATATTGGCTTCCAGAAGCATATGAACTTGGGAAAGTGTGAATTCCCCTAGGAAATTGATTCCCTCCATAAGAAGTATTTCCCCTAGTGAATTGAAACCCCCATAAGGTTGATTTCCCCCAACGAAGGGATTGCTTCCGTAACTACCCTAAGGTGAATGACTACCAATAGGATAGGGAACTTCTCCAAGATATGTTTTTCCTTGAGGAAAATGGAATCTGCTAGGATCACTAGTGCCCCTAGTGGATGGGAAGCTTCCAGAAACATTACCACTTGCTTGGAAAGGTAAACTGCCAAACATAGGTGTGTTTCTAGTAAAGGGAATATTACCAGGAATATTTAACCCTCCCATGGGTTGGGTGCTTCCGAAAGGTTTCCACCCTTGAGAGGGAGGCAGGTTGCTTTCCCCTATAGGTAGGTTCCAACCAGAAGGAAATCCAACATTAGGAATAATGGGCATCCCTGTAGACATGCCAGCAGTGGATTGGGAACTACCGCCAGTAGTAATTGTAGGAAATCCCCCCGCCAGAAACAATTAAAAGTTGAGAAGACTTGGGGTAATGATCCACTAGATGGTGGAGTACTGGATTAACCAATGGGTGAAATAGTAGGTGTGACCGATGTTCTCTAAAGGGAAAATGTCGGTGTTCTGGGTGTAGTGGATGGAGCATTTAACCCACTAGTGGATGGTTGTGGAGAATTAACGGAATTCCCTCCCCCACTACCAAGAAAATATGTGATGGGTTCTTCCATGGTGAAAGATAGTGTGGTCCTAGACATCATGTGATTGAATAGTGAAAAGGGCTCACTAGGTAAAGGTCTAACTTGATCAAGCAGAAGGATAAAAGGATGGGTCAAAGGTGGGTTAAAGTGTGAAACAACACCCTTGTCCACAGGTTCAACATAAAAATGGGTGGTATGAACTGAATCAATTTCAGAATATACATTGTCGCTTACCCCTTCTTGAGAGGTGAATCTCCTTCGAATAGATGGAGGCTCTTCCTTGACAGGAGAAAGGACCCTAATAAGTCGAGATTGATGAATCGATAGATTAGCCATGGTGAATAATTGAAATTTACAAAAAAAATAAAAAAATCCTAAGGCCAACTACAATAAAACACACCACATACCCCTAACAAAATCTAGGCTATCAACAAGCAAACCAATTGGCTCAAACTCTTCTAAAGGTGGTTCTCAATCCACCAGTAAAGAGGTGAGAAACAATTACGATAACCCCTCGTACTCCCTTGAGTCCAAGGTCCAAGTTCCAGTGGGGTACCCCCTAATGTAGATAAGGCAGATGATATATCATCTGTCTCAGTTACCACAAGCACTTCCCACTTGCAGTCACCTATGTATATACCTAGGAAACAAAACTACAGATACCAATTCACAAAAGGACGACCAGACAAAACAATCAGAAGTCAAGTTCAGACATGTGAGAAGGGAACATGTGACATATGTCAAAGACCCGAATCTTGGACATTAGGTGTCACCCTAAGGACTGCAAATTGACCAAGCCCTAGTGAATGTAAGAACCCACTAAGCACACCAAGACGGGATATCTCTAAAATGCACCTAGCTTGACCTCATGCTTGAATCACGTGTTAGATGAGAGTACCCACCAAGCCTCTCTTGCTACTAATGGAATTTCACTCTGTAATGACTCTAGATGCTTTATATGGCCTTGAAGAGTGTCCTTTCCAATCCTATTCAAAGGCACTACACGCTAAGCTAATGTTTGTTTTCTATACCAAAACGAAAATGTCTAATATATTTTAATTAAGAGCTTTATTTTATGGATATTGATTACTCAAGCAAGTATATGGAGTGAAAACTAGTGACTTGAAAGACTCTAGACCCAAAAGATAAGAAAGATGCAAGAAAGGTATGCACTTATTTTTTTGTTCGATGAACTTGTATCTATAGGAGGGAACATATTTCTTTTCCAATTTTTCAATCAATAAAAAATAGATCCCAACAATAATATGAAGACACTTCAAATCGAATCCAATCACAAGTGTTCGTTCTATGCAATCAAACCAAAAACAATAACACTAAAGAAGAAGCTATGCACATTCAAATGTAAAATATTTTGTTTTTCCATTTTGTTTATAATTAAAATTAAAAAATGACAAAAAGAGTATGCATGCAACAATAAATTTCATGTATTCAAACCAAGAAAGACAAAATACTGATCAATAGTACATCTAGAGACCACTGAAACTCATTATAACATCCCAATGTTTTGAATACGATGTGTGACAAAGAAAGGACCAAAAGGTACCCCTGCTATAGAATTGATTTAATATAGAGTTTTAGGAACAACAACAAAGGCTAAAACAGTCCTCCAAGATCACCACTAGACAAGAGGGTTCGGATCGAATTAGAGACCCAAGCACTAATTCAAGATCTAGCAAACACACTCAAAAAAGAAGGATTGAAAGCAATCACAATCACTAAAACACTTCAAAGAAGACTATATGAGGGTTGCATAGAGGTTATGAGACTCAAGACGTAGTTTTGAGAACCAACTAGATAGACATCTGAGCAAAAACAGACCCAAAGTTCACAATCAAGACAAACTATAAAACCATCTCACTATCAAAGACCAGAGAGGAGGGATGGTACAGGGAGCATCACCCCCCTATAACCCTGCATGGAGAGATGGTATTTCCCTGATCCTCAAAGAGAGGGGGGGGGGATGGGGTAGAAAAAGGGTAAGAAATTTGAGGTCAAAATCATATATGAGCAGTCCCATAGGTGAAATAGGCCCACGACTTATCCAAGAAGACCCTTTTAACAAAAAAAAAAACAAAGAAAGCCAAAGAATTAGTAATTCAATGAATTTGGTAGGAAAAAAGTAGGGAAAGTGTAACTAATCTTTCCCTAAAGGAGTCATCAGTTCTATTGTAGAGTTTTCTCCTGCAGATAGGTGAGCACACTCTTGAACCCTTTCCCTTGGTTCAAGACAGACTGCAGGGTAGACCAATGCAATCTTCCCAGTAGATCTAATTATCTAGACACTAGATCTACACAACCATTTCCATGCAATCATGTAAGAAGAGAGAGAAAGGAAACTGAAATAACTTAGATGAGAGATATATTTTAATGTAGACAATCCTTAGCAATTGTAGACCTGATAATCCTTTCCCTAGATCCAAATCCACTTATCTAATCAACATACACACAAAGAGACATCCAAACCTTTCTAAAAAACCTCTTGACATATAAAAGATTCATAAGAATGAATATGTAACCAATGATCTAAGCTTGCATAAACTATATCTAATCTATATCACACAAGAAATAACAAATCCAATGTATATTTGTTATGAATTATGCATATCTATAACAAAGAACTATAATTATCCATGAACAACATGATAAGAGGGGAAAAGAATCACATGTCCATATTAAATGAAAAAGAGACATACATCATATATTACCTTGTGTCGAAGATGCTAATCTCTTCCAATGCTCTTGATCCAAGACCTTCCTAGGCTATAGACATTAGGATGATCACAATGACTAATAGAATCCAAGTGATTTCACCAACATAACAATACATAACAAGATTCCCCCCTTTCTCATAAAATGGCCTCAATATATAGGTGAATGGAGGATGAATGGAGGATGAATCTAGACTCCAAGTGATGGATGTGATCGATCTGGTATGTGAGTTCTCATGTAAGATGAATTGGAGCTAAGTCATGTACATGATCCAATCCAAAAGATTCCCAAACTTCAAAGATAATTGGACTAGTACCCCTCTCAAGGCATGTAGGGAGTGATGGTGTAACTCCCCTAAAAGTGTACAGGGAGGTATGGAAGACTCACCATCTCCCTCCTAGAAGCACACAGTGGGAGATGGTGGATCAAAAGTAGGAAAAATGAGGTTGGAGAAAGGTGTAAAGGTACATGTCTCAAATAGGGTCTCCAATGAACCTAAGGTGGAAAATAAGGGTATAAAAACATTATTCCATTGTATTCAATAAATTGTACAAGAGTGAATCAATTGTAACATATAGGAAATTTGAATTGATAAGAGAGGTAATTCGAATTGGAGTGTATGAAAAATCAGCTACGAATAACTAGAGCTCAAATTCCCTATGTTAGTCTTGCAATATATTAGAGGCGAGGGTAAAAAACTCACAACTAACTTTCATTAAATCAGACACCTAAAATCAAGGGAAAGATTAATGATAAACTCATGCATGTGTGAAATCTAACTAAATAAACTCAAGAGGTGTTCTACTAGCTCAAAATAGCAAGGAGAGGCACTTGGAGTCCCTAATAAGTAGAGTAAAATCCCTTTATTCACTCCACAAATCTAACTTGCAGTATAGTATCCTAAATTCAGGGAAATAATCCCGAAATGAAGGAATCTACACTCAACTGGAATAAATAGATGACGAGGATCACTAGGATCGCTTCCCTAATCTATAAATAGTAGATTGCTCCCTTGAAGCTAGGGAGGAAGCTTTGTGGTGGCTTAGATGGTCAAATTGAGTAGAATTTGGACAAGGGGGATCATAAGACCAAGATCTAAGTTCCTAGGTGTGGGACTAATGATATGGAGAGGGTAGTTATGCTCTAACCCCCCCCATGGTCTAAACTTGGTGAAACTAGTGAAAGAAACAAACGGGTCCCGCCAATTTGCTTCCATGTTAGGTACCCATATACATAAAATATTTTCTTAATAAATTGGGAAAGAGAAAAAATCTCATGGGAACCCCCCCTCCTCTCAAACAAATAATGTTGGTTGAGTAGACTAAGTATCCTACTTTAACGGTGCCTTGAATCTCAAGGAAGCTTGCAACAATGTGAACTTGTTCTTAGTGAAGGACTTTTTGAATATGTATGCAATATTTTGTGAACTCATTCTTTTGTTTGGAAGTAATGTGATTGTGCAATTCTTCGAGTGTGTTCCTTCTTGCATTTGAATTGGGTTACACCTTTCTCTTCTTCTTGTTTCCTTGATTCACAACAAGAGAATGAACCTTTGAGGACTTAGGGAAGCCCATTTGATTGGTATTATTTTTCCCTTGTAGAAGTGAGGCTTTAAAATTGTCCAATCTAGGCATATTCCTTAAGGAACCAAATTTCAATCTTGTCGAATGGAAAGGGGATACAAAAACATAATAGCATGGTACCAATGTTAATAGAAATGAAATCACCAACTAATCATTATCTCTCTCTATCACCACTACAAAAGAGACAAATTTATGACATTATTTTGACAACACCCTTGACGTATGAATGCCATATCACCTTTCCCTTGGGATGTCACAAATATTTTGTGGAAAGTGTGACATATCATCTATTCATTGCTCCCTAGTCGGAATTACAATCTCCACCATTGACTATGTGGTAGGTTTGTGAGGATATTTTTCGACCCCTCGTGGGAATTCTAATGTCACCCCAACATGGAAAACTCTCTAAAATCATTTCTTATGTGGAAGAATGTCGATGTATTTCAAGAATCCCTCTGTCATAAGATAAATTTCAATCTCGTTGGTTTGATGTTGGAATTCTTACATTTCCCCACATTACCAAACCATCAAAACGATTACAAGGTCATCGCACATATGTCAAAATTATGACTTCTCCCTAACGTGACCCCTTTGTCAAATATATTTCAAGCTCGTAAAATATTGGTTGAAATTATAAGATAGATCTAATGTAACCCAATAGTGAAAACCATTGCAAGCTTGTCATTCAGTCATTGGTAAGAAATCAAGAAAGCAGAGGATGTTGGTGTTCCAATGTACATCCTATGATCAAATATTGACTTCTATTGACTACCATTTGTAAACACCATGATTGGGTTTACTGCTTAGAGGTTGTGATCCCAAATATCATCATTATTATTGTGGGTTCTACACTATATTTTGGAAGCATAATGTCCAATAACATCCATATTTTTCACAAATTTATTGACTGTGATTTGGAATCCTAGTGGCCAACATGATAAATATTTTTCATAAATATGCTAATCGAACAGTCAATACTTTTGTGCAAAATATGGATGATGTTGGACGTTAGGATTCCAAAGGATGGGTGCAAAACCCACAATAAGACTTATGAGATTCAAGAGCTTTTTAGGGGAATTCCTAGAGCTACATGCTTTAGTTTTGATATGGCATGAGTGAGGGAAGCCTAGAGAATGGAAGTCCAATTTAACACAGTGTCGGTCCATCAAACAACCCATAACAACATGGAATTAAATTGAGTAGTCATTCTCTCAGCTTCCCTCACTCACATATCCAATCTAAATCATGTATTCTTAGGGAGTCCCCCAACAACCTTTGAAATATCATAATTGTTATTATCAGTTCTACACCCATCCTTTGGAATCTTAGTTTCTAGCATGATCCAAATTTTTCACAATGGCACTAACTGAATAGTCAGTACCTTTGTGCAAAATATGGATAATCTTAGACACCAAGATTCCAAAACACAAGTGTAGAAACCATAATAAAAATTATGGGATTTTGTATCGCAACCTCATCAATAAAACCAATCATGGTGTTTATGAAGGGTAGTCAACCGAATTCAATACTTGACTACCATAATATTGTAACAAGCAAGTACATAAGAAGAATCAAGCAAAACATTGGTGACTTAGAATTAGAAGAAATCTAATATAATGACAACTCAAAAATATAGAAATACCATACGGGTCACCAACAAAAAATCAAGGGGGTATAAGGCATTGATAGATGTGGCTTTTATTTCTTCCATCAATTCATTTCAATCGGTGAAAAGTGATGTGAGAAAATCTTGATTATTCCCTTTCTATTATTTTATTTAATATGGTCCACCCTCTTTTATTTTGATGTACAAGTAAATAGCATTGAAGTCAATGTTGCACCTTTGAATCCAATCTCATGTCAAGACATATGACAATCATTGTCATCTAGGTTATTTTGAAATTTTTTGTAGATAAGGTATACTTACCATTTACAAATAGTGTAATTGACACTCCAAATAAATGTTGTCACTATAAATATTCCTTTATAAGAAACATACATGGGGAATGTGGGAACTTGTTTATTCATAACACCTCATAGTTTCAAAATTCGAGGATCTAAATTCATCTTTTGAGTTTATATAGAATGATTTATTTTTATTTTTACATGGTTTACAAGGATTTTATTTTTTGCTTACCTCTAGTTCAAATGATTGAAACTCCAAACTCAATGCACTTTGCAATTCTACAATACCAATAAAACCATGCTTGTGAATGTGTAATCAAAATCATGAATCATGTTTGTTTTCTTGCATTGATGGATAAAAGCATCTATACATGGTCACCCCACTCTCAATTTTGTTATGATACACTCAATATAAATTCATGAGAATTATCTCTCAAGTTCCTAAAGGAACAAGGAAATGGGTAAACCTAGAACAAATATATGTCTACAATAGATGGTTCCCACATTAACTTAAGACCTCCATACTTTCATCAAGGGTCAATCACATGTTAATAATAATTCATTACAACAATAGTATCACTTTTAAAACTCAATCTACCAAGATAACCATTCTATAAAATTATAAGTAATTTAACCTAGTATTGCATATGACAAAATCATAGGGAAAACAAAGTAATAGATAGGTGTATTGACCCCTACATAAGGTGAATCATTTAGGAATGATTTAAGATTTCCACTATCATAAGTATACTAAAATAAATCCAATTCTCAACATCTGTAGTGCATATGGTCTTGAACAATCATTAACACACCCACCGACATCTAAATATGATATCAAAGAGACATTCCTCAATAGAATGGAGTGTAGGATCTCATTAGTAAGGATAATAGATATATGAAAGGTAAATATATTAGATAGAGAGGGAAACATTGAGAGGGAAGGTGCATATATCCTGGAACAAGAGAATAACATGCCCAACTAACAACTAACCTTTCCCAACATGGGTAAAAACACCTAGGAACAAATAGAAACACATTATGAAATACCAATTCACCCAAAAAAAGATAAAATAACCAAGGAAAACAAAACTCACACAACGCGTGAAATACAAATTCACCCTGACAGTGATAAAATCGCCAAACAATGGATTGGGAGATACATCTGAGGAAAAATTGTCAAATGGAAACAAAATTAACAATGTGCAAGTACTCGTTTCATACCTTCAATCAACATTATATGCTTAGACTAGGGCATGGGAGAAACCCTCAACAACCCCCCATAATAAGAATTATTTTCTTAGATTATAGTTTGAAAAGTGCAGGCACTAGAATTCAAGTAGTATAGGAAAAATATTGATTTAGGAACCATATTTGTCCCTATCTTGATCAAGGCATGGGCTAACCTATAGATCCAGGAAAGGGCTCGATTATGGAACAATGTACCCCGTTGATTTGTCTCTAGACACGATTCCCTATCAATCTTAGCAAAAGCACCTCCCTTGTCCATTTGTCTATGGAGGGATACCCCGTTGATGGCTAGATTAGGGCACGGGCTTAGCCCTCTTAATTTTTCTCTAGGAAGGATCCTTTCCTAAACTATTAGTCAATTTTAGTGGGTGTAATATCTTTTCTATTTACATGTGTTTGCTATTTGTTATACATTTATTTGTTATATATATATATATATATATATATATATATATATATATATATATATATATATATATATATATATATATATATATATATATATAACATGATGATGATGATAAGCAGATTTAGGATGATTATGACGAGGATGATGATCATGAAGATGTCGTCATTGCCTCATGAAGGGAAATAGGGGTCAACCAATATAGCTACCCTTTATGAAGAGAAAATATGAAAGAATCCTAGAACCTTGGATATATTGTTTAAGAAAATTGGGAAAGAATGTCCTTCCCTCTCCTAAGCCTTGATTCCTTACCTATGAGTTAATCCTAAAAAGCAATAAGTGTGTTTGATCTAAGGGAACAAAGGTCTAGAGTGATTATGTTGGGTATCCCCCAACCCATGTAAGAAAACTACAAGTATTTTAAATTAATGGAGGCCGTGTAAAGAAATAGACTTTTGATGGCCAATAAATTCACTTCGTTCACTACAACAATTCCTGGAATTAGCGTCCCATTTAGCGTCCCTTTTTAGTGTAATTTTTTTTTTCATTGAGTGGTCGAAGTAGACGCTAAATGGGACGCATCATGGACAAAGCTTAAAGAGTCTAACATCTATTTTTGCTTCCTAGATAACATCCTTTCTGACGTCCAAAATAGCACCCATTTTTTTGCTTCCAGAACAACGTCCAATGTTGCTTCCTAAACAACCTTGATATTTTCTTCCTAAATAACGTCATATTTTACTTCCTAGAGATTGTCCTCTTTTGATTCCTAAATTACATCCCCATTAGTGCCATGTTTGCATCCTTAATAGCGCCATGTTAGCATCTATGTTTGCATCTACGTTTGCACCATACTTGCATCCAATATTGCATCCGTATGTGCTACCACTTTAGCATCCCATTTTGCACCACATTCTACTTCAAAATATGCGCCAATTTTCACTTCCAAATTTGCACCAATTTTTGCTTCATTTTTTGCATCGTGTTTTGCTACCAAAATGGCACCAAATATTTCTTCTATCGTTCCACCATATTTTGCTTCCTATATAGCACCATATTTTGCATCCAAAGTAATGTCTTATTTTGCTACCATATCAATGCCATGTTTGGCTTCCTCATCAACGCCAAGTGTTGCATCATTTTTAACGCCTACTCTTGCATCTCTATTGACATCCACATTAGTACCATGTTTTTCTACCACTTTAGTGCCCAATTTTGCGTCCATTTTTACTCCCACACTATCGCCACATTTTGATTTCCATTTAGCTCTTTGGATTTTTTCTTCTTTTGCTTCCTCATGAACACCGCATTGAGCTTCCCATTTAGCATCTAACTTTGTTTCTTTGTTGGACAGTAATTTAGCTTCTACTTTGGCTTCTACTTTGGCATCCAAAATAGCATCAAAATTGACTTCCAACTTAGTGCTAGGTTTTGCGTCCAATGTTGCTTCTAGATCTGTGACATAGCGGGATTTTGTTTTAGATCCTAGTTTTGCTTCCTATTTTTCTTCCTTATTAGCATTGCATTAGGCCTATTATTTAACACCTAAAACTATATCCAATTGTGCGCTAATATATTTATTATATCAAATTATTATAATTATTTCATTAATGTCAATAGTTTTCATATATCATTTATTTCATAGTTATGAAATCACGTAATGAAACATTCAAATTAATAGCAGATACCATTATTGAAATTAATTACATATCATTTATGAAGAAATTTAACAAACATACAACATTTATCCAAAGTAGTAGCATCATCACATATATTAATTTTCCATGAAAATATCATCAACAACTTCCAACATATATAAACTTACAATATAATAACATCACCATTATCTTTCATCGAAAGAAGTGAAATTATAAAACATCACATCAATAACCTATCATACAGATCATCATATTAAGGTTAAAAGAACAAGTGAACGATATATATAATGAAAATACCAATGTCACAAAAAATATGTTTTTTGATATCCATATCTAGAAATGTCAAAATGATCAAGGGTAATCAAGTTTATATGTCAACATGAATCCACCATATAAATCAAAATGATCCAGAATGTAATATGAACTTTGATCATCACAAAAACAATACGTGTCTAGTAGCATGGAAAAAACAATAAACATCCACAATATCAATAGTAGCATCATCATCAACATCCTCATTTATCCCAACATCATATCCATCATCATTTTCATTTGATCCATCTGCATCATTATCAACAATATCTTTCTCTGGTACATTGGTGACAATGTAATCTGGATCATCATCTATGCAGTCATCTTCACCATTTTTCTGCAAACAAGAAACAATCAATTTAAAGCACTAGTATTAATTTCATTACATAATGCATATTTTGTGTTATATTGCAAATACTAGTGTGATAATTTATGCATTTTCACGAGTTTTCTAGCCATGAATATAAACATCAGTTCATCAATAGATAGTAATCACACATATCAAGTGTATCCATAACCATTCACACGCTCATGCATACACACACATGTACACCATAAATTTCATATCATAATAGAACAAGACATAGAGATAAAAAAAAATAAGCATCCCAATGATTACATATAAAGTGAAGAAAAATATGATATCACATATACTATTCGCTTCGAACCATTTTTTTGCCTAAAGTTGTTATAGCATTAAATCAATATATATAACATGTTATTCAATCTATATCTTTAAGAGCATATTAACCATGGTTTTCATCTCTTAATCAAGTTCATGAAATGTTTACATTGTAATCTAAAAGTAAATTTAATATAACATGCTTGATAATATCCCCTCATAAACATGACTAAAAGAATATTATCATAGATATTGTTTTTAATATATTAATCATATCATTGTTATAACAATTGCAAAGCTTACAAAGCTTCATTGGAATCATGTTATCCAAGTACCTGTAGGAGGTAACGGAACTCAATTCCATTGCTTGGATTGGTTTTTATGCCCTCGAATGAGTTTTTTCTTGGTATCCATGAATGGCCTTAAGGAAGCGAGTTGATATTTGAAATAAATCGAAAATTGAGGCTTAGATGGACAAACCATCAGTTTCAATGGATTCTTGACATCCGAGTACCTTTAGGGACACCCATGTCCAGTGACTTCATGGACCAATCATTGTTTATTTTGATGGTTTTCTACACTTGGGTTTTGATCAAAGATGCGTAGTGCAATTTCTGCACGATAGGATAAGATGTTCTAAATGTGTCGAGTGAGAGCATGGGCATTGTGGTCCTCTCGCCATTTCCCAAACACACCTACAAGATGTAACATAACTCAATTTTGTTGCTCAGTTTGGTTTTTATGCCCCCAGTTCAAATTTCCCTAGTGTCCCTGAATGGCTTTGGGAAACAAAATGAAACTCTCCATCACTCGGAAACCGAGGCTCAAGAGGACATCAATTTCATTGGATTCGTGACATCTGATTACTGCTAGAGACACCCTTGTTTCGTGGCTTCATGGAACGAGCATTTTCTATTTTGACGGTTTTCTAAACTGGGGTTTTGCTAAGTGATGTGTAGTGCAATTCTTGCATGATATGCTAAGATTTTGAAAAATGTGCCAAGCGAGTGTATAGAAATCATAGTCATCACGCCCTTTCCCAAACACACCTACAAGAGGCAATGGAACTCAATTTCGTTGCTCGGTTTGGTTCTTATGCCCCAAATTGAAATTTGCCTGGTGTCCTTGAATGGCCTCGGGAAGCGAAATGAAACTCGCCATAACTCGAAAATCGTGGCTTTGATGGAAAAACCATAAGTTCTGTTGGATTCATGACATCTGAGTACCACTAGGGACACCCATGTCTGGTGGCTTCATGGACCAAGTGTGTGAGCATGGTGGTCATCTCACTCTTTCCCAAAGACACCTGCAGGAGTAAACGGAAATCAATCACATTGCTCGGTTTGTTTTTTATGCCCTCGGGTGAAATTTGCCTGGTGTCCCTGAATGGCCTTGGGAAACGAGATGAAACTCACTATAACTCAAAAATTGTGGCTCCAATGGAAAAACCATCAATTTCGTTGGATTTGTGACATCTGAGTACCACTAGGGACACCCCTGTCTGGTGGATTCATGGACTGAAAGTTGTTTATTTTGAATGATCCAAGAAGTGATTGATGATCCAATAAGTTGTTATTTTTGATAAAAAAGATGTGGGATATGGATGGAAATCATTGCAGGACTGACCCAAAATGATTGCAGCATCAAGGCCTTGAATTCTTTGAAGAAATGCAAGTGGCAGGAACAGGGCCAAATCACATCACCTCCGTTGTTCTCTCTATATGCAGTTGTGGTAGATTGGTGATCAAGGTCACGAGCACTTTCATTTGATAAGTCAATATCATAGCCTGCATTATGCCTGCAACCTTTTTGAGGATTTAAGAGAAAAGGCTTGTGGGCCTGATGTAGTGACATATTCTTCTCTGATTGATTGTTTAAGCAGGAAATATAGGGTTGATGAAGCATACAGGCAATTTGAAAGGATGTACAAGCATGAGAACATTGGTGGAGGGTAAGCAAGACCTTGCCAACCTGCTAAACATAGGCTTTGAGAGAAATAATGGCTTTGTCACTAAGTTTATCAGCATGAACTCTACAAGTGGGAGTTGGAATTTGGTGTATGCACTCCAAGTGTTTAATAAAAGGAAACTTGCAAACATTCCCATAAAGGCAACTTGAAAGAGTGAAACCCAATTCAATCATCATTTCCAACATTCTTCCATCATGTCCATTGTAGTAAACTTCGATCAGGCTTCCATTCAACATGGCGATGGTGATATTGTTTTATACACATTAAAAGAGGGAGTAAATAATGAATATGGCACCTACAGAGCTATATAAAGAAAAGCAATTAAATTTGAAGGGTTTAAGGACCTGGAGATTTTTCAGTGAGAAGGCTGTTTGCATGTAGATTTAGGATTGTCCAAGGAAATGTAATTAAAAGGCACTATTCCTCATGAGGTCACATATAATTCAATAATTTGTGTAGCTTGTAATGAAGGCCGTGTTCTAGAAGCTTTTAGGTTATTCCATTCTATGAAAAGAACAAGTGTTATTCCCACTCTTACCACTTCTCCATTGTTGAAATCTAGGAAGATGACTCATTATTGCATGTTTGTAACAAGGGTGGAATGATGGACCTATCCAATGGGGAAAATTGATGAGAATTGGCTTGCATTGCCAGTAGATCAGCAAGAGAAGTTTGGAGGCCTGAACTCTTCTTCAAGGCATCACAACATGAGAGGGACTGGATTGACCGAGGGGCTTGAGTTTCAAGAGAAGGGAAATCGCTCGTGTTGTGGATGGATATGGAAATTATAACATGGTTGACATTACTAGGAAATAAGGACACCAAGGTCAGTGTTATTTCAAGAAGTGAGGAATAATATAAGATAAAATAATTTTATTAATGTCCAGCTATTGACCACAAATAGGTCAAAGGGATTGCTAAGTACAACAGTATGGGATACAAGTGGGAGCACAAAGGTCATTCCTGTAAATGCATATAAGACCATGAAGCGAATCAAAATTATACTATGCTAGATAATATAGTGGAAACCTGAATGTTATACCACCATATGGAAATTGGAACCCTGAACATAATGCATATATTAATGCTTCAAGTGTACAAGGAACCAATGCCTGTACACAAGATGGCCAGAAACAAAGATGGAAAGATGGTAAGGCCAGTGAAACTCAAATGGTCACTCTTTGTTCTTAAAACCAACCATTTCTTTGGCATTGCCAGTCTTTTGTACCGTCACCTTTTCTTCACGATTAGCAATGATCTCTGATTCAGTCTGATCTTCGGTCATTTCACTGCTAGCTGTAACCACATATTTCATTAAATCCTGATGCCCATCACCCATTTGACTGTCATAATGAACTGTTGATATTTTTTCATGAGAGATATCCGCACTTTGCCCACAACTTTCTCCATTTGCAGATGGATTTTCCATCGCGTTGGATACTATTAATTCCAATCCATTACAAATAGCTTTTGTTGAAGCGTTCTCAACTCTAGTAGGTTTTATGGCTTCTGTTTTACAACTTTCATTACTTGAATGCTTTGATTTTATGGGATTTATAGTTGATATATTTGTAGAGCCTGCTTCCTTCTGTGCCTTTTTAGGAGGGTTGCTAATACTATCCACTGGAACCGACACATTTTTCTCTGTGAAGTTGATATGCTTCTTTGTAAAACCACTGTTCTTGAACACTAGCCCAGAAACCTTGTGGGTTCGTGCAGAGCTATTGTCTAAATCTGCCCCTGAATTAGTACTCTTCCTTCCAATATTTGGTACTGGAATCTACAACAATCATTAAAAAACTTATTAGAATATCAATATACAAAACTATGAAACCAAAAGTGATTTCGGAGTCAATGACTATATTCATCTCAAAGGATTATAATTTGCACACCCTTTCCAAGTACAGGGAATTTGAAACAGAACTATACATCTTGAGAAGGAACGGTTGCAATGAAAAAAAATTATGTTACAAAAAAATAAGATGCTATATTGTGAAAACCACTTATTCAAAAACAACCAGCATAATTTTTTGGAATTTCAAGTGCTCCTTTTCAGTTCTCTTCACCTTTTTCGACTCAAACTTTGGCGACATTCCTTCTTGATAGAAGGTAGGAATAGGTGTGGATTTGAAATTAAGGCTCTTACGCAATTGCTTGATTTCAGCCTCCAATTCTTCCCGAGTGAGCAATATAATAAATCCAAAAGATGTTACCACCCAACCAAAAATCATGGAAAACATCTATTTCTCTCAGCTTCAGAATGCACAAATGAAATAACCTTGAAATGAAACAAGGAAAAAAGTATTTGAATAGACCACTACTCTCTAGACTATCTGAGTAAGAAGAAACTTACTGAGTTAAACATTACTTATGCATCTTACAAAGAGAATTACATATTGGTCAGAACTAAGAAGTTATATCAAGCTTGAGGCAAACCTATGTCTTTGCTTGAATTTGATTAATCTTAGCTTCCTTGGCATTCATCTTTTCTTCCAATTTCATGTAGAACTGGAGTAAACCAAAAGAATTCAATCAGAGACTTTGCAAAGAACATCATCATATTTCTACTTATGGAGTAATTTATAAAGTGAACAGAAGCAGCTGATGGGACACACTATATAACTAGCCAAAGCTAGCAATTTAAGGCTTCAAATTTCAACTAGTATATAGATAAAAGGAAGCCATTTATCCAGCTAGTTTGTTTGAACCTTTTTCAAAATGATACATCAACAATGTTTAAACACCATAGAAAACTCTCTAGAATGATTTCTCAACTAAGTCTAGTACCTTTGTTACCAGAAACATCTTCCAGAGATGCCCGAAATGCTATTGTGCATTGTCCAATTCTTAATGATGAACTGGAACAAAATGAGTCTCACCATCAGCAATTGCCTTCTATTTAAAAATAAACATAAGAAATGCAATAGCATGATTCAACACTAGCTACAAAAATATGCATCTCTCTTGGCAACAGAAGTATGATCAAATAGCTCTCCTAGCAACAACAACAACATGCATGAAATGGGGGAATGTTGAGAAGCAATCAAATTTAGAGAGGTGGATGAAGTATGGGCTATGGACGAGGTGGTCGAGGTAAGATTCACATGAATAGGAGAGGAAGTTGTAGGGGCATAGGTGTTATCTATTCTAATGGTCATGAATATTTTCATGACCAGGGTAGCCTATCCCCCACAAACTACTATAGAAGAAAAGGGAAAGATGGAAGAGGTGTTGGCATAGTCTACAATAACAATGTTGCTGGACCGATCCAAACAACTGCTGATCCATAGTAGATTGATTTGCATCTGCATGTTCTTTTATGCTTTGATGCTTTATGTGGAAAATATGTTGAAGTTAGAACACGCTTCTTTCATCATAAGGGAGGGGACTCATGTTTTGGTTTCTATTAAGAAACATTTTGGCCATGTTTCAATATCCAATTTACCGAATGACACATTACAAGAAGTCCTTGGTACTCCATATATATTTTTGATGGAATGAATCCAAATTTGACAGTCCGAAGTCCAGTCATCATGATTTGGTCAAACATTCTCCAATGTATCTCCTTGAACTAATTGTTTCCCATGGGAGTGAAAATAATTTTTTAGCACCTTTAATGATGTGCAAGTTAGCGTTGGAAAGTAGGGATGCATGAGACCAAGTATACAAGTGAGTTTTTGATGGTGATTGGGATATTTGTAAAATCATTATGTGGTAGTTCTTGGTGTGACATATTTGAAGATAACTAGGTTTCTCTTGGTTCTAATATCCAGGAAGAAATTCCAATCCCACTTTCAATATATAATCCTTTTCTTGAAAGTTCATTGATTAAAATAATCGTTTTAGATTGAATCTTGATATGATTTTGAGTAATAAATTATTGGTAGCATTTGTACATTTAAACACAATCCCATAGGTATGGGGGATTTTTCATTATGTATATAATCTTGTGTGTTGAGCATATTATTGGGTGCCCACTCTGAAATCTGCTAAAGTTGGAGAGTGTAGACATACAAATCAAGATATCAAATCATTTTTTCAGTAAAAATGACTGACTGGATGTGAGTTCGACACTACTTTGAATTAGAGTATTTTGGTAACTTCATATAAATTTTTTTTTTTTTTTTGAGACCTTTAACTTCCCTACAACTTCAGATAATTTTTTTCTATTGAGACTTTTAACTATTCTAATATGAAAAGGTACAATACGATAGAATAATTTTAAAAGAAGTGATTTATTGCTAGCAATCTTTGTGCGAACACATCATTATAGGGGATTGGGAAATGATATTGTGCACTGAGTATACATTCATCAACCCAGAAGTATGCCAGTCATAGATAACAAAAGGATTTTGATGCAAGATACAATATAGCATATATCATTTCTTAAAATAAAAGCTTTTGAGTTTCAAGATACAACTCACAATTCCATGCAGTTGTTTTATGTAGCTTGACTAATAACCAAGGACAATTTCCTTTAACTCCATAATGAAGAATTGATCTTGCAAAGGTGAATCAAAGAGTATGAAATATAACTTCAAGAGATTGCACAAGCACTCATGGAAGGAAAAAGGGGTTGATCAGAATGAAATATGTGATATATTGCAGCAGTATGCTCTCTATTCAAAGGCATCTAAAGTTGGATATAATTCCGTGAAAAATCTATAGAAGTTCATTGTTAATATTACATGCAAACTACGAATGTCCTTTAAGAATAATAGACTGGCTGCACCTTGGGCCTTGACTAGGGTATGTTGGCAAGCATCATAAAATTTTAACTCATTCTGTGACAATACATTTTGGAAATATTTGTTGGGAACTAGAGAAGAATATAGTCAACCCAGTTGAAATGAGACTTGCAAAAACTGCATGTAACTGGTGGAACTACAAAAAGTGGCAATATGTAAAGAATGGATGGAACAAAAATCAAACCAATCCAGTTTATAATATGGGACTCAAATCAAAGAGAATTCCATATTGAGCTGAATAATGCAGCGATTACCTGAAGAAAATTTTTAATGATCAGAAAAGACATATGTATTTGGAACAACTGCCATCTCTAGTCACTGAAGAAAGAAATTATTGATGAAGACATATCCAGTGGACACAAGTTTACAAGGGATTCCAAAGAGTAAATAAGAAACTAAGAAGCATTAATCGAATATAAAAACCATGCAAAACAATCCACAAATCCTAAATATCTTTTGTGGTCTTTGAGTTAATCAAGGAGGTCTTAGATACAGCTCACCACCTAAAGGAAATAAACCTGAATTATACAGATCTTCCTATTTGTCGGATGTGGTGAGTGCACATTAACTAGCTTTGAATCTACCTCTATGAATAAGCCATATCATTTTTTGCTTCTATAGTAGGTGCATCGATCCATTGCTCCATGCATGGCTACATGCCTTGCTGGCCGGTCTGGGTTACTATTCAAAGTCATCCCGTGGTTTGCTTGATTGAGTTGGTCAACGAGCTTTATAAAGTGGCCCTCAAGGAATAGTTTATGATCATCAGGGGAATATAATAAATATGTTTTTACAATACATTTCCCTATGGGAAGGCAATAATCTAGAAGTTATGCAAGATGGTTGCACCTCGAATTCAATACAAACTCACTTGGAATCAGAGTCCAATGAATCAGAGTCCAATGAGATTAAATTATCCTAAAAAATTATTCTGAATTAATAGCATATGTGGTAGATGCCAAAAAAAAAACAATACCAAACACTACATGATCAAAGTGTTAAAAATTTGGGAAGTATACCAACTGTCAATCAATTTAATAGAGCCATGAGGGAAAAATGCATCCACAGATCAATTTCTTGCACTTGCTTTAACAACTATGACTTGTGATGAAATCCCATCATCCACATATTCATTTTTTCTCATGCGATCAACAATTGGAATATATTATGGGGTCTCAAATTGTACACATTTAATCCTCCACATACCTCTATAATTCCTAAAACCTCTCAAGACAAGGCATAAAACTAAGATTTGCAGAGGGTAGAACAAATTTTTTGAAAACCACAATCATAGTCTTTGCATTGTGTAGAAGTGGTTTTGACTTGAAAATGATAGATCACAAGTTTTATAAATCCAAATTTAGGGATTGAAGTTTGTATAAAAGAATTGAAACCAACTTATTGACAAATAATGATAACATGGGTTTGATTCAATCAGATACCTTCCATCTGTGGGGATTGAATTTTAGAAGTTCATCAAATAGAGTTGGATCCAAGTGTACTGCTGCAAAAACCGAAAAAAATTTCCATCCAACAAGGATGCCATATCCTGTACCTGAAAAGAAAATAAGATTTACAACTACTTTAAATGTTGGGAATATAATGCTAAAGACTAATTATATGCAGAGACCTAATATTCCCAATTTAAGTCACATACCTTTGAAATGCATGTCTTGTAATGCCTTTCTGTGCATAAGCTCAACATTAAATCTATGGCTTGGATGAATTTCATTATGTGATAGAGTAATGTGGTACTTATAATGGAAAATTATGCACCCATGTTTGTTTACTTGCCCAGATCTATTGATATGCTACTCGGAAGGTAAGATAATGTTTATTCGATGCCCACACAGATCAAAAATCATGAATATGGCATCTAGATGGCCCCACACACTTCCAGAATTTCTCGCAAGTTCGAATTGATGCCCAAAATGTTGTCCCCACTTGTGAATATGGTATCTTCAAGCCCCAAATACCTTCACATGGAAAAATTGATGAGTTTTGAAGGCCTTCAAGCTTCCACGAACTTCCCCACTGATCCAGGTGGATATCGGTGGTGACCCACCTCCTCCAACTGGCTCAAAACAACTTTTTGGCAACTTTTGTAATTTACTATTTTTAGCAGTTTTTCGGGTCCTAAACTTCAGGAGCCGTTTTGAGGCCCTAAATGACCTGTTTTGGTGATTTGGGAGGCCAAATGGCTGCCTAAGGCATCAGTCGAAAGTTGTAAATCTCGGATAGAACTTTCCAATGGGCTACCGAGCGCCCCAAATGGAGATCGTATGCAAAAGTTATGACCCCGAGAAGTTGATTGTTCAACTAACCACCTTGGGGCCGCAAAATTTATGACGGTTCATCTTCTAGGGTTAGGTTTTTGGATGTTTGAGATTCTTTCCCTCATGGTTATGATAAATAGGCCCTTCCGTCCTCTCTTTGTATTCATCTTGGCACGAATGAGCATAACAGCCACATCTCTTCTCAGAGATAACTACCACCATTCCAGCTATTGTATTTTATAGTCTGTTCTATTTCCGCTATTTAATAGAATATGTGTTTACTGTATCACTGTGTTCTTGCAATATATCTCTGTATATGATTCTGTATATGCTATCGTTTGCTTCGTTCCCACATAAATCCGGATCACCCACATTCTAAACAAGCTCACGATGCCTCAGACTCTGTCTAATGCCTACTACAGGACTCCATCCATGCCAAATAAACCTACAAATTCCCACAGTATTCCAAAAAGGAGAAACTCTGCTTTCCCAAACTTCCACGCAGTCCCAAATTTAAAAATACACTGACTATTTGTCCCCATGACCTCTTAGACACTGGTTCTCAGCTCCCTACGGTGAAATTAGTTCCCATATGACACCCACGATTTCCCTATGGTCCCACACTATCCCAGAATTGCTTTACCACTGCTCACGCTGCATTCACATGTGACCACGGCTTCCCAAAGGCCCCATGCAGTCCTAATCATGACATCTTCAACCTAAGCTTCTTCAACTCATCTCTTGTTTTCTCAAACTCGGCCAACAAGAGCCACCACAATTTTCGTAGCTTTGTTCTCCTTCAAATTGCAGCCATAATGAATCCCTCATATTTAGCAATGGATTTCTTGATGGATTCTAGCTAGGGTGTATCATTGCAATAAGGAAACTAGAGAAAAGAGAAGGGTTCCCCTGAAAACCCTTGCACAAGCTCCAAGAGCTCCCTTCTACCATAGATTTCTCCCCCCACACAGCCCTTCCAGAGATGAGCATATGTGCCAAACCTCAAAACCCCTCCTCTGCGAATGATTAGATTTCTGACCAAGGAACCCCATTCCTGTTGAAATCTAAAAATTTAGTGCCAAAATCAAAGATACTTCCATATGGTTTCACGGGTTCAAGTTTTCATTGTTTCATGCTCAAATCCAAATGCAATGAAATAATCATTTTATGTGGTTTTCTACTTTATTTTTTAATGTTTCTTTTTCTTTTATATCCACTAATATATAACTATTTATATGTATTAATACATTTCTTTTTATGATATATAACTAGCATTTGCCCCTTGAGGGGCAAAAGTGAATGCGCGTAGGAAAAGAGGAAAGTTGTGTAAAGTTGGGTATCTATCAAGATTGGGCTTCAAGGTTTGGGGTTAATGTTTTATCACTCTTGAGACATGTCACTATGAAGATGCCAAAATCACCCTCCCTTTGAGAAACAAACAGGGGACAATGATGGAAAAATGCCATCGATTTACTGTTTTCCAACACCCCAATAGGTGATTCAAACCTTTACTTATCAAGATTGTTGGTTGTCACGCTTCACCAAATGCATGGAATACTAAAACTCGAGGAAATAACATTTTTTTATGAGAAATTTTAGTCCCCATGTACTTAGCTTTGGTTTAGCAAAATTTTACATGCAAAGGCTTACCACTCATTGCACACTTTTATAAACACACCTAACAAATGTCAAATTTGGTAGTACGGTTCAGACAACCAATAAACACACATTACATTTTCTCACAAAGGTCATTAGTTTTACCATAACCAGCCTAGATCCAAATCCTAGGCTCTATCAAGCACCGACAGGGATCAAATCTCCCTAGGTGCAAACCTCTTCTTGAATATCTCCTTGAGTGCAATACGTGAGCCGCCTAATCCTAAGCTCTAAAGTCTCTAGTTTAAGTCTCATATTTACTTTTTAACTTTGTATTATTCTTTTTTGTTTATGGCCGACATAATATTTATTACTTTTTACTTTGAATTATTATTTTGGTTTACTTTGTATTATTTTTTTACTGGACAAACACTCGACAAACACTCTAAAGTCTCATATTTACTTTTTACTTTGTATTAAAAGTAAAAAGTAAAGTCTCTAGTTTAAGTCTCATATTTACTTTTTACTCTGTATTATTCTTTTTTGTTTATGGACGACATAATATTTACCACCTAATCCTAAGCTCTAAAGTATCTAGTTTAAGTCTCATATTTACTTTTTACTTTGTATTATTCTTTTTTGTTTATGGCCGACATAATATTTATTAGTTTTTACTTTGTATTATTATTTTTTTGTTTACTTTGTATTATTTTGTTACTCGACAAACACCCGACTAACAAGATCTCCCCCATACTGGGCTGTAGAGATCCTCTCAGCGCAATAATCACAAGCACCCAGAAGAGGTGGAAGCACTTGCCAAGTGTTGTAGGAGTCGTAGTTTGGACAAAACGACCCCATGGATGGTTCTAAGCCCCGAAGATGAGGGATTTTCTCACAACGGTCATTATTTTTACCATAATAATTGTAAGGCCTCATTGTAGAGCTTCTTCACAGATATTGATTGCCAAGTTAACGCTATGTTAAATACTAATTAGTAACATAGGTTTAATACTAATAAGAATCTAAGATATCTTACACATTTCTTCATATAAATTAATGACTGCACATACATGAAATGTATGTTTTGAGAGATTTGTAGAAAAACTAACTTAGTTAACTGAAAATTGTAAATATACAACAATAATACAAATTTTCCTTCAATAATATAAAAAAAATGATTTAATAATCTATTAAAAACAACAATTTATAAAAAGAGTATATTTGTGCATTAGGCGACGACGGACTTGATTGATGGCTGCATACTTTGACAAAATACACTTGAATATGTTGAATTTTGACCAAAAACACATTGACTTGTTGAATTAGATGGTCGACCTCTATGCATAAGTCATCTTCATACACGTCAACAGAATTTGATGGTCAGAGAAACGAGAAGAGACCGACTGTTGGTAGTTGCATCCGATTGTAGAAGCCGTGGCGGATTGCGATCCTAGAATGGTCAGCTGCTGGTCGAAATACTGGTCAACGAGTGTGCATATATTGCATTAATCAACTGTAACAGGAATCTGGTCGCTATAGTTGAGATATACTCGTCAAATACTTGAATGAACATAACAATGGAAATACTTGGAAGAAGAAGCTATTGATCTGGCAGATTGTCGTGGAATGAAGGAGCTTTGCGATTTCCCATAGTGGGAGACAATTTTTTGAGTTATATGTCAAACTCTAAACGGCATGGGAATCATCATCAAAATGAAAAGATATATATGGGAAACAATGAAAACCCTACCAGGAATTTCAAAGACAGCACGAGTTAAATTTAATTGCACGGGAAGCTTATGGGGAATGTTAGAAATCAATGACTGTATGATTGATCTTTGAAGTCCCTCATCCAAGTGAAGAAGCACCTCATCAAATTGCCAGCTAACATTATTTTGGAACGTGGGGATGAGAAAAGAGACCTTCTGAGCACAACGCATCCGACAGGTTGTTAGCCGACAATTCATGCAACAGTTGCATACAGGTGCATACTCCAAAAACTTGTAACTTGCTTAATCATGAACCATTATCATAGTGGTTGATTGTTTTTGGATGGGTAATGTTTTGTTGCTTGTTCTTTTTGGATTTGTTTTCTCCTATACCAAAAAAAATTAGTGTGAGTTTATTGGTCACATTTATTATGATTCTGATACTACATCTAAATTATAGCCCGCATGAACTCAGGGGTTAATGTATAGGTCAGAGACATGTAACCTCCAGTCACATCCATTAGGAATCCATGGGTTAGAGTATTCATGGATATGGGTTCATTTAAAATCACATGGTTGCAATTGTTGATTGTAGACTGGTTATAAATTTTGTTTTTGGAATCGCAGTTCTTACAAATTATTGGTTATGAATAAGTTATAGGTCTAGTATTTAAAATGAACATAGTATAGTTGTGTGGGTTATATCCATGTTATAGCTCTACGATCCCAACCGTCACCAATAATTTGATTATCTTGGCTAGACTGAGTTGCAAAAAGGATACATAAATGTCGTCTAAATCCATACCTAGACACGTTTACATGTAATTGTTGGAACGCGTCATTAAAATCTTAATTTCAATTTTATCGGTTACAAATCTATATTCATGTCTATGGTCGCAATCCCCGACATCTTAGCAGTTTCGACAAGTCGTGATCCTCGACAGCTTAGTAGTGTCGACAGTTCGTGATCCCCGATAGTTTCATCCTCGACAAGTTCTCGACGATAGGGTCATACTCCGACAGGATCTTCAGGAAATCCGTCCATGCACTCCCAGGGATTCTCGCTCTCGAGCAATCCCGACAGGTTCTGGTTCGACAAGTTTCAACTCGACCAACTCCAACAGGTTTCGGTTCGAAAAGTTTCAACTCGACCAACCCTGACAGGTTCCAGCTCGACAAGTCTCGACAGGTTTTGAGTTCGGCGACATGTGATAATCATGTGATAAATGATATCTGGGAAAGACTACCCTTCTTCTGCTACTCTTCTGGAATTGCACTCTGATGTAGAGTAGTTTTTGTAATCACAAGCTTTTTATTATAGGTGTATGGCATGAGGGCCATCCATATAGGTCGAAAGTGGCGAAGACCGTTTTTACTTATGACTTTGAGTCTACAAATTGGCTCTGCGGAGTCCACATGCCCATGCTTATAATTTCCTTTTCATGTTCTCCCTCTTCTTCAGAGTATTTGCAGGTAACGTTAGTTCAGGAAATTTATGTTTCAATCCCGACAGGTTCCGATTCATTGTTCTGAATAGATAGGTAGACAATAACGACCGATAATAATGAACAATTGCAATATTAAAGTGCAGATAGTTGACCAGAAGTTCTCTAACATAATTTATTAAGCTACATTCTAATATGGAATTCCTTCCAAACATACATATTACAATTGTCTCAATAAATATATTTGTATGAAAGAACATAGCAGTCACATATAATTCCTGTGGATTGACTTAACGAATCTCCACAGAAAATCGATGGAAATTTTGACAGACAAGTAGTGGATCGAGTAGTGGGTTCCAAGTTATGGCTGTAGATTCTTAGTGGTGAAGGGACCATTGACCATTACTAGGTGGCTTCTTGAAGAGAACTGATTATCTGAT
Source organism: Larix kaempferi (assembly GCA_027924585.1). Taxonomy (NCBI): domain Eukaryota; kingdom Viridiplantae; phylum Streptophyta; class Pinopsida; order Pinales; family Pinaceae; genus Larix; species Larix kaempferi. The sequence continues at coordinate 3,253,706 of BSBM01000826.1, forward strand.
CATCACTTGCAGTCACTCCAGGATTCATCTGTGCAATCCACAATATTGTTATCATTAAAAATAAATCAGATTATCCCATAACTTATAGATCAACTATTTGCTAATTGTGTTGGCACAAGCCAGGTGCTACAACCTAAGTCAGGAGATGTATGTGTGTGAATGTCGGGGAGATGTTTTCCAGGAAATGGGGAGAAGTGTTCATATTTGACTTCTACCTTCAATGCTTTGATTGTTTGTACTCAATCACATGTTGGTTTATGGTGTCGACACTCTCCTACATCTTTGGAAGTTTACTAACTATAGTTAAACAAAAATTAATAATCAAAATGATATTTATATTACACTTAGGTGTCATTAATAAAATAAAATAAGTTTTATAAAAACTTTAATAAATATATTTTGAAGTAAATATGAACTTTTCCTAGCCCAGTGGGTTAGCTCAAGTGGTTGAGTGCTATAATCGCAAGCAGAAGGTATCGGGGTCAAATCCCTAGGTGGCTATACAGGGCCTCACTTGATGCCATATCCAAGTGCATAGCCAAAAGCATCATTTCTATTTCCTCAATGAAAGAATTATATATTAATATATAAAGCTTACATTTGGATCGCCATACCATAGATTATAATATGTCTCTTCCATTGTTCATTTGTATTGTCTAAGAAAGATTTCTAGAGCAAGTTTGGCGATCCCCACTCTAGATGGAATGATTGGTTTTGGGTATTGATATGAGAGCATCCACTAACATGCATTTTTCCTCCTTTTTATGTGAACAAAAATCGGTGGGGAGGTTTGTAGAAATGATGTTACTAGTTAAAATAGGAAAAAATTATTTAGCTTGCTCTGTAGCATTTAATGCTACGGTAGCAGCGTTGTGGACCGTTGGATCTCAAACACCTTGAGATTTAACAGCCCATGGAAATAACATTAAATTACCTACAACAAGCTAGATATTAATCGAGTCCTCCTTTTTCTTCCTGATTTTGTTTTTTATACATAAATTGTAAGGAGCAAAAGCTATCGAACCAACGTAGGGTGACATAAGCTTTTTCGAGGGCATGTACGACAACCTGGCAGACTGATAACATCTTTGTGCATCTCTTTCAATATTGTATATATTTATGCAACCGCCTTTTTCTCTCTCTTTCTTATTATCTATTATTTATTATTATTTGAAAGAAAAAATATCAAATATTGAAAAGTTATGACCCTTTCTTGGCATTGGAATGGTATTATAAGAGCATTGGATTTGGCCTGTCATTCGGTTTAGCTTTGAAAAGTGACAAATTCTCACTTTAACCCATTTAAAGATATTATTCCATGACAGACTTTTTAATAAAGTGATTTATGTAAGGAAATGTCTCTATGATGAGGGTGCTAGGCTATTGAAAATATCACATTATCTTTCCTGTCAATATGGCTTTGATGTGAAATGATAATTTGACCATTCAAAGTATATAATAGATTATCTAGCTAATGAGATAACATGTTCACTTTGAAGTGTATTTGGGAGAATGGAGGTGGAGATATGAGAACCTTTTTAGATCTATAAGCCTAAATAGATTTATCTACATTTAGTAATCACATCCTTTTCCAAGAGAAGTTGAATAAAAGACAGGGACTTTAATATGAGGAGGCTAAGTGGGTAGATCAAGGGTGCATAGTATGATCCTCTAGTGCTCTCCTACATATAATGGATTTTTTGCATGGATTCTTGTTTTCTAAAGCTTTCCTTTCAAGGAGTGCCTCTTGACGTTAGGTGTTAGGTTTCACTATTGATACTTAACAACTTTGTGATTAGGGGTAAGAATCTGAGATGAATATTAATCAGCTTTTCGAAAAGGAAAAAACACCAATTGCGATATAGAAAACGCCAGCAAAAGCTGTCGTTAAACTAATATGGAAAGAATTATTTGCCCACATATTGCATGCTGGCAAGTTGTATTCCATTGTGACCTTCAAAAGCCTACGGCTAGACACAAGTTGTTCATTAAATCTAACTGTCTTTAAAATTTTGATATGACAAACATTAAGTAATGTTTGTTATGTTGAATGTAAGTGCAGTTGATATCGAACCGATCATATCAATATATAAAATCTTATCTTATCCTTCTGCTTCTAAATTATTTCATCCAAACATATTTACACAACTTTTGTCTTTATTCACTTGTTAATGCAGCTTGTAGACCATGAGATTGTAATTGGTTTTTAGAATAAAGTGGAGAATCTAAAACAAGTGCTTGAAATTTGATCTAATAAGTCACTGTATTATTTAAAAATAAGTTAACCTTCCAATTACTTGGAGATTTGTACTACAACAATATGAATGGTTTACCTTGATTTCCACCCAACAATCAACTTCAATAAAGTCGTAGATTTTTATAAGTTAAATTTTCATGATTTTTAGAAGTCACAACTTTATATCTACATTTTTATTTTCATCTCCTCTATCTTGATGAAGTCAAACATTGTTATATGCAGTTTTGAACTTTCCTTCAAAAATCGTGTTCATTACATATTGACTATCATGTCAAACACTTGGATCAACCATAGTTAGGTAATGAGGTATTTGCTCATTTTATTCTATTTTGTAGCTAGTACATTTGCACTTGATGAACCTCTTTCAAATTTTTCTAAGTACATAGGGCACTTGAATACCTCAAAAGGAATATTGACAGTATTTCGATTGATTTCAACTGAAAATGCTTCATTACCACGACGTGATTCTGTAAATTCTCGGCATGCCAGATTAGTTATATTAATTAACAGAAGCTTCGATAGGCCATTGGAATTTCGGCATGACGAGGTTGTTGTGATCCAAAGGTTGCTAGCTCATATGGTATTGCCATCGACCATTTTGTTCAGCTTCCTGTTGAACCTCGACAGAATATGGATACATTTTCTATCATCCAGTTGACTACCAGATCAAATATTATACGTTGTAGTCGGCTTAGACTACTGTTCTATCCGTCATTCTTTGACTAATGCATCATGTCAAGTGTGGATGGAAGGATCCATGCCCCATTGTATTTGGGAAGAAAGATTGCGAAGGAAGGATCGATGCCCCATCGTCTTTGGCATTTGACCACCAACATCAATGATGATTTGTTTCAACAATTTTCACCTGTAAGTACTTCAATAATCCAAACGTGTCTTTGGTTTAATTACATTTTAATATTTTAAGTTTCTTTATTTAAGAGAAAGAGGTATCGCTTTATTATGATTCTTCTTATCAATGGATAGGTAATAACCAAAGTTTGAGGCATTAAGATATTTAGTTCCCAAAGAAATGAGATGAGGAACAATGTCAATTTTCCTGGTATGAGGAATTTGCGACTTGTTTCCACTAAAAAAGGTTATTTAGAAGGTATAATATTGAGCAGATTGTAGTTACCACATCTCATATGGATTCGGTGGAATAGATGTCCCGAGTCTTCCCTTCCTAACTGTATTCCGATGAGGAATTTAAGAGTTCTAGAAGTGGAGGGGAGCAAATTGAACACACTATGGCCACAAGTAGGCAACCATATATGTATGCGTTTATTCTCTTTATTTAATTTCATTTTGTAAAGTATGTATCTCTTATGTCGAAACATCAACATTGCAGGCTGCGCCTCTCGTATTGCGAGAGTTAAAAATATGGGCTCCCCTTTCAGACATTCCAAAGTCTATAGGGAAGCTAAGGGAACTCAAAAGTATTGAAATAGGCCAATCATGGCCATTCGACGCACCCACACTCACAAGGTTGCCTAACAAATTTTGTTATCTACGAACCTTGAAATACTTGGTTTTCAATAGGTTCTCCAGAATGGCGTCGTTACCTGATTGCTTCAGAGAGATGATAAATCTCCAACACATTGATCATATTATATCACTGGCCAGTCGAGGACGAGCCTGTCAACATCGCCGACATGTCGAAATTGTTGGGAGGCCAAGGACGAGCTTGTCAAGATCGCCGACATGTCGAGATGACCATGGCATCGCGAACTTGTCGAGGATGAAGCTATCAGGGATTGCGACCTGTCAACACTACTAACCAGCCAAAATTGTTGGGCGGTCGAGGATGAGCCTGTCGTCGCGAACTTGTCGGGGATAAAGCTGTCGGAGATCACGACCTGTCGACACTGCTAACCAATAGAAATTTTTGGTCTTTCAAGGACGAGCCTGTCGAGATTGCCGACATGTCGAGATGACCCTGTCGTCGTGAACTTGTTGAGGTAAAACACTCATTTTCATAATAGTTTCAGGCATTTCCCACTTGGTTTTTTCTTTGGCATTGTATGTAGTGTTTTCTTTTGCAGTAATGTGGCACTATATGTTCTTCTCTTCTATATTGAACATGCTTGAGTTGCAGGTACTACCCACTACAATTTTGGGCTGAAGCTTTTGTTATACGATACATATTTAATAGAATTTAGCTTCACAAAAGGAATTCCAGGTTGCTTGCAGCAATGGAAATGATAGGTATGGGAAACAAAAACTAACAAAAAAAATCCAATCTTCTGTCTGAAAATACAAACTCTTTTTTTCTTTTTCTTTTTCTTCAGGAAATGAACTCGCAAATCCCTTTTTATAGAACCATTTGCCTTGCAATAAACCCACCTCTGAGGAAGCCGAGAAAGTCTGAATGGTCACAACCCACTCCTTAATAGAATATACAAGCTGCCGCGACTGATATCGAGTTCGTGTACAGAGAAAATCAAGAAATGAAAAAATTTAAAACCCTTGTTGAACCAAGCCACGAAAATCGAGAAAGGGAACCCACCTAAAACTGATGGATGAAAAATTTAAAACCGTGTGAAATTGGTTGACACGTGCCAGGATTCCATTGGATCCATAGACGAGGAATCTATCCAAGGTGGAAGGTCACGCTTCTCGTTGGTGAACACCTACGGTGTAATTATACATTATACTATGTTTTTCTTCATATATTCTACTCCACTAACCTGTTATATTGTTTTTTAACATAGACGGCTAATTATGTATTAGATTAAAAGATAAGAATGTGGTAGATGCCAAAACCGGTCTCAGTATAAAATTATGACTATTTTGTCTTATCCCCAACTTTCAGAGAGTAACATAACCAAATTCTTTTAACAGTTTCTGACGGGTATTTCTACTTCCTATCAACATTGTGAAACAAAAACTAAACCTTGCCAAAATAGCTAGCAGGGACCGTATATCAACTATTCCAGCTACCCCTAATTGCTAACAAGATATAGATGCAAGATAAACAAAACAAGCTTTGAGCAAATTAACAGTGATTTATTGCATGGGAAAGTCACTAAATTTTAACATTGCAGATGCATTCAGAGGCCCCCTTTCTAGAGGGCCTCTGAATCCATCTGCAGTGTTAAAATTTAGTAAATTTTACAAGTTCATTGTCAAAATTGTAATTTTTCATTGTCGGAGGGACACAACTAAAAATGACCAATTCATATTCTTAATGTTTTTGTTATGTGGTTATTTTTAGTTTAGTTACTTTTTATTTGGTCATATATTTTATCCCGTGACCCAATTGGTCATTCCTCTAGTCATTTTTAGTTGGCTCACTCAAGTTTGGTCATTTATACATTGAAAAAACTGTGGTGGCCAAATTTTTTGGTCCCTTGGTCATTTATCTCTCATTTTCTACTAGTGCTTGGCTCTATACCTGGTGCTGTATCGGGCATTTTTCTAGGTGCAATTCATGGTGTAATTCCTTTCAAATTTCCTAGCGCAATTCATGGCGTAATTCCTTTCAAAATTCCTAGCGCAATTCTTGGTGCAATCACTTACTCTATACCTGGCACTATTTTGGACATTATTTTGGAGGCTATTATGGTCGTTAAATGGGATGTTATTATGGACGCTAATTGGGATGCTAATTGGGACTCTAATTGGGACGCTAATTGGGATGCTAATTGGGATGCTAATTGTGGCATTAATTGGGTTGCTAATTAGCGTCCCAATTAACATCTACTTTCAAAAAAGGATGCAAATAACACCATTAAAAGTGCCATATCGTGGAAAAGCGTCCTCTTTGTACAAAAAATGATGAAAAATACACTAAAAATGATAGTGGACACTAAAAAGGGAGCTAAAACAGACGCTAATTCTAGAATTTGTTGCAGTGGTTATCTCCTAAAATTTTCTATTGAACAAGGAGTCAATGCATCATCCAATTTTTTGTAATAGAATGTCTAGCTATTTTTTTGTTTGTAAGTCCACATAACATAATCCAAACTTCAAACCCTAGTGGAAATAGACGTGACACTAAGCATACTATCAAAAGTATGGCATGTGATACCATCTAAGAGAAATATCCATAGCGTCGAGTGTATGATCCAAACCCTAATAGTATCCCTAAATGTATACCCTTCAGAACCAAAAATTAGCTGGGAATTCATTGTGGACCTTGATGAATGCATGAGTGTATCATTGTGTATATCATTAATCAATTTATGAATATTTTATTTAGGGAAAGATTTCATTTCTTACAAATCTAGTCCATAGTTAATTGCAATGCCAATTCAAACTCAATGTCTCGTGGTCAATACTTACAAGTTACTCTAATGACCTTTCTTTGTTTAGATTTAAAAGATCCTTGTAAATTATAATGATTCTTGGAAACTATGCATCAAAACCTTCAAAAAATAATGAAAATAAGTAGGTAAATAAATGACTAAATTGTTGCTTTTTACTTGATGGAATGTTAACAAAAATATCAATCCTAGAATTGAATATAAAAAAGATTTTTTTTACTAATATCTTTTGGAGTTGATAGCATTGGGAGAATAGCTCTTTCTAGTGAACATAGATCCATGTTAACCTTGGATCTATTAAAATTTTAAGTAACCATTTCATTAATCAACCCCTAGTATTTTAAGGAATCCATACTTTGTTACAAAGTGGAAACTTCCCTTAATTATGTTATGATCATTACCCATTATCAATAGGTCAGTTGTTGGAAACCTCTCAAAGACAAGTTGACTAGTTGACGTATGCCCATATAACTTAGATATACTTGAAATTTACACTAACAATTACATAACCACAAGAGCATATATTGAGTGAGCATATACCTAAACTAGATTTTGTAAAGTTAGATAGAAGAGTGCATTCAAAATGCATCCAAATAAAAGTAATGCTAAGTGTGACCTAGTGTCTAGTTGAACCTTGGATAGTATTATGAGACTAATATGGGTTTACTATTTGTAGAAATTATATTCATGTTGGGGTGATATATCGGGACAATATTCCTCAAATTCATTGTTAAATTAAAATGTACCATCATACATAAGGACAAATGTCATGCTTCCCTCAAAAAATATTCTTTAGAGAAATAAATTGTCTCTCCTTGCCCTAGATAAGTTTTTTGAGTAAAATATTATGTTACAATAACATAATTCATTGTGCACCTAAATGACACTCTAACCTTTTGTCTACTTGGAAATAACCTCTATCTTAACAAAACCCAAGTAGGGTATTGCTCAATGATGTTTCTCATTGAATCATCATCATCTTAATTTGCAAATAATTTTTGTCATCAGCCTCATCATCATCGTCATCATCATTAATCTGAAATAATCAACCTTACCAAATATAACGTCATAGGTCATTTGAACAAATATTACATGTAGTCATTAATATTCATTTATTTTGCTTCGTGTAAGTTCGACATCGTAAAAAAAGTGAGCTCATCTAATCAACTCCAGCACCTCATCCCATGATAATTTACCATAAAATTCTATACATCGTTCTATCTATGCATTCATATAGTCAACATTATTCACAATGTATAAATGTAGTGCATCCCACTCTCGAGCAACTTTATGAAAAAAACAAAATTGAATAACTAGATACTTAATAAATTATGAATGATACATTAAATAAGTACAGAATTGAAAAAATATAATATACATTGTTATATTAGTTGATCTCTATTGTTTAGTTACCTTTGACTTTCCTCAATCTACCATTCCCCAACCAAAACTCCCCTTCGCATTTTTTCTTGGAATCAACAACCCAAATGGGAGGAACACTAATATGTAATGATGTTGTTTAGGAAGATACTTACTAATATACACCATATGTTGATATATCATATATCCCTCAAGATGTGATATGTATCTAACAAAATCTTTTAATGCCTTCAAGTGCCTCTCCACCATCAACATTGACCTTGTGTGTACAAGTACACATATTTAAATCTACTCAACTTGATGTATGAGGTAGTGTTCTTGTGCATTCAAATAGGCCAAAGGAAGACACTTTTTCAATTCACACAGTAACGAAGGAATTTATGTTGAAATACTTTATATATTCTTTATGGATTTCTTTAGATGACAATCACCTAAACATGTCGATGAAACTTAATTAAATTATAGGAATATTCAAAAAAATAATAAATATATGTACATGTACAATGTAGGTAAATCACATCTATGCCAATTGTGTACTAGTTAACCTTTTGAATATAAATCATGATACCTCATCTCATTTACTTGTGGATATCATATATAAGTTACTTGTTTTACATTTTTATCGAAGTTGTCTATGAGAGAAAGAGGTAAAACATTTTGAAACACAAAATTAGGACACGTACTCATTATTTTATTCATAAATTAGAAACAACAACCAATTTCTTAAATGAGGGACATTAATTTACCAAATTATGTTAATAAAGGTATGAAAATCATGGTTTTTTACCCCACCAAAATATCATTTCTTCATTAGTATATTCTTTATGTTCAAACAAAACCACCAAAAAATTTAATTTTCTAAATAATATATTTTACAAAATTGTGTTCCTTTTCTTTAAATAACCATGGAATATTGTTTGGTTGTCCATAATTGGAATAATGAATCAAATTTCCCATTACATGATTGGATTCCCATATGTTGTTGATGTATATGTAACTTCGGAATGTATTTCACATATATGTATATTGTATTCCTATAGAGATGTTATTATTCCTCTATATGGAAGTGGTTGTATTCTTATAGAGATGTTATTATTCCTCTATACGGAAGTGTCATCATTTATATTGTAAGTGTCGTAACTTATACTTGATGGTTTATTAGACCACCTTGTTGGGGTCGGCCCTGTATAAGTCATGTGGGTGAAAGGGTTATTAGACCACCCTAGTGGGGGTCGGCCCAGTCAGCATTATGTTAAGTGGTTAAGTTGAGGCCGACCTAGTTGAGTAAAGGTCAAGTCAAATTAGTGTATAAATAGAGAGTGTGTCTCTCTCATTTTACACATTCTATTCTCTCACTCACACTTGGGAGAGTGGCGCACTTGTGGAGGAGGAGGCTCTGCTGCTAGGAGAAGACTATCTCTTGTATTCTGGTTGTATCATTGCTCTATCTATCTCCGAGGAAGTTATTGGGGTTTTTCACGTTTATGGTTTTCCCCAAGTAAACTCTGTGTCTCTTGTGTGCTTGCATTATTGTGTCCATGGTTGATATGCTGTAGATTTGTTGTACATGTTGTTCTCTTAGTTAAGATCCTAGATTAGATTGAAGTAAATTCTGAAAATTTAACATATGTCACTACAAAATTTTGTGATTTTATCTTTATTTATCCTTCCATCTAACATTCTACATAATGTTTCTGTAACATTCTTCCCAATATTCTTTGTATCAAATAAATGAGAAACACATAGGTGGTCATAGTAGGACAACTTGTTGAATTGGATGGAGTATCTTTTCATTCCTCGTGTAGGAAGCACATTAATGCATTGCTGAACTTTACAAAACATAAATGAAAATAATTATTAAATATTATATAACATAGAATTAACAATTGAATATAAATATTTGAAGTTGTATAATGTTCTTACACATGATATGGAATCCAATTTCTAACCTCAACAACTATTCTTAGTGTACTCCAGTTTCCATAGTTGAGGTGCCATTCTTTGAGGTTTATTTCTAGTCTCTTCCTTCCCATTAAAATGATATTTCTCGGTAGTTAGATACCTATGGTTCTTAGGAAGGAAGTACCTATACCCATCAAACACTTCCCTTCCTAAACTCTTGGAGCATTGAGATATCACTCTAGGACCACATATTAGACATGCAAATTTACCCTTTTTCTGAAGACTTGTAAGATGTGTAATTATGTTACTGCTAGAATGATACAAAGTAGAAGTTCAAAAAATTCATGAATCATTGATAAAATTAAATATTGTCAGAGTGCAGTATTTTAATACTAATTACAACAAAAATGTGTTATGATTATGGCATCATGAATTTACCATGTAAGTATTCCATGGAATTGAAATTATCTTTGCCACTCTATTCGTTTTGGATATGTCATAGATAGTGGTACCAACCCATAACACTAGAAGTTCATCAATAAGAGGCTCAATAAATTCGTCCATATCTTTAACATGGTACTTCTCTAGTTATTTGAAAATACACACTTTTATTATATTTAACATAAAATAAATTAATATATGTAACAAACAACTAAAGTACAATTGATGTGATATCTATACGTAAAAAAATTATTTTGAACAAATACTGGGAGCAATCATTGCTAACATTGGCTTCTCCCTCTTTATTGACATCCAAGGAGGAAGGTTTTTTTTATAAAAAAAATAGGCCACAATGAGTAAATAGACCTCATATCTCCAAATGGATTGACACCATCATCTTCCACTGAAATCCTAACATAACGAGGTTCTTCTTAAAAATTGGCCATTTGATATCCCTAAATATGGTACCTTGTGCAGGAATTAACATAACAACATCTTCACTCCTATTTCAAGCATAGTAATCCATAAATTGTGCCATGTTTATTCATCTGAACAATTGTTGGAAACATTGAATTATGAGATAATATTGAAGAACCTTGCGATGAGCCTTATTTGTTACTTGATTAGTTCGGTATCTACTGATTCCAGATCGATGGAATTGAAACTTTGTTGCATGTTGTCCATAATATATAAATGGTCATTAGAACATGCATTCATATTCCATTCCTGAATATTTCATATCCAGAGACAATTTCGATATGTGCGAGGTAAATAATTTGGTGATGGTAGGATAATGTCAACTAATAGTCCATGACAGTAGAAATTTTTTAAAGTGATGAAGATTTTTCATCAATATTGCATCAACCTTTATACAATATATTTGACACTAAAAAAGAAGAAAAAATGGTATTCATGTATGAAGAATTATATTAAATACTGTAGGATCTATGTGAGACAAGTCTTTGACAAATTGTTCAACACTTTTAAGATCACAAACAATAAAATTGTAGATATAGGATTATTCCTTGAGCCTTGATATAAGATTGTTTGTTCCTTACAAATCAAAGGCACCATGAACATGTTCCTCAAATTTATCATCCATCGACGAAGCATGAAAGTTGTCATTGATCAATCTATTTATCCGATCATTATGAATTGCAAAAGTATCATCATTTTCCTTTGCCATAGGATTAACTTCATGATCTCCAATATTATATGCTCCATGATTATCTCCATCATCTTGTTCACCAATATTATTTGTACTACAACTTGTCTCATCAACGACTAGTCATGTGATTCATTAATCCTAGGATCCTTCATCTGTGTACACTCAAATTGATTTAGTATATAAATGAAATGCTAAAATAATAAATTAAAACGTATAGGTATATGAGAATACACATTAAATGTGTAACGAATAAATTCATCTAGTATTCCTTGCCCTAGGATGAAATTCATGCCCCCCTTTGAAGTGACCATATTCCCAACAATGTTTTCTAGTTGTATACCTTAATATTCTTATATTTATTCCCCTGCACTTTTTGCATGGGAACCAACATTTACCATCGCCAAGTTGCTCCTTTAACCTAGGAACAATCCTCGAACTTTCTTCTTTTGTTGACTTTGTTAACTATATAATTCAAATGAAACTATAAGTAGATAGAAAAATTATCGAACGTTGTTAAAGTTGTCACAACTATGAAGTAGAAATCTATTATATACGTTGAGACCATCACATAATGTCTCCTTACTATAGACTACATACACAATTTACCGATTTTGGAATTTCAATGATAGTCGACCATGCTCACTTTGGCACCATTAGGTCAGGATAGATGTTATTGACCATTTTAGAAAATGATGAAGGAGGAACTCTTAACATTAGAATTTGAATGATAGATGACCATGATCACTTTGGCACCTTTAAGTCGATTATTGTCCATTTCAGCAGATAAGGAAGCATGAACTCTACACATCATTAGGTTGATGTAGTAGTTTCAAAAGTCCAATGTAGGGGTATGATCCTCAAAAGAATGATATTCATCATGGAAAAATTAAAAAATTCACAAAAAATTGCGATGACACCTATGATTTTTCCACCATATTTGAAAACATCATTGAAATTCGCACCCAAATCTAGTAGTTTATTTTGCACATATTGAGATGAACTAAAATATACCTAAATTTTGTGAAGAATTCTTCGACTGATTTTAATTTACTAGGGCCCATATTGGGCATCTCAGTCTCTAATTGGTGTCCTCTCATCTAATCTTTCTTTCCAAAGAGACTAGACAACTTGGTCCATATGCCATTTGGAGAATTTTCTACTTCGATGTGATATAGGAGATCCATAGATACTAAGTAGCATAGTAATCATAAGGACTCATCCATTATATTTATGTACTTTCAATTCTCTATAATTGAATTAGGCTATACTTTTATTCTCTTAATGATCCTATGGAGTTCCTTCATTCACAATAGGGTTTCAATTCTTGATTTCCACTCAAAAGTAATTGAGGGGAATGAGGATTTTCTACACGTAAAGCTCCATTTAAACAATGCACTCCTGATGGTGTCTTCAACCTGCAATGTGTTTTTGTGTTTTTAAATCTTCAATCATGTATACCAACTCCTTTAGAATCCCTATAGGTTTTATACCATATAATATTTTAGAGCATAAGATCTATATTCTAAACAAAGTAGTAATAAAGTTTATAATCAATCAATTAAGTGGCAAAATTTTAACAGTCATCATCAAAATAAATAACATATGAGAAATATATTTCATTAATACATTATTCCATTGTATTCCATTAATTGTATAAGAGTGAGTCACTTGTTAGATATAGGAAATTCGAATTGTTAAGAGATGCAATTTGAATTGGAGCAAATGACAACCTAGCTAGACTTAACTAGAGCTCAAATGCCCTATGTTAGCCATGTAATCTCTTAGTGGTGAATTAACAAACTCATAACTAACCCAAGTGGATGTCGACACCTAAAAGGAATGGACAATTGAATGATAAACTCATGTATGTGTGAAATATTCCTATAAGGAATCAAGAGAGGCACCTTGAGACCTTGAACAATGGAGTAAACTACATTGATTCATTCCACAACATGAACTTGCAATGTAGGACACCAAATTCGAGGAGATAGTTTATGACTAAAGCAATGTGCCCTCCACTACCAGAAATAGATGCTAAGGATCACTATGATAATTTCCATGATCTATAAATACTATATTTCTCCATTAAAGATAAGGGGGGAGCTCTATGGTGGCTTATATGGTCAAATTGACTAGAATTTGGACTAGTGGAATCATGAGACCAATATCTAAGTTCGTAGGTGTAAGGTTGATGCCATGTAGAGGGAAATCATGCTCTAATAGATCCATACATTCCACCCTTTGTAGTGAATTGATGTGATGGGAAAACTAGATTAGCTGGTGAGGAAAACAATAGAGCTTTAGAATCTGGAGGCATGTGGATGCTCCTAGATCAATTTACAATTTTCTTAACCTGTACATAAAACAAACAATTTGTTAAATAAAAAAGTAAGTTTCCTTCACGACATCCTTTAAGGAAATCTCTCCTTTTGTATCTTATATTCTTAGTTCTTTACTTATTTCCAATTCAACATTTCTTTGTTAAATATTAGAAGGAAAATCTATATTTGATTTGCTTCATTAATACATCGAAACATTTATGGCTTATAATCTACTGTTACTTTTGATTTCCATCTATTTTTGTTTGTAATGCACTCTTTTAGTGTGTTTGTGTATGCATGCTTTTGAAATGAAACCTCTAGTTATACACAATTTATTCATTATTTTATGGGGCGTCAAACACATCAAATTTTTTCATATGTGTATAACTCATTATCTTTACGTAGGTGCTATGTAGCTTTGATTAGTGGATTGTGTACCATTCGTGTCAGTAGTTGTTTCTGGAGATTAAACCTACCCTAGTGGTCTTTGGGAAAACCACCACCGAGCAATTCCCAAAAGAAACTCAATACATTCAAAAAAAAAATCAAACACTTTGTATGCAAACTTTCTTGGAAAACATAGAGAGGGTTTTAGAATAACAACGCACTCGGAATCCTAACATTTGAAGTAGATCTCTTGGTTGTTCGTTACACCAATATTTTCACCAACACTTCAGGACTAAACCTGAAAGCAAGCAAACATTGACAAGAAAGTCGTTACTCTTGTAAAATATATTTTGTAAAACAGATTGTTGAATTACTCATCCATATTCAAGAATTCAAAACTAAAAGTAAGATACTCAAACTCGGAGGGAAAAGAGAGTTCTTTTATAAATTTAAAAACAAGTTATATAAATATATCAGTTGAATCATGTTGCGACACCATTCTGAAGCTGAGATCGCATTCCTTCCACCTAAGTATTTCAAACACAATCCAGTTCATTGAAGGAGATATGTGCAAAAGAATCACTTCAATTCTTTGGCACAATAAAATATGAGAACAATGATTGGAATTCTAGTTTGAGATAAAGGAATGGGGTTTTTGTAGACTAGGGACAATAGGGATTTCATCTCTGATTGAAATTCAACAGCATGAGGGTTCTCTCCAATGCTTGGGTACTCAAATTATTTCTCCTATGCCTTTGTTATACTAATAAGGAGGTATTTAGGGAGGTTATGAGTGGTTACTTACGGGATTGGGGTAGTTGGGAACAATTGAAACTATAATATTTCCTTTAAAGTAAATTTATTTTATTTTTTACCCTTGAACAAGAATGTATGTGGGGTAACCAAAGGTAGGACGCGTGGACACGGTCTAGACACACATAGGTCGCATACATCTTGGAAAATTCAGTTATTTAAGAAGTTTTTATGTTGTTCATTGTTGATTATGAACAAAGGGAGTCTATAAAAAAAAAAAAATGGCAAGATCGACTATCATAGCATCTATGGGTAAAGTGTGACAAGAGATGCTATAAAAATAGTCTTAGAGTGTCACCAATTGTTTTTGTTTGTGCACGTCCTTCTTTCACAGTCATTTGGAGCTAGCTAACACATTATTTATGGTACATCTCATTCTGCACCTTTGAATAGTGGATTGTGTGCCACTCGTGCCGATATCCTTAGAGTGTCACCGGGTGTTTTCCTTTATGCACTACCTTGTTTTGTAGTCACTTGGATATCGTCACATTGGAGTGTTTCTTGTTTCTAGTTTGTTTAGAATCATGGCCACCTTAATTTTGTACCTCCATTCTTTTTTCATCATTTCTGACATCCATTGCCATCATCTTGTCCACCTAGTTCAACATTTTTGAGGGACAGTATGCAATGCTTCCTTAGGTGAGTTTTTATTCACCATTTTGATATAAATCAATGAACCTTGTACACAACGTTGATTCATATATTGAATTAGATGTTGTAGTTTCTAGTGACCGATGAAGTCCGACAAGATGGATTGACATCCATAGGGACACTCATTCTATTATGTTCTCCCAATTGTAAATGAATACCTAATCAAACCTTTCGTTATGGGACACAATTTAGATAAATAGTTTATTTTGGGGCGATGGTGTGCATTCAATTCTCACTCCCTCAATAGTTTGAAATATCCATCTTTTAGGATTGGTGGTTAATTCTCTTTTGGAGATAATTTTTTATCCTTCGGGTTTTTCTCCTTTTCTTTGCTTATAAGACTTTGTACATGGGTACCTTAGCCGGCCTCATTGCTCGAACCAATTTTTGTTTTCTTTTGTTTATTCCCTACATTTCTCTTAAAAAAGAGTGTTAATGTATGTACAATTGGTTAAACACATCTATGTTAACTTATCAACCAAATTATAAGCTTATCTACTAAAATAGGACACCTTAATACCTAGTTGGCATTCCATTATATTTTATGCCAAAACTTTCCATATTTATATATCATAAAAATGTACATTTTATTGTTTTGTTCCTTATCCGGGTTAATCCCTAATTTCTACAAGTTGTTCCTTGCTTCAAAGCCTAGATAATCCCTAATCCATAAGGTTGAATGGCTATTCTATAAACATTAAAAGATTTATACATCATTATTTGTTAAAAGTTGAGATGAGAAGCAATGCTTGCACTTTGTACTGTATTGGTTCTTACTGTTTTTAGTTTATCTCGTTACTAAATTCAGTTTATAATTTCCTAAGTAATTTTAGATATTTCGTATCAGATGGTCATTTCCATTTTTATTAAATGTTTTTGAATTTATAAGATTTTATTTTATGATTAATTTGTTACGAGTTTTTAAAATTTTAATAGATATTTTATTATGAAATTTAAATTAGGTAAGAACTTTTGTTGCTAGCTTAGTAAATATAACGTTTCGTTCTTCTTTATCATAGTACGTTTTTCTCCTCGGCAAAGATGTTGGCTTCATATAGGCAACGCTTATGCAAGTGTACCTTTGTGTTTAGTTGTCTTGGCCAAGTAATGGTACCACGGACTATATTTCACCTAAAAATTATAAATTAAATATTTTAAACCAATTCGACTTTGTTGAAAATATTGCCATTACATAGGTCGGGACAGACATCGGCTCTATATGGATTGTTATATAATAAACAAGTTGCTCAGAGTAATTTTTGTGAACATAAGATGTTATGAGTGATGCTGGTTTAGTTTTACTTTTTGCATTCAAATCTCAGACCAGTGTACTAAACCACTGTAAAATTTAATTTTATAAATCTTATAAAACCATTAAAAAAGAGCGTGTGGAAAGGTAAAAGCTATTAAAAGTAAAAAAATAGTTAAATTGATCACATATGTGGAATGAAGTCCTTTTGCTATACATAGAAATAAACTTCCAAGTTATTAACTTTTCTTGTATGGCTTTTTTATAGAATTTTTTTTTTTTTTAATTATGGAAACAATTTTTTAAGGGTATATCCAACTGCCAGCAAACCAGATATACCAGAAACTTGTGACTCAGTAAAGGTCAAGATGTCCCAAAATCCTTTATCCTAGGAGAACTTCTATCCACCTTAACCTCAAGTTGGTTAGACACTTATCCATTGAGGCAACTGAAGCCGAAACCTAATGAGATGTGGCTGATTAGGACAAACGGAATCAAATTTACAATGTGCCGGCCCCTTCTCCAGCTACACAACGTTAGACCAGTCCTTTCCGACATGAACATGGATTGAGGAAAAGGGAACATCACTTTGAACAATGTGGATCCCTCGGAAGCTTTTGGTAACTTAACCTAAATCACAAATCCTGCCCGATCATGGTAAATGATATATAGATGTTACCTGTGTATATCCACATTTCGCTTTCTTCATAAAGAAAACATGGACAAAGAGCATAAGGGCATCTCATGAATACTACGTGATTTTCAGCATATGACCCGCCATTGTAGGTACTGCGATCCCAAACCGATTCCAAAGTGGTTCTGATATAGGTGCATTGCATTTGGCTCGAATATCATTTCGCCATGCCGAATCTAATCCACATATGCCCTTGGGCATAGATGAGTCCATTGTGATTCTAGTTCTATAATAACTGTCTTTAATGACTGGTTTTGCTTATACAATTGTGATGATAGCCGTTGTTAAGAGGTTCCTTCTACCGTTTAGTAGGGAGAAATGTGTAACAATTTTTCTACTCATCCCTTGTTTTAAAAAAAAAAATATTATAAAAAATAACATGTGAAATATTTAAAATATTTATTTTTTTATTTCTCTCGGCACTGGGTAGATATCTATGCTGATATCGTCAATCAATTATCAATATTTATGTTCAACTCTGCTGAAATCCTCTCAGGCACTTCAATGATATAGTAAATGAGTCATCATCATCTCAAAAAAGTAAGTTTGGAACAACGGCAAAAATACCGAGGATAAATGTTGCTAGACATGGAGTATGGTCATTAATACTTTGTTATGCAAGCGTCAATACGCATTTCTAACACCTACTATTTCCATTTTATGTCAAACTTCCATGTCTCGTAAAGCGTTACCTCCAAGTTCTTACGATGAACTCGTCCTTCTCCAAATGGTAAAAGACAAATCAAGTTATGATGTCTGAACCAAGGGAAAGAAAACCGCATGCCCATTCAGATGAATTTTTCATCTTCAAATGCTAGTGTGGGGTTTAGTATGGCAGCTAGCAGGGTATCATTTGCTAGTGGCTGGATGGCCTTTTATGTTCTTCTGCAAGGCCAGTGTGGCCAATGAGCTCAGTGATGATGAGATATATATAGATGACATCCCTTTTTTATTTGTTTCGATATAGGGCAAGGCCAGATTGCATTTGTGAAATTGATGAGTTACATCTGTGCGCCTTTTTGTTTTCATGTTGTCAATTATTCTGAGTTGCGACTCAACTTCGGAGGGAAACTTTATGTTGGGAAGCGTGTCCATGTTCCTTTCTTCCTCTTGTTGTATTGTGTCAATTTATCCTTCATTTTTGTTACTTCTATTTTGTGAGCTTATTTGGGGTGTTTTCCTTAATTAAGATGGTAACAAGGTAGAGGAATTTGATTGTAATATCCTAAATTTTGTTGATTATGGTTATTCTATATATTGGGCGTAAGCTTTAATACACATTCAATACACATGATTTATTTTCATGATATATATATAATGTGTGTAAACCTCAATGCACATGTTTTTTACTTTTTGTTATATATGATGGGCCCAACCGCCGATGCACATGATTTACTTTTGTTATATATATATATATATATATATATATATATATAGGGCATGGACTTTGATGAACACTCATTATTTTTATGTACTGGACATAAGCCCCGATGTACTTGGATGATGTTTATTATGTGATTGGGTACAAACCCTAATATACTGACATGGCCTTTGTTATGTACTACGCAGAAGTTCTGATATACATGATTGATTTTTATTATGTGTTGGGCATAAGCCCTAGATGTTGAGCATAAGCTCTGGAGCATCGGATCTTTGGCCATTGTATCCCTAGGTGTATTGTACAAATGCATCCTAGTACTAGTGTTGAGCAAAAGGCTCTGGAATCCCACTAGTGTAACGCCCATTTGAGAGTGTTGAGCATAAGCTCTAAATAACACTAGGGGTTACTTTACTTAAAGGTGTTGAATTGGAAATACTCTTAATAGCACCAACATTCATCATACTTGTTCAAATTGACTAATTGAATCACTACTTATCTCTCATCAAGTACTGAAAGACACTGCTATGAAATACGAGGTAATCCAACATGCAAGGAGATCTAGGGCTACCTATCCTAGTCGACCAACCAAACCCACCATAGGCCTTGTTAAAAGAGCTTACCTTATTTAATGAAGCATCAAATATATAATGCTATTTAAATACATGGATTAATCAAAGTGATAATTATAAAAGAGCCTCACTTATGTACAAAAGTAATATATATATATATATATATATATAGAGAGAGAGAGAGAGAGAGAGCTATGAAAATAATAAAAAGACACATCAATTAGATAAAGTAAAGTCTATGTATCCACATAAATGGATTATACCTATACCTATATTATTCTTATCAATTAAATAAATAAAATTAAGAGTTTCCAATATCAGTTCAAAAGAAACAATTTAAAAGTTCCAATAGTATATGATTCAAACTAGGAGTTGAATTGAAGATAACATTAAAAATAATAATATTAACTCAAATGTCCATTCCAAAGATTTCCTATAAATACAAGGACGATTTCCAAAGAGATGGATCTATCTTATTATCATTATTTATGATATCAAGAGAGAAATTGTTCCAAATCCTGTAAGAGGAAGATACCAAGTCTCAATTGAAACCATCATTTTCCTTAGGTTTCTCCGGATTTTCTTGCATGTTGGAATGAGCTCGGGGGTGATCCGATTAAGAACGAGGAACGGTTCAGGTTGGGAGGAACGTGGTAGTTATGAAGTTATTTGGTTATCATTTTACACATCAGATAAGAATATTTGTTTTCCATTAATTAGTGTTTGAAGTGTGCAGGTGTTAAAGGAGATTCAATCAGTATAGCTCACGTAAGAACTTATATTTGCATATCAAAGTTTCTTATTATTACAGAATGAAATGTATAAGCATGGTAAATTTCTTTATGATACTGTAAATTTCTCTTTCTTGGCATTGTAGTTATCATTATTAATTCTAGAGCAATGGCTTAGGAATTGGCTCCCGCGGTTAAAACTTAATCTATTTCATAAGGCTAAAAATTTAATTATGCATAGTTGTTATCGATCATCAAAATTTTCTTCCCTTTTTACTTTTGATCTAGCAGAGCTAGAAAAGCTAGCTTGTGCTAGATATTAGTCATTTAAAAATAATTTGTTAAGTTTTATTTTATTTTAAAACAAGATTACGTTATAATCTTCCAAACCCTCAAAGATTCGTAGGGTCATAATCCTGAACAAATGAACTACTGCCTTAAATCTTTTACTACAAAGTCATCTCTTATTGATTCTCCTTAAAAACATTAACCTAGATCCTAGGTTCTAGACACAATTAATTAATTCATAATTTTTATACATTTCCAACTACCCAACAGAAAACACTCTAAACATAATTTCATCTGAGTCTAATCAAGCCCTAACACGTGTGAAGCGATTTGCTTCCTTAGTATTAATCAACGAGCATAACATCTAAAATAATTAAAAAGAGAGATGCGATATTATATACAAACAATTAATCAAACATTAAGCATCAACAGGGACCATGATAATATTTTATAAATCACATTCTATCCAACAGGCATAAGTTCTGGGATCAAATCCCTTTCGAGATAAATCCTCCGCTATCAACGGCGTTTCGAGGATTTATACCTCAACCCTACACACAACGTTTGGCTAAGAGCCACGCTTTCCCTAGTTAATTTATTTAAAATAATTTATTAACACGGTTAGGGTAACGTAGGTCTGCGAAATATTTGAACCAAGCAAAAGCTTCCCAAAGAATTGATAAACCTTACAGAGCCATCGCTGGATTTTTGAACAAAGAGCATATTTAAGCATAAAAAGAATTGTATTAGCAGGGTTGAGCTTCACCTAGGAACTAACACGATATTCTTTGCATTCCTATAAACAAAGCTAAAATTTAAACCAAATCGCTTAATACTAGAACAATCAGCATGGGAGTTCCTTCCATTAAATTTGCTTTCCATTAAATCTTCCTTCTCAGCTTAAATAAAAATGCATTTACAAGACAGAGCTGTATCTAGGGTTTAGTTCGATATCAACAATCTACACATTTTTATAAAAGAACTAAATATAGCTTCACTATAATCCCATTTACATAAATAAGCAAAAAAACGAGCGTTGAATAATTTTCCCAGACAAACATTTAAATTTCCACAGTGCCAAAATAAATGGAAAATAGCCAAGATAGAGACGTAACTATTTAAATACTAAATTTACCACTGATAAACTTTTATAAATAATTCTTCCAAGCCAAAACGCAGTCTACAGGACCTCTGAATATTTTACAATCCACGACCTCACCCTCAAAATATGAGCTTCTTCATTATCTAAAACCCGGATCAAAATCTATATAAAACAATAAATACATCAACGAAGCCAGAGCTGAGGATCACACAGTATAGGAGCCAAACATAAGAATCCTCTTTCCAAATGCCTTCACAGGCTTTTAACTATTTAACTTATACATTTTTCTAGGCAAATTTTTCCCATACAACAAGTCTACCCATGAGATACCAAGTAAACTGAGCATGCCAATATTTACAAACAGAGTTTGAACATACACATACTAAACTCAGAAGGTTAACCACTTCACAAACACACAGTAGGGAAACCCCACAGTAACTAACCCAAAATACACATCGATACCACGGAGGGGAGAAAGGTCACAATGGACCTGGACTTACCATGGAAATTCATTCCATTAATCCACTCTACCCTAGATTTCCATCGAAGCAATCTTCGAACTCCTAGTGATAACCTCCTATCAAGAAAAAAAAACTTGGGCATTAGCACAACTAATCAAAGAACAAAACTAAACTTTGTAAAGGTGATTTGTAAAACGAAATTATGGGAAAACGCAGTAGCATGGGGAGTTACCTTAAAAATAAATCCTTGTCTCTCCACGCTATCCTGTCTCTTAGGTAAGTGCAGACCATGTGCAATGTCCAGGTCAAGTGCATGCTTCTCCATACCCTGGAGCAATGCCAATAGCATTGTCCTCCCTCTACGAAAGACCAAACAAAAGCCAAACTGAGCGCTTGGGTGCAGGGTTTTACTTACCATCCAGCGTGGATGGCCACCATGTGGCCATCACAGGGGTGGCATTAAAATCTCATCTACCACCACTACCAATGAAATTTAGATCCACTCCCTATAGTGGGGAGACTTTCTTCTTACAAGCAACGTTTCATTTCAAAGCCATAGTTCAGGTTATGTTACCCTTTTTTCATCTATTACTCTTTTATGCTTTTAACGCACACTTCAAGTGCTAGCTTAGGATCACTTCAGGGAACCTGCAAAACAAAGGTATAGGATATGTTTTAGAAAATAGCTAAGCAATCCCAGGACCATCACCACTCTTCTTAACCTTTCAGGAATTAAAATAGTTATAGGATACATCTAAGTAACAATACAGACACTTAAATTACACAAACAGAGTTTAGATAGAGAACATACATTTGAATAATAAACAAGCATCTTAAAATATGGACATATCACATAGCAATGAGAACATATTTAAAACAAATACGAGTTAGGAATTGATAGATCAAACTAGCATTGACACTAATTAAAACAGAATGGAACAATCACATTAGTATACGAACCATAACCTGTATTATATCCACGAGTACATCATACATGTCATAAGTAAATACACAAACATCCATGCAATTCATAAACGAACAATCGACTGACAAGTTATCTATCTCTCTCTGAGTAAATATTATTACAGTGCTAAAGTTAATTTTAAATGATCTTTAGACCCAAATGACGACAAAGATCCCAAACAGAAAAAAAATTTAATTTTACAGTTTTAGAGACATTACATTTATTTCTAAATATTTGATCTTAAAATATATTTAAGTGTATATATCTTAGTTTTTTAAATTTGAACTTATAACTTTTTAGAAAACATATATTTTTAACTATTATATCCACTTAAAATATACATGAATTACATCAATTAAACCAAAAACTCTATAGTACTTTAAAGACCTATCATGTGTAAGAAAAGATCTTCCATCATTATATACCTTGCTAACCTAGCATCGATAGAAGCATCTCTATATGCTTACTAGCGATTTATTCCTTTTCTGTATGCCTTTTCGATATCTCTTCATTTCTAGAATAATGATTAGGCTGCCATCATTATTATTCAGCGATAATATACTGCCTAAAAAAAGAGATCAACTCCCTAAATATAGCTGGATTCCATCCCTAATTATAATAAATTCTAGGAACAATAATTACAATAGGTGATTATGATAGGAAAATATTAGGCAACTGCTTATGAGATGCCATGCACTTTTCACTTCACCTTACAACCATCCCATCCCTCTACTCTACATTGTCTCCATATTGAACCCAAACTATTCATGTCTCATTTCACTAGCGTGATGGATGGAGACTCTGTAGATCATTGGCTCATATGAATGATAACTTATTTTATGATCCAACCAAACTTGCATGAAGAAGAACCCAAGAACATTCGAACCATGCATTTTTATAAAATTTCCCTTGTGTGGTGGGAGAACTACAATTTTATAATTGCAAATTAATCTATTGATGCAAGGGTCTACATAGAGTTGAAATCTAAAGTGATGATAAATTACTACTATGCCATATTTAATGGTTGGGTGACCTATATAAAGTAGTGCGCTGTTATTTTTCATCCCCCAAGTTATCATGAAATTTTTTTAGCTAGATTGTTCTAGTGCCACTCATTTGCAAATTAATCCATTCCACACTACATTAAAATTTTCAATACTTTCCAGCCACAATTCAACATCAAATAATCTTCCCAAGTACTAATAATCAAATTCTCATATTCTCATATGGTGATAAATGTTTGTCCAAATCTATAATATAACACCCTGGCGCCATCCTTTCACATCATCTTTTCCCAATACTCTCCATAGCTAGCCATACATTAACTAGTTCTACCAGTATCACTGAATCACTTCCCATTCCATAAATAATGATAAATAAAAAATGTAACTTAAGTTTTTACAAATATCATGAAGTGACATACATTAAATTTTTCCTATGTGACTTACCATGATCTATTGAAAATTGTTTTCTTTTGAAATATTTGAGTTTTTACAACTATCATGAAGTGACATACGGGTACCCGCACGAAGCTAGTACCCAAAAAGGTTGCAATAGAAGCGTGCGAGTGGAAAAAAACAAGGGCACGCACGCACGTTCAAACACGTGTACGCGCCCCTACTTCGGCAATGCTGGGTGTCCATGTTGTTGAGTTGACATGGACAAAATGTGCGTGCATACATTATTAATGCATACACAAACATATGCGCGCATGCGTTATTAACGCGTATGCAAACTTATGCGTGTACGCGTCATTAACGCGTGCGTGTGCCTGTTTTTTATATAAAAAAAACAGAGCATGAGTTTGTTATTGGTTAACAAAACTGCGAGCACAAAGCTGCCAAACAAACACCCCAAGAGCGCGTTGTGGAACACCCAAAACCTCCTACTTGGCTTCAATCCGAGCCTCCACTACCTTGCCAACATTGCCTCTAGGTAGGTGCTCAACGAATCATGTTTTGGTTGTTTTTTTTTTCCATTGCAATTTTAAATTTAAAAAAAATTTACAATCAATTAAAAAACGAACAAATTGTCATTGCAGATTAAATACACTTAACAAAAGGACAAACACATGACAACCATCAGAGGAAACCAATGAAACCGAACCATCAGAAGATAACATCAACATTGGAATGGATAATGAACCTGGTGATGAACCATCTAAAAACCCCGAGGATCAATTACATCAAGATTTAAATGAATTAAGGGTATTAAGCGATGAATTGAAGAGCACTAAGAAACCCTCTCGGGTTTCCTTGGATTCATCATTTCAAAACATCATCGAATCTATCAACATTGACCACAGTGAGATCATAAATATGAGCCAATACAAGGCTTGAATGAGGGAGCACTATTCCATTGGGATATCTAAAGAACAAATTAAAGACCTCAACATCATGAACGCATAGTTGTACATCAAATTCATAGTTCCCTCGACAGGACAACCTCCAGATGTGAGGAAGAGACATGTTTGCATGGACTAGTGTATTTACTAGTCATGGAGAGATAAGTAGAGAAAGAGATGGTTTATGGTGTTTGACAGGCCCCCATGCAATAATTTGGATGTCCCACAATATTTTCTTAGGAAATTGTGGTCTGAGTTTGAGCTAGGATACCATGTCAATTATTTTGATATCATTGAGTTTCATGGTGTCGCTCTTGGCTCTACCCAATATTGACCTCAAGCCCACCACAACCCACTTAAAGGACGTTCTACACCTAGGAGCGAGCCAAACCCCCCTCCTCAGCCACCTAGTTTGGTAGCGGCCTAGATGATATTGATGACTTAGATAGACATGCCACATGTCATTTGATTGGACATGAGAGTTTGGAAGACATTTTCTCGCCCAAGAGTTTCTGGTCAACAATTCTAGCACCATTTCTGCAGAATTCAGAAATGCATCACTTTAACAAGGTCGGACCACTGCAAAACATGAGAATTACATGTCGGAGTTTATACCAGTAGATTCATCATTCAATCTAATTTCTAGTAATATAAGTTTTTTTTCAATTTCATTTAGGATTACTATTTTTTTCTATTTTTTTACTAAACTTTATAATTAAAAAATTAAGTGACTGAAAAATTAGTCACAATGAAAATTCAATATCATCACAATGACGAAGCCAAAAAAATTTAAAAAAATACAAGGATGTTCCTTGAAGTGTCCTCTTCAATGGGTTGGTTTTAGTTTGTTTTATAAGAGTAACATTTGAAAGAAAATGTGAAGACAAAAACATGTGTCAATAATGCACCATTTTCTAAACATACTTTGTTTCGATAAATAATAAAAAATAGTTCCCAAGTCTTAAAAAACTTGAAATATAGTCCAGCATCAAGTTTAGTACTACAATTTCGTAGTATAGTACTAAGTCTCGCAGTAAGGAAGAAGGTAGTGGTGCAGACCGCGGTGTTGACCATCGCCGTGCAGTCCGACCTTCGCAGCACACAACCGGTGCGCTACCGCGAACTTCGTCACAGTAATCAACTCATCACTCACTATGGACATATGAGTCTGCAGTGCCCCATTATAAACACCTCGGGTGAGACCTCAGCCTGGTCACAGGCTATTGCCGAAAGGGCCAGTGCGAAGGGGTTTTTTTGGTTTAAGGTAACCGCGCAAAACCTGGGTCTTCATAAAACCTCTAGTTAGCATTGTATAGCCAATAGGGCCATTGCAAATTCGCTCAAGGGGGCCATTTCTCATCTGAAGGCTCCCAGTCGTGCGTGGAAAACGTGGATGCATCCACAATGGCCACGTGCACCTGTGGGAGCCGACATAATCCATGTTCGTTCCCCGGTATGGGTTTCGTGGCCCTAGAGCAAATCCTCAAAGTGTCCCTGAATGGCCCCAGGGTGCCTGACGAAATATCCCGTTGCACTCAAACTGTGACTTTGGTAGCCAATCCGTTGATTCCAATAGATCCGAGATGGCGTGTTTCAGCTAGGGGAGCCCCCACACCATGCCTCGAAGTCCCGAAAATGGTGCTAATGTGCCATCACCAGAGCTAGGTTTTTTCTTAGTGAGGGCCATTCCAAATTTTCTCAAGGGGGGCATTTCTCATCCGAAGGCTCTCGAGCATGCATGACAATCGTGCACACGTCCACAATGGAAATATGAACCTGTGGGAGCTGACAGGGGGGCGAAAAGCAGTGAAAATAATGAGTTGTGTTCGGGTTTGAACTCTTCTGGGATTCCAATCTTTATGCATTCTATCCGTGTGGATTGCTATGATCTGACGATGGATGTGACGTGTCCATTTATCTTCCAGTATAAAAGACTGGCGTGGGAGTGCAAAGAAAAGCGGTGGTGGGAGGTGTAGTTAGGTGAGTGTTAGCACTTAGATTTTATTCCGGTTGTAAAAGAATAACACCTAAGGTAACCTATTTCAAACCAAGCTTTAGGTAGAAAACTCAGCCATTTTTCCACCAGAGAGGGCTCTCTCACGATATATATGTAAAGACTGAAATATATAAAAGTTCTCTCAAAATTTCTCAAAAGGATTTTCTGGTTGAAAAGGAAAACAAGAAACGTTTCGGCATGGAGTCAAAGTTTCAAATATATAATATGCCAGTAAGAGATTTATACCAAGCATATTTTCACAGAGGCAAGATAGCAATCATATCACAGTCAATTTTATTTTTTCAGGTGGTATAGAAAGAAGTAATGACATTCTATCAACAACAGGCATCTAACTGGGATGAATCCATTGTCAACTTTGGAGAAAATAGTGAATATTTAAATGCGATAAAACGAGGCATAACCAGTATGAATCTCGAGTTATTTCAAGTGTTCATTTAAATATAGAAGAAAAACATAATGGAATATATAACATAGAGAGTAAACATGCACATATAAAGATAAAGGAAAAACAGACTGTAAAGCTGATCAACACATGAATCTCTGGTCTCAAAAGATAGGTATTTTCACTATACTGCCTTTATTTATCAAAAAATAGACTTCAAAACATACTCGTCTCTCAAAGAATTTCCAACCCCTTCAAAAATGACTCTCATTGTTTTTTATACAAAATTTGGAAGAAGCTTGACATAACTGCTTCTTCTAACTAATAGCTGAAAATACTTTAACTCGAAAAACTGTCTTTGAGCAATAGATAACTTTCTCCAAATAATATTACAAATTTAAAATAAAAGTATCTTTTTTCCACTTGGCAAAAATTTTGAATATCATCTTTTCGCCACTTGGCAAGAGTTTTGAATGCATCTATGAATGGACAGAATATCTCGTCCTTCCATATTTGTCCACATAATTCGATTGGTCGGCCATGGGTAAATCATAGTTGGTCATTTCTTTTACCAAGACTCGCATTTCAACATGACCTGCATAAGAAACAGGAAGAAGATTCTCACAGGTTGAGATCAGCATATTTAAAATTTCAAAGTCTTCCGCTATTTTCTCCATTAAAATTTTTCCTGTAAGCATATGATCCAATTGCTGAAACTTTCTGTGATCCATTCTTATGTCAAACAACAACCTCTTATATTCATTAGGAGGAATCAATTCATTCTTTTCATTCCAAAAAGTAGGGAATCCTTTGTTTATTAATTTTTTAAATTGTTTCTTAAACTTTACTACTTCTTCCCGTATTTCTCCAGCTTTAGCTTCAATATTTTCAACATGTGAGTACTTTCCCAAGATCCTTCTGGCCCATGTGATGACTGAAATTATGTTCATTATATTCATGGATGTCAAATCTGCTTCAGTTAGACTGTTTAAGAATGTCATTGCTTTCTGGGCTACTTCTTTTGGCTTTTTATTTAAGTTTTCCCTCACTGCTCTACAACTTTCGAAGGCATCTTTGGCTACCTTTTCTTTGACTCTTATGTAATCCGGATATGGTCTTAATTTTTCAACTTCCTTTATAATTTGGTCCCATACCATGTGTTTGCAACCTTGCATAGCAGCTTGTCCTGTCACATGAGCTGCCAATCCTTTATTATTATCACTTAATTCCTGATTCCTTGTCTGCAAAGTTTTTATTTCCTTATTTTTAATTTCATTTTCTTCTTTCAGCTTCTGTATTTCTATCTTCAATTCTTTGATTCCTCCTTCTTTCAAACTTACTTGGGACATGGCTTGCAAAATACCATCTACTCCAGTTTTATCTTCATCTATGTCTGTTTGTACCTGTTGCTGACCACTTTCTGCTAATCTTTTCCTTGCTTCCTCCAACTGCTCTTCTAAAATGATTTTCTCTTTTTCCCAATGATCTTTTTCATCAGAGAGCTTTAACATTTTTGTAGTACCATTGTTTACCTCATTAGATAATTCTTCTTTTTCCTTTTCCAGTACCGTTAGTTCTGCTCCTTGGATAAGCACAGTGTCTGGAATTTTTAGCTTTCATCTTAACATCAGAATCGTATCATCTTTTTCTTTGAGCAATTTTGTTGCTACATCTCCCTCTTTATTTATCAAATCTACTTGCAATTTTTTAATCTATTGTTGTCGAGACTTATTTTCTTCCTTCTCCTGTCTCAACTGATTATTCAATTTATCCAATGAATTTTTCAATTTGTCTGCCTTTAATATTGCCCCCAAATAATATGAATATATAACTTCTCCCATTTGTCTGTGCAACAAAATTTTATCGGGGGCATTTATTTTAGACAAATCTACTTTCATCTCTGAAATCTTATCTTTTGTGACAACTGAAAATTTTAAAGAATTCTCTCTGATATTTCTGCTAGTAAATAAACTTACTTCAGTATTGGATATATTTCTAACTTTTGGAAACAACTGACTGGTTTTCTTAGAAGATTCCTGTTTATTATGACTATGTTCATTAAATACATCCATCATATTCTGGGGTCTATTTACATCACCCTCTACTGGGGTTTCTTCAATACTGTATTCTTTAACCGTGGCCTCTGGTATTTTTTCTTCGGTTCTTTTTGCCTCTTCTGAAACTGCTATCAATTCTTGTTGTTCATTTATTTTCAACATTTTTCCTCTTTCTATTCCTTCATCCTCAATGCTCATTACGTCCTGTATGGGTCTTTTAAACCCCACCAATGCAGTATTCATTGTGTTTTCTGTCTCTGTTGTTGTATCTGTCAATACCATTTCTTTGTCGTGCACATCTGGAATGATTTCTTCTTTATATTCCAGCCAATTGGCTCTGTCAGACATCCCTTCAATCATTTGATGGTTCAGTGCTTTGATGCGATGATCCGTTCTCTATTTTGATATTATGCTTAACAGATCATACTCTATAGCCATATCTGTCTCAAAACTCATATCCTTCAACAACTTCTCTATATACACAGCAGCATTTTTATTCTTTATTGTAAATGGGCCAGGTGTGAAGGGATATTTAATGTCTGTTGCTTGTTTGTAAACCAAAAAATTGTTATCTTCAACAATTAACTTTTGTCTCAGGAATTCCAAAGAAAAAACCCTTAAGGTAAGAAAAGCTGGTAAAACATAAGGTTTATGTTTCAACCCGTATCATCTGATTACTGTACTATCCTTTGACAAGAACCAATCTCCCGTCGCATATTCTGCACTCAATTGCATGCATGCCTGCATTTCTGGTAATACTCTAGGCAATTTTTTACCAAAGATCATTCTGTAAATCTCGGAGAGCATGTAATTGAACATGTTATTTTCTAATAAAGTCATGAAAAATATTTCTAGGAACTGCAACTCTTCTTGACTGGCTATCATAATCATTTTCATCAAAAAAGACTGAAACCTGAAATGTCTCAGAGTGGGAAAATTGACCATCTGGTCATGAATCTTCTCTGTCAAAAATACTTCAAAATTAAGTTGAGGGATTTGATTTTCATCGATCCCTGACTGAATTATACTCATTTTGTACAATAGACTCAACTGAAACTTGGTTACATACATGTCTGTATCAAACCCTAGAACTAAAGCCAATAATGTCAAAACTAATTGGGTATTTTCATTAAACAAATTGATATTTATAGGGTATGCGACCTCCGAAATGCTGGTTTCTGGTTTGAGACACGACGACAAAAACACTTCTCTATCATTTTGAGAGGTTTGATGATAATTTTCAATAATAGAGATTTCAGAAAAAGTCTCAGACTCGAGTGTTTGGGAAAAATCTATTCCTAGGGCTTTAATTATTTCGGTCGGCTTTATTTCACAAACGACTTTGGTTTTTTGGTTGTCTAGGACAATTCTTTCTTCTCGGGAGTAATTCTCGGCACACCATGACAAAAATTCTGGGAAAAAAGAGATCTGGTCCAGGCAAAAGGCTATCAAAGGAAACTGGTGGGCTCTATGTAGGTCTATCCCTTCCTTTAATAATTCAGATAACCTAAATTTAATCTCAGAGACTGGTAACCTAATTAGGGTATCATGAATGTCTTCGTCTCTATCCTCTAGGGCTTCTTTTGCTTTAAAAATGTCTATATCATGTACAATTTCCATCTAAACGTTTCTTCAAACAAAATTCCGTTTAAAAAGTGGGCCAGGTCACAAGACCCTACCTGTATACACACGCCTTTCGCCTTTTGTCGCAATCGCTGACCTCCACCAGTCCTCAGAGCTCTCCAAGATAACGACACATATACAAAATTCCATTATCTGAAGCCCTTTTTGTTTTATATAAGTCTTTTTGATTAACTTCCTGGCAACTTTATGAATGTGGTTCATATCCGACCATTGATCTAGAGATTTTGATTTGGGCCGTTAGATCTCGCCTCTTTTTATCTCCTTTGGTGGTATCTGCGATCAAAAAATGGTTTTCTTCTCCGGTTTGTTCCTTGCGCAGATAAACCATTTGATGACACCTGTTTGAGTGGTTTTACTTTCTGCGACCTCCCTTCCTTCTATCGAATGTGCACATCCCCAGATGCGGACGAACACTAGCCATTGATTTTGTTTCCGATATATATCGTCCCTCCGATTGATATCGACCTATGGCGTATTTCCTTATGCTTTCTCCATCTGCCACATACCAGGTCCCACCACGCCACGTGCTATGGCACGCCACGCCTTTCTATTTGGTGGTTCCGCACGGCGCTGTGGTGGTTTATGATACCACTATATCACATATGTGGACTGATGAGATTAGGACACGTTCCCGGCGGTATTGAGTCCGCAACCACTCACAACTCTTTTCAACCCATCACTTCGGCGGTGCGGGAAACTATATTAGCCGTTGATCTTGATCCTTATCATCTCTGCCATCAAAACTTAATCTGTATTTAACCTTTTCCAAGATTTGTTTTCGGACTTTGCATATGTGGGTTTTTCCTTCTTGTTGTTTGTATTTCAAACCTTTTCTTTAATTTTTTTGTGGTAATTTCACTGCTTTTGGATTATTTTGGCAAAAACCTTTTAGGATTTGAGCATTCTCAGATATAGTGTCAACAGTGAGAATGAGCATTCCAATTTCCAAGAACAATATTCAAGCCAACATTCAAGCTTGAATGTTGTTCTTGGGAATTGGAATGATCATTCTCACCCAACTAAGCCTCCCACCACCGCTATTCTTTGCAATCATTCTCCCGTATTTTATGATGACAGATAAACGGACACGTTATGTCCACTATGAGATCATAGCATTCCACACAGATAGAATGCACAAAGCTTGGAATGTCAGAAGAGTTCATACCCAAACACAACTCATTATTTTCACTGCTCTTCGCCCCCTTGTCGGCTCCCATAGGTGCAGGTGGCCATTGTGGACATGTCCACAATGGCCTTGCATGCCTGGGAGCCTTTGGATGAGAAATGCTACCCTTGAGCAAAAATGGAATGGCCCTCACTGAGCAAAAACCTAGCTCCGTATATGGCACATTGGCACTGTTTTCAAGTCTTTGAGGCACGATTTGGGGGGACCCATAGATGAAACCCAGCTTCTCGCACCCATTGGAATCGACGGATTCGCGATCGGAGTCACGGTTTGGGTGCAACGGCCATTTTCATCAGGCACCCTAGGGCCATTCACGGACACATTGAGGATTTGCTCTAGGCCACAGAACCCAAACCAGTGAGCGGAATTAGATTTCGTCGTCTCCCGCAGGTGCAAGTGGCCATTGTGGATGTGTCCACGGTGACCACGCATGCCCGGGAGCCTTTGGATGAGAAATGCCCCCCTTGAGCGAACTAGGAGTGGCCCTCACTCAGCAAAACCCTAGATGCGGAGATGGCACATTGGCACCATTTCTGAGACTTTGAGGCATGGTGGGTGGGGGGACATAGCTGAAAATCGATGTCTTGGATCCATCGGAATCAACAGATTCGCGATGAGAGTCACGGTTTAGGTGCAACATGAATTTTCGTCGGGAAACGCAAGGCCATTTAGGGACACTTTGAGGATTTGCTACGGGGCCACGGAACCCAAATCAACGAGCGAAATTGGATTATGTTGGCTCCCATAGGTGCAAGTGGCCATTTTGGAAGTGTCCACGGTAGCCACACACACCAGAGAGCCTTCAGATGAGAAATGCCCCCCTTGAGTGAATTTGGAATGGCCCTCACTGAGCAAAACCCTAGCTCCAGAGATGGCACATTGGCACCATTTTCGGAACATCAAGGTATGGTGTGGGGGGTCCCGTTGTTGAAACCTATCATCTCGGATCCATCGGAATTGACAGATTCACGATCATAGCCATGGTTTTGGTACTATGGGCATTTTCGTCGAGCACCCCGGGGCCATGCACAAACTCTTTGAGGATTTCTTCCGGGGCCACAGAACCCAAACCGGCGAGCGGACTTGGATTCCATCGGCTACCACAGGTACACATGGCCATTGTGGACACTTCCATGGTGGCTACGCATGCCCGGGATCCTTCGGATGAGAAATGGCCCCCTTGAGTGAATTTGGAATGGCCCTCATTGAGTAAAACCCTAGCTAGGGAGATGACACATTAGCACCGTTTGAGGATTTGCTCCGGGGCCACGGAACCCAAACTGGTGAGCGGACTTGGATTCCGTTGGCTCCCATAGGTGCAAGTGCCCATTGTGGATATTATATATTTTAAATCACATCAAATCGTAATATGTTGTAAATATTATATTAAATAATATTTTAAAATTTATTAAAATATATATATGATTTATATTTAAATATCTAGTTGTGACACCATGAGATTCTTCTCTCCTCACATTGTTCCTGAGAGGGGGGACTGAATACTGGCAATAACAAGTGAGTGAGTACAAGCGAGCTGGAACAAGCAATCCTATGAAGAGCTATTTTCTACTGAGATCTAGAGTTGGTGGTCATCCTAAAAGCACCGATATCGAGAGCACCTTCATTTAGCTGAAGCATGTGCAAGCTTCTAGATAACTTGGAAAACAGTTGCCAAGATGGAAATGTTCAGCAAGTTGCAGTGTTCACTTCCTATTTTCAGCTCTCCAGTTGGTTTGGTGTCAGCCCATCCCAACCATTCGAGAGAACCTCTGAGCAAGTATTGTCACCAACTTTGAGAGTTTGTGGTCAACATTAGCCCACACACATAGTAGAATATTTCAGCCTTCTTCTAGCCTATTTTGGTTGATGGTCATCCCAAAAGAAATCCCTTTAGAGAGCTCATGTATTTAGCAGAAGCATGTGCAAGCTTCTAGCTAATATTCTTAGTAAAGGATGTTCGGCATGGAAATGTCCAGCTGGTGGTAGCTGTCCACTTCCACTTATTCAACTCTCTTCTTTTTCTTGGACTCATATACACCCTTTAGATTTAGGGGGGATTTGTTGGATACTGATCATTGGTTTTAGGATTGGTGTGCACATTCATGTGCAAAGAAGATCAATAGTTGTTGAGGGTAGACCAAGAGTCACCCCGGAGTCCAAGAGACCTCTTGGGAATTTGGAACCCAAGGGTCCTTTCTCATTGTATATATATGTACATTTGGTTAATGCAAAAACATAGTGTGCATCCAAGCCTATTCCATTTTCTTTTTGTTTGTCATTCATTTTTTATTTGGCTTTGTGTGTAATCCAATCTTCATATTTTCCTAGTGGGCAACCTAACCATATCTATAAATAGATAAGCACGTTATGTTTTTCTTAGAGTGTAACTTAAAATGAGAGATTTTGAAAATATGTTAATTGGGAATTCATACACTATATTAAGGTTGTGGGTCTTGATAATACTCCAGGTTCTAATAATTTTTCAGGGGCGCCATAATCACTCCACAATGTCAGGTATTCAATTCTATCAGTTTGTCGGTATGTCAAGATTTGGGTCTCCACATGTCTATTAGACCACTAAGGGACGAGATAAAAAGTGGAGTCCCCACTTGCCCTAAATCTAGTTAGTGTAGGTTTGTTTCACCAACACCTCTAGTTGTGAGTGACCCAATACTGCTTGTGAAATGTATAAATAAATCTATCCTCTCCTCATTCATCTATTTGTTCATTTGAGGGTCTAAGATTCAAGAGAGTCGAGCTCTGGTATAAACTCTTCTATTGCACTACCGTAGTAATATGTAGAATCAATTTAGCTAATTCTTCCTAGCAAAAGATTCACCAAGACGTTACAAAGTTTTATAATTTGATGAAAAAATAGTTGTTTTTACAATATTTTAGAATTCAGTGAAATATTTGCCAAGATTTTACAATATCTTATGTAACTTAGTGAAAGATTCACCAAGATTTTACAAGATGTTATAATAGAATGAAATATTAGCCAAAAAATTATATATACATGTATTATATTATTTATAAAATAGCCTTCAAATTTTCCTATATATTAGGGTGATTCTCCCATCTATTATACATATAAATTTCATGGGTGTTCTTAAAATTATCCCTCACTAGCCTACACACAATGTACTAAATATGCAAGTAAGGAGTACAAATCCAATAGATAAAAGATACGAGTTACAAAAAAACTTCCTAAATAATAGAGAATATTTTAAATACCCCAATACATTGTTAGGAACCTATGTAAACCCTTATCTTTACTATGTTAGTATATTGTTATTGGACGCATATGCTTTGTAAGTCGTCCCGTAGTATTTGTTGATCCGTAGTTTATATTAGCCCATAGTATTGACCCATAGTATTAGACGCATATGCTTTGTAAGTCGTCCCGTAGTATTATATGTCCCATGGTTTTGACTCATGGTATTGGGCATAGACTTAGTATATAAGTGTGTGTTGAGTTCATTGAAGGCACCGTGAAGTTAATTGTATTGAGCTTGCTCAAAGGAGGTTGCCCCCTCGAAGTGGCCCGTGATCAATATAAAAGTGATTCTGTTCTATTATTTCTGCTATTTCGCATATTCTTAGTAATTAATTGTTGCAGGTGCATCTCATCTGGTATCAGAGCACTTTCCTTGGCAGAAGTGGGAATTTCTTTTTCTTTTTTTGGGCGGCGACTTTCAGATCAATTTCTAAAAATTTCTGCACAAAATCAGAAGAAACTGATTGCATATCTGAATTCCTCTTTCAAAAATACGCAGTTTCAAAAAAAAAATCATCTCATTTGGAGTTCTAAAATTGGAGATATCGCGGATTTAAAATCAGCAATTTTTCAGAATTTCGGTGACGGCCGCAGAAATTGCAGCGAGAAAATATTTTGACCGAGTGCCCTGATTTCTATCCCGCTTCCGTGGGTAAAGAGCAGAGTGGTTGTTCCGGTTCTGGAAACATGCTATAATAGTGATTCTGAGCAATATAGATCCGGTTTTTGAACATTGGGTGGAATTTCTGCCCAAATTTTTTCTGTTGCAGGTTCGGATTTGGGAATCATCCCCATCCGCTTAACTGTGGGAAGTACTTGGGCATAAGCCCTAAAACTCATTGTGAGGAGTACCACAGGAACCCCGAAGTAGCTGGCCCATCGAGAGGACCTGCCAGCGAAAAGGGCAACGACCCCTACCTGATTGACTAGTTCCCACCCGTGAGGTAAACCAAGAGCTGTCGTTTGTGGCAAAGCGGTTATCAGTTTTACCTGAGCCGTGGAGTGAGGGGTACTGCCCCAATACGCAAGCCGTCAGACAGCATTGGTGGCCGAGTGAAACCCCTAAACTGTTAGGAAGCCGCACATACCTGGGGTCCATATCTACTTTCAGTTGAACTATTGTTGATCACTGCTGCGTCGTTTCAGATCCATT
The DNA here is from genome assembly GCA_027924585.1 of Larix kaempferi. Classification (NCBI taxonomy): domain Eukaryota; kingdom Viridiplantae; phylum Streptophyta; class Pinopsida; order Pinales; family Pinaceae; genus Larix; species Larix kaempferi. Next base: position 3,290,790 of record BSBM01000826.1, read on the forward strand.
TGCAAGCCGTTCCAGATTCAGCCATTTTCAATCCATTCGACGTTGTTCAAGATCCCTTTCGAGCCGTAGCCGCTCCAGTCTAAAAAAAAAAAAAAAACCACTTGCAGGAGCAAACACCATGGAGGAAGCACTTGCAGCCATCCAAACCAAACTCCAAGATCTGGATGAAAAATTTCTCAGCCTCCATCTTCAGCATTCAGCCATGAACAATAACCGACAGCTAGAATCTTTTGCAGCCACTGGGTTCTCTTCTTCCAACAATTTTCGTGGGCCGAAGCTTGATTTTCCTCGCTTCAATGGTACTGATCCGACTGGATGGATATACCAAGCAGAACAATATTTCAGTCTGCATAATACTTTTAATGTCCAGAAAGTTCCACTTGCATCCTTTCATTTGGAACAGGAAGCCCTTCAATGGTACCGTTGGTACATCAGAGCTCATCCCGAGCCAAACTGGACAGATTTTTGCCAACTCATTTTGCCACGATTTGGCCCTAGTGCTTTTGATGATTTCACAGGAGCACTCACTAAACTTCACCAAATTGGCACAGTGAGAGAGTATCAGACAGAATTTGAGAAATTGGCCAATCACACAGAAGGATTGTCTGATGAATTCTACAGGAGTTGTTTTATAAGTGGTCTTAAGGATGAAATTCACTCAGAGGTCAAAATGTTTTGTCCCAACACAATGATGGAAGTCCTAGGGTTGGCTAAGCTGGCTGAGGACAAGATTGCAGCTCAACAACACTCCAAACCCACCCTTGTTCCCTTCAGAAATATGGGTTCCCAACGACCTCCCATCACGCCTTCTCCTCAACCAACTCCTATCAAGCATTTGTCTGAAATAGAAATGCAGGCATGCCGAGAAAAAGGGCTTTGCTATAATTGTGATGAGAAATTCATTCGGGGACATAGATGTGTTCAAAAAAAGCTCTATCTCTTAGATGTGGATTCTACGCCTGCCTTAGAACTTGGTGAAGCAGCTACAGATACAGTGGATGATCAGATCGACATTCAACACCCGCCTGTTGACACCCCATTTCAGGACGACCCACCTAAGATCTCTCTCCATGCTGTAACCAGCGTCACCACCCCACAAACAATGCAGGTCAGGGGATACTTCAAGAAGCTCCCTCTTACCATACTCATTGATTCTGGTAGCACTCATAACTTCATTGACCCTCAGATTGCCAAACAGGCTGATTGTTTTGTCCATCCTTGCTCCAGCTTTAAAGTCATGGTTTCCAATGGGGGCACCTTACCTTGCAAGGGGAAGTGTCACAATGTGCGTATCTCTATGGAAGATTATAACCTACGCTCTGACATGTTTTCCTTGCCCTTAGGCGGATGTGATGTGGTTTTGGGCGTTCAATGGTTATGCACACTTGGCCCCATCTTATGGGATTTTGCTAAACTTTGGATGCAGTCTAAAGTCAACGGGGCACAACACAAATTTATGGGATTACAACCAGGGTCTCTCTGCATCATCAGTTCACATCGCCTGGAAAAACTCCTTAAGAAGAATTCACATGGTGTCATCGCTCAGCTCAATTCCATTCAGATGCACCCATCAACAGTCTCCACTACTTCCTTGGATAGATATGCAGGTATCCTTATTGAACCAATGCGCTTGCTACCTTCACGAGACCTTTCCGGTAAGAATTTAGCCACATCTACCTCTCAGCAGGAAATGATGGCTATTTTGCATGCAAGACAGAGGTGGCAGCCATACCTATTAGGGAATTATTTCTACATCAAGACTGATCTCCCGAGTCTGGAAAATTTTCTGGAACAACGGGTCTCCTCCCCAACACACCTGAAATGGGTTATCCACCTCATGGGTTATCCCTATGTGATCACTTACAAGAAGGGTAAGGACAATATGGTGGAAGATGCTCCTTCTTGCACAATTGATGACCCAGTTTCTCTTACAACTCTTTCTCTGCTTGTTCCAAATTGGGTGCAATATGTTCAATAGGGCTCTCTCTTCTATGACCTCCATGCTTCTTCATCAACAGGGCACTCTGGGTTCCGCAACAGGTATGACCAAGAACAATGTAACTTCTTTTGGCAGGGACTAAAAATGACAATTCAACAGATGGTGGCTGACGATGATACTTTCCAAGTCAACAAGGGTGAAACGACACTCCTTTCGGGATTGCTCAAACCCTTGCCCATCCCTAAACAGCTTTGGCCAACTATTTCTATGGATTTCCTAGCAGCGCTCTGGTGGTACAATACCACATCTCACAGAACACCATATGAAGTGGTCTATGGACAAACACCGCCAGTTCTTCTTCCATACACCCTTAACAGCTCCCCAGTTCAGGCAATTGACTCGGTTCTTCGAAACCGCAATCAAATTCTTCTCATTCTGCAGGACAATCTTCACATGGCCAGAATTCACCTGCATCAACAAGCCGATCAGCACCGTTCTGAGCGCATTTTCCACGCAGCTGACAAGGTTCTTCTTCATCTACAGCCTTCCAAGCAATCCTCCTTGACACTCCAAAGGCGTCAGTGGCCTGAAATGCAACCCGAGGATGCTACCGGGGAACCACTCCTTCAGCTTCTGCAGCAATTTCTCCAACCAAAGCTTTGAAGACAAAGCTTTTTCTAAGGGAGAGGGGATGTTAGGAACCTATGTAAACCCTTCTCTTTACTATGTTAGTATATTGTTATTGGACGCATATGCTTTGTAAGTCGTCCCGTAGTATTTGTTGATCCGTAGTTTATATTAGCCCATAGTATTGACCCATAGTATTGGACGCATATGCTTTGTAAGTCGTCCCGTAGTATTATATGTCCCATGGTTTTGACTCATGGTATTGGGCATAGACTTAGTATATAAGTGTGTGTTGAGTTCATTGAAGGCACCGTGAAGTTAATTGTATTGAGCTTGCTCAAAGGAGGTTGCCCCCTCGAAGTGGCCCGTGATCAATATAAAAGTGATTCTGTTCTATTATTTCTGCTATTTCGCATATTCTTAGTAATTAATTGTTGCAGGTGCATCTCATACATTTATATATCCAAATCACTTGTTCCTCTCAATAATGACTACATAACCTCTTTATATACTTATACACTCATTGTACCTATGGACCCTTGATTAGAGAAACCATTGATACTTATAGATTTACCCTAGTACATAAACTTTAATGGCATATTCCCCCCTCCTAGGGTGATATCATATACATTTAACCCCATGTATGCTCCATTGGGTCTTAACACAACCCATCATACATTTTTTTCTCTTCCAACAAATATTACATAGTGATTCTATGGGTTGTGAAATGTAGGATTCTTAAATGACACACTAATGTATTCATCTTTTCCAAACAAAAAGGTATCTTTCCTAAAAACATAGCACACGTCATGTTTTCATCTTTATTTCGGGTTAAGCATTATTGCTTGAAAGCACGACGTTATCCACATCTATAGCACTTAAAACTAGCACAACCCCATGATTTAGGGTTCTATTCTCTTTGAGTGTTTCCATAGAAATGGAAACACCAATGGTCACTTATTTTCGTTTCACAATAGCATGGTGCTTCCAAAATACCTTTTCCCCTACCAACATTCATGAACCAAGAAAATAAGGATACACAACACTTCCCATACGATTGACAAGCTATTACATTTCATCCCTGATCAATATTGGCACTATTCTTATCCCACATTCACTTCACAAGCTCATGAGCCTTCTTGAAGCACCTCATAAATTCATAGATACAATCCTCTCGCATTATGCTTATGGGATGAGTCCTGCAACAATTATATGTTTAGTTGTGATCAACAAATACATTATGATTTTCAGTACACGCGCCTTCTTCAACTTTCTTATGATCCACTAACTTATTATTTCCGCAACAACTCAATGTTTCTAGCATAACTATTCATTCTTTGCAAACATAGCCTTTAGTTATAGCGAGATCCACCTCTTTTTGTAGCTACATCCTCAGGCTCACAATCTATGTATGATATTGATTTTAAACTGAGACGAACTTATAGAGCATAAGATATTATTTATCCTAGAGTTTTAAGTTACTTGTAATCTTAAGAAAAATAAAAAGCTATAAGAAGAGCAATTACCTCATCAATGAAAATTTCGATCTATTTTATATTTTCTATCATGATTGTCTATTAAATTTATTTGATACTAGATTTAATAGTTTTTTTCTTTTTTATAATGAAAATTAAAATATTATGAAGTCATTAACACCAATCAAATATCATTTACAACTTATTTTTAGTATGAAATACTTAAATAGAGAAGAATAAACACAATGAACATCAATTAACAACAAATTAAATGCCACACCCACTTTCTTATAAGTAAACTATTGTATGCCATAAAATACATAATTCCTAATTCATTTAAATTCTAAAATATAAACCCTGTAGGATATAATTCTAGATTTCAGCTTGTGTTTACATGCCAAAGAGGGTAGCAAAAAATTGCAATTTAATTAATTTGATCGTGTCCGATTTTGATCAAACTCCAATTAATATAATATAAATATATAATGATGTCCTGGAAGTTTGATTCCGAATCAGTACTTAGATTTAAAAGATGGATGTGAATGGGTTTTGAAGTATATTTTGTTAGATTTAAACGACACGCTGCTGGTGATCCAACGCGATTGAAGAATATTTAAAAGTCTACTTCCTATCGCATTGCTTTTCTTGATTCTCAGAGTAAACAAAATGAAAAGAATCAATCTTAACAGGACATACCAGACGTCATTGTCTTGGCCATGACCTATTATTCTTCGGTTGATTCTGTTATGGTGGTGTAGTACCTGTAGTACGAGCATATAATAGGATAGTACCGGCATATAACACTCGGGAATTCACTGAGCTGCTTATCGTTTGCCATTACAATACCGTAACATCTCCAAAAGAAAATGCCGTTTACATGGTGCATAGAACTTTCCTCGCAGGTATATTGTTGTGGAATGTAGAAAGCCGATTTATAAATACTACGCAGGGCATCTCAGTCACATTTCAGGATAGGATTGGACATTGAACGTTGTCGACATTTCTGTAAACAAAGGAAAAGAAGATAAGGAGGTCCTTCTTACATCTCAGGCCAATCCACTCTTTCCTATAAATTCGATCTGAGCGAGGCAGAATATGCTTACATGACCTTGACTTTCAGAACCTTTTTTCATCTTCAAATCGATTCTTTCACTGTTATGACTAAATACTAGATGTCACAGTATTATGACCCAAATACTAGACGCAATATTGTATTGTCATAACTTTTACCTGTTTTTATGACAAACAATATTTAGCTTATCGCATATTATTTAATGCTTAAGATCCAACGATCAACAAACCTGTTACAGTTACATTAAATAACCTACAACAAGCCACCTGTTTTTATTCCTTAAGTCACCTGAATACGGGCGTATAAATCAATTTTATCTCGACATACCATACGTCATGGTATTGCACATGACCTATTTTTCTTCTGTCCAGTCCTTTCCTATAGTGCGGTCCTTGTCGTACGGGCATATAAATCAACTTTTACACGACATACAAGACGTCACAGTATTGCCACGACCTATTTTTCTTCAGTCCAGTCCATTACCACTGGTCCTGACTACAGGCATATAGTGGACTAGTAGTGGAATATACTTAAAATCTTACACTTTGACCCATTAAACTATACTACTGTAGAATGAGTTACTTAAAATTAAGAGGAAAACAAACACCGAAGAATGTGTTACCGAAAACAAAACTAAAAGAAAAAAACAAATGCAGATCTTTCTGGATAAAGAATATCTTACCAGGAGCAGTATATAAAAAAATCAGAAAAAAATTCTATTCCGAGCCCTTGAAATTGAAAAAATTATTCCAAGCTTTCAGGGAGGTGCTTATTGTTTGCCATTACAATACTGTAACATCTCCTAAAAATAGGCGTTTACATGGTACACAGAACTTTCCTCGCTTGTCTATCTTTGTGGAAAAGAAAACAATCATGGATAAAGAGTAGGTAGGTCATCTGATCAGTCACTGCACGGTGTGGGGGCCTTTCTCTAAAGAAAATTAGATAAGATCGGGAGGTCCTGGTAGCATCAGAGTCAATCATGCGTTTCGTCGAATAAATTCTCTCGAGGCAAAACAGAATATACCTACATGAGAAACGCTTGTCGTGTTCAGTTCGATTCCTTAGTCTCGAAGTGCCCTTATAAAATCGATTTTTTGCGCTCAGTATTGCTTCTGGTAATAGGCTGCCAAGACAGATATAAATTATAATTACTTGTTTAACGTTGTGTTCTCTTATACAGTTCGGTGAACAGCTATGTACGTTAATTCCCACAAGGGTCTGATGTTGGAAATTAATTACCAGTCCTACATGAACTGAAGGACCACACTAATTACCAGGAAATTAATTATGTAAGGACCACACTAACAGCAAAGTAACTAGCTTGCAGATGATAAACTCCGATAGGATCACCTTATAAGTGTATGGTAAGAATTGATACAGGTGGCAAAATGGTTTAGTGGTGGATTCGATAGAGGGAATATGCTACACTAGAGCTAGATGGTTGCACTAGTTGAAATTAAGTTGAAACTTTCACATTAATTAGGTAATGATATGATTATTTAATTAGTAACCCTTATTTGTTTCTTAATTCTTGCAAACAAGTTAACAAATTTATTTGCTGCCCTCAAATCACTTGTTACAACTACAACGATGAATATTCTCCACCCTCAAATCTTGTCCATAAAATACATAATCTTAAATAAAAGCATGCAATGCACAGCCTTGTATCAAAATAAGTATTTCTAGTATGAACTTCAGGTGACTTGAGTTAAGTGTTTGATGTTAAAAATTAATTACTTCACCGCGTAACTTTTGGCCGCAGAAATTTTGAAGATTCAATCATTACCACACACCTTAACGGTGGAATTTTGAAGAGGTGTTCATTGATCAGTTTCATCCTACCTATTGAATGTCAAAAGGGGCAGCATGTTATATTGATTTTTGAAGTTACATCGGCCTTTCAGTCTATCAAACTTCAAAGCGACAAAATAACTTTACTGAAGAGTTAAATTATGTTTTAGATATAGTGAGGGGTCAAATTAAATTTAATGGCGTATTACCTTCATAGAGTATATATATTTATGTAATATTGATTTTGTAATAATGTGGGTAATGCTAATTCTAATTCAAAGGTTAAAACAAAGTTTTTACTATGTGTTTTTTATTCGATAAATCTCCTTCTTTCTTCCTCTTCTGGCCTTCTTTCTTTCTTCCTCTAGTTCTTGACGATAATCTAACCACTCTTCCTTAGTAACTCTGTGTTTGTTGATTCAATAAATCTCCTCAGCACCCACAACAATTCCCTTATCTTCAAGAGGTCTCTTCTCCAGAATGGGAGTTGAAGGTCCCGTTGCGTTCTCCATGGTTGATGTAGACGTTTCAAGCTTTGGGAGAATGGAGCCTCCTCTTCCTGAAGATGTTCACAATATTCTGGTAGAGGAATCAGCTTTGGCGATCAATTCATCAATGAATGTATGTATTCCTAAAACCTGGTTACTACTAAGACCTCTTCCACCTGCAAGATTAGTATTTTTTGGGGGTTCCCAAATTGTTCTTCTTGTATTCATGCAAGATTCAAATATTTCATAGCTAATGAAATCAACTTAATCAACTGCCATCTATGTCTATCAATTACCTACCCAGCAACGACGCCAAAATGTTGGTCACCCTATATGCTCACTAATTACAGTTAACAAACAGAGTGCTCAATATAAATTTTCAACCGAGGAAAGTCTAATTGTTTCAAAGGTAACCAAGCAAAGTATATGCATAAACACTTTGGTAGCTGACTAAATAAATAAAGAATGTTCATCCTAGCAAAATGCCAAGCCAACTCAACTCACTATGAAAGCAAATCTAAATTATCAATCTTAGAGCTCAACGGATTCCTATTTTCTCACAACATCAATCCTATCAGAATTGATCTCATAATGAATTAACTAGAATTGCTTTTGCAAGAAGTTAAATCCTAAAAGTATCACAATTCAAACCATGGGCTATCTAATTCAGCAAGTTCTAAGAAAGATAAATAACAGTAATGTGCAAGACCTGAGCTTGACTGTAACAACAAATATTAATTAGCACACTTGCATAGGAAAGGAAACTATTCTACACGGTTGATTGTTCACACCACACGGTTGCAGTAAACCAAACGAAAAACTAGAATTATGCGATTATGCAATTAAATACTGTTGCAACAATCTGAAACGCTACCTACTGTAACTCCACATTAACCAAAATAAATTCAAACTAAACATCTACTTAACTCAACAATCTCTATGAGAAGGCGGGCCCTGGCCTTCTAACGGAGATGCCGTTAAAATCTAATAAGATCTAAATCACAGAAAGATTGAGAATTGCTACTCCTTTCATTAAATAATGAAAATACAGTGTTACAATATCCTTCTACTAAAATCTTTCTTTCAAAATGCCAACCCATGTCTCGATTGGCCTTTCCATACTTATACAAAGATGATATAGTTCATATCCACTAAATTTGGGCAACCATGAAGATCTACGGTCTTCAAGCTACCAAATCTAAACAGGAATAGTTACAGCCATTATTACATTAAATGTGGTGTGTTCATGATCATGCATGTGCTTTTAATCCAAACTATCACAGAGCGAATCGATCCCAACAGATGAGGAGGGAAGATGCTTGGATTGTTTCAGCATGAGTCTCTGCTGGCCACGTGGAAAGACTCCCATGCTGTTTCATCAATGTCTTAAATCGGCTCGTGAAAATGGGCAGCTGACTTCAAGTATTCTTTACTCCGCAAGTTTCAGCTAGTTGCTACACCTCGAATCTTTTGAGGTTCTGAACTTATCTTATCAAATCAATACGAGTCAGTGCAATTCAAAGGTAAAGCCCATAACCATAGACAATACTAAGCATTAATGAAGCAAAGAAATAATAGATTACACCTGATAAAATCCATGCTTGGCTTGGGAAGATATGTGTCTAAGTTGTAGGAGAATAGGGGAAAATAGGGGGGAAATGTATTAATGAATATAGTAAAAAAGGGTCTATTTTGGCACCCAACAAATGGAAAGGGAAAGAGGGTCATAATTTCTCGAGCGTAATAGTACTTGGGATAAGATTCCCCTTCATGTACAATATCCCTCTCTTTTATAGGGGAAGAAGAAGGTTGGGTCGAGGAGGGAGTAGTTGTAATCGAGGAGGAGGTTTCCAAAACCACCAAAACTACCCCAAATTCAATATTTTTTATATTTTTTGGATTTTTTAAAGGCACGCGCTAGTGGAAAAGGGGTAAGGTATGCACCACATATAGGTTATCCATGTGCAACAAGTGCATGGGTATACGAATAGGAAAAGAAATCCATTTTGAGGTATTTTAGGGGGTTTTTTGGTCTCCAAATATAGTCAGAAGATCCCTAACTATTGGATAAACCATGAATAAGGGTCTTTGCACGAATTTGAGGGACCCTTAAGGTGCAATTATGCATTCACAAAATGCGCTAGAATTTAGAAAATTGAGAACACGTGCGCATTTATTAGAACTAGGCATGGGCGGAATCCGACCCTGCCATATCAATTAACATGTAGGATAGGATTCAAAAATGCGCATGTTGGTTGTGGGGCCTGATCATCCAGTCTCATAGATGATGTTTTTTCAGCCGTGTTGTACCCTAGGTTTGGTTATGATCTCGTCACGCACCCCAGTGGGTCCGGGGGCCAATAGGCCCCCGTAGGAAATTTTTGGGCTATTTCACCAACAGATTACGGGCCCATGGTTTTGGGTAACCCATGGTATTTTACCTTTGTATTTTCCCTTTATAAAAAATACATTGTAATACAGTTAGGGTTGATGTCACTACTACAAAATGAGAGATATATGACCAAAAAAACGACCAAAATCCGCATATAAATGACCAAAAAAATGACCAAAATCCGCATATAAATGACCACTTTTGAGTTGGTGGCTAGTAGCAAATTAGCGGTCATTTATCACGCGACAAGAAATGTGGTCATATTTAGCTTGGTCATTTATATCTTATCTTGTGGTCATATATTTGGTCATTAATTATTGCAATTAATGACCACATTTTTTTCACGTGATAAATGACTGCTAATTTGCTACCAGCGATCGCCAACTCAAAAGTGGTCATTTATATGCATATTTTGGTCATTCTTTTAGTCACTTATCTCTCATGTTGTACTGGTGGTCATCTATATGCAAATTGTGGTCATTTCTTTAGTCATTTATCTATTTTTAATGGTTTCATAATATATATAGGGCACAGAGGAATCGAACCACCAACCTCCTTCCTATAAGGCAGGTACTCTACCATTGAGCTAGCACCCTTAAATAAAATTCCTTATGGATTGATATGAGAATAAAATTTCCAACTAAAGAAATGCCCACAACCATGAAGAAAAATGCTCGCAGCCATGATGAAAAATGCCCACCAGCTTATGGATAAGATGCCCGCCAATAGTGTTAAAAGATGCTCGCAGGAATATGTAAGGAGTGGGATATTAACATTGGACACACCAAGCCGAAGTCTGCATGTAAATACAAAGTTATGAATAACTGAAAATAAGCAGAGGTGCCAATCTATCTGAAAATTAATTTTTCTCTTTATTTTGATGATTAACTGGCATTTAGAGCGCTTTTCTCTCATTCATTTACTGGTAAAATTGTTACATGTGGGAATTTCTATCGTAAAAAATCAATAAACTATTTTTGTATCCCTTTGGTAGCTTAATTGCAAGCCAATGATCATTCTTTGTAATGTTATATGGGTTTATATTGCAAATTTATAAGCTGGACAACAGTATTCAAAGATTAGGGACACCCCCCTGAGGTTGGCATGCACCAACCCAAACGAAGAGGAGGTTCATCGATGACAAAGTGGGTGAATTTTCTTATAAATTGTACTAATTTCCATTGCTGACTTTCAGAGGTCTAGATCGTCATTAAAAGTGCGGAAATTAGTGCAAACAAGCAGTAGGAGTGGGAGGGACTTCCCACTCAACATAGTGTCTGAGTATAATATAAAAACATTTTGTTTAGGAAACTACCATCAACATACCTGAAAGTCATTATATTCAAATTTATTAATGTTTTCACGCCAGAATGCTGGATCCTTATGCATTGGGGACCAATCAATATTTCCTAGGAGAACTTCATGTTTATACTTGTCAAAAGAGCTTAGCCTTTTAATGTTATCTTTCAACCCTTCTTCCAAAGAATTCAATGCTTCTACTAGATCCTATACGAATAAATGGAGAAAATGATTAGCATTTCAAGATCCTCAAAAGAATTAGTCATCTGTAACACCAAAAGAAATTTTAAAATAATGACGCTTATGGCCACTCAAATGAGAAACCGATTGCCAACCTCATCACTCCAGGCTTGGGATTTTAAGTTTTGCACAATTTGTGGCAACCCAAGATCCACCATCTCACTTGCAAATGTCCCTTTGAAAAGAAAGTTTTTTAGTGTTAAAACAACAACCCTTACGACTTGGGAGCATTCACCAAAGACAAAAAAAAAATTAGAGGTTCATGAATACAAAAGATCTACCTCAATCTCAAATATAACACACATAGACTCTAGAGGTAACAACACAAACAAATTGGTAATTACCTTTTCCTTTGTGGAATACTTAACAACCTCCACCAGACGGGTTAAAGTGTGAGTTACAGCTAGGGCATCCACAGCAACATCATAATATGAAATAAGCCATATGTAGAGAGAGGTCTCATAAAGGAGCTACAGGACAAAGTTAAAAGTCATACTTCAGTTACTGTTATGGGAAATTTTCGTTTTTAAAAGGAATGTTTCAAGGTTAAAGATATCACATTTATCTAAACAGAGTAAAATATTATCTAGCAAAATGCAGATGATGGGTTAAAGTGTGAGCAGCAACTAGGGCATCCACAGCAGCATCATAATATGAAAGAAGCCATATGCAGAGAGAGGTCTCATAATGGAGCTACAAGACGAAGTTAAAAGTAATACTTCAGTTACTTTTATGGCAAATTTTCATTTTTAAAAAGAATGTTTCAAGGGTAAAGATATCACATTTATCTAAATAGAGTAAAAAATTATCTAGAAAAATAAAGATGATCTTAAGGTTTCCATCTAAATTATAAATCCTCTCACATTGTGTGCTCCCATCACCAGATTACCATTTTGTTTTCAACTTAGTATGTTTTATTGTATTACTCTTTATTTGGTAGTTAGCTTGGAGATACCTCAAATATTCTGCATGTACTATATAAAATCACAAACATTTATTATAAATCCAATGACTAATTCCATATGTTCATAGAAATTAGAATAGTTAATTTTCTTCTCTTTCTACCAAAACAAAGAAACACTATTATGAGATATGCCACATAGGTTGGGACGCTCACAATCTATCATAATATAATCTATCATAATAGTCAATATCGTTTAGGAGGGTAAGAGAAATTGTAATAGGTGTATCAAAGCGTGATGTTACATACCTATTCCTTTCATGTTGTCAAAAAAGTGCATGGTTACATTGACTAAATCAGTTTAAGTTTTAAAGAATACTTACCTACAGGAACATCAAAAATACTTTAAAAAGGAGGTTTTAGACAAGTGCAAAGAGAATCAAAATAATTATTCAAAAAGATAAATAAGCCTGAATTATGTACTGAGCATTTTTGTTATGTATAGTTTACAATGAAACCAGAATGAGTATCAATGTCTAAGCCTTGTAAGAGATGCAGGTGGATCACTGGCTACCTTTCCTTGCTGTTAACATTATAAAATTTATCCATATGTTAAAGAAGTATTTTCTTGCATGCCTTGGCATATGTTAAAGAAGTATTTTCTTGCATGCCTTGGCTATTGAGAAGAGATTACTCACGAAGTGACGTTTCCCCATATTATTTCTATAAATGCATGCCTCCTTGGTTGGACATATGTGACAGTTTCACAGAAAAGAAAGAAAATAAAATATGTGACAGTTTGACAGAAAAGAAAGAAAATAATTTAAATATGCATGAGTGACCAAAGCAGCTGATGGAACTAGTAGAGTGTATCATAGTGACCTTGATATCCTGCTATTGGAGACATTTCCCCTCTTGATTTGATATTCAGATTTCTGATATGATTATAGTTTGGAAGTAAAGCCCAAGTTTTAATTGCAACCTTTGACTAAATTCAGGTAAAAAAATAGACATATTCTTCCAACATCTTAAGTTGTACTGATTCTTGAGTCCTGACTTAGTCACATTTTTCTAGGGCTTCAAGAAAGTATAGGTGTTTAGTTTTTAGTTGCTAATTGTCCAGAATTACTGAGATATTAATTTCCTTTATCTCACATTTTTAAAATAATGAAGCTTATGGCCACTCAAAAGAGAAACTGATTTCCAACCTCATAACTCCAGGCTTGGGTATGAATAGTACTTTCGTGAAGTACTGCAAGTAGGCAATTACAATTCTATTTTTCACTTTGAATTTATAGATATTTATAGAAAGATGGAAGTGTGGATGATGGAACATTGATTTTTGAAGCCAAGCTAGGCCGAATTGATTAGCCATTGACTAAGGTTTCATCATCTCGATTCTGTGAGAAGGATGCTCACATTTTCATTTACTATTGGAGTCTGATGCAGAAACATCCCTGGTTGCTGGCTATCCTACACAACCAAAAAAAATCCGATTGCAACTATGTCTGATTTTATTTGTTTGTGGTTAATTTTCCCCATCTAAACAGTCTCCATGCAAAGAAGATATTGTTTGCTTTTTACAAAGTCAAAAAGCAGCTGCCAATTTCAGGAAAGATGGCTGCTAGGTGGTTAATGACGTCTCCCACGGTTGATACGCCACTGGAAAAGAGGATAAGACAAAAGCAGCCACCAATTCCACGAGGGCAAATTTCTGTCCATACATTCCCTTTAATGAGTGAGACAAAAAATTAAATATAGATGGGTAGGTGGTTGATGAGTATTTTGTGACCATCTAAATTTGCTGAAATAATCAAAAAGAGGGAGAGATCATGGCCCTGGATAGGGGGAGCATGGTTGAGTAAATAGAAAAGACACCAATTTGCTGGGTATGGATGTCTGCATGAGAGAATGTTGTTTTCTGCGTGCTGGTCAGAGCTGCATCCATCTGTCTGAGCCTGAGGCACCAATCAAGAGAGGAATCAGGCTATTGTTCATCAACTGCTATGTGAGAGCAGCTGGTTGTGTAATTTAAATTTCATATTGCAAATAAAAGTACTGTCTTATTGCAAATCAGATTTCCATTGCTGTTGTTGAATCCAGTTCTTGTGGTTTTTTCCTTCCCTGAGAGTTAATATTTCTTTTCTAGTGTAGGGTATACTAATAATCACTCCCATATTTTCTTGAGCCTCTGATTTTGGTGGATCTTATGTATAAGCATTTGTGGGCAGAACTGTGCCTCTGATTTTAGTGGCTGCTAAGTATTAAATTGTAGGCAGAAAACCCTAGGTTAACTGTTTACTTCAGTTAAATACTACCAAACAGAAACAAATATATGGTCCTCATGAGAGAAGCCATTTATTTAGAAACAGAAGCAGCTTGCAGTTGCATGCAACTATATCATATCTATGTTACCAGAAAAAAGAAACGGGAAATGGGACTAGAAATGAGAACCATAAGAGAAACTAAGTTTGCAGGTTTCACATACAAGAAACGAGAAGAGATGGGAGATAACCTTTGGTGTGCCACTTTTTATTTCTTTGACAAATTTAATGAAAGAAAAGCATTCATGAAGAAGCAATATATATAAGAGTGAAAATCTTCATACCTTGGCTTCCCCTCAAGACCGAACTATACATCATGGTGTATGTATGAATGAAGAAGTAGTTTATATAAGAAGAAATATTATCATGAAATACAAACAATGAGGATAAACGAAAGTTCAGAGAAATATAGAATAAGTGTTGTGGGCTAAAGGTCGATCTTTAATATTACAAAATTCATGTGTGTTGCACGTAAGGCTTTAACTCGTCTGGTTGAATGAGAATATTATGATCACTGTTATAATCATAATTTTGTAATTGAAAGATGCAACCAATACACATATAATAATAAAATCAAAGCATCGAAAAACAAATGTAACTAGTAAGGCGCGAGATGCATACAATTACTATAATGTTTCCATGTACAATTAGTTTCCTGTTGAATAAATATTTATTTTTCTTTTTGAAATTATTTTCTTTATCAAGAATCTTTTGTTTTAATATGTTTTACATCGAATGATGTAGATAAACTGATGGAATCATGTTAACGGATTCTTAACTCCAATAAGAATCTTATTCAAATACATGCCTAAATCTATGCAACGACATCCCTGGATTTGAGGAGCTGTCTTAAACTACAATTCATCAATTTGGGTTTCAAATCCAAATGTGGGTTCTCAAACAGAGGTGACGATTGTCAGACCCAATTGAAGAAAGCAAGGGAGCAATGGAGATGCATGGTGAGCGAACACTACTGAGCATGAAAACAGATAAGCCTGCGAAGATTTTTAGATGGAAGTTTGAAAGAAAACTGATCAAAGACAAAAAAAAACTGACCCAAAACGAGAGGAAACAAGAAGTTGTTTTTGGAGAAACCATCATGAGAAACGATGCATTTCTTTAGAAGCTGTTTTTGGTAGAAAACACCGATTTCTGCCCCCCATCTCCATTTCTACCTCGCTTTTTCTCAAAAACATCAGAAATATTCAAGCACGAATAATAAAATCGACGGAAGATGCACAAATAAAATAGAAGGAAAGAGGCAAATTAAAGAAGAAGAGCTGTGCTTAAAGAACTTTCCCTCGCATCATCGTTGAGTGAGTCTCCCAACTATTCCTCACAGTATGAATAAAGTCCTAAAATAAGTACCTTTCCTCGATCTTTGGTAAAATGTATACCGGAGGATGTGTATAGCATATTTGTTCCTACATTGAAAGATACTGTGGCTGTATTGGACTCTTATATTTGAGATCCCGAAGCTAAACAAGTCACAAGGAAAGTCACCAAGAGACTCAATAAAAGTTGATGATGAAGTAGAAAACATAACTCTCGTCCCTTTTCTGGGAACATAATCATATAATAAGCTTGTGTTTTTCAATACAATGCTCATTTTCCCTGTAAAGGGGCATGTAGGACATAAAGGAGAGTACTAATGTGGATTGAAATCGCAGCATAGAGATGTTCCATTGTAATAGTAACACTTGCAATTATTAAGGAGACATTGATAACAACCACAAGCCAAAGAGGTTCTACCATATATAACACCTAAATCCATTTTGCATAGTAAAAGACAATTTATATTCTGAAAACGAGCCATGGGACACCTAAAGTTCTCGGATGCATTACATATTACAGAAACTAGCCCACCCCCTGTCCTTCTCAAGGCCTGCTATTTTCTTCCCAACAGGCTTGGGATAGAGGTGGGCAGGGAGAAGTTACACACCCTTAATCAAGATTCAAATATTACATACTGGACTCAATACCTCGACCAGGTTCTACCACATTGATCAAGTTCCAAACCTCCTGAACCCATGAGTTTCAATCCCACTCGGACAAAAAATTGGGTAATTTCTGTTAAAATAAAAGTTCTCGGTTGCATTTAGAGGGACATTTCAATGAGCTACTCGATCAACCGAAAAGTTAAACTTTGCGAATTTTTCTTTGCCTGGCATATGAATTCTAGAGTAAGAATTGTGGTTTTTGCACATATTTGGACAGACGATTCCATATACTATACTGTAAAATTTAAATTTCTGAACTATATAAACAGTACTTTCGTGAAGTACTACAAGTAGGCAATTACAGTTCGATTTTTTCACTTTGAATTTATAGATATTTTGCGCTTGTAGACTTGGGTATGAACCATAGGGGTTACAAATTACAAGCTAGAACAATGACTAAAAACCATGCACCTAGCATGGTTTCTAAATCTAAAAATCAAGCAATTTTGTTTATATACTAACCTATTAAGAATAGGTGCAGTTATATATTCTTCCACCAGGGATCTTTAGCAGTAAGTCTCTGCATTAGGTTAGATAGTTGATATTTCCATCCAATGAGGACAAAACTTTGTTGCTGGATGTGCAATTGCAATCTTGCGCTTTAATGAGGTAGGGATGGATTTGTACACTCTTGGAAACAAAAACACTCAGTCACGGGGCCTTTTACCTCTTAGAAACTGAAACTGAGAAATCCTCTTAAAGTTTCCTAGATGCATATATTTTCTCCAGATAAACATAAAATGTCACCTAAATTTTTCTAAATAGAGAGAGAAGTTACTCAAAGGAGATGAGAGGACTATACAGGTTTTATTCGATGGTTCAGACAGACATTAACAAGATTTAAACAAACTACAAAAATAACTGAGAACACGTTTAGGGATTTGACTAAGTACAGACATTTTGTATAGTATTTATGCCACTGAGTGCCAAAGCCATCTGAATGGAAGAATATTGTCAAATAAATTTTCCTGTGTTGCAGCACATATATACAAGAAGGATAATTATTCGATATGAACATTGATATGATAATGTTTATTACCTGAACCCTGTCGACTCTTCCGTATCTACCAAAAAATCGTTCGATCTCTATCTTCCGAATAGCTTACTCTATGTTTCCACGGTATAATGGCTTCATCTTCACTAAGCACCCGATATATTTAAAGAGCATTACTTGGAAACAAAATTAAAAGGATGTAAAAACTAAAAAATAATCATAATAAGTGACTGCACATAAATTTTATTTTATTTGCCCTCTCAATCTGTTTTTTTTATAATTCATGGAGATTAGATCTATTGGAGGACCGCTCATTCACTTTTCACTTTTTTTGAGTTTGCCTCTATCTATTACATTTCTTTTGTTTATATTCTTCTTTTTCTTAATTTGTTAATACTAGTTACATCATATATTAATTATATAAATATATATATATATATATATATATAATAACTATACAAAATATTAATATTATATATGGGTGAAAAGATACAAGTAAAAAAGGTTTTTGATAATTTATTTAATTTATATGTGAAAGGAGAAGGGGTTAGCTCATATTATGGGGGTATTTTTATTATTATTATTATTCAAGGAGATGGAAACAAATGGATTTTTACAAAAATGGAGGAATTATTTTTTCATCAAAATGGAGGATATTGACTATTTCTTGTAAGGGAGGGACCCACAGGGACTTTAAATATTTTTGAACTCAGGTGCAAAGAGAACCATGGTGAGTGAATGCATATAGAGAATTATTAATGGAGGTTTTGAAAATGACAATTTTTAGCTACCATGACACAAAATACATGAACATGTCGAAACGTTAACAGACTGCCGACATGGTCAAATGACGTTGGTTTTGTTGAAACAAAATATGAACACAATCAGTACAACAAGCTGAACGGAGTGACACTAACTTCAAGACATGACAATTCCAAAAAGGGAAGACGACAAATATCTAAGACTCAACTCAACCACATGTACTAGAAGAACTCATCTATCACTTGATAAACTATATGCAAGACATGATGTATTATCTAGATATCAACTCACCACACCCAAGGCACTAATTAGTAGAGAAACCACTAAATGAGCATCTCAATGATTCTCCTATCATCTAACACAATAGGTATCGGGATGGCCTCAAAGAAATGATCCCTTAGAAGACATGTATTGAAAAATAATCCAAGTTGTATACTATTAATGTTACAATTTACTAAATTTTAACACTATAGATGGATTCAGAGACCCCGAATCCATCTGCAGTGTTAAAATTTAGTAAATTGTACAAATTCATTATCAAAATTATAATTTTTCATTGTTGGAATGACACAACTAAAAATGACCAATTGTTATGTGGTCATTTTTAGTTTAATTCTTATCTCCTAACCAAATTGGTCATTTTTAGTTTAGTTCTTATCCCATGACCAAATTGGTCATTTTTAGTTAGTTCACTTAAAATTTCTCAATTTTGGTCATTTATCTTGGTCATTTTTAGTTAGTTCACTTAAAATTTCTCAATTTTGGTCATTTATCCCTTGAAAAAGATGTGGTGACCAAATTTTTTGGTCACCTAGTCACTTATCTCTCATTTTGTACTAGTGTGTATTAGGTATTATGCATTTTAAAGATCTCTGAGATCGTGAAGAGAGATTGTGAGACAATGAAGAGGAAGTGCATGGGATATGCTGTAGGTTGTAACTCTTCATTTGCGGGATGGTATAATAATAAGGACTTGCAATTTCAGTGTGGACATAGCCCAGCTTGGGTGAACCACGATATATTGGTGTCTCTCTTGTAACTCGTCTGTGTTATTATATTTGCATTTCTGTTTATTTTTATTGCTCTGCAATTCTGGTTTTCTAACAGCACATGTGTTATTGTAATCATCAAAACCTTATTCAATATTTTATTTAATAGTTTCTATGGGTTAGGAGGTTAAATAGGGATTTGGTGTTAGGGGCTTAGGGATTAGAGATGGGGGTGGTTAGTGGTAGGGGAAGGGAGATTAAGAGAGAGTGAGAGGGGGGAGAGAGAGAGAGGTGTAGAAGCAAGGAAGAGAGAGTGAGAGAGGGGGGGTTAGTTAGGGGTAAGGGGCTAGGAGGGGGGTTAGCGAGGGGGAGAGAGAGAGAGAGAGAGAGAGAGAGACTGAGAGAGGGGGTTAGTAATGGTTTAGGGGGGGGAAAGGAGGGGGAGAGAGAGAGAGAGGAGAGGGTGTTACTTGTAGGGAGTGAGAAAGAGAGATGGGAGGTGTGGTTAGAGGTACTACCATCAACTTAAAACACAAATCATCTATAAATTAGGAAATGCTATATTTTTCAAGTTCTAAAACCAAAATGGATGAATGAAAAATTAATTACGTTTAATTCAGAAATAACAAATTGAGAAATAAAAAAACCATGAACCTGATAGCACAATTCACACATGGAATCTCCTTTTTTGTGGGACCAACACTCTAGACATTTATGTGGAGAAAAAAACACAGATTGGGATGAAGAATTCAATAATAAACACTCAATAAAGGTAAACCTTCCTTTCTTATCTGTCCCCTAAACCGTAAACCCCTACCTTCAAGGTGCCAGAATAGGCACAGGGATTCTCCATATTTCCTTTGTTGTCCTCTTCCTGACAAATATGGCATTCAACCAGTGTAGCGTCTCTACTCTCCATGGGTGGTTTCTGTTTGAAAACAAAATGATAAACATTACTAAGAACTCAAGCTGCTCTTCAAAACTTAAAAAAAAAAAAAAACTAATATCAAAGAAAAATTCCTAGCTATGCAAATACGAACAAGTTCTCCCTCTTCACCTTTTTCTCTTGGAGTTTATGTTAGGTTCTCTCAGTTTGGTCTGCACTTGCCACTTAGTCTGACAGGAGTTATGGTCATTGGAAAATCTGTTGCAGGTAAGAGTTATACTTAAACTGCTTACTTTGGTTTTAGAACCGGTGCTTATTTTGATTCTGGTTTCGAACCATCTGATTCAACTTTATAGGTGGACTAGAGATCGATCAACCTTTTATGGCCAGCCCACATAAATTTTTTAACCTCCGAAACTAACCCAATAGAGTCACAGGGGTATTATTTCTCAAATTCATTTAAGTGGGTTGAGTGGAGTATTTTTGTCTTTTTAGGACCCGGACCGGCCAGTTGGTCGACCCTTCTTGCACATCATCGATATCTCGGTCCAAAATTTATGTGATTTTAAGCAAAGGAGCATGAGCGCCTTTGAACTAGGAAGAGGTAAAATGATCTAGGTTGAGGGAAATAAATGCTGTATTTTTTCACACAATCTAACGGAAAATGGCGGCGGAATTGTGCGGGATAACTCCCTCCAAACAATAGCCATCATGGATCTACAAAATAGGGTTAAGGGCGGGAAACAAATTTTAAAACAAGTAATAATATTCACTTTACAGAGAGTATAAATTATTGCTACGTGGAAGCTTCTCGTAAATTGAGATCATATTGGAAGCCTCCCCTATTAATTTGTATGATGTTGCAAGGATTTTGTAATGTGACAAGGTTTTTCTCTATGCTCCAAATATGGAATCCATTAGCTAATTAATGTCGTCATTAAATGTAGGGTAAACATCCTTATAATGCCATAAAGGAAAGAGTTCATCTTTTAAAGCATCAATGTACCATATGTTCAACCATCGTCCAAGTGGCTTACGTATGCATCTAGAGTTTAATTTTAATCATTCATATCACATCCAATTGAATTTTTATGGGTCCAATTGAATTTTAATGGAATTTGGGTTCCCATGCTCCTATCAAATTAGGCCCATCACTGAATGAAATGAAGCTAGCTAAGGTGTTGAATTTAAATCATTCATGTCATGTCCAATTGAATTTTAATGGAGTCAGTGAAGCTATCTAATGTAGTCATTGATGGTTACTTTATGGCAGTCAAATTAGGCTCGTGACTAAATGAAGCTATCTAATTCTATGGCAGTCAAATTAGGCCCATCACTAAATGAAGCTATATAATGCAATAGTTGCTGGTTAATCTACAATACTAATTGAGTCATTTAATTCTTGCTAAGGCGATGGTTAGTCTATGGCGATAGATTGTTGTTGGGTGGAAATCACAGATATTCAATGGTTGATAGTTAGCATATGGCGGTAGATTTTGTGAAATTGAAACACAACATATCTAATTGAACAAGAAATCAATTACAAGAGATGAACTCATAAAATATGTGTAAACTGTGCAAAAGGCTTGCAGCAATGCTCTATTGAACTCAGAAGTAGAATACAATACAATGTGCAGTCACAATGACTGAATAATTTGAATTAACTAAGGAGATCATTTGAATATGCTGCATGAAATACCTTGGCTCCACTAAGAGTCCTCATCATCAGATCAGTGAAGTCATCAATGCACTAGTAACGGTCAACCAGGTGTCAAACTGAGTCTAACTGAGTGTGGTATATGTAACTGGAACATGGAGGAACTAATGTAGGGAAGGAGGCTCAGTGTAGGGCACATGGGGATATGACTGGAGTAAAAAAGGAAATCTAGTCTCACTAGGGGTCCAACGGAGTGTTTCAGTTAGTTAATAGTCAATCAATCCTCAAATCAAGGAGAAATCCACAGATAACTCAACTAACTGAAGTGTAACTGAGTGGTAGGTGAAGAAGGGAGCCTTTCACAAGTGGTAGGTGAAAGGTGGGCACATAATTGACTAGGAGGGATAAAAATGAGTGGAAAGAAGCTCCCGGGGCTAGCAAAATGGGGATTGGGTGCTGGAGGACACCTCACTAATGACTGGGATTCGTGCAAAATTGCATTATATGCATGATATGCATGATATGCATGACTGCATGAAAAAATGATGAGAATATCCTAACACCCCCCTCAAGCTATACTATGTAGTAAAAACAAAAGATAGGGCCCTGGTAACTAGACCAAAGGTCACCCCAATACAATAATCCAAAAATGCTAGAAATAAATCTAAGTGAGGAAAGAGGGAAAACCCAATGGGAAGAAATCCCCCCCTCAAGTTGAACATAGAAGGATCTAATATGTCTCCACCATGATGGAACTCACCCCCAACAGTGAACGAAGGTAAGAGAACTTCTTCTCAGTGAAGCTCTTGGTGAAGATGTCTGCAATTTGGTCATCGATAGGGCAATATTGCAAAACAATGGTTCTATCATGCACAAGATCTTGGATGTAGTGCATGTGGATCTCGATGCGCTTGGACCTCTGTCTCTGAATTGGATCCATCGAGATCTTGATATCACTTTGATTGTCACAAAATATGACAGTCGAAGTAGTACTACCAATATCAAACTTTGCCAAATTACCCTGCAACCAAACTGCCTGAATGCAAGCATTGACTCCTCCTCGATACTCTGCCTCTGTTGAAGATAAAGTAATGGCTTCCTGCTTTTTGCTTGACTAGCAAATAAGCCCAGTTCCAATCATGAAAACATAACCAGAAGTGGACTTCAGATCAATACTATCACCCACCCAATCTGAATCAGTGTACCCAACCAAATCTAGCTCAGAATCTACAGCATAGTGTATGCCAAAATGTCTAGTACCCTACACATAGTGCAAGATCCTTTTGGATGCCCACCAATGGATCTCATGGGGCTGCTGCATATATCTTGATATATCACTCACGGCATAAGATATATCAGGCCTTGAGTGTGTAAAGTATAGAAGAGAACGGATCAACTGTCGATACAATGTAGAATCTGCAAGCGGTGTAGAATCTCCCTCCTCAAGACTAATTCCTGAGAGGAATGGGAATGGGGCTGCCTTACAATATGACATATTGAATTTTTTTAATAGGTTTGAAACATATTTTTGCTGAGATATGGTGATCCCATCAAACTTTTGAGCAATCTCAAGCCCCAGAAATTGTTTTAGCAAGCCCAAATCACTCATGTCAAAAGCTAGATTTAAAGCAGTTTTTAACTTGTCGATTGAACTGAGAGTGCTACCAGTTATCAAAAGATCATCAACATAAAGAACTATAATCATCAAATTACCTTCAATTTTTTGTAGGTACACATTTGGATCTGATTTTCACCTTCTGAATTTTTGTGAGAGAAGGAAGGAGTCCATCTTAGCATACCAATCTCTTGGGGCCTATTTTAAGCCATACAATGACTTCTTCAATCTGCATACTAACTTTGGATCTGATATATATCCTTCTGGTTGCTTCATATATATTTCTTCTTTCAGATCTCCATGGAGAAAATCACTCTTCACATCCATATGGTGCACTTCCCAGTGCTTGGATGTGGCAATGGCCAAAACTAGATGGATAGAATCCATCTTTGCAACCGGTGCAAAGGTCTCAGTGTAGTCCACTCCTTGGAATTAGGAGAAACCTTTTGCAACCAACCGAGCTTTGTATTTGTAGGTTGAGCCATCAGCAGCAACCTTTGTGTGGTAGACCCATTTACATTGGACTAATTTCCTCCCAGGTGGAAGAGAAACTAGCTCCCATGTAGCATTCTTTTGAAGAGAACTGTACTCTTCATCCATGGCGGTTTGCCATCTCGGATCTCGGTGGGAAAGATAATATGATTTAGGATATGAACCCATCATCAAAAACCATTTCTCAGATATCAAAGGATCACATAATGAAATATCCATACCTACTCTTTGAAAGTCTGCTCGAGTCCTCCTTGGATCGGCAGGATTTCCAATGTTTTGACCAACAGAATTGAGAGTATTTTGGGCCCACTTTGGAAAGTGTTGGGGCACAACTGGATTAGATTTTGAACCTGATATATCATGTTCATCAAAGTCTGATAAAATATCAGAACCAATACTTTCATCATCTTCTTCAAATTCTTCTTCTTGTAGAGGTGATAAATCAACAGTTTCTTCCTCGACTAGTTCTAGATTTTGAAGCGGTTCTTCAAATATGACACTTCGCTCAATGAATATCTTTTTGGATCCGATATAAATTAGTTTGTAGACTTTTGATTATTCATCATATCCCAATAGGATGCATTCAACACTTTGTGGATCCAAATATTTTCTCTTTTCAGTCGGAATTCTAGCCCAAGCAGTTGAGCCAAAAACACGGGAATTTGACACATCAGGTTTGTGACCAGTGTAAGCTTCGAAAGGTGTAATATCAGTTAAAGATGAATGTGGAACTCTATTTTGAATGTATTCAGAAACATTCATGGCCTCATCCCAAATTTTTTCATTGAAACCTTTTGATTCAATCATACAGGTTGCCATCTCTTTTAGTGATCAGTTCTTCCTTTCCATTACACCATTCATCTGAGGTGTGTAGGGAACTGTGTGCTAAATTTGAATGCCGCTTTCAGCACAAATTTGCAGCAGCTATGATTTTATATATTCACCTCCATTATCATATCTAAGAGATTTTATCTTCCTCTCGGTGGTAGTCTCAACAGAAGCCTTAAAAAACTTGAATTTTTCTAGTACTTCCGACTTGTTTTTGAGAAAGAAAACCCATGTAAATCTGGAGAAGTCGTCGATGAATGTCAAAACATACCTTGAGCCATTCATGGAGGTATGTGGCAGCGGACCACTGATATCAGAATGTACCAGCCCCAAAATTCAAGAAGCTCTTCTAGCTTTGCCTTAGTCAAATTTGTGCTCGGGGTGCTTCCCAATGATGCAACCTTTGCATATTCCCTTCGAGGATTTGCTCGTCAAAAGGAAATCAACCATGGAATTTTTCTGTAGCAACTGCAAATATTTATAATTTAGGTGTCCAAACCTCTCATGCCATAGCCTACTAACCTCATTTCCATGAGTTAGAAGAGCAGTGGGCTTGTCATGCGGCAGAAAGTGTGAAAATTCATATGCTTTTGAAGCATGATTGGATTTTCCTACTGCAATAAGTTTTCCACTTTTGATTTCAGAAATTTCAACTTTGTTAGGGAAGAATACAACTTTCTTTGTTGAACCATTGTGTGTCATCTGATATACGGAAAGAATATTCGAATCTAAGGAGGGTACATAAAGAACATTGTGAAAACTGCCATGCTCTAAATGAATAGTACCTTTTCCCTTTGAGGAAATTTGTGAGTCATCTCCCATGTGGATTGAGATGGTGCTGTTAAGATCAAATGTTGATAGAGAATATTTATTTGCATCCATGTGGTTCAAAGCTCCAGAATCAATGAGTAGTGTGGTGGAATTCGAAATAGTTTCCATGAGTGCATGACGTCTTTCGAGATGATCATTTTTGTCCTTCTTCCTTGCACCGTCAAGAAGGGTTATGTTGTTTTTCTCCAAGAGAAGGGCCATCCGATCTATTGTCTTATTCATGCATGAGCTTTTAGTATGATATCCCTTGCTGCAATAAGAACATTTAGTCTTCTATTTTCCCTCTTTCCCTTTTTGCTTGTTTCTTGAACCGGATGACTCATCTGACTGCTTGGTTTTCTCTCTTTGCTTCGAAGGGTCGAATTTTGGCTTCTCTTTCTTTTGCTTCCCTTTTCCATTCGTAGCTTTGGACCCTCCAGCAAAAAGGGCTTGAAATTTGGACCTTATGGACCCCATTTGAACAAGCTTATCATGCTCCTTTGTGAGAGATTCAATGAATGCATTTAAGGTAGACATTTTCCAATTCGGGGTTGTGAGCTTCCCGGAATTGAAAGTAGAAACAAATACCGAATAATATTTTCCAAGTTTTGTGAGAATAGAAAGAATCAACTGTTTATCTTCCTTTACAACTCCACTTTGCTTCAATTGTAATACCAAGTGCTTGAATTTGGTGAAGAATCCATTTATGGTTTCGAAATTCTTAGGATTCAAAGCAATCAATTCATTTTCCAATTGAAAATACCGCATATCATATTGCTTTCCAAAGAGCTTTTAAAGTTGCTCCCATACAAATTTTGGAGTAGACAATCCACTAAGGTGGAAATGAAGAGCCTTGGAAATATTGAGGCAAAGAAGACCATATGCTTCATCCAATTTGTTGAAGTGTTTGGATTTCTCAATGAGTGTATTTGGCTCAACTTCGAGGCCCATGGTGACTTTGTAGAGCCCTTTTGAGCGCAACACAATCTCCATGCCATCCTTCCATTCAAAGTAATTGAAAGGAGTGAGATGCTTTGAAAAAGAAGAGTCCATCTCAATGATAGTGAATGCTAATGGAGGAGTGATAAAACCTACAAATCACAAGAAAACAAGAACAATAAGGTCAAACAATCCATCCTTTTAGAGTTGCATCACACCCGGTATAGGAGATCAACCAAGCTTGAAGATCCAATGATTCATATCCAGGAATTCTGTGGAAAACTCATGGCTTCTGGAGTGGATTGGAGAGAATTTTTGGTACTGCATGACCAAGAGCGAATGCACATGAGATTTTGCATGCCACTGCTGCAATATTTTTGAGCAAAAATCACTCAATCTTCATGTAGAACACTTGCAGAAAATAAGTCTTTCCCCTTCCATGGCTCTGATACCATGTGAAATTGAAACACAACAGATCTAATTGAACAAGAAATCAATTACAAGAGATGAACTCAGAAAATATGTGTAAACTGTACAAAAGACTTGCAGCAGTTCTCTATTCAACTCATAAGTAGAAGACAATACAATGTGTTGAATAATTTGAATTAACCAAGGAGGTCATTCGAATATGCTGCATGGAATAGCTTGGCTCCACTAGGAGTCCTCATCATCTGATTAGTGAAGTCATCAATTCACTAGTAATGATCAACTAGGTGTCAAACTGAGTCTAACTGAGTGTGGTATATGTAACTGGCACATGGAGGAACTAATGTAGGGAAGGAGGCTCAGTGTAGGGTGCATGGGGAGCTGACTGGAGTCAAAATAGGCAATCTAGTCTCACTAGGGGTCCAACGGAGTGTTTTAGTTAGTTAACAGACAATCAATCCTCAAATCAAGGAGAGATCCATAGATAACTCAACTAACTAAAGTGTAACTAGGTGGTAGGTTAAGAAGGGTGCCTCTTGTAGAAATCCTTATAGTGGATCCAAAAGAGATGATGTAAACCTCACAATGAAAGAATTTAGGAACATAGAAGAAGTATAGTGCAGCAGAACATAGATCCAATGGAACTCGGATAGAAGCAGAATAATTACACATCTTACATTAATCTGAATAATGAAACAGTAAATATACAATGCTGAGGATTCAAATACACTAGGTGTAATTTGAATTAGCCTTCATGGATAGATCCATAATCAGTAGAGTGTCATCAAGAAAAACGAGAAGTCTATCTCATCATCGGAGGAGTCATCAATGCACAAGTAACTGTCAACCATCAGTCAAACTGAGTCTAACTGAGTGTGGTAGGTGTAACTGGCACATGGAGGTACTAACTGAATGAAGGAGGCTCAGTGGAGGGCACATGAGGAGCTATCTGGAGTCAGAAGGGGCAGTCAGGTCTCATCAAAGGTCCATCGGAGTGATACAATCAGTTGAGATCCAGTCTACCCTTAAATCAAGGAAAGAATTGATGATAACTCACTAACTAAAGTACAACAGGAGTGGTAGGTGAGAAAGGCGCCCTTCTCAAGTGGTGGGTGAGAAGTGGGTGCATCACTGTCTAGGAGGGATCAATCTGAGTGGCAATAAGCTCCTGAGGATGGCTAACTGAGGGCTAGGTGCTGGGACTGATGACTAGGATGCATGCAAACCCTAGAATGCATGCAAACCCTAAAAGTGCCTACAAATCCTAAAAGACTGAAAATGAAAATGACTGAAAAGCTAGTAGGACTAGGATGGAGTATAGGAATATCCTAACAGCCCCCCTTAATCCATCCTGGGCCCTGGTAACTAGGACCAAAGGTCACCCATACAATCAAATAAATGATAAAAAATAAAGAACTATCCATAAACCAAGGAAATGGGGAAAACCTCATGGGAAAAATACCCCCCCTCAAAAGAACAGTAAATAACTCAAAGAACCATCATACTAAGCATAAAATAAAGAAGCTTTCATTAGTGAAAACTTATGCAAAAAATTTGGCAAGCTAATCCCCTGTAGGGTGCCAAAACAAGTGCTAGATATGGATCTGGCCTTCTGATTTGCCTTCCACTGTGTAGAGGATGTATTGGATGAAGCAAGTCTCTCAGAAATTCTTTCTGCAAATGGAGTGAATGGAACATGAGAAGTCTTCCCAAGGGATGGAAGAGAGAACCCCATCATCATGTTGCATCTCTCATGGAGAGGTAGATGGCATAATGCAAGGTTGGCATGATGCTGAAGTCTGGTAGTTCTGTGAATAGATGAATCCTCAACTGTGTTCTCAGTAGCTGCAAGGACTGTGTGAGCCCATGTTGGCCTTGTCTCTGGATTGAGAACATGTGTTGGTTCTGGATCTGAATGTTATTGAACTTTGGTCTCAACATCAAGATCTTATTCTTCATCTTCATTAGAGGAAGAGTCACTTGAATCTTCATCAGTTTCCGAAGGAGTAGGAAGAGAGAAGGGAAAAAAATGAGAGAACTCATATGCCTTGGAGGCATGATTTGCAAACCCTTTCGCTATAGTCTTCCCAGTAGAGATCTCTGTAATCTCAACTGTGTCGGAATCAAAAGTCACCTTCTTAGGTGATCCGGTGTGAGTCATCTAATATACAGACAACAAATTTGCTGTCAAGGAGGGAACGAATAGAACATTCTTGAACTTGCCATGCTCCATATGTACTGTACCCAATCCTTTCGCAGAGATCTGAGAGTTGTCTCCCATGTGAATAGTAGGCCCATCTTTGAGATCTAAAGAGGAAAATGATTCTTCATAGGCAACAATGTTGTTGGAGGCTCCAGAATCTATGAGGAGGGCCTTTGATTGTGAAAAACTAGCCATCAATGCATGGCAATCCTCATGACCATCATACCCACTTCCAGAATCAGACATCTTTGCATCTTTTGGAATAGCAATTTTGTTCTATTCAATAAGCTTGGTTACTAGGTCTATTTTCTTGTACATGCAAGCTTTCTCAGGATGGTATCCTCTCTTGTAGTAGGAGCATTCAGATCTCTTATGTTTGTCCTTCTTGGAGCTGGAGTCTCCTTTTGATGGACTTGACTTATCATTCAGGTTGGATTTATATGACTTCTTATCCTTGTCTTTTTGCCTCCCTTTCACATTCACCCTACTGGCTTCTCTAGCTAGAGGAGCTAGATCTTTGGAGGCCTTGATGGCACCCATTTGAATCAATTTGTCCTCTTCTTGAATGAGGGCTGCAATAAAGAATTCTAAGGTAGGAATCTTCCATCAAGGGATTGACATTCGCCCAGAGTGCAAGGTAGATACAAAGATAGAAAATGGAGATCCTAGCTTACTCAGAATGGAGAGCACCAATTGCTCATCCTTTTTCTCAATGCCACACTACTTGCATTTCATAACCAAGTATTTAAATTTCGAGAAGAATTGCTGAATGCTCTCAAAATCACTTGGTTGTAGGGCAATCAATTCATTTTCAAGAGCATGGCCTCTTAGTTCATCTTGTTTTCCAAAGAAACCCTGTAATTTCTTCCATACCTCTTTTGGGGTCTTCAACCCTTCAACATGAAACAATAGATCTCTAGAAATATAAATGCACATGTAACCAAAAGATGCATCTAATTGATTTAGATATTTGGCTTTCTCCACAGCTGCATGTGGTTTGGCTTCTTTTCCCATTGTTACTCTGTATAAATATTTCTTTCTCAATAACACTTCCATGTCATCCTTCCAATCAAAGTAATTGAAAGGAGTGAGAATTCTAGGAGAGAGAGGATCATTTGAATTGTTCATCTTAACTAATGGAGCGAATGGAGGATGAAACTACTACTACTGCAGCTGCAATTACTGGAACTTTGAATTACCTGCAAAAAACTCTCAAGAATGGAGGTAGAATACACTCTCAAATGGCTCCGATACCATGTAGAAATCCTTACAGTGGATCCAAAAGAGATGATGTAAACCTAACAATGAAAGAATTTAGGAAAATAGAAGAAGTATAGTGCAGCAGAACATAGATCCAATGGAACTCAAACAGAGGAAGAATAATTACACATCTTACATTAATCTGAATAATGAAACAGTAAATATACAATGTTGAGGATTCAAATACACTAGGTGTAATTCGAATTATCCTTCATGGATAGATCCATAATCAATGGAGTGTCATCAAGCACAACTAGAAGTCTATCTCATCATCATAGGAGTCATCAATGCACAAGTAACTGTCAACCATTAGTCAAACTGAGTCTAACTGAGTGTGGTAGGTGTAACTGGCACATGGAGGCACTAACTGAATGAAGGAGGCTCAGTGGAGGGCGCGTGAGGATCTATCTGGAGTCAGAAGGGGGATTCAGGTCTCATCGGAGGTCCATCAGAGTGATACAGTCAGTTGAGAGTCAGTCTACCCTTAAATCAAGGAAAGAACTGATGATAACTCACTAACTGAAGTACAACAGGAGTGGTAGGTGAGAAAATGCGCCCTTCTCAAGTGGTGGGTGAGAAATGGGCACATCACTATCTAGCAGGGCTCAATCTGAGTGGAAATAAGCTCCTGAGGCTAGCTAACTAAGGGCTAGGTGCTAGGACTAATGACTGGGATGCATGCAAAATGCATGTAAACCCTAGAATGCATGCAAACCCTAAAAGTGCATGCAAACCCTAAAAGATTGAAAATGAAAATGACTGAAAAGCTAGTAGGACTAGGATGGAGTATAGGAATATCCTAACACCTTTCAAAAGTGGTAGGTGAAAGGTGGGAGCATCACTGACTAGGAGGGATAAAAATGAGTGGAAAGAAGCTCCCGATGCTAGCAAACTGGGGACTGCGTGCTAGAGGACACCTCACTGATGACTAGGATGCATGCAAAATTGCATGATATGCATGATCTACATGACTGCATGATATTCATGATATGAATGCCTACATGATATGCATGACTGCATGACAACATGATGAGAATATCCTAACAGATTTGTTAGGAACCTATGTAAACCCTTCTCTTTACTATGTTAGTATATTGTTATTGGACGCATATGCTTTGTAAGTCGTCCCGTAGTATTTGTTGATCCGTAGTTTATATTAGCCCATAGTATTGACCCATAGTATTGGACGCATATGCTTTGTAAGTCGTCCCATAGTATTATATGTCCCATGGTTTTGACTCATGGTATTGAGCATAGACTTAGTATATAAGTGTGTGTTGAGGTCATTGAAGGCACCGTGAAGTTAATTGTATTGAGCTTGCTCAAAGGAGGTTACCCCCTCGAAGTGGCCCACGATCAATATAAAAGTGATTATGTACTATTATTTCTACTATTTCGCATATTCTTATTAATTAATTGTTGTAGGTGCATATCATCTGGTATCAGAGCACTTTCCTTGGCACAAGTGGAATTTTTTTTTCTTTTTTGGGCGGTGACTTTCAGATCAATTTCTGAAACTTTCTGCACAAAATCAAAAGAAATCGATTGCAAATCTGAATTCCTCTTTCAAAAATATGCAGTTTCAAAAAAAAAATCATCTCATTTGGAGTTCTAAAAATGAAGATATCGCGGATTTAAAATCAGCAATTTTTCAGAATTTCGGTGACGGCAGCGGAAATTGCGGCGAGAAAATCTTTTGACTGAGTGCCCAGATTTCTATTCTGCTTTTACAGGTAGAAGCAGAGTGGTTGTTCCAGTTCCGGAAACATTCTATAATAGAGATTCTGACCAATATAGATCCGGTTTTTGAACATTGGGTGGAATTTCTGCCCAAATTTTTTCTGTTGCAGGTTCGGATCTGGGAATACTCCCTATCCGCTTAACTGTGGGAAGTACTTAGGCATAAGCCCTAAAACTCATTGTGAGGAGTACCACAGGAACCCCGAAGTAGCTGGCCATTGAGAGGACTTACCAAGCGAAAAGGGCAACGACCCCTACCTGATTGACTAGTTCCCACCCGTGAGGTAAACCAAGAGCTGTCGTTTATGGCAAAGCGGTTATCAGTTTTACCTGAGCCGTGGAGTGAGGGGTACTGCCCCAATACGCAAGCCGTCAGACAGCATTGGTGGCCGAGTGAAATCCCTGAACTGTTAGGAAGCCACACATACTTGGGGTCCATATCTACTTTCAACTAAATTATTATCGATCACTGCTGCGCCGTTTTAGATTCATTTTGCAAGCCGTTCCAGATCCAGCCGTTCGGCGTTGTTTCAGATTCCTTCCGAGCCGTAGCCGCTCCAGTCTGTAAAAAATTTTTTTTTAAAAAAAGGAGTATAAAATTCAGTTTTTTCTCCATATCTCCCTTGTTTTACCTCTGTTTCCCTTGAAATTTTCAGGGAACCCCTGTCATCCCATTCTGCATCTTTCATTCTTGAGGACCCTCTCCCCAATTCCCCTTCCCAAAGCCCGAAATCCCACATTTGTCTATTTTTAGGGTTTGCCATAACTTCCTCAGATTTCACCCAATCACCTTCAAATTTTACCACAACATTCCTTTCTGACTTCTGTTTCTTTATCCCTCTCTGCCCAATTTTCTCATTCTATCACCTCGCTTCTGAAATCCCCCTTTTTTCTTTCTTGTCCTTTCGACAGTGTCCAAAATCTAGTCAAACCCCAATTACCCATCCGATTGTTTCCCCAATCCAAATTTCCCTTTACTAAATCAGCTTATGTTTGTGTTTTTCTACCCATTCCACCCAAGAAAAAAAAATGAGTTATGGTTGTCACCTGTGCATGAGCACACACCATGGAGGAAGCACTGGTAGCCATCCAAATAAAAATCCAAGATCTGGATGAAAAATTTCTCAGCCTCCATCTGCAGCATTCAGCCATGAACAATACCAGACAGCCAGAATCTTTTGCAGCCACCGGGTTCTCTGCTTCTAGCAATTTTCGTGGGCCGAAGCTTGATTTTCCTCGCTTCAATGGTACTGATCCGACTGGATGGATATATTGAGCAGAACAATATTTCAGTCTGCATAATACTTTTGATGTTCAGAAAGTTTCACTTGTATCCTTTCATTTGGAACAGGAAGCCCTTCAATGGTACCATTGGTACATCAAAGCTCATCCCGAGCCAAACTGGACAGATTTTTGCCAACTCATTTTGCCACGATTTGGTCCTAGTGCTTTTGACAACTTCACAGGAGCACTCACTAAACTTCACCAAACTGGCACAATGAGAGAGTATCAGATGGAATTTGAGAAACTAGCCAATCACACAGAAGGATTGTCTGATGAGTTCTACAGGAGTTGTTCTTATCAGTGGTCTCAAGGATGAAATCTGCTCAGAGGTCAAAATGTTTTGTCCCAACACAATGATGGAAGTCCTAGGGTTAGCTAAGTTGGCCGAGGACAAGATCGCAGCTCAACAACGCTCCAAACCCACCTTTGTTCCCTTCAGAAATATGGGTTCCCAACGACCTCCCATCACGCCTGCTCCTCGACCAACTCCTACCAAGCATTTGTCTGAAATAGAAATGCAGGCACGCCGAGAAAAAGGGCTTTGCTATAATTGTGATGAGAAATTCACTCGGGGACATAGATGTGTTCAACAAAATCTCTATCTCTTGGATGTGGATTCTCCGCCTGCCTTAGAACTTGGTGAAGAAGCTACATATATAGTAGATGATCCGGTCGACATGCAACACCCACCTGTTGACACCCCATATTAGGACGACCCACCCGAGATCTCTCTCCATGCTGTAACCAGCATCACCACCCCACAAACAATGCGGGTTAGGGGATACTTCAAGAATCTCCCTCTTACCATACTCATTGATTCTGGTAGCACTCATAACTTCATTGACCCTCGAATTGCCAAACAGGCTGATTGTTTTGTCCATCCTTGCTCCAACTTTGAAGTCATGGTTGCCAATGGGGGCACCTTACCTTGCAAGGGGAAGTGTCACAATGTGCGTATCTCTATGGAAGATTATAACCTACGCTCTGACATGTTTGCCTTGCCCTTAGGCGGATGTGATGTGGTTTTGGGCATTCAATGGTTACGCACACTTGGCCCCATCTTATGGGATTTTGTTGAACTTTGGATGCAGTTTAAAGTCAATGGGGCACAACACAAATTTAGGGGCTTACAACCAGGGTCTCTCTGTATCATCAGTTCACATCGCCTGGAAAAAATCCTTAAGAAGAATTCACATGGTGTCATCGCTCAACTTAATTCCATTCAGATGCACCCATCAACAGTCTCCACTACTCCCTTGGATAGATATGCAGGTATCTTTGTTGAACCAATGAGCTTGCTGCCTTCAAGATACCTTTCCAGTAAGAATGTAGCCACATCTACCTCTCAGCAGGAAATGATGGCTATTTTGCATGCAGTACAGAAGTGGCAGCCATACCTATTAGGCAATTATTTCTGCATCAAGACTGATCTCCCGAGTCTGAAAAATTTTCTGGAACAATGGGTCTCCTCCCCAACACACCTGAAATGGGTTATCCAACTCATGGGTTATCCCTATGTGATCACTTACAACAAGGGTAAGGAAAGTATGGTGGGAGATGCTCCTTCTCGCACAATTGATGACCCAGTTTCTCTTACAGCTCTTTCTCTGCTTGTTCGAAATTGGTTGCAATATGTTCAACAGGGCTATCTCTTCTATGAACTCCATGCTTCTTCATCAACAGGGCACTCTGGGTTCTGCAAAATGTATGACCAGGAACAATGTAACTTCTTTTGGCCGGGACTAAAAATGACAATTCAATAGATGGTGGCTAACGATGATACTTTCCAAGTCAACAAGGGTGAAATGACACTCCTTTCGGGATTGCTCAAACCCTTGCCCATCCCTAAACAGCTTTGGCCAACTATTTCTATGGATTTTCTAGCAGCGCTCTGGTGGTACAATACCACATCTCATAGAACACCATATGAAGCGGTCTATGGACAAACACCACCAGTTCTTCTTCCATACACCCTTAGCAGCTCCCCAGTTCAGGCAATTGACTCAGTTCTTCGAAACCGCAATCAGATTCTTCTCATTCTGCAGGACAATCTTGACATGGCTAGAATTCGCCTAAATCAACAAGCCAATCAACACCGTTCTGAGCGCATTTTCCATGCAGCTGACAGGGTTCTTCTTCATCTACAGTCTTCCAAGCAATCCTCCTTGACACTCCAAAGGCGTCAGTGGCCTGAAATGCAACCCGAGGATGCTACCGGGGAACCACTCCTTCAACTTCTGCAGCAATTTCTCCAACCAAAGCTTTGAGGACAAAGCTTTTTCTAAGGGAGAGGGGATGTTAGGAACCTATGTAAACCCTTCTCTTTACTATGTTAGTATATTGTTATTGGACGCATATGCTTTGTAAGTCGTCCCGTAGTATTTGTTGATCCGTAGTTTATATTAGCCCATAGTATTGACCCATAGTATTGGACGCATATGCTTTGTAAGTAGTCCCATAGTATTATATGTACCATGGTTTTGACTCATGGTATTGGGCATAGACTTAGTATATAAGTGTGTGTTGAGGTCATTGAAGGCACCGTGAAGTTAATTGTATTGAGCTTGCTCAAAGGAGGTTGCCCCCTCGAAGTGGCCCGTGATCAATATAAAAGTGATTCTGTTCTATTATTTCTACTATTTCGCATATTCTTATTAATTAATTGTTGTAGGTGCATATCAAGATTCTTGTTGGGTGGAAATCACAGATAATCATTCTGTATGTTGATGTTTAATCTATGGTGGTGGCGGTGGCAGTGGCAATGGTGGTAATTGAGTCCATTTGATTATTTCCAGGAAGAAAGCACAGATGATCATTCATTCCATATATTCTTTGTATCCATACATTCACAACCACCGTTTATGCCCGCCACAGCTTCTTTAGACTCTTGCAGTTCCAACCAAGCTTCATTTGGGGATTTCGGGCTGTTATTGCTTTTGTTCTAGATCAAGTGCTCAGTGGTAAGTTTTCATGAAACTGGTTATTGGTTTTTGGACTTTAAAAACAACTGAAATAACACCCTATTTTTGCTGGACCTACAGGCCATCCTAGGAAGACCAGCACCAAAACGATGTATATTCAATTCTAAAATATTTGCTTCTTTGATCAGATTGCTATTTAAAGGATTTCCAGTCTTCTTCAGCTTTTTTCCTTACGCACTGAAACATGTCACCTTGAACATAGGGTTTCTAGAATTCAGAATTAATTATGCCCCCCTACCCTTCAAATTTTGGTTTCTAACACTACTTGTAAAATACAAATAGTGTTAACTGTTCGTTAAATGATGATGATGGTGATGATAAAGAAGAGGATGAGGATGATGATGACGATGATGAAGATGATGATGAATATGAGGATGATGATGATGACGATGAAGATGATGGTGATGAATATGAGGATGATGATGATGATGATGAATATGATGATGATGATCGTCATCATCATCATCATCATCATCATCATCATCATCTTCATCATCATCATCATCATCATCATCATCCTCTTCTTTATCATCATCATCTTAATCTCCATCATATTCATAATCATTGTCATCATCATCATCATCATCCTCATCAACATCTTCATCATCATCGTTGTCATCTCCATATTCCTCATCATCGTCATCACCATCATCATCATCGTTGTGGTCATCATCACCATCATCATCATCATCATCATCATCATCACCATCATCATCATCATAGTCTTCATCGTGATCTTCATAATCATCATTATCATCATCAACATCATCAGCATAATCATCATCATCATCACCCTCTTCCTTATCATCATCTTCATCATCACCCTCTTCCTCATCATCATCTTCATCATCATCATCACGATCTTCATCGTCTTCATCATCATCATCATCATATTCATCATCATCATCATCATCATCATCATCATCCTCATCGTAGTTGTCATCATCATCATCATCATCATCATCATCATCATCGCCTTCATTATCAACATCATCATCATCATCATCATCATCTCCATGACGACGACAACGATGATGATGAAGATGGTGATGGTGATGATGATGATGATGAATATCGTATGTCTCTTCTCTCTCTCACCCCCTTTATCTCAATCCAACACTTAAAAACATAAATTTGTGAAGTTAATAACGCACGCGCGTTATGTAGATACAAAATGCTCACGCATTTTGTAAAGAAGAAACGTGCTCGCATTTCGTTTAACATTAAGCACGCCAACCAAAATATTTGAATTTAAATATAACGTGCATGCATTATTTGAATTTAAACATAACGTGTGCGTGTTCCTGAGCACCTAATCACTCACTCCTCCCGCACCCGCGTGTCATCCAAAATCCTATGTGGTTGGTTCGGACTTACCAAACTTGTGCTATGGAATTTACTAAACCATAGATAATTAGACATTTCCACCATTTTTCTCAATATGCTTGTTTTTCACCACTCTTTACAGCATGACATACATGACCATTATTGACGAAATTTTAGGCATAGATAGAATTTTTTATGCAGATTCCAAATATTTAATTTAAAAAAAATATATTGATATTTTCTATTTATTTCCTAATTTTCTTGTGTCATCACTCCTTAAGTCCAAAAACATATTGTTAGTGTTTATTCCGTAACTTTTTCATTTCACAACCATTTTAAAAAAAAAATTGTATGCTGCACTAGTAGACACCAACCTCTATATGCTATAAAAATCCAAGTTGAAATAACGACATTAAGACCTTCAAAGGCTGCACCCACCTTTGACGTACCGTTCTCGAGGTTTGATCACTTACATAATTAAAAATTAAACATTTAATTTTGGAAAAATAGTGTTGCACTAGTGCTACGGGTTCTCTACATGTATACCATTTTTTGTAGCCTGAAACTGTCATTTAGGCACCAAAAGGTTGTACCCACAAAAACATATACCTTATCATTTGCCAAAAAAATAAAAAGTGACTGTTAGTAAACATGAAATTTGACATAGTTATGTAAATTTTCAATAGTTAAAATTTATATATTCGGAAACGTGACTCAATTTCCTAGATTTCATCTTTTTTACTCGATGCAAGATATCTTGTGTAAGTATCTCAAAAAAACCAAGTAAATTGAGGGATGCCTGATTTTTCAGCTTTCTATTGCATCTAACGCACCAAAAGTGACCCTCATTAGCTTGCACATGCCCATAAGTTAAGGCCACCTTACTGAGGTCCAAAATATGGATAGTTCATCCATAGTGTCCTTTTGTGTGACCGATAGCAGCTTCATGAACTGTCATCATGGAAGTATCTTCATCAGAGCACAACATGCAAGTGTCATCACAGACAAAGAAGTTCCAAGTTTAATTATAGCAATGGCATCTTCAAAAATTTATCAACTACTAAAAAGATGGATTCATTACCTTGTTGTGCATTCGATAATCCATGATGATTTCTTCCCATAGAACAATCAGAACTAGTAATGGTTCATACAGTCTTGTATTATGGATCCTTCCTTTGGCATGCTAGCATTTCCTAAACTGTCAAACCGACTTCTTCACATTCATCACCAATCCTGTCCTGTAATACTTCTCCTTAACTAATTCCTTAGTCTTTTCAATTCCAAAGTTTCCTTTGATCCTCTGCAATATAATTAACTTATCGAGTTTTCCAAAACAGACCCTCTTGGGATACACAACTGATGACCCTTGAAAAGGTATCCCTCCTCGATAAAATAATCCAAGTATGGAGCCTTGTCAACACTCCATGGTTACTTCGAAACCTTTCACGCCTTAGAAAAAATCTCGTTGACTTCATAGTCGACCTTTATCGTCTCTAACCCTATCAACTGAACTCTCAACATTCCCAATAATGCAATGTAATATCCCAAAAAAAGATTACTTTTGTTTTATGTTTATTTTTCTAAAAAGCTAATTTATTTTGACAACTATTGAGCAAATTAACTCTGAAGCACCTAGACTGTTTATTTGGGTGTTGAGCAAGTGAGCTCTAAATAGAACCTAAACTATTTTTAATATTGTTTTATTAAAATATGTTGACCAAGTGAGATCTGGAGCATTTAAACTATTCTTACTAGTTAACTGGTGTTGAGCATAATATCTGGAGCATCAGGACTATTGATTTAATAGTGTTGAGCAAGTGAGATCTGGAGCACTATTAGTTGAGTGAGTGTTGAGCAGTAATGCTCTGGAGCACTAAGACTCATGGTGATTAACCGATGTTGCATTGAGAGCTATGCAGCATGAGTAATTCATTGAATTATTATTAAAATCAAATTATTATTATCTACTTTATTCTTTCACACTGACTGGGACTGCCACTCAAAGAGGGACTGAGCATGGAAGAGATTAGAAAGGTCAATTAGTTGATAACTAAGATCAACTAGATGTTAGTATGAGTAAAAATCATATTTTTATTAAATAAAGATAAAATAAATTGTGAGAGTTAAAAATAAACTTCATTATTAATTAAAGATAATAAAAAAAAACAATCAGTGTGTCCTAAACTGAGTGAGTTAAACCTAAATCCTAGAATCCTTTTCCTCATAAAATATTATAAGTAGGAGAGAGAGAACATTGCAAGGGGCGAGTGATTCCAATTTCACTAGAGGGTTCAGTCATGGATCTTTGAGCGCTCAAATTACCAAATTGTGTGATATTTGGTGTGTCCAAGAAAGAGTACTGTGGGGATATTAGGGGAAATTATTTTACAAGTTCCACACAAATGGTTGGTAAACGGACCTTGTGACTACTCTGCTATTAGTAAAGAATATAACAAATTTATACTAGGCCTTCTAGTTTTTTCCATGCTCAGTTGGCTCGGGGGTGACCTGTTGAACAAACTAGGAACGGTTTGTGGTCTACGGTTGGGTGGAACGTGGCATTTTCCAAGTCTGTCAGAAATAAAATAAAGGACTAATAAGTATCTTCATGTTATTGCTATTAATTTAAATATTAATTTTATAATTCTGAATCGATCCTCTTTATATTCTAAATTTGTTCATGCAATACTCTTATTAAACGAAAATCTAGATCTTGTGATTTATTATAAATATGTTAGATCTGATCATAAAAATCACATTTGATTATTCAATGGGTTACATCTATTCTTGTGTGAATCATTCTGGTAATTGTTATATTTTCAATATTAGATATGCAGATCTATTTGACAGGCTACCATAATTTATTTTAGAACTTAAGTAAAGTCATTGGTAGAATTAGTTAGGCATGATGCATGGGTTGTCTTTTAATTCCTAATATTGTTGATAATCTCATACCATAGTTACCTATCATATCCCGGGAGAAATCTCCCATTTTTACTATATAGTAAGAGAATCCTAGAACTAGATTCTAGGACCAAGTCCCTAAACGCTAATAGATATTTATTATATTTTTATAAATTATATATATTAAATAAACAATATAGAAATCATAAAATTTAAACCAATTTTCATCAGTTAAACCATCACATATCATAAACATCAAATATAGATCTAGCATCCCTTTTTACCCTATGTGAAATCCAGACCAAGAATAACCTATTAAAAGTCAAACCAAAACACAAGGGTCTCTCACGCTGAGTCATACATACCCAAGACTTACGGTAATCGTGACAGAAGGTTTCAACGTAAAGTTAATCTCTGTGAAGCCATGTTACATGTCTTGCATACCATTTTCAAGACCCCAGTCATCAATCAAAAGATTGATACTCTCGACATGAGATTTAGGCTTCATGCGACTTATGAAAGTCGCACATATGTAACCATACTTATCTTATACCTAGATTGAAACCCACAGGGTTCACGTCTTCCCTCCAACAGAAAGACGAGGTCACACTTAAGCGTTTGACTAGGGATCAAACCCCTGTGAAACCAACTCACGAACTAAGCAAGAAGCAAAATCTTCGTTGCGGCGTAGATCATTTAAGTGAGGAATAAGCATGGGATCAAATCCCATATACATTATCACTCTCACGGTCATAAAAAAAATCAAACCTAGATTCTTCACACCCAAATGCACACATTGATATCAGAAAGGAAACACATCAATTAGAGTAGTTATTACATAGAAAATATTTAATACAGAAGATAGATGCCCTGAGTAAAATGACCACGATTATATTACAGAATAGAGACGATTTGCAGAGAAACCCCAAAATGGATGTAAAACCCATGTTAATCTACAGAACAAAAGCATGAGAAATTATTCTCTCACAACATAGTACACAAACCCAGAAGACCTATACGCCATGAGAGGCTTAAAAAATTTATTTAAAACTGTAGGAAATAACCTGAACTAGCAAAATCACTATTTGATCTCAAATGTCTGAGTTACACAGTAGAAACCCCAGTAGGGATGGGTTACAAACATAAATTGAGAAATAGAGTAAACCCTACCAAGAAAATCCACGGATCGCTAAAAAACCCCTTGTCTCTCCACTCAAAGCGCATCCCAACCGACAGTATGAACACTAGACCAAAAACAAGAACCAAAAAATATTCGAGTCGTTTCCCCAGAGAGGAAAACAAATTCATAAAATGCCATGATATTACCCAGTGCATTCCAGCCAACCATCAAGTACAAGCATGGCATCCCCAAGAGATAACACGCCTGTGCAAATACCTCACACACAAAAAACAAGACAAGAGGTCAGCTTTGAGAAATATATATATATATAAACATTTATACGGAAATGCCAAAAAAAAGAGAACTAAGAGAGCTTACATGACAATACCTGAGTAGGAGCAAGTATGCCACTATCATGAATATGCCTCCACTAAAACCCACATTTAAACTCTAAACCAAGAGGGAAACTCTAGTTCTATGTAGGATTCTTCTAAAAAATGGAGCAGAGAGGAAGCCCTCGGCTTCCCTCTCACATAACGAAAATCACAAGGATGAAATGAACCATTCCAACAGTACACGAAAAGAAAAACACCCTACCTCCTGTGCAAACTTAAATGCTATGCCAGCATGGGATTTTCCCATTCGATTCACATATTCCCATCACATGGGCTGCATTGAATGCAAACCTACTTCCTCCACTATCATTTGGATACTTTCAAGTGTTACATGAAATCAACTTTAACACTAAAGGCACATGGGTTTATGGTATCCATCTCACATAAGTCCCATGTGTAAAAACCATTACCAAACCTTCGCTATGTATGACCATGGAACGGTCTTACTATGGTACCTTTCCCCTTTAATTTGTAATTTGGAATAGCTTAAACCCTTAAATCGTTGGTGGACTTAGGACATTTTATAAGTCAACCTTATACCTTAAGGAATAGCTTAGGTCAAAACAAATACATGCAGAGATAAAAAGAGAGACAGTGTTAGCTTGTAAAATGTGTTGGAGAAAACTGACTATGGCTTGGGAGACCACTACAAACAGCTGACTACCAGAAATTAACTCAATTCTCAGAACTATGCTATTATAAATGACAATGCTAAGATAATGGAGAATGTAACCAACCTCGATCCAAACGTTTGATGTAGATCCTCATTGGAGATTTTCCAATCCGTGCACTTGAATATGCAAATTAGTCTTGACAGCCAATATACAACAAGTACATATAATATATAAATGACATTAACATCATCAATAGCAATGGCCCATGATATAACAAGTAAATGAAACCCAATGTAAGATAAACAACATTTACAACATTAATGGACGAGAATATGAGTATTTTTATTAATAAACAAGAAGAAGTATAATGTGATACGACCTCTTTCCGACAACCAATCTGAACCAAGATCTGGATCAATCCACTTGTGCCTCCATGAATGAAAAACTCAAACTATGATAGGAGTTTGGAAGGTGGACATAAGGGGTTCACAACTACAAGGATCAATGAGTGTAGACTCAAGATAGGGCAAAAATCCACTAGAGTTCTCTTGCTCTTCTTTCTCCTCCCGTCCATAAGCCATATGTGCTCAATATATAGTCCTCCCAAAGGTAGGTGAAATGACACATTGAGATGTTATTTGGGCAGATGGAGGGTCAAAGGTCACCCAATAACCGCTTTTTGGGAGTAAAAAGTAATTAACTAGTGATTTTTACCATTTTACATGCTACCCGCGGGCTATATAGGTGCAACTTGCGGGTACGCCTGCTATAGTGATGTAACAAGCGAGTAGGAATAAAAATAGGGCAAAATAGTATCTGAAGGATATAAAGTGGATCTGAGTCAGTGAAATGGATTTTGCAGGCCAAAGAATGCTGATGCTCACAGGGTGGAAGATTACGTTGTAACAGATGCCCCCTAATGTGTGAGGTCAGAGACTGATGCTACAATGGACGAAATACATTATAAAACTCAGAAGTGGAGTGATGGAAACACAAGTGGAAAGAGAAGCTCACTCGTCATAGTACAATAGTATCTCTGAATACATGTCGGTATAGTACAACAATCTGATACAATGGCCATAAATAGGCAGTACATAATGGATATATGTCATAAGTGATCATAGCCATGATCCCTCTATAGTAAGATATGGTCTCCTGCTGAAAAGGAAACAACTGGTGCAAACTGGAGGTACAAACTGCTGATATCTGAGAGGTGGTATCTCAGATGTAAAGTCAAAGTCATAGGTAGCATACTGAATGCCACCATCGCCTAGGGTCTTCTACAGAAGTCTTCGACGGTGCAAGTCCCATCAAGTGAATAAAGGAGTTGGGGTCGAACCTGATGAGACATCGTTTGATTACCGGTCAATGATGAATACCGTTAACAGATGCGAGATGACCCACCAATAATGAAAATGGGCATCAAGGCACATAGCAGAATCATCGGAGTGTGAATAAATGAGGGGAAGTCGAACACTAGGATGAATGCATCGATTAGGGGACATTGATGTATTCCCAAAACTGTCGATGGCGAGAGAACCTGCCACAAATGATTGCAAGCCTCAAGGTACTCAACTGAACTCTAAGCCTCAAGTCCTAGAATAAATGGGTTGAAGTCGACGGAGCGAGACTCGCTGGTAGGAAGGCATTAATGCATCCCCCATTTGGAAGAACTCAGATGAAATGGACTGACTCAATAAGGATGGCCGACATGCAATAGTCAAGAGATCTGAGGAGTGGCCAACACTGGTTTTAGGATGTCCTTTGAACAATAGCATGAGTAGATGGATAGACTCAGGCAGCATAGACTTGACATAAACTGTGCAATGCAAGAGGCATTACAAAGGGCTCCATAATGACTGGAAGCTTAACCAATCGGTGGAGAAACTGAGATGCAAGTACAGCTCCTAAGGTCCAACTATAGTCCCGACTCATAGTGTATGGAGTGGAATGAATGCTCTGTTCAAAGGCAACACAATAGCTGTCAACAAGAAGTAGTAACCATAATCCCGTCCGGCTTTTTGGAATATTTGATTTTTTTTGTCTTTTTCATATTTGGGGAAAGCT
Source organism: Larix kaempferi (assembly GCA_027924585.1). Lineage (NCBI taxonomy): Eukaryota > Viridiplantae > Streptophyta > Pinopsida > Pinales > Pinaceae > Larix > Larix kaempferi. The sequence continues at coordinate 3,335,633 of BSBM01000826.1, forward strand.
TGAAAAAGAATAAAATTGCTTATAGTACAACAAGTGAGGGAACGAGTGTCAAATAGCGAACAAACTAGTCCCAAGTAGTGGAACATACCTATGATCAATGAAAGGAAGTGCATGCAGGATGTGGAAACTCGGGGGTGTGTTCCCTCAAGGTCAAAAGGACATCAAATTGTGAAGGGAAAATTTAAGATCTGCAGGGCTCGACAGGGTAAAGTGCTCAGGCACCAGGATAACAACTGAGTAAGCGGGAGCCGGCACAAGGCTCAAGCGGCAAGCAGGATGATGCAATGCAATCACAACATGATATAACTGAGGGGAGTCCTTAAGGGATATGGCTAGCATAAGACAAAGTAGAGTATGAGTCTTTATCACAACGTCATGGCGTAACTACAAAGGACTCCCAATCCTAAGAAAAAACAACGACATGGGCACCAAAATGTACAAAGGGGTTCTAACTAGGGTGCCCATGTTCGGAAGAGCCCTACTGCCACATAACGACACTTCTATAGCAATGTGAAGGTTCCATGTCGGCTACGAAGTGGGGTCGCACCTAGGGTTTATGAAAATGGTCAATAGGTCAAATGCATAATGCACATGGAAATGACATCTAACCTATATGCCAAGTGTGAAACGTACCTGTCGTAGGTGTGAAGTGATCCAAAACAACTTTCACCTAAGAAATATGATTAAAAAATACTACTCCAAGACATTATATTAGTCCATAACCGCATAAAATGGTAAAAACTATAGACAAGTGGGTCCTGAAAATTATAAATAGTAATAAAAAATTACAATTCACAATTCATTTTTACTATTCACCCATTTGGAGCTTTTGGTTAGTTTTCACCTGAAAGTTCAGTTGTCGATTTTGGGACCTACAAGCGACCGTTCATCGAACCGTCCGGAGCAGGTTGGTAGTCTCATCCATACCTTTCATTTCAATGCTTTCATTTTAGTTTTCAGCTGTGGGATTTTTAGTTTGGCCAAGCCTTAAATGGCTTCGGTGCTACCCGCGGGCTATAGCTATGCGAGTCGTGGGTAGGGCACGATACGCGCAGTCAACACAAAGGTTGACCGCATGTACCTGCACCTATATACAAATTATCCCGCGGGTACGACAATGTAGTTGGTTTTTGAAAAGAATTTGACCAAAATCTTTGTTGTTTCTCACTCCAAGATGGTCTAGAGTGGAGGGAGAGGGAGCATGACCAAGTAGATAAGGTTGTGCGCAATGATGTGCAAGCACAGCAGGCATTGCAAGCATGTGGGTTATATAAATTTTGGAGTATAGGGGGTTTGAGGGCCCAAAACCTATTACTCCACTGCTTGATTGATTACTCGGATGTTGATGCACAGAACTTCAGTCTCAACGGGAAAATCCTCACACTGGAAGTGAAAGACATCTACTTTATAACAAGTTTGTCCCGTTGAGGTGAGACGGCCAATATTCGGTCTCATACTGTGGGTGGTGGGATCACCATCCAGGATTACATAGCGCAGTATTGTCCCGCAAACACACGAGCAGTGGGAAGCCAGGTGCCCATCAATGCCATAGTAGATCTAAGCATGAATATTATTGTGGCTACCTTAGTGCGGATCACTGTATCCAAAGCCCTACACCAGGCATCTAGGTCGGTGATGTTCTATGCATCACAATGCATGCAGCCTATAGTGTTTGATTGGTGTACCACACTACTGGTGTCTATGAAGACACAACTGATAGAATGCAAAGAAGGGAAGGCAAAAAACTTCAAGTATGGAAGTATCCTATGCAGATTCTTCTTTGAGAGAGTTCTGGGGCTTAGTCCGAGGGTGGATGTCCCTAATCATAGTCTCCACAATCTAGCCCTGACCCGATGGGCTGAGATCCTGACACGACAGGGTGGTGGCCATCTGGCGTCACCATATAGTGAGGAGTTCTTCTGCTGGTGGAACCGGCAGGTCATTTCCATAGAGGACCACCCCTATGCAGGGATAGACTTCTGATACAAACCATTACACCAAAACCCCGAGGTGTTAGTGAAGGTCGTCCACTAGGATCTTAACATCCCACCACGCTCCGCAGTCCAGACTCTGGGCTGGATGTGCGCCCGTACGGTGGTGTCCCCTTTGCACCGTACGAGCCTCGGGCGAACACTGCAATGCCGATGTTTCCACCCGCCCTGTGACTTGAACCTGGGTGGAGGATCTGATACCAAATGATACAAACCATTACACCAAAACCCCGAGGTTTTAGTGAAGGTCATCCACTAGGATCTCAACAACTTTCCTCAGGATAGGGACATGCCACTCCCACCAGACGCAACATTCGGAGACATTGGTGAGTACTCTTTTTAGGTTTTTGTTATTAAATTTTTATGGATTTTTTACTATAGATGAAATGCAAAAATCTTTTTGGTGGTAGTATCATATGCTAATGGTTGACTCTTTGCTTGCAGACAAAGGCCCAGTGAGACCCGATGGCTTCCCGAGACATGGTCATCGGGGTAGGGGTGATGAGGTAGGTGATGCTGCAGCAGGGCGCACTCTACAGACCTTGTGGCGCAACCTATCACGGATGGTTTCCAGGGTTCCACAGATAGAGGTGGCATGACTACCTGAGGCTATGCAGCACCACGTAGTAGGGGTTCCTGGTGACTGGGTGTGGTTACTGCAGTGGGTGGCCAATGCAGTTCACTATTTCTATGAGACACATCCTATGGGGGAAAAAGCTAGGCCTCCTCGGAGGGAGTAGATGTCCCAAGATCTCATTTTTGTATCGATATGTATATTTTTTAGGGCTACGGGCTCCAGTTTTGTATGACACTACCATTTTTGGACATATTTATATATAAAAACTTTGGTTCTCCATTTCTACTCTATGTGTGTATGTACAAATGTATGAATGTCTCTTTCATTTGTGTGCTTCATGGTGAATGTGACAAATGCCAATCTAATACATAGTTAGTGTATGCATCAGATATATGATTAACACTTCTCAAAACATGTATGTATGTAATTGAAACAAAATGTCGTTCCAAGAGTCTCACCCTTAGGAATTTCCGAAGTAATGTAGGATCTCACACACAGTACTGCCCATTCAACTGAGACACAACTAGTTGTGAATCTAGGCAGACTTCTAAAGAATGGATACCATGGGAAATGGCATCCTGAAATAGCTCAATGACGGCACTATACTCAACCATGTTGTTAGACGTGGGACTGAGACAAGCACCTCCTGAAGACACAACTAGGTGGTCAGGTGAGAAAATAACCCAGGCAGTAGAAGCAAGCTACTGCATATGTCGGCTAGCACCATCCGCGAAACCTAAGAACGTAGGATATTCCACTGACATCTGTCAATCAAACGGAAGCGAATCAGCAGACCCGAAAAAGCAAAAGAAAGCTAAACTATGTACAGAAGCAACTATACAATAGTATACAAAAGTATCAACCTGAACCAGAGGTTCAAGCGTAATACCGCTTGAGGTAGAGCCCATTTCTAGGCTCCTTCAAGATAGTCCCCTCATAGTCTTCTAATTCATAGGCTCCTTTTTCCAGGACATGCCTCATGATGTAAGGACTGTGCCACATCGGATTGAAATTTCCTGCCCCCAGGGGTTCTTTAGCTTGGTCATATAAGAGGACCAAGTCACCTTCAGCATACAGGGAGGGCTAGACCTATCATACTAAACCTTGACACGACATTTGTTAGCATCTATGGCCACAACAAGATCTCAACGTTGCTCGTCAAGTTGCTGAAGGTGGATTAAACATTGCTCAATATCTGTCATATCAGGGAAGATCTCTATGGCCAGTTTAAGCGAAGGGATTTCACATTCAATCGGTAAAAGTGACTCCACACCGTGAACTAGCTGGAACGGTGAGAATCCGGTGGCAGTCTTAACTGCGGTTCGATACGCCCACAAAGCAGGATACAACATGATCTGCCAATTGGTCTTGCTTTGTTGGATGGTACGTTGGAGAATGGTCTTCAAAGACTTATTGACTGCTTTAACTTGACCATTCGCTTGGGGGTAGTAGGGAGACGAGTGTTCTTGACGAAACCCAAGCTTGAGAGACAAATCCTCCATCATCTTGTTTTGAAAGTGACTTCCATGGTCAGTGACAATCTCTTTCGATATACCGAAATAAATGATAATTTGATTGAACACGAAATGGGTTGCAGTAGCACCATCGGCTTTTACGGTAGGCATGGCCTCAGCCCATTTGGAAAAATAATCCACGACCACTATGATATGGTGATGCCGCCCAGCCGAAGCTGGTTTGTAATCCATGAAATCCACCCCCCATTGAGTGAAGGGATCGACGGTGATGACCGGATGAAGGGTCGTTGGATGCAAGCGCATGTTCTAAGAAAACACCTTGCAAGGGTGACATCTCTTCACAGCGTAACACAATCCTTAAAGATGGAAGGCCAAAAATAACCAGCTTTCATAATACATTGGGCTGTAGCAAGCCCGGATAAGTGACCACCACACACCCCAGCATGGAAATCATGAAGAGCCCGCTCTGCTTCTTCGTGAGTTAAGGAACGATGGATAATGGAATCATTTCCTCAGAGATACAAAGTATCGCCGACGATAGTATAGTCTTTAGCATGACGTTTCACACGTCGTCGCTCATCTCATTAATAATGCGGAGGGAACTTCAAAGTTTGAAGATACATAATGACATCCCCGTAACAAGGGTCTTCGAACAAGATAAGGAACAAGTGCTCATCCACAAAGGAATCTTCATGAATGACATCCTCATCAAGTCTCAGAAGGTCCGACATAAGCTCAACAAAAACCAACAATTTCATCGATTTTGCTGAAGCAAAATCGATATTGAACTCCTGAAGGATCACAATCCATTTATTATACTTACCCCCTATAAGGTGTCGTGACAGCACGAAATGAAATGGATTGATGTGAGCTACTACTATGGTTGTTCTAAGAAAAATGTAATTTCGTAACAGCTAGACTCAATGGACAGTCACAAGCTCCAGCTTTTCTACGTGAGTATATCTTAGCTCAACGTCTACTAGAATTCGACTAAGGTAATAGATGACATGCTCGATGAGCATGTCATCAACCTGAACCAAGACCATGCCAATCGTCTCTTGAGACGCGGCCACATAAAGGATAAAATCTTGTGCGAAGTCTGGTGCACTAAGCACAGGGGCCAATACCAAAGCTTTCTTAAGGGCATCGAAAGACTGCTGGGCTTGCTCATCCCACATAAAAGGTGTGTCTTTCTTCAATAAGCACGCAAAACCTTTGGTAATATTAGCATAATTGACTACAAATCGACACAAAAAAGTAGCTCTCCCTTGGAGGCTCTGAATTTGTAACAAATTATGCGGAGGAGGCAACTGAAGTATTGCCTCAACTTTTAGAGGATCGACTCTAATATCCTCTTTGGAAACTATGAATCCTAGAAGGCGACCAGTCCTTACAGCGAAGATGCATTTATTGGGATTCAATAGAATTTTGTAGTGTATACATCGTTCGAGAATCATACGAAGGTGCTCGAGGTGGTCCGCTCTCTTGCGAGAATGGCCAGCAAGATCATCTAAAAAAACCTCCATAATCTTCTTAAGATCGTGAAAGGCGTAGGTCATGGCTCGTTGAAATGTAGCTCCAGTGTTTTTAAGGCTGAAGGGCATTTTCCAATATGCAAATGTTCCCCATGGACAAATGAACGTCGTCTTATGCTAGTCCACAAGTTTGATCTGAATCCGATTACAGCCTGAGAAGCCATCCATGAATGAAAAAATCTCACTTCCCGCACAACCATCCAAGATCTGATCAATGAATGGTGTGGGGAAGTTGTCTTTCAGACATACACGGTTCAAATCTCTAAAATCGGTGCATACACGGATCCTTCCCTGCTTCTTATCCACAAGAACGGGGTTTGACACCCATTCGGTAAGGGGAATGGGCTAGATGAAACCAGCTTTGACCAGTTTCTCCACCTCTTCCTTGATAGCAGTTGCCTTCCTAGGGTTCACAGCACGTAAGCGTTGTCAAACCGGTTTAGCATTAGGATACGTTCTAATCTCATGTTCAACAATGTGGGGGTCTATTCTTGGCATCTCCTCATATGACTAGGCGAAAGCTTCCCGGAGTTCTGTAAACAATTCAATGTAAATAGCAATTTCCTAAGGAGTGCAATCGGCACCGATGTAAACATTCTCCACCTTTCCGAGAGTACGAGAGATGTTGATCGACATGGTTGGGGAAATATTGTCCATATTCCCCTCCAAAAAAACATCATGCAACTCTAAAAGAGCCACAGGGTGACCAACCCTCTCTACTAGAGTCATCCTAAACTCTTCTTGCTCAATGAGCTCGAGGTTGGGAAGGAAATAAGAGCGATGATGCATATCCTCCCAAGGCCTCTCACTACCACACATGGCCTCCATAATAGCTTCATCAAATGGCAAAGTATCATCAAGGAAATCGTGTGAACAAGACAAGTTGGCTGCCCAAACTGGCAGCGTAACGGGATCTTCTTCGACTGTCTGGGAAGAAGAGAGATCTGGTTCTGTAGTGGCTTGTTGGATATGCTCATAAACAAGCTCAACTACAGACAAGCGCACAGACATCCTGACGTGCGTAATGTCTCCAGACGTAGGACTTGTGGATGGTAAAGTGCATGGATCAGTGCAATAGGAAGTCCGGAATGGCATATTATGCGAAGGAGGAGACGCATCATCGGAAATGGTTCCAATGAAATTCACTGGTGTAGAAAGAGTATAAGTTCCCATCAATGAAGGGTACATACCAACACATATGTTCCCAGTTGATGGCTGAGAATCAGTAACTTGTGGGACTATGGATCTCATGGATGTTGTGGAAAGAGTGTTAACGAAATCCAGCTGATCAATGGTCACAATCTTGCCTTCATGGAGAAAGCAGATAACACTGAATACAATGGACGCGACAGCCTTCATAGCGTACATCCAATTCCGACCCAGTAAAAGGTTGTAGTCGATGGACGCATTAACCACCTCGAGTTCAATAGGCATAGACTTACCTCCCAAGCAGACAACAAGGGAAGGGATAATTCCATGTGGCTTAAAAGACCGACCATCGAATGCAGTGAGAATGGTTCTAGACACGAGAAGAGGAGGAGAGCCAAGAGCTTTCCAACAAGTTAATGACATTACTGACGCGGAAGCATCTTCATCAACCATAGTACGTTTGACAAAACTCTGAAGGCACACCACCTGGATTTGAAAAGCCACGTGGTAAGGTAAGCGAGGTTGTACATCACTAGTATCGAACTTGATAACGCTAGGATTTCCCCCATCCTGAACTCCTAACGCACTCAAAAGGGCATGCTTCTGAGAAGGACAGGCCTGCAAAACTTCAAGAGCTGACATGGCACACGGAGTTTGGCCCAAATATTCTACAATGGAGTAGTTTTGGGTGGCTCGAGAATTAGGATTATGTGTAGAGCACTTGAGAACACCTTTCGGTATCCGCAGCATATTAGAGAGCTTCTCGATATGCAAGGAATTGTCAGGAGGAGGGGGAGGCTCACTCCCCATATTAGGTTGTGGTGCACCATATTCCCGTTGACGAGTAGCAACACAAACCTCCGATTGAACCATGTTCACACATTCATAACCACTAGTATTGGAAGAAGCCGTTGCAGTTTCATTAGGTCCATAACCAGTGGTGGGAGCATGCGAAGCCATGTTTTGATGATGAGGAAGGGGGTCCTTCAACACAGCTAGGCTCTGTGCCAAATGCTTCGATGCTTCTTCAATTCGAGGACATAAGTGAGTAAGATGGTCTTCCCCATAGAGCTTGCAAGGAAACTTCACCTTACGCCTAGGTTTACAGTCCTCACCAGCGTTTCTGCCTTCCCAAGGAGGGTTGGCATTCTCTTTATGAGGAGTATTGCGATTTCTATTATTGTTACTTCCATTGTTTCCACCCCTACGATTGTTTCTCCCCTTTTTCTTACCACCAGGTTGCTGGTTACCTGACGTTTTCGTTGATTGCACATTGTGTACATCAGACGACAGAGTGGAAGTGGACAAGGTGTGAACCTGTCTGGGAGTAGACTGGTTTAGCGACAAATTTTGCATTTGATTAGCTACCAAGTCTATAGGACGAGTGCTTGCAGATCCCATGATGCCATCGGCATGTGGTCCTGGAACTAACGTGGGCTCATGTCTTGTTTTCGGTGTGTCAGGGATAATGTCATATAAAATGCCAGACTGAGAGTATAGTAGGTCTAACTGCTGGACTTTCAAGATAGCTTGTTCCTCAGTCACAATGCCGGACATCAAAACATCCTTAGAAATATATGGGAGTAGAGACTTAAGGAACCATTCCAACAGAAACTATGGAGGAATGTTGGCTTTCACTAATCTTTTCCGCCAACTCCACTCTTGAACGTGGTCAGAAATATGTGTGGCCTTATTCTGATGGAAAGTAGACAATAGTTCAGTACCAGTGTCATAATGAATCGGCAACTAGAAATGGTCCAAGAAAACCAAAGCAATCTTGTTGAATCCCCTATAGGTGTTTCCAGGAAACTCCACATACCACTTCGCAGTTTCCCCCGTGAGGGTGCGTTGAAATAGTCATAATCTAATGGAATCATGATTCAATGAGTTGGAGGAGCACCAAAGGTGAAACGTTGTGACATGATCGCCCGGATCCTCACCGCCTTTCCCCTCAAACTTAGGGATGTCCGAAGGGAGCTTGGTAGGGACCGGGGGCCAACTAGGGTTGTGACACACCGGATCATTCGTGAGCTTCGAAAGATCCAGATGATTCAGACGTGCAAAGAGCGGGAGCTGTGGCTGGAAAGCTTGATTATAAGCTCCCATAAAAGGTTGGTTGAACGGTACCGTATTACAAGGTGGACCAAAAGCTTGACCATGAGCATTAAACTGCTGATAATGAGGACCAGGCAGATCAAAAGCTTAACCATGGCCATAAGGTTGATAACCTCCTCCGACCTGACCCATATGAGAGTAAGCAAGCATATGTGTGTTTTGGGTACCATATTGAGGTGGGTTGAATTGGTGGCCAGCACCGACTGTGTTGTAGTAAGGGTTACCACCATAAATATGGGGCATATACGTACTATTCGTAGTGGGAACCGAGTTGTAATGACCATAATGGTGAGGCATGTTCCCACCCCCAGTATTAGGATTAGCGTGAGCAGTCGTGTGGTGACCATAAGAATGAGAAGTATTCCCAACCCCAACGTTGGTGTTACTAGTAGTAGGAATGGTGGCGTTATGATCATGAGGATAAGATATATTCCCACCTCCTACATTAGCATTACTAGTAGCGGTGGTGGATGAAAAATTGTGTGGTACTTGTCCATCCCCATAGTTAGGAGGAGCATTAACATTTGCGAAAGTGGCCCTGGGTTGACGGGTAGCAATATGTGTGTTTGGTGGTGGATGGTGATTCGGGTTTCGAACAGTGTTCCTATTAGGTGGGGCAGTCCTAGGAGGCGGTCTTCTTCCAACATTAGCATTGTTAGGAGTATTATGACCAGTCCTCATATTATGTGCGTGAGTTGAAAACGTGGTGCCCTCGGAGAGGGTATTGCCCCCAGTGGGTGCAGTGTTGCTAACACCATGACTAGTGCCAGCATGACTACCAAAAGCAGTGGGAGGATCAATTGTATTGAAACCGGGCATACTATATGAGAATGGGTTAACATTGATCGCAGGATCTTCGTCTTCATCTTCAGGTAAGGTTGGCATCCCATAAAGATAATTATCTGGGTTCGAAGGATCGAACGGATCGTTCTCAAGTGGATTCGGCCAAATAGAACCGGGTTGAGTCTCTGGTGGATCACCCCCCCAAGCCTCACAAGGTGTGGGGGTGTCTATAGTATGTTCGACTCCATCCGATGGAATCATGGGGATGTTCTCCGTGTCGGAATGTGCAGCCGTCATAATGTCGGCTATGTATGTCTCGTAAGAATCTGAAGACTCAGAGGGAGACCGCCGACATCCTCGAGCGACCCGGCGTGAAAACTTGGCTGGTTTTAAACCAGCTAACCGACGGGAACGGCGGAGAGTAGGACTCCGCGCCACGATACCTCCAAAGAGAAAATCAAAACACAACGTATCCTATGGCCAACTATCGATCAAAAACAGTAAATCAAAAGCACACACCTAGAGAAACTACAGCCAAGAGTAGACAAACAGAGTGGCTAAATGAGCTCCCGACACTAGAGCCAGTATGTCTCGCCTAAGAGAGGCTTGAGACTCCCAAACTATAGCCGAAGTTAACAAAATATGTTATAGAGACACCCAGGCTTCACTGCATGTACAAGGTCAAGTCCACTACACAAACACAACTATGCTGTCCAATCCCTATCTGACTCAGGACACAAATAGTATAACCACTGCAAGTACCCTATGCGATACTTAGGTAAGGCAACTATGGTCAACGCAATATAACCAATGCTCACGGGCACAATCGTAGGTGGGATCTGTCGTATGGGCAGGGTAGCTAAGCCCGAAGCACAAGAGGACGAACCTCCGGTACCCCCAGATACGAACAAACCCTGGAAATATCTCCGACGTTCAGCCGGTATTAGAGGAATATCCCTTCAACCAACCTCCCGTGACCTCGTGCTTAACTCTGGTTTGAGTAGAGCTTCCTGAGAACACCAATATATACCATGGATTCCTCCACTCCCTGGTTAGACACCTAATGTTTCATCTAGTAGTCTTGGATTGTTAACTCACAATGATCTATTCCAAGACTCTAAACCTATGCTAGTTGGTGTACCCTATAAATAAAATCGGTCTAATCAATTTTAAGATTAAGCGTTAATTTTAATGGTTGTGGTTACTCAAAGGATATGGTCGTGAAACTAGTGATGTGTAAGACTCAATAGTATGCAAAATCATCGAATCCTAGACTCATCTATCCAATAAAACAATGTCACTAACATGCACAATCAACCCAACGATTTCGAAATAAAAATGCAATCCTTTTATGTTTTTGATGCACAATTAGAACCTAGATGAAAGAAGCAGGCACTCAATGCAAGATGCAATACATGAAAGTAAAAAAAAAAAATTGTATTTTCTCTTATAAACAAAAGGAAAATGCAAAACTATATATATATATATTTTCTATTTTTCAATATAAAGAAATGAAAAATGCAAGCAAAATCCTACTATTCAGTCACTGAAGTGCCGAGAAGATCACTAAGACAACCCAGCAGATTCTAAACAGTAAGACTTAGCCAAAGGAATGAGCTCAAAAGGAAAAAACCAACAAGGCTAAATCCAAAGATGGGTAAAAAACCAACAAGGCTCCACCAAGAGAAACGAAGAGTTCTAGTCACAACCAAGGCATGGAACAGTCAAGAAATAGGTCAACAAAGACTAAGGATCATCCAAAGCCAACCCAGCAACAACCAATAGTCATAAACCAACAAAAGCCAGAGTTGTACGCTATTGTCGAAGGAATACCTGCGGGTACCCGCAAGCAACAGTGTAAACATGTGCGGGTATACGCGAGCAGAGCTAAGCTAGCCCGTAGGTGAGGAAAGGAAAATGGGAAAACAAAGAGTCCAATGGATTAGAAAAAGAAAATTTTCTATAGTGTATCTTAATGGCCAATCGGTGACACAGAGCTTCGACAAACAACAACTCTAATTATGGACTAATGCTCAAAAAAATTCCCAAACATGGATGTTTTCCCTAGCGGAGTTGCCATTTCTGTGTTGGAGAAAACTCACTATGGCTTGGGAGACCACTACAGATAGCTGACTACCAGAAATTAACTCAATTCTCAGAACTATGCTATTATAAATGACAATGCTAAGATATTGGAGAATGTAACCAACCTCGATCCAAATGTTTGATGTAGATCCCCGTTGGACCTTTTCCAATCTGTGCAGTTGAATCTTCAAATTAGTCTTGACAACTAATATACAACAAGTACATATAATATATAAATGAAATTAACATCATCAATAGCAATGGCCCATGATATAACAATTAAATGCAACCCAATGTAAGATAAACAACATTTACAACATTAATGGATGAGAATATGAGTATTTCTATTAATAAACAAGAAGAAGTACAATGTGATATGACCTCTTGCCGACAACCAATATGAACCAAGATCTGGATCAATCCACTTGTGCCTCCATGAATGGAAAAATCAAACTATGATAGGAGTTTGGAAGGTGAACATAAGGGGTTCAAAACTACAAAGACAAATGAGTGTAGACTCAAGATAGGGCAAAAATCCACTAGAGTTCTCTTGCTCTTCTTTCTCCTCTCGTCGATAAGCCATATGTGCTCAATATATAGTCCTCCCAAAGGTAGGTGAGAGGACACATCGAGACATTATTTGGGCAGATGGAGGGTCAAAGGTCACCCAATAACCGCTTTTTGGGAGTAAAAAATAATTAACTAGTGATTTTTACCATTTTACATGCTACCTGTGGGCTATATAGATGCAACTCGCGCGTACGCCTGCTATAGTGATGCAACAAGTGGGTAGGAATAAAAATAGGGCAAAATAGTATCTAAAGGATATAAAGTGGATCTGAGTCAGTGAAATGGATCCTACAGGCCAAATAATGCTAATGCTCACAGGGTGGAAGATTATGTTGTAACTTAAAATCTAAGTAAACTCAGCAAGCGATGGGTCTGAAATCCATCTATAGAGGAAAAAAACCATCATTAACCTTTTCCAACATAAAACAAACAAAGTAAAATAAACATTTGAACACTTACAACAGAATAAGACTCTATCATCATTAAGAGTTAGATCAAGATCAGGTCGATCTATGATGGATATTTATTATAAGGATATAGACAGACTCCCTTATATGATATGTCAGATTATTATAAAAAACAATCATATGCAGACCAGTCGAAATCAAGCAAAATACAATAGTCCAAAACACTACATTGGAATTAACAGATTAGCAGAGCATTCAAGAAGAAAACAAGTGAAAATACCAATAATTACCCAGTGCTGAAGTTAAATTATATAATTATGTATTTTACGACAAATTAGACCCTCATGAAAAAAACATAGGTATGTTTTTTAGGGACATTACAAGTGGTATCAGAGCCTAGATTCAAATACTCGAGTCCTATGAGCTTAACTGCTTAACCGCTGCAAAATTTCAAATTAGTAAAACTAATAAATCTTGTTTTCCTGCACATTGAATTTTTTTTCAAAACAGACAAACATCATGAATGTTGAGAGAGACAACAATTAGCATGGAAAATTGAACTTAGCACCTCAGGAAGAGGAACTAATAGTAGAACTGAATGATAGTCTCGGGACAATCAAAACTTCTGAACTCTTGAAAACAGTACAGATCCTGCATGCAGAGTTTCAAAGTTTCAAAGATGATAACATAAATGAGATATGAGAACATCATGAAGTGAATGAATCACTACTGCAAAACTTAACCGGAAAGAGAAACCATAGATGAATAAAAAACTCAACAAATAGATCTATGGGTAAACAACACCATAGAAAGAGGACCAGTAGTCCAAAATTTAAGAAACATAAGGATTTGCTAGAACATTATGACTCATTCGATACCTTGGTCCATGACTATGGGGATTATCATGGTTCTTATTTATCATCCCCTCATAAGAAGAAACATAATAGGGATGATAGTTTGTAGGGGGAGTTCAGGAAAATCAAGGCTCCAACTTTCGAGGGAGACTTAGATTTGGGAGAGAAAGCAGAAGAATGGATTTTAGGGATGAGCAAATACTATCAAGTACATAAGTATTATAGTTGAATGAAGGCTTGTTTGGACATATACAATCTAAATGGAAAAGTTGCTCGATGGTGGCAATATTTCTGACACACTAAGAAACTGAGTAGGACAAGACTCGAGTGGAGAACCTTTAGAAAAGTGTTTCAAGATAAATACATGTTAGAAAGATTTTTCGATAAGAAAATAAAGGAATTCCATGAACTACAACAGAAATCCCTTACCATGGATGATTTGATCAACATATTTATTGAACTATTACACTATGTACCCTACGTAAGGGATAAGAAGGTAAAAATACAACAGATCTTAGGGTGCCTTCCTACTTCTACAAAGATAAAATTGAATTTGACACACCCAAGACTTTGAGGTAGCATTACACAAGGCTAGACTCTGCTAAGAACAAATCTGACACCAAAATGAGAACATAAACAAGAACAAAGAGAATATTAGAGACTCTTTCGAAAACTGGAGACGAGGATTTAGACCACCTATTTACCGAAAGAAAAACAACAATTTTCTGGCTAACTGGAATTTCAACAAATTCGGGACATAGTCAAATATGCCAGCACAGAGTGTTAATAAGGAAACACTGGATAGAGTAGCTAGATCAACCCTGATACCTGGCATATGTTGGGGATTTCAAGGACCCCAAGGACCCCATTACTACAAATATTTCCCAAATAAAACCACTAGAGTTCTAAATAATTTATAGGAGGAAGCAACCGTGGAAGACATGGCAAGGACAACCAGGATATGTGCTTCCCTAGAAGGAAGACAGGCATACCACCAATCTACCATGGTCAAAATAGAAGGTAAAATCTCAACTACACCTATGTTCATTTTAATTGATCCAGGAGCTTGTCGCAGTTATGTTTCCCCTAAAGTTGTTTAAAATTGCAAATTAAACAAAGAGAAACATAGTAAGACATGGATGGTACAATTAGCCACAGGTACGAAGAGAAACATTTCAAAAATAATTAAAAGTTGCAATATTGACATGAACGATTTCCAAAATGAGGTAGATTTAAACATTTTACCCTTATGTGCATACGACATACTGATACGCATGGATTGGCTAGAACAACACCACATCATGCTTGATTATCTAAACAAAACTTTCATATGCACGGATAAACAAGGAAATCAGAGGAAGGTACAAGGTATACCCAAGAAGGTCTCTATCAGACAGAGATCATCCTTACAATTCAAAAAGTGTGTAAGGAAGGGCTACAAAATTTATGCAGTCAACATTCACAAAACATAAAATTGAAGACTTTCCTATACTAGTGGAGTTTAGATATGTATTTCCAAAGGAGATACCAAGGTTACCTCCAAAAAGGGACCTATAAGTCTCCATAGAACTAGTATCTGGATCGGTACCAGTTTTGAAATCCCCCTATCGCATGAGTACCCCCGAGTTAGTAGAACTAAAACTACAATTGCAAGAACTGATTGAGAAAGGATACATCAGACCTAGTGCGTCCCTATGGGGAGCACTTATACTTTTTGTAAAAAAAAATATATATATATATAGTACAATGTGGATGTGCATTGGATACCAACAACTAAATAAATTAACTATAAAGAACAGGTATCCACTCCCCAGGATAGATGATCTATTTGACCAAGTTGGAGGAGCAAGAATCTTATCCGAAATTGACTTACGATCTGAATACCATCAAGTAAGGATCTGAGACGAAGATATAAACAAGACCGCTTTTAGGACCTGGTAAGGTCACTACGATTCTTTTGTAATGCCCTTCGAGCTAACTGTTGGTTACTATAATTTCATATTAATTGAAGTTAATAAACAGAGTGCTCAATATAAATTATCAACCCAGGGAAGTCTGATTATTTCAAAGGTAATCAAGCAAAATATATGCGTAAACATTTCAATAACTGATGAATCAATTAGAATTCACCCAATCGACCTAATTGCTAAGTCTATGCTCTACTTAGTACTCAATCCAACTTCAATTACTGATTTGACTATTAAAGATTAAGAGGGTTTACAATCCTTAAACAGTATCAATTCTAGTATGAACTGCTTCAAGAATAAATTAACAAACTTGATTTTGCAAGAAGTTTAATCCTAAATCAACATCATAAAAGAGATTCAATCTGTAATTTCAATATTCAACCATGACGCAATTCAGTCTCCTTTCTACTATGTAAATTATATGTTATCTACCAGTTCAACAATTCATGAAAGGAATGAATCACTCAATGATATGCAGTAGCAGAGAACAGTTGTATCAACATAATAAATAACACACTTGCAATAAGAAACCACACATTACTTAGTCGACTGTTTCAGCAATCGGGAAAAGCTATAATTGGGAAATCATATTCTAAATATTGACACTGTTTCAACAAAGATAAATTGGAAATTAAGAAATCCTACGCTTAGTAATCAACTGTTTCAGCAATGAAAATCTAACTAGAAAATCAACACCAAACAAAGTAAAAGAATTAAACAACTAACTAATTTTGAAACTTTGTGAGAAGGTGGGCCCTTTCCTTCTATCAGAGATGTCATTAAAGGATACCAGATCAACTCAGAAGATAATGAATCAAGAAAACATTGCTCTTTCATTAATGAATAAGTTCAATTACAAAAGCTCACCACTCATGTTACAATTCTTCTCAGAAAAATAAGCCTAACCTTCGGAACCCTCTCGTATTTCTATATATACTAGATAAGACAATTAAGGTCCTCTTAATTCGGACAGCCATAAAGATTGAAGATCTTCAGGATGTCGAATAAACACTTCGAAAATAGAAACAGTTATGTTCATAATTACAATTGGGACAAAATATGTTTCATAGGCGTTAATGCTCTTTATAGTCCAACTGATCAGATACTAAACAAGTCTCAGTAGGCCGCGTGGATAGATGCTCGATCCAGTCCTATAACAAGCTGAACCAAATCCCAGAAAAGCGTGATTGATAGAGACACACTCCTTTGTCTACATGTTTCGGCTAGCTAATACAGCTGAATCCTATTACTTTCATTGATCTTTCAGAAGTCAGCACAATTAAGAATAAAACCCATAATCACAAGTAATCCTTAAGCATTAAATACAACAAAGCAATAATGAATTATACCTATTTGAATCCATGATTTTCCTTGGAAAGATAATGACTTATTTACAATAATAGGGAAAAATAGGGAAAAGGATCTCAATGAAAGTGAGCACAAAGGGGCATTTCTAGCACCCAACACTAACTAATGCACCTACAAATTTTATGTGCTTGATGAACAACATTTTCAGTAAATACCTGGATAAGTTTGTACTAGTATTCATAGACGACATACTAATCTATTCTAAAAGTGAGGAAGAACATGAATAACATCTTAGGATTGTATTACAAGTTCTACGAGAACATCGTCTATATGCTAAATTCAATAAGTGTGAATTTTATAAACCCCAAATATAGTATCTATGCCATATCATCTCCGAGGAAGGTATTTTCGTAGATCCAGAAAAGATCAAGGCTATTGAAGAATGGCCTACACCTACTTGTGTCATAGACATCACATCATTCTTAGGATTAGTAGGTTACTCTAGGAAGTTCATTGAGAACTTATCTAGGATTGCATACCCCTTGACATCCTTATAGAAAAAGGAAACCAAATTCTTATGGACAGCTAAATGCGAAGAGAGCTTTCAGAAACTAAAACAATTATTAAATACTACACCAATACTAAGGATTGTGGATCCCGATGGGGATTTGGTTGTCTACACAGACACAAGCAAGGAAGGACTTGGGGGAGTTCTTATGAAAAATGACCTTGCGATCTATTACGAATCACAGAAGTTGAAGGAACGCGAGAAGAACTATCCAACACATAATCTTGATTTAGCTACAATCATCTGCGCCTTGAAAATGTGGAGGCACTATCTCATGGGGAATAAATTTCTCCTAAATATTGACAATATGAGCTTGAAATATATTTTTGATCAACCAGACCTAAATGCTAGGAAAGCTGGTGGTTGTATTTCCTCAACGAATATAATTTTGAACTAAAACACATCAAAGGAAAAGAGAATAAGATTGTTTATGCCTTAATTCACAGGATCTATCTAATTTATAAGGTAACCCTAAGCCAAACAAGTTATGACTTACATGAAAAAACAAGGACGACAAGTAAAGATGATTGATTCTATGTCGAAATTCTCGAGAAAATACGAGACAACAGGTTATTTACACAACAGAAAGAATATAAAATAGACAAATCAGGGCTACTTTGGTCTAAAGATAGACTTTATGTTCCATAGAGTGGGTTTATTAGATTTGAAATATTGAATGAATTCCATCAGAATCCTTATTCCGGACACTCGAGATATCAGAAAATGATATTAGCCGTAAAGAAGCACTTCTTCTAGCCAAAGTTAAAAACATATATAGCACTATTTATTTCCAAATGCCAGGAATGCTAGTTAGTTAACGTTGAGCACCAACACCCAACGGGGTTACTTCAACCTTTTCCCATTCCATAATGGAAGTGGGAGGTGATTATCATGGACTTCATCACACGTCTGCTAAAAAGAAAGATAATGACTCTATCATGGTTGTAGTAGACAAACTATCCAAATCCGCACACTTCATTCCGATAAAATCTACTTATAGAGATGTTCACATCGTAGATATTTTCTTAAAAGAAATTTTCCAACTACACAGAATACCTAAATCCATCATCTCTGATAGAGATACAAAATTCACAACTTTTGGAGATCATTATTTCCCGGGTTAGAAACACAATCAAATTTTAGTACTGCTTATCATCCACAAACGGATGGACAAACAAAGCGTATAAATCAAATACTAGAATATATGCTTAGAATGTATGTGATGAATAACCCTACCCAATGGGAAGAATATTTACATCTTGCAGAGTTTGCATACAACAATGGTTATCAGAACTCATCCAAGATTATTCGAAGTAATCTACCTACGATAGAAAATGTAGGACAACGGTAACTTGGGATAGCCCAGTGGATTGGCTCATGTTAGGGCCGGATCTATTAAAATATTTGGAATAGTTGGTTACCAAGGTACAATAGAATTTAAAGGAAGCAAAAGACCGACAAAAAATCTATGCCGACAGAAAAATAAAAGACAAAGACTATCAAATCGGAGAACATGTTTACTTAAAAGTAAAAGAAAAAAGAATCTCATTGAGGTTGGGAAAATGTGGGAAACTAGCTCCCAGATATTGTGGACCTTTTGAAATATTGACCAAGGAAGGCCTGATGGCCTATGAACTAGCACTGAATGCTCTTGTGAAGGTCCACAATGTTTTCCATGCATCATTACTTAAGAAATATATTTATCATACTAAACATGTAATTGATTGGTCATTGTTATCGGTAGAACCCTAAGGGGAATTTGTGTCGGAACCCCTTCATATACTAGATAAGAGAGAGGTACTACTCAAAAAACAAACCATTGTCCAGTTGAAAGTGCAATGGAATCGTTTTGGTCCTGAAGAGGCCACATGGGAAAGTGAAACCACAATGAAAGAGGCCTACCCCTCCTTATTTCAGGTTTCATTTGAAGTCCCTAACACCATGATGGTGTTGTTCTAAGCGGGGAGGGATGTAATATCCCAAGAAAATATTACATTTGTTTTATGTTTATTTTTCTAAAAAGATTATTCATTTTGATGGGTGTCGAGCAAATGAACTCTGGAGAACCTAGACTGTTTATTTAGGTGTTGAGCAAGTGAGCTATGAATAGCACCTAAACTATTTTAAATATTTTTTTATTAAAATATGTTGAGCAAGTAAGCTCTAGAGCATCTGGACTATCCATACTACTAAAATCACGTTGAGCATAAGTTCTGGAGCACCAGGAGTATTGGTTTAATAGTGTTGAGCAAGTGAGCTTTGGAGCTCTAGAGCAGTAATGCTCTCGAGCACTTAGACTCATGGTGATTAACTGATGTTGAGTTGAGAGCTCTGCAGCATCAACAATTCATTGAATTATTATTAAAACTAAATTATTATTCTCTACGTTATTCTTTTAAACGGAGTGGTACTGCCACTCAAAAAGGGACCGAGAATGCAAGAGATTAGAATGGTCAAGTAGTTGATAACTAAGATCAACTATATGTTAGGATGAGTAAAAATCCTATTTTTATTAAATAAAGATAAAATAAATTGTGAGAGTTAAAAATAAACTAAATTATTAATTAAATATAAAAACAAAAACAGTCAGCGTGTCTAACAACTTAACTACGTGATTTAATCCTAAATACTAGAATCCTTTTCCTCATACAAATCTTATAAGTAGCAAAGAGGGAACATTGCAAGGGGAAAGTGATTCCAAGTTCACTAGAGGGTTCAATCATGGATCTTTGAGCACTCAGATTACCAAATTCTGTGATAGTTGGTGTGTCCAAGAAAGAGGACTGTAGGGATATTAGGGGAAATTATTTTACACGATCGACACAAATGGCTGGTAAACGGACCTTGTGACTACTTTGTTGTTAGTAAAGAAGATTATAGAAAATTTACCCTAGGCCTTCTAGTTCTTGTCATGCTCGGTTTGGCTCGGGGGTGACCCAATGAACAAAATAGGAACGATTTGAGGTCTACGATTGGGTGCAACGTGGTAGTTTCCAATCCAGTCAGAAAGCAAATAAAGGGCTGATAAGTATCTTCATGTTATTACTGTTAATTTAAAGATTATTTTTATAATTCTGAATCGAACCTCTTTATACTCTAAATATGTCCATGCAATATTCTTATTAAAAGTAAATCTACATGCTTTGATTTATTATAAATATATTAGATCTTCTCACAAAAATAAAATTTCATTATTCAGTGGGTTGCATCTATTATTGTGGGAATAATTATGGTAATTGTTACTTTTTCAATATTAGATATGCAGATCTATTTGACAGGCTACCATAATTTTTTATAGAACATATGTACAACAATTGGACGAATTAGTTATCCGTGATGCATGGTTTGTCTTTTAATTCCTAATATTGTTTATAATATCATACCATAGTTACCTATCATATCGCAGGATAAATCTCATATTTTTCCTATATAGAGAGAGAATCCTATAATCGAATTTCGGGACAAAGTCCCTAAACTCTAATAGGATATTTAATATATATTTGTAAATTATATATATTAAATAAACCATATAGAAATCATAAAATTAAACCAAATAGAAATCATAAAATTTAAACCAATTTTCATCAGTTAAACCATCAAATATCATAAACATCAAATAGAAATCTAGCATCCCTTTTTACCCTATGCGAAATTCATACCAAGAATAACCTCTTAATAGTCAAAGTGAAACAAAAAAAGGTCTCACGCTGAGTCATACATACCCAAGACTTACGGTAATCTCAATAGAAGGTTCCAACATAGATTTAATCTCTATACATCCATGTTATAGGTCTTGCATACCATTTTCAAGACCCCATTCATCAATCGAAACATTGATGCTCTCGGCATGAGAGCTAAGCGTCATGCGAATTATGAAAGTCATAGATAGGAGAACAAACTTACGTTATACCTAGACTGAAAGCCACAGGGTTCATGTCTTCCCTCCAACATATAGATAGGGTCACTCTTAAGCATTTGAACAGGGATGAAACCCTCGTGAAATAAACTAACAAGCCGAGGAAGAAGAAAAATCTCCATTGCAATGTAGAGAATTTAAACCGATATGAATGGGCATTGGATCGAATCTCGTATACTTTATCACTCTCATGGTCATCAAAAACATCAAACCCATATTCTTCACACCCAAATGCACACATCGATACTAGAAATGAAACAGATCAATTAGATTAGTTATTACATAGAAAATATTTAAAACAGAGGATAGACTCCCTAAGCAAAAGGACCACGATTATATTAAAAAATAAATACGATTTGCAGAGAAACCCCAAAACAGAGGTAAAACCCATTTTAATCTACAAAAGAAAAGCATGAGCAATTCTTCTCTCACAACATAGTACACAAACCCAGAAGACTTGTATGACATGAAAGGCTTAATAAATTTATTTAAAACCGTAGAAAATAGCCTGAACTAGCATAATCACTATTATATATCAAATGTATGAGTTACATAGTAGAAACCCCAGTAGGGATGGGTTACAAACATAAATTGAGAAACAGAGTAAACCTTGCCAAGAAAAACCACGGCTCGCTAAAAAACCCCTTGTCTCTCCACTGAAAGCGCGACCCAAATGGAAGTATGAATGCCAGACCACAAACAAGAACCAAACAATATTCAAGTCATTTCCCCATAGAGGAAAGTGAATCCGTACAAATCCATGAGATTACTCGGTGCGTTGCAACAAACCATGAAATACAAGCGTGGCAGCTCCAAGAGATAACACGCCTATGCAAATACCTCACACATAGAAAACATGACAATAGGTCAACTTCAAGAAATATATATATATATATAAACATTTATACAAAAATGAAAAAAAAAGGAGAACTAATAGAGATTACAAGACAATACCTGAGTAGGAGCGAGTATTTCACTATCACGGAGAGGCCTCCACTAAAACCCACATGGTTAAAATCTGAACCAAGAGAAAAGATCTAGTTCTATGCAGGCTTCTTCCAAAAAAATGGAGTAGAGAGGAATCCCTCCACTTCCCTCTCCTATAGTGAAAATTACAAGGACGAAATGAACCATTCTAATAGGACACGAAAAGAGAAACACCGTACCTCCTATGCAAACTTAAATTCTATGCCAGCAAGGGAATTTCCCATTCGATTCACATCTTCCCATCACATGGGCTGCATTGAATGCAAACCTACCTCCTCCGGTATCCTTTCGATACATTCAAGTGTTGCATGAAATCAACGTCAACACTAAAGGCGCATGGGTTCATGGTATCCATCTCACATAACTCGCATGTGTAAAACCATTACCAAACCTTCGCTATGTATGACCATGGCACGGTCTTACTATGGTACCTTGACCGTTTAATTAGTAATTTGGCAAAGCTTAAACCCTTAAATCATTGGTGGACTTAGGAAATTTTATAAGTCATCCTTATACCTTAAGGCATACCTTAGGTAAAACAAAATACATGCAGAGATAAAAAGAGAGACAATGTTAGCTTATAAAACCTAAGTAAACTCAGGCAACGATGGGTTTGAAATCCATCTATAGAGGAAATGACCATCATTAACCTTTTCCCACATAAGACAAACAAAGTAAACCAAATCATTTGAACACTTACAACAGAAGAAGACTCTATCATTATTAAGATTTAGATCAATATTAGGTCAAGCTATTACGGATATTTATTATAGGGATATAGACAAACTCCCTTATATGATATGTCAGATTATAATAAAAAACAATCATATGCAGACCAATCAAATTCAAGCAAAAGACGACAGTACAAAACACTACATTGGAATTAATAGAGTAGCAGACCATTCGAGAAGATAACAAGTGAAAATATCGATAACTACCTTGTGTTGATTTTAATTTATATAATTATGTATTTTACGATAGATTAGACCCTCATGAAATTAAAAAAATAGGTGTATTTTTTAGGGACATTACATGCAACTCTTCGAATCAATGCATCGACAACTTCGTTTGTCTTCCCCAACTTGTGCTTCAACAAAAAAGTATAGCTTTGCAAGAACTCGATCCATTTCATATGCCTCTAGTTCAGCCTCGTCTAAGTGGTCAAATACCTCAAAACTTGGTGGTATCTAAACAACATGAACTCTTTCAGAAACAAATAGTGTCCAATTCTTCAATGCATGTACAATGGAATAAAAATGTTGATCATAGAACAATTATTTATTTTGCTTCATCTAAATTTTCATTTAAGAACACAATTGGTCTCCCTTTCGGGCTCAACACTGCTCCAATTGTTAATTCGCTTGTGTTGCAATCGACCTAAAATACTTTGTTAAATTCTAGGAGGACTAGAATCGGTTGCTCCATCACCTTATATTTTAGCTCCTTTATTTTGTTCCACTACAGTTGGTATTGCACATAGACTTAGACTTTATCTGATCAATCCCCTGTCAACTAACTTATGGATCTCTCAGTTCAGCTCATCATTCTCAGTCAATGTCATCCAATGCAGTGCCTTGTTTGGTAGGATCTATCCTAGGATCAAGTCCATCTGGTGCGAGATACTTCTTGTTGGCGGTAATCCTATTGGCATATCCTCAACCATTATATCCTTGAACTACGACAACACTTTTTCAACCTTATTTGGCACATCCTTCATTGAATCACCAATGGTTAGGACCTTACGAATGTCCATGAAGAAAAATTTTGTTTCTTTTCCTCTTGCAAGAACTCCTTATCTTAACACATCAACACTCTTCTTTCCCAATAATTGTTCTCATTTCCCCTGATATTTCCCTCTTCTTCCAAAGGGAATCAATCTGAACTTCCAACCCTCCTTATCATATGTGACGATATTCCTATGACCATCATATACCGTATTCCAGTTTACTTCCATGGTCGACCCAACAACAAATGACAAGCGTCCATGGGAATCATGTCACATAACACAATATCATAAAGATCGCCAATCTTGAAATTAATCAAGCATTTCCTTGTCACCATGACATATGATGTCCTTTCTACAATCACAACAACTAGTAAGCATTCAACTGTGGTCAAAACTTCAAACCCATCTTGTTGATGACTACCATCGAAACAAAATTATTTATGTTTCCCCCATTGAAGATGGTCATACATCACCTATCTCATATTTTCACCTTCATTCAGAATATAGAATTCCATTGTGATGGTTCCTTCTCCTTTTGAATAGGATACAACAATGTACAACGAGTCATTAGATTCCTCCCTCCCTCTTACATAGTCTCTGTTGTAGTCTCTCTTGTAGTTGGACTTGTCTTCCCATCGGCTCCGCAACCTTTAGTCTCATGTTTTCTTGCGATATGCAATTTGTTTGGGCATTCATATTCCTTGTGGCCCAACTCCCGACCCTTATAGAAATCTATTTTGGGTTTATTTTCCTGGCGTTCTCCAAAAGTTCCTCTTTGACCAAAAGTGACCTAACCTATGGGATTTTCTCCATCTCATCGGTACTCTTGTGCAACATTTCTAGTCATTCCTTGATATCTCATTATCCCATCATTTTCATCTCTCTTTGCTCCATTAATCTATCCTTTAGCGGTAGCGAAACTTTGGCTTCGAGTCATCATCTTCCCCCTACTTGCATAAGTATTCCTAGACAACTTCTCTTTTGCTTTCAAGGCTAGCTAATAATCCTATTTGAATGTTGTGAACCTCAATAGGCTCAACTCTCCCTGAATGGCATATTTCATACCATTCACATATTTGGAAACTTCCTATTCCCCTTCGTCAGTTTGTCCTGACTTAATAGACAGTCAATATAATTCCTTAGTGAATTCTTATATAGTCAGCTCCTTTTTCCTCAAGTTTTGAAACTTCCTAAACAAGGAGATCATGTAGTCGGTGGGAAGGAAATTGCCCTTCAACTTGGAAACCATTCTATCCCAAGTCTTCACCGTTTATTTTCCTTTCTTCACTCTATCAACCTATACATTGTCCCACCACAATGAGGCATGACCTTTCAGTTTCAAACAAGTAACTTGTACCCTTTTGGGGTCTTCTATCTGCTCCATATAAAAATATTTATCCATGTCTCTTATACATTCTATTAAATCTTCATGGTTAAGGATCCTTAATTAGGTAGACACATCCATATTAGACCTATGATTCATCTTATATAGTACATTCAATAATTTTTCTCATGGGTCCTCTTCCTATTTAGCCTCAAGAGAAATTTCTTCACCCTCAACTTCCTCATTTCTATGGTCAAGGGTTTCAGCCCCAAATCCTTTTTCTGAGCTTCCCTCACAACAACTAACTCACTCTACATACTTGTCATGGTATGAATGAATTCTTCAAACATCTCGTGATCAATGGTTACATGGGTTCCTTCGCGCATCCTTCATCCTCTACCACATATATTGATGCCCCTTTAAGCCATTATTCCTTCTCAATCGACTTAATCGCCACTTCCCAATTAGAACCGCATTACCACCGCATCCTGGAACTCTACCAAAATGTAGTTGAAGTTTCCTTAATGCCCAATCATAGTTGGACTTCTCACACAGAATACTCCTGCTCTAATACCAACTAGTGCAAGCATGACTGCATTGGCCAACTTGGAGTTCAAAGCACACAACAAAAGCACAATCACACATAGAAAGGATGCCAATAATTATGGCCTTCTGTTAAACAGGGAAAATTTTAAGGATCCATAATTTTCTCAAAGTGTAGAAACCTTGGTGAATCTTACTAATAACACATATTTCATTAAAATTGGAGAAAGTTTAATCCAAGGACATCACCAAAATTGAGCTTTTTAGTTATCTTGGAATTCTAGATCCACAGTTTAATTCCAAATTTAATGAAATATGTGTTAAATTCTTAAATTTGCATTGTGAAAATGTTTGGTGATTTTATAAAACAATGTTCAAATTTCTAAGAATTTATATAGTTTTTGGACATTTTTGTTGATTTTTAGAGTAAAAAATTTAATCCCATGGAATTTGGGTGAATCATCTTTGAAAAAAAGGAAAATTGACAAATCTTTTTTTGAAAAAGAATGTCCAACAAAATCCCATGGGATAAATTTCACACATAAAATTTTCCTTGCTATTAAATTAGGAAATCAAATACAATATCAAATTTACAATGCAAAGATAAAGCTCTGTTTTAGTTGTTCTTGTGGTTTATTATTCTTGCATTCTTCACTCAGCCACTTAGTGAATTTTCTCAAAGGTGCAACAGCTTCGCTCCTCTAGCCATGAACTGGTATTTATATATATTTTATAGTTCAAATTCTCGATTAATTATTCCTATAAAAGCTTCTCATGGCTCCAGATACATCTCATATGCATTAAGCACTCATATTCCTTCCTTCACCACTTCTTTCCATATGTTGTTTTGAAACAACTATCGTATTTTCTCTTTGCAGCTTGGTTCTCCAGCTATATTTTTTCACCATCGACTCAAGTTTCAACTTGCGATGAATCTCTCGATCGATATCCAACTTGTCTCCCCTCATATCCAATCTTTTGACTTGTCACTGCCCTCGACCACTTGTTCGGTATAATCATGGCTTCACTTGTTGTTGAATACTTGTCCTATTCTACTCTAGAGGTCATTGAATATCCTCGAGATGACTTTAGTCGTCCTATCTTTGACACATATTTGACTGGTTACTTTGGGAATTAATGCCCCTACATCATGGTGTATGCACATAAATCACACCATAAATAAAAATAGATAAAAAACCATAATTAAATCAATCACACAAGAATATATCTAACAATATGATCGTTCTTGATACTGATTACAATAGGTTTTCAAATTGATTCCTTTAATTACACACTTTAACATAAGATAATGGCACACATCACATCAACACATTACACAAAAATTATCTTTGAAAACCCTCTCTTGGGGAAAACAAGCAAAGTAGTGATTTTTCACTCATCTATTAGTCAAACACTCATAACAAATATTTACAGCCATGACATGCTAAATCAAAAATCACAGTTCATCACATGATCATGCTACACACTACTACCTCATAGGTTGCATAGCCATTACATCTAATTTATAGATGTAAGACAACCAACTACTCATTAATGAAAATCCATAACTTCCTAACCACTTTTAGTTATTATATTATAATTGACTTGACTAGGTTAACTTTGGTCAATTTCCCGTCGAGCTTTGGTCATTTCATCAACTTCTCGTCAGCTAGTCGTTTTTCTTCAACCAAAACATATTCTTTTCAGTCAACCAACCAGACTTCCACCATATGTTTCCTCTGACTCTAGTCGACTAATACCAATTGACTATCGAATTTCCAGTCGATTTACATGTAAAGAATATAATAGTCCCAATATTATCGTGCTTGTTTTCTTCTTTGCATAAATAAGAGTTTGAAAACTTTGGTTCACTTAAGCATGGATAATAATCCCATCATTTCCCTATACCAAGAAAACTTCTCTGTGCTCACCGACTTGGTCAATGGGTATACAACATTATTTACCATGTCTACCTTTTCTAGTAACACCTTTTAGTTCTCAACCATCTCTCTCACAAAATGGTATTGAACATCAATGTGTTTCATCTTTGGATTGTATGTTGGATTCTTTTCCAAGAAGATTTCACTCTAACTATCCCAATTGAACCTAACAATATTCTAACCAAACTCAACATATTAACATAATCTATATAATCAAACAACCTCCTTGCATGCATGAGTAGATACCATGTATTTAGCCTTAGTAATCAATAGTGCAATGAATGAATTCCTTCCACTTAGCCAACTGACTGTTCCATTGAATAACTTGAATACATATCCATGGGTCAACCATCTATAGTCAATAGCTCCAGCCTAATCAGAATCGGCATATCCATGTACATTGATTTCCTTGTTTCCCTCAGGATATTCTATATAATAGATTACATAATACACAATGCCACACATACACCCAAATGCTCTCTTGACTGTGGTCTAACACTCTTTTCCAAGTGTCAACATGTACCTATTCAATACTCCCATTACATGGGTGATATCTAGTCGAGTGCAGACCATAACATACATCAAACTACCTACAACACTAGCATAGGGCACAAATAACATGTGCTCTATTTACTCTTGTGTCTTAGGAAAATGTTCAACATATAGCTTGAGTCCCACAGGAATATGGACCTTGACTAGCCTACTCTTCTACATGTTGAAACATTTCAACTTGTCTCAACATATTTTATCTAACTTAACTAGATCCTTTTACTTGCATGATCTCCCTATATTTCCATTCCAAGAATGTAATTTGCTGCTCTCAGATCCTTTATGTCGAACTTCAAGGATAATTGTAGTTTTAGCTCCTTTATCAATTGCATGTTATTTCCAACCAACAAACTACCATCGACATATAAAACTACATATATGAAACGGCCACCAAATCTCTTCCCATAAAAAAAGTGATGAGTCTAACTTCTCACACACCCCAACTACTAGATATACATATCAAACTTTTGATATCACATCCTGGACAGTTGTTTTAGACCATAGAGATACTTCTTGAGCTTGTAGACCAAATCCATTTCTCCTTCCACTGCAAAATATTCAAGATGGTTCATATAAATATCTTCTTCAATATCACCATGAAGACACATTGTCTTTATGTCCATATGTTCTATCTCAATATCAAATGTTGCAGCTAAAGGCATTAGTACCCTTATGGGAGATAAAATAGCAATAGGAGAGAAAATATCAACAAATTCGACTCCCTTGACTTGGGAATACCCTTTCTCTACTAGTTAAGCATTGTACTTCACAACTTAACCTACTACATTCAATTTTTTCTTGAACACCCACTTACTGTAGTCGGGTTTCCTTCCATTTGGTAACGCAACTAGATCCCATGTTTCATTCTTCTTCGAGGACTCCATTTCTTTTTATGTGTCCCTTTTCCAATGTTTACCCTTTATCGAGTCAATCACTTCCTTTACCATCCTAGTACAATATTCTATGGTAGATAAAAAAAAATAAGATTGACAATCAGGTGGAATATGTATTTCTAGTTGTTTCCTTGCTCGACCAAACCTCCTAACATCTAGATTCTACTATTCCACCTCTTCATCAGATTTAGTCGACTCTCCTAAATCTAGACTTTCATCATTCATTTCAAAATATTTCCTTTCTTGTTTTTCTCTTTTAATCTCTTCATCCTTAGAAGTTCCTCCAACTCCTCTAAAGATCACATCTATGCTAAAAAATTCCTTCCTTATAATTTGGTTCCACACCTTATACCTTTTCACTCCATCATTGTACTTGATGAAGAGGCATTTATCCCATTTGCTGCCGAGTTTTGTTCTTTTCTCTTTTGGATATGCACAAAAGCTTCACACTCAAAAACCCTGAGATGTGTAAGAGATGGATTTTTACCAACCCATGCCTCATATGGACTCTTGTCAACCATATCCTCCATCATCATCCTAGTTACCAAGTAACATGCCATGTCGACTGCCTCTTCGCAAAATTAGTGTGTGATTCCTTCACCATTGAAGACGCTCTTTGCTTTCTCCATCAACATTTTGGTCATTCATTCATTAAATCCATTTTTTCGAGGTGTGTAAGGAGATATGTTTTGTTGATCTATCTCATGTTGTCTACAGAACTATTGAAAACATTTCCACAAAATTCTCCTTCATTATTAATTCTCATCACCTTGGTATTTTTACCAGTCGAATTCTTCCCAAGAGATTTGAACTCTTGGAACTTCTCAAAAACCTATGATTTCTTCCTTAGAAATTACAACCATGGCATTCTGGAGAAATCATCTATGAAAGACATATAATATTGAGATCCTCATAGTGAAGGGGATGACACAAGTCCAAACACATCACTATGTATTAAATCCACTATTTCTTTATCCCTAGTAGCACCAAATGAGAACCTTACATGAATCTATTTACCATAAATTCAATGTCCATAGAAGTCAACTTCTTCAATACAATCAGGGAGATGTTCGACCATACCTTTACTATGCATTGTATGAAGACCTTTCTCACATTAATTTCCCATCCACTAATGCCACAACCTGGTAGATTCGACTAGAAGGGAATATGTTCCATTAGACTTGAGATAGACCACATTAGCACCTTGATCAGTGCATGTTCTTCCCAATAGATTATGCAAGGTTCCAGTCTGAACTCCTCACATAAGTACCATTTCTCTTTGCACCATCCTACACATATATTTTTCAAATACAGACTCCACACCTACATTCCCCAGCTTACTGCATGATATAATGTTTTATGATAAATATGGGATATGCAACCACTATGCAACACTCTTAGAAATGTTCCTATTCTTCCATCTTTTAGTTTTAGTCAGAACTTCACCTCATCCATCTATCATGGTCAGTAGGTCATCTCCGAATATACCATCGCCACCATATAACTTCTCATACTCACAAAACATTTATGTACAAGTTTTCATATGATATGACCAACCATAGTCGATAAATAAAGAGTCACTATCTAACTGTGTACTTGTGGAGGCCAAATACATGTTGCCTTTCTCTTCTTGTGAAGACTTACCATCAGTGGAATGACCTTCCTTAGACCATTTCCTTTCTTGACTTCTATTAACTTCTAGTTTTTTCTATGATGCCTAACTTTACCACATCACCGACATGTTTTCATCATTGGACCAGGGGCTTTGGACTTACATCTACCCCTTGACTTCAACTTTCTATTGGAGCTTTTGTCATTTCTTCTATCTATCAGTCGACCTATAAACACAAAGGAATCATGTGTCTAACCTTCCATGTTCTTTCATCTCATCTCTTATGACAACAAAGATGTGACCAAATATTCGATCTTGAATTTGGTACTATTGCGTCTAATAACCACAACCAAGTTAAACCAAGAATATGGAAAATAACACAATAGACTGATGCATCTTTCCTCCTTAGTAATTCTAATATTTACAGACAACAACTAATTGATCACAATGTTGAACACATTCAGGTGCTTTGTAATTGAGTCACATTCACCCATCCTCATAAGATATAACTTTTTCGAAAGAAACAACTTGTAAACAAGAGATTTCCACTGGTACAAGTTCTCAGATTTTCCCATAGCTTCTTTGTAGTCTCTTCTTCTAAGACATTCAACAATAGAGAATCTTCTAAACAAAGCGGGTTGTACTCCATTCCTTCCTATATATTTCCTTCTAGTATTCCTTTGACACACCCATTGGAGTCATTCCTAGGTCGACTAGAATCCATTGCTCTCAATCCACAAGGAGATCCTTCATTTTAAGCTTCCAAAGCTCAAAAATTTTCCCATTAAACTTTTCAATTTCTATCCTTGACATGTTATCCATTGAAAATATAAATAATTTTTTCTAGACATTTCCCACTACAATAGGGATTCAACAAATCCAAGACCAAGCCAAAACCCTCAGCAGGAAAGGCACCCCCCTGCAACCAAATATAGCTATGATACGAACTTATGCTTCTTGATACCAATTTCAATAGTTTTGAAAATTGATTCATATAGTTAAGCACACTTAAACATAAGACAATGGAAAACAACACATCAAAACATTGCACATAAATTACCCTGGAAACCCATCTCTCAGGGAAAACCAACAAAACAATGAGTTTTCACTCATCTATTAATCAAACACTCATAACATGTGTTTACAATGGTGACTTGTTAAACCCAAAATCACACTTAAAATTACATTATCATTGTTGGGTATCTGTTATATTCTCTGCATGACTACTTGCCTTCTAGCAAGTGCTCAGGGCCAATCCCTTGAGGAATATTTTTTGGGTTTTTTTCGCTCAATTTTTTTGTTGTTTTCCAGCCAGTGGTTGTCGGCCCATTGGAATCTGAGTTTGGTTTGGGAATTAGGGTTTTGGAGGTTAGTGAATGCATATATATTGTATTGTAAATGATTTAATCAATAAAAGAGAAACAAAGAGAGCAGTGAAGCTCTAAGTTAAGCTGGTTTTCCCCTTCATTGTTTCCAAGATAAATTTATGTGTACTATGTGTGAATGACATTGTTTACTTTATGTTTTGTTTAAGAGTCATATGCATTGTTACACTTAAATATAGGTTTAGAACATTCAATATTTCTACACACTACGACCTCACAATTTGCATAGCCATTACATCTAATTTATTGATGCAATATAACCAAATTCTCATCAATGACAATCCATAAATTCCTAACCACTTTTATTCTGTGACAGTCGACTACTCGATTAACTTTGGTCGATTTCATGTTAATCTTTGGTGATTACATCAACTTCTCATCGACCTATCATTTGCATTCAACCAAACAGTTATTCTAGTCGGTTAGCTTACCAAAATTCCATCATCTATCACCTCTGACTCAAGCCTACTAATATCAGTTTATTGTCGAATTTTCCAATCGATTTACATGCATATAATATAACATTCCCAACACAATAGACATAACATTTTAACCTAGAAATGTAAATGACAAAACTAACATTCAAAGGTGGGTTTTATTTTCCAGTACAATGTTAGAAATGGGAGTTTCATTCTCAATCCAAGTCTTAATGCGTTCTTATTCACATGCAACATTGTATATGGCTTTGACTAAGAGACAACCTTCAATCTTGGAACATACTTCTTCTTCTATGTCCTTCATTTTCTTATTAGACTAGGCTTCTTCATTTCATCATATCTCTCATTTCCATTAAATGTGCTTCATATCCATACCCTTAAAATTTAATGGGTTTCCTTAGAAGGCCAATGCCCACAATGGTTTATTTTATCTTCCAAGAGAAAAAGGAGTTTTCAACTATTCACTAAACTTTACAAAAAATATGTTTTTTATTACAAAGTTAAAAATAACGAGGTTATTTAGAAGACCCATTTTGGATCAACACTTTTATCTAAGTTCAATCGATGTAGTGCTTTGTTTGGTCAAAATGAACCTTCAATAAAATAAATTTGGTTGAAAACATTAGTGGAAATTCGTTCAATAACTCAACTAAAATAACTTCTTTAAACAAGGCCAACAACTCATTAACCTTTGTTCTTATATCAGTTTTATTCTCTTTTAAACATAAATTCTTTGGGAAAATGGAAAAGCAACATCTTGTATTGTTTTCCTCTTTAAATAAATCATTGTTTGTGCATTGCTTCACTCTACTACCATTGTTATAATCATAGTCTATTGTTGTCTTATGTTTCCTCCTCCTTCATGGGTGGTAAACTAAACACTTTCCCACCTTTCTCTGGGTGAAAAGTATTCTTTACACCATTATGAACAACATTATGATCAAATTGCAAAGACCTCCCCATAAAAAAAATAGTTTATTTCCATATCCATTCCATTACATGTGGCGTGGTCATGATATCAAAGCATAGAATTAACACTACTCTAAAACAATGACATGATGTCTCTTTTGCAATCAAGAGACTAGATAAGAATTTGGATGTGGGGTACCTTTCAACATCAAATTTTTACTAACTTTCTTAAACACTAATTTCTTAGTTCTACCAACATTTATGATAACTGATCATGTACATCCAATATTGCATTTGGGTTTAAAAATTGCATTCTATTGTTTCAACTCTATTTCTCCAAGTTGGTGCTTTGGATTCAACAACACTCCCTAGAGCACACATGACTCTCCCCATGCTCTTGTCGGACTTCCTTAATATTATATCCAACCATTAATCAAGATGTTATATGAACTCCTTGAATGATATGAGTTTTTCCTTCCCACCCTCTTTTTCCATTTACATTGTCTAGACACTTGAAGCATGCTCCTCTAAACCTGCCCCCTTTTCCTCTAGGATTTCTTCAACCTCTAGGGACTTCACAATTTTTTCTAGTTTCCTAGTTTGCATCACTAGTACAAGTGCCCACTTCTCCTTTGCTTCGATTGTTTTGTCATCTTCTAAACATTTTTTTCCTTCTACTTCTTGTCCCTTTACCATGAAAACTTTGTTTCTTTATCGATATGTCTCTGTAATTGATCAAATTCTCACCAAACTCAACTCATCTTGAATAACATATGAGGGACCATTAATGTATATATTAACAACATCAACTTCTTCATTTCTTTGTCCAAATCTTCTACAAAATTATTCAGGTATTCCCTCATGGTCGTGGACCTTTTGTAACATGTTTTAGAACTTTCTAAATAGGGTCAACGAGTAAGGCACTAGTAGAAACTTAGCATTCAGTATGGCAATCATCCTATCACGAGCCTTCATTTTATTCTTCCCTCTTATTCACCTATACAATTGCACATTATTTCGCCATAAGGATGCATGCCATATCATCCCTATCTTAATACCCTAATGATGAGCAAAGTCTCCACTTGAAATGTTTTAATATCCTAACACACTTTCATTCCAAAAAAATTATCACTGTGATTATAGATCCTAAAAATATACATTATAATATACTCTAATATAAAGCAAAATATGCTTATATCAAAGGAAATTACTCTTAATCTTAATCTTCTCCCCTCACCCTATTTTTTCTTCTCCACAATCAAAGCCTTCTCTTTCTCTAAATCATCTTCTTCTTCCCCACAAGTAAAAAATTTTCATTTTACCCAAACTTATATGTTAAATCAAACTTACAAATTAAATTAAGAGAATCATAAATCAAACTTATAGATTAAATTCAAAAAAACTCCATAATCCAAGCACCACTTATAACATGCAAGAAATACAACTTTTTTAAGTTGTGAGACCACAAATACAACAACCTCGAGAACATAGCATTTTTTGTTCCAACAAAACCTAATAAAAACATAACCTAATCCATTAATTCCTTAAAAACGTTCTTTAATGATTTGCAATGAAGATACCATCCAAAGTTCCAGAATCCAAACACATCACAAAACAAACAGCGGGAAACAAAGATCAATGGATGGCGAGTCGCGAGTGATGGAATTTGATGGGCAAATGCCCGCCATAGGGCAAATGCCCGTCATAGGGCATTTTTCCCGTCAAGTACAGTTAAAAAAATAATTGAAACCGTCTTGATTAATGGGTAACTATTAAACTAACACGTATTTTTAGGGTTGATAAATTTTTCAAAAAGTCATTAATTCTGATTTATTTTCAATTGGTAGGGACTGGGGATAGGCTTTAAAGATCGCGACCATGGATCAAAATTGAACATGTCACAGCACGTCAAAGGGCTCTCAGCACGTCCCAGAAGTGTTGTAAAAAAAATGGACGTAAAAAAAAAAAAAGATTTCTAATTTTGAAGTTTTACAAATAAATGTAATAATTA
The DNA here is from genome assembly GCA_027924585.1 of Larix kaempferi. Lineage (NCBI taxonomy): Eukaryota > Viridiplantae > Streptophyta > Pinopsida > Pinales > Pinaceae > Larix > Larix kaempferi. Next base: position 3,371,249 of record BSBM01000826.1, read on the forward strand.
TGTTAAAATTTCATTAGAAGTGCTATGTTTAAAATTTCCCATCAGAATTTTTATAGCACAGGCATGGGCACCGGCAGTCCGGCACCGACTCTCACTCGGAGACTCCAGGATTCCAGTCCCCGGTAGTGACCCCGGTCCCCAACTCTCCATTAATTAATTGATTAGTGATTATTTACTAAGTCCCGAGTCCAACTCCCGAGTGGGAAATGGCATAATTGGCATTGATTGATTATTTAGTGGGGTTGGAAACTTGGAGGCTGGAGCCTCGATATTTAACAAATCTACTTTACATCCATCATCCATGCAGCTAAAATCTTAACATTTTTATAGTTGTATAATTCCGCATTTAATTTCGGTTCAGAAAGTGGTTCAGAAAATTTATGATTCATGAATCATGAACCATGACAGAATTTCCCAATTCCCATTGTCCCAAATTCCCATTTCCCAATGCCCATTGCTAAATTACCCAGCTCCAGGAATCCAGCCGCAGCCAAATTCCAAATTCAATGTATTGTTTCATTCAAACTTGGGCAAGTTGGGAGTCTGGGACTGGGAGAACCGTCGTCCGTCACCGAGAATCTTCAAGCTTCAACATGGGTCCATCATTCTATTTTCTCCACTAGTCAACAATGGTGATTCAGTGAATGGTGCGAAAAGCAAGCCCCAATTCCAATTTCCCATACTGTACGCTGGTTTGAAAGAGGACCCTGGTTTCAATGGTGATTCGGTGAATGGTGTGAAAAGCATGCCCCAATTCCAATTTCCCATACTGTGCGCTGGTTTGAAAGAGGACCCTGGTTTCAATGGTGATTCGGTGAATGGTGTGAAAAGCATGCCCCAATTCCAATTTCCCATACTGTGCGCTGGTTTGAAAGAGGACCCTGGTTTGAAACTTTGAAATGTGAGCAAGCCCCAATTCATTTCCAAATTCCGGTGGTATTTTAAGCTTCTAGTTCTCATCTCGCTGGATGTGGCTGCAGTGAACGTAGAGGCGAGAGGCCGCGTTGTTGACAAGTGTTGGTGTCCGGACTCTGGTGGTCATTTGACTTTCTGCGGTGTTCCAAATTCCAATTGTTATTGCCGAAGACAAAGTTCTTTCACCTATGGCTGCTGCAGTCTTTTGTTGGCGCTTTCTTTCAAGGTATGTTTCCTTATTCCATTTCCAATTCCCATTGTCTGTGACTCTGTATTGGAATGGTGTGTACTGTCTCGATTTCGAATAGGTTTTCAACTTTTCACAATCCTATATGTACTGTATTGAGGTATAGCTCCACACTAAAGAGTCCACACAAATTGCTCTATCTTCTTAAGCAGCTTCTCCAACAGTGTTGTAATAGAGGCGTAGTTGGGGACCTGGGGTTCGGCCGTCCGGGGATGAAACATTTATAGTATCCTATGTGCTTTTATGGCAAATTCATTGCCATCCTTTTAAAACTATTCAGACTTGCCCTAGGAACCGACATACGAGAGAAACCATACTTTAACTATTATGGGAATACCGATTACAGAATACACCTCAACACAGCATGCATCTATTCTATTTGTCCCTCAACCAATAAATAAAGAAGGAAGGAACAACAAAGCAACAAGGATCTCTTCCACATGCCTCATGCCAGGTAAGGTGATTTTGGGTGCCTGTGAGTTACTGGGTATGTTGGCTAACAGTATCGCAATTCGCGGCCCTCTGATATTTTATTAGATAAAGAAGCAGTGGAATTAAACCAGAGATAGCGCCTTACCTCGATCAATCAAATTTGAAGGCTTAGTCTAGTTCCTCACAATTCCAATTAGTTCAGTGATCAAATTTGAAGGGTTAGTCTAGCGTCTTGATGTCTAGTTCCTCACAATCCAATTATAAATATGTATGGCCTATAGTAAGTTGGTCAAATGGCTTAAACTCTAATTATTTTGAAGGTAATTTGTGTGCAGATTTCACAATGTAGAAAGCTAGATATCAAACATAGTATCTTGAAATCCATAGCATAGTATATCAACGATTCAGCAAATTTATGTTATCAAAATTGAATTGTTTGTCAAAAACTAAATTATGTTATAAAGAGGCAATAAAACTAAATTAGTCTCCAAATATTCTATTACTAGGTCCAGTGATGCCCAAAAACTCTGTATTCAATATTTTAGTAAATATAATAAATTAAAATGTTATATTTCAAATCAATTTATAATTGAAAATTGATTTGAAATGTAATATTTTATTTAACATATTTTTTACTAAAGTGTATGAATAATTTATTATTGTCAATTGAAAAGCAAAATTTTATAAAGCTTTTCATCCTCGAAGTGTGCACAAATATATACCCTTCAAATTTAAATTAAGACTAGCCCTTCAAATTTAAATTAAGACTAGCCCTTCAAATTTGATCACTGATCACGACTTGTAATGCAGAAGATTGCATTTGTACAAATACGATTGATTTGATGAAATTTAGTAGCAAACATAATCTACTTTATTAATATTAATTGATAGACATTCTGACTGTTACAGTTTTTATGAAATATTTTGGACTTTATATTCATTTTAATATGTTGTGAAATTTTTATAATGTTTTAAATATAATATTTATTACATTAAATTTTTAAAAAATAAAAAATTGATTTTATCATATATTTTTTTAATTAGTATTTGGTTTTAAATTTACAAATTTTATCGACTTTAGAACTTATTTATTATATAACTAAAATCAATTAAAAATAAAAAATAAAAAAAATAGTTTACACTATAATGTTTTTTTATAAATTAATCTAATGATTATATGGGTTAATTATTTTAATTCATTATATGGGTTAATTATTTTAATTCATTACAATGTAGGTCTTAACAATTGTATCATTTGAATTTACATTATTTTTTACATTTAATTATTATTTTAAATTGTCATTAACTTTTATTCGTGGGTTCTTTAGGATATGTGTACGCCATCATTCACAATCTTTTTGAAAATGATTTATTTGATTTATGTTAAAACTTAGTAACATTTTATTATTCTTGTAGTTTTAGTAATTCGATGAAACAATTACTTTTACTCGTTGACAAAAAGGTTCTAAACTAGTTTGAAGTTATCCAAGGGAAAGTGAATGACTCAAAGAAGAAAGGAGCAAATCTAGTGGTCCTAATTTTAGTTCTGCCCCACAAAAACACATTGATAATAAAATTGAACTCATGGTTGTCAATTTGAACAACAAAATTTCATCACAAACCCATGACCTAAGATTCAGTGGCTCTATAGTTATGGCCAAGATGTCAAATGTAGTAACCAGATGCTAGTAATACCCGTGCAAAAAATAGTTTTACCATAAACAAATGAGCTATGAGGAATTTTTATATATTCAAATTACTTTGTCAAATTATACATCATTCTTTTTTTATAAAAATAAAATAAAATAAATTACCTATACTAGAACACTAAATGCATTCAATTATGAATGAAGTAAAACACAATATTTTCATGTGTGCAAGTTCATTTGTAATAGTATACATAAGGAAAAACAATTTTTTAAACTTCTTTTGACAAAGGGATGAGAGACCCTCATAGTACAATCTGGTTTCAAAATTGCAATGAGTATTTTAATGAAGTGCCTCCACAAAGTGCATATTATATTTATTTGGGCTTCCAACTCAATTCAAACAACTAAAGTATTTTTTTGGAAAAAAATGTCACCATTTCAATTACACCAATGATGAAGCATGTTAACCTTACAAAATTTGGTATGTTATATTCCATTTTAACTAACATTAACCTCCTTAAAAAATCATGGCTCCATGTTTTATTTGTTTCATAATTTTATTACTTAACCTACTTTAAATGTATAATGCTCGCTATTTATATTTTCACCAAAACAATGTGTGACGGAGAAGACAAGAATTCAAATCGTGCGTTGCGCGAGACACAGACGTTACATTGCGTGGATATGAAAAATTGTTCATATAATCATTGTGATAATTTAATCAGAGTTGGTTTGGTCATTGTTATATTTTACTCAGAGTTTGATTTGGGTTTACTATGGAGCCGAGAAGGATTATTTGTTCTCCACTGTTAAAACACGGATGATCGTGTAATGTTTATTATACATGAGGGTGATAGAAATATCTAGAATCAGCAATTAATGTAATGTAGCAGCTGGAACAATTAGTGTAGCAGTTAGAACAGAAGGACTAAATCTGTTAGAAAAATATTGATAGAGATCTTTCTAAGCAGTGCCTAGACTAAAAATATCTAGAACCAGCAATTAATGTAACAGTTAAAACAATTAATGTAGCAGCTCGACAGCAGGACTAAATCTGCTGGAATGGAAAAATCCAGATAGAGATCTTTCTAGACAGGGCCTTTCCTTGTGTAATATAATCCTCTAAATTAAACCAAATACAAAACATTTGTGCAATGTAATCTTAAGCAAATACAAAGCATTTGTGTATGCCATCTAGCTTGTAACTTTGGTGTGTCTGTGTTTCTCTGAGTTCATTTTATGTTTTGTTCTGTACTTGTTTCATCATAGACCATCTCTGAGTTCATTTTATGCTTTGTTCTGTACTTGTTTCATCATAGACCAAGAAAGAGCATAGCCGACGACACTCTTTATCTTATAAACGCTATAGAGTTTTGGATGTCATTGAAGCTTCCTGGAATCTCAAACTTTGAAACTTTCGTCTTTCTGTGTTTATCTGAGTTCATTTAATGTTTTGTTCTGTACTTGTTTCATCATACACCATCTCTCATGAGTTCATTTTATATTTTGTTCTATACTTGTTTGATCATAGACCAAGCAATAAACGCTATAGAGTTTTGAATTGCATTGAAACTTACACTTTGAAATCTAAAATTAGGCATAGTCTATCTATTGATTCATATCATCCAGCACTGGTTCAACAACGAACATGCACCAGCCAAGAAACCTTCATAATTTACGAATAGTTCTTGAATCTCCGCAACACTAAACGGTTGCTTGTACAATATTTCAACAACAATTTGGTCGATATTTCTCTGAAACTATGATTATAGAGGCCCCTTGCAAAAAAACAGCGTGAGACAAGAAAATTTCATAATGTCCATCATTCAATCCAAGATTGATTGAAGGGTGTTGTTTGGAAGGGACTACCCTACCAAACCTTCTTCAGAAGCTTGAAAGTTTTGTTCCATGAAGAAAACATATCAGGATAATAACAGGGCAAATATTTCACAAGAATCCGCGCCTGAATTTCAGTTGATGTCGAAAGGGTTTCGATGTAAACTTGCTTCAACATTGCACGGAACATAGGTTTCCAAACTATGAAGAATTTGTTTGCAAAACCAAAACCATGAATTTCAGTTAAAATAAAATGAAAAAAACTTAAATTGCAGTGGCTGTTTCTATTCCCAGTTTAGTCTTCTAACACCTGTAACACTTAGTTTTTTGCAAAGCAGGTGAATGCGGCTTGAATGCAGAAGTCAGTTATTCATTTGTCTAAAGCATGAGACTTTTTATGGCCAAAGTTGGGTAAGTGCCAATGGCTATACCACAGTTACCTAAGAAGTACGGAGTTAGATTTGAGATTTCGAGATTTACTGGCTTAAATTCATATTTCCGTTCCATACATTTATATAAAGATGTTGTTTCATGGCGGTAGTTATGTAGAAGTCGAACTTGCAGAGTCATAAAAAAAAAACTATTTGAAAGTAGCATTACCGCTTCCTCATACATATTTGTGACACTCATTAACATTCTAATCGTCTACATGAATACAGAGAACATGCTGACTTAGTTAATTTCTTTTTAAATTGAAATGTATTTCTCTTGACTTTGTATTTGGAAAATGCCAGAAACTGATAACAGTATAACTTATTGGGTTTAAGTTCGACAACTCAATCATATAAATATATATTAACTGCACAATATAGTACAATCTGTACGTACTTTTATGGATGGAACAATATTCTGCTCTAACACAATCAATACCGATCTCAAAACAAATACAAGCATGGCAACAATATGAACTGTAAGCATAAATCCAATAAAAGTAATACCTTTATCTGGAATACATTGACACGAGTTAAATTGGCCACTGTATAGTTCAACGATTCCCAGAGCCCCCCCAAACACTTCTGGGAATTCCTCTAGGGATCTGTTCACTGAAGTGTTTGGGGGAACTCCAGGAGCATTAAACAAATTATAGCAATTTCCGACGTTTTGTTGTGGTGGCAACTAAAATTATCCATCTCTGTACTACTGTTAGAATCGATGGCATAAGCAAGACCGACGGTACCAGTCGATTTTATAAGCGCACATGCAAAGCAAGGAATCGAACTGAAGGTAACAGAAGATTCTCGAGGTAACTGTCATGTGGGCATATTATGCTTTGGTTCGCGAGAATTTATTCGAGGAAAATGCAGTGACCTAAAATGGAGTCACGACCTCACGAGTCACGATCTTATTTTTCTTTTGTTTTGATCGTCTTATCAATTCCCAGAAAGGTCCACGCCGTGCAATTACCGGTCTTATCCTGAAACGTACGATAGGGGAGAAGGAAATGCGAGACGCCTGTCAGAGCCCTCAAATCCTGTAGATGGATAGGTCATCCAGCTACATAGACTGAAATTGATTCGATTAATTTTGTCTCCATGGATAATCAACAAAAGTTCTGTGGTCGGAAGGCGTCTCTTTTTAATATTCCTTCCCGGCTGACAGATCCAACTCTCCAACAAAATCTTCTTTAATCGAACCGAACCGAACCAAATCGCATTCAGCTTTTCCCCGTTTTGTTTACATCAAATAGTAGGATGCATAACTTTCGAACCGTATCCCCCTTAATCGAACCGAATCACAATCATATGTTATGTAAAGCATTTTGTTTATATCAAATGGGACCTTACCGACGTTGAACCATATCCTCTTCAATCGAACAAAATCACAATCATCTTTTATCTCAATGGACCCGAACATTTGATTACCCGTACAAAGAGTGTTTAGCTATTATGAGCATAGAGATGTAATGGGCACATGGGTATTTTAATCTTGGACCTATTAAGTGTAAAATGAGCCATAAAGAAACAACATTAAAAAAACGTTATAGAATTTATAACAAATGTGTTTTAATTTGATATGTGGTATGTGACAAATCTTTCATTGTAAGAGCACCTCTTCGAAGGTTAAACTCGAGGTTGCTCCGGGGATAGGATCCATTAACTCTGTGGGTAACTCTGATGGGGCAGCTCAGATGGGGTGGTGTGGTGCAGGCTGCCACTTGATTCTGGACGCGGATCATTGGGTGGAATTACATTTTGGTTGTGGTTTGGGGAATAACACAAGATCTGAGCTCATCGCATTGTGGGGCATACTATTCCTGGCACACTCCTTGGGGATCAAACGGATTGACTTGTTAGGGGATTCAAGTGCTATTATTGATTGGGCTTTAAAGGAACACAAGTTACAGGTTCATGCTCTCTCAGCCTGGAAAAAAAAGATTTTGACTCTCCTTTCAAGCTTTAATACTACTTCTTTAAGCCATGTCAGTAGGATCTTCAATCAAAAGGTTGACCATCTCTCTAAGATGGGACTTGCATTGGAAGCTGGCAGGGCTGCGACTCGCCATTACTTTCAGAATCAGCTTTTGGAGGAGAAGTTGTTTTACATTTACTGACTATTGATAATGGGTTCCCTATACCGGTTTACAGGAGACATCTGTAATGTTGGTACAAATGCATGTGTTTTTTCCAAGTAGAGTGATTATCTGTATAATTCTCAGTATTGATCATTTACTATATATGGTTTTCTTTTTGGAGGAAGTTCAAAATATCTCCTTTTTTGGTTTTATGTGACCACAACTGGCTTGCCTAGAGGATCCAGTTTGAATGTAATGTCTTTAAGGTACCAGACACAGTGTAGTTTCTTTGATTCACTAATGAATAGCAAGAAACTCATTTTCTTTTGGAAAAAAAAAGAGCACCTCTTCGATTTCCAAGTGTAATTTGGAAAGTAACCAATAGTAATTATTCTCTTTGAGATTCACTTATTAGTTTACTACTCAATTGTTAGAAATAGCTCTAGGAGAGTTCTCATTGAGTTATCATTTTATGGAAGTTTGTTAATGTATTATTACAAGAAGCACATGAAAATATAAAGATGTATTATTGAGAATGGAGGTTTATTGTTAGGGTTGTATTCTAATTTTCTTAATAGATAGATTATTATGTATTGAGGCTATCTATATTAGATAATGTTAATAATGTAGATATGATGTGAAAACAATGCTTGTGAACAAACTTATAATCAGGATCCACGTATTAGAAAGTCTTTATAGTGAGAAAGCAATATTTGTAATAATACTTACTAGCAGGTTCCACCTCCAATCCTAACCCTCTTAATAGATAGATTGTTATGTATTAAGGCCTTATATTAGATACAATCAATAAAGAAAATATAGTGTGAAAGCAATGTTTGTAAACATACTTACTATAAGCTTTCAACTATTAGAAATTATCTATAGCGCGAAGAAATATTTGTAAGAAAACTTACGAGCATGCTCCACCTACTAGGATGTTCCTTCACTAAGAAGGCTTACTAGAAGGTTTTTTCTGGCTAGAAAGTTCCTCCATTAGAAACTATATATAGGAGTAGAAGCCATGAAACCAGATGTCTTACAAAGTATTTTGTATTTAGAGCTTGGCCTCATTTGGAGCTTGCCCCTCAAATAGGCATGTGAACATTGCTTTCATTAATAAAGACATTGATATTGTGATATTTTGTTATCTAAAATTGTTTATTGATGTGGTTATTTTGTCTTCTCATACTAAAATTTTCCTTTATTTTGTTATTTATGCTCCAAATTTCCTATTATGTTATTAAGGTCAATAACATTTTGTATCGGCACACTTTCCAAAATTCAAAATTTGAGAATGTTTTTTTAGCCTATAGATGTGTTTCAAAGTCTTTAAATAACAAAATGATATGTTGTTCATTGAGTAAACATGTGGTTTGGGAAGCATACATAGAGAGAATACAATTGGTAACTGCCACATTTGTTGGACAATGTTGTAAAATTTGTTGGCACCCCTTCAAGTACTACCACATCAAATAGTGTATGTATACAAAATTTCGCATCCACATACCCTCAAGAATATCAAAAGTCCCCTAGAAAACTTGAAACCATCTTTAAATAATATGATCAAATGTATTCCTGTTATAGTGACACTGAGCATAACACTCAGGAAGATTATACTCTTGTACTAGGTAGTCAAGTAGTACGACTAAGGGCATGGTCAAGCATTTTTATTTAGTGCCTTGAGAGATTGATATGATTACTACTATTGGACCCTACAATTATATCATAGAGCTATAGCACATGACACTCCCTTATCCTTAAAACCCCGAATGTGTTATATATATATATATATAGATAGATAGATAGATAGATAGATATATAGAGAGAGAGAGAGAGGATTTTCCTACACCCTTATTTCACCACAATTCTTGTACTATGTTGATCACCTTTTTACCACTCTTCCATACACCTTTTCACAGATCCATTTCATTTCATGGCTAACACTTGAGGAGGTAAGCTCTCACAAAAAAAATCCAACCTAGAAACACTATATGTTGAGTTGTGATAGAAGTTAAACAACAATCGCTCCTCTACTCATTAAAATATTGATGATGTTGATGGGAATATTACAATATTGGAGTCGATTTCTAACCAAATAACATAATTAATTATGACATTATTTCCTTCATAATCTTCTCGAAACCCAAAGATAAACAACCAAGGAATGAGTTGATTCATCCAGACCCCATAGACCTCACTCCACTTCACCTGTCGATAATCCACTAACTCATATGTGGCACATACCTACTAAAGCTAATCCCACAAAAATTGATGGGTTAAACTCCACAAGATGGGTCACTTAGATGGAACATTAATTTTATTTGCATGATATCATGACTGATATGATAAAAATTAGAAATCCCAGAAGGGTTATATTACTTAGACATAATTTCTTTATGACCTCTATGAACGTTTTGAAATGGGAACTCATTATTTGGGGAAGTGATCAAGCTCAAAAATCCATCTTAGGAAAAGAATTCATGCCATATTTTGAAAATATAGTGATCTGCACTGTAGAAATGTATGATACTTTTCACAAGGAATGTTCCAATAGTGGTTTAATAAAAGATATCCATGCACAATTCTTAATGGCTCATCCTACTACGTGGTTGGATCCCACTCAAAGAGAAATACTCAAATAAAAATTCTCCATTTATTCATTTTCCACCTACCTTCCTTTGAAATAATCCTTCATCATCCTCTCCACGTCCCAATATCCAAAAGTTAACTCAAGCTAAAATGGTGAAGCACAAACTCAAAGTTATTTCCTACAATTGTTATGAGAAATATTCCCTCAAATGACATTTTTTATGAAGACATTGATGCCAACACCAATAAAGTCCCCCACATGCCTTTGGAATAAATTCTTTAACCTCATCAACTAGAGGAGGAACCCCATATCTCTTTGCATGCCTTGACTAGTATGTTTTCCCCCAAACCATCAAACTAATTATGTACCATAAAAAGCACAAGGTCATCATCTTAACTGATGATGGTAGCATGCATAACTTTATTATCTTATGTTCAGCTAATAAACACACTACTATACCCATGTTGTGAAGAACTTCCAAATAATTATTGAAAAAGGAGGAGATATGAAATGTGGGGGTTGTTGTGAAAATGTTAGGCTTCAAATTGGTGATTATTCCATCAAAACCCACGCTCATTCTATTGAAATGGGTGGTTGTGATATTGTCTTTGGTGTCCAATAGTTAAAATATTAGGCCCTATCACAATGGATTTCAATGCCTTTACATAAGTTTCCAAGACGAAGGGCATTTAAGCACACTCTCAAAGTATTTACAATGGGTTATCCATAGATTATTACTTCAAATCATATGTAAAAGCTTCTTAAAAGGGGCCATTTGAGCATTTTGGCACAATTTTGCGATGTTCAATATTTTCAAACCCCTTGTTAATCAATTCCTTTGGACATGTAGTTAGTCTTAGACAAGAACCAATCCATCTTCGACGCTCCCAAAGGAATGCCCCCTTCCTATGGATAGCATGATCATTTGATTCAACTCATAATTGGTAGTTCCTCCCACCCAATGTATGTTTATACCTCCATCCATTTGCCCAAATAAAATGAACTTGAAAATATCATTCAAGAATTGCCAACTACTATTGGCATCGGCTCCAGTACTAATGCTTATTCTTCTCTAGTTGTTATGGTCCTCGCGAAAGAAGGAACTTGGTGCATGTGTTCTTACTTCCATGTTTTGAATAAACTTGAATTCAAGGATACGCTCCCCATTTCTACCATTGATGACCTTTTGGAGGACCTCAAGGGTGGTCACTTCTTCAACAAACATTATGTTCGCTCAAGCTATTATCAAATTTTCATGAAGGAGTTTCAATAGATTCCCAAAACCTATTTTTGTAGTCACAAAGGCCATTATGTGTACTGGGTGATTCTATTTGGCCTTTGCAATGCACCCTCCACATTTAAAAGTCTCACGAACACAATAATTAATGCCTTTATATGTAAATTTGTCTTCATCTTTTTTTATGTAATCTTGATTTATAGTAAAACTTGGCAAGGCCATCTATCCCATGTGGATTAGGTCCTACAAATTATCCAAGGCCATCAAATCTCTCTTAAAAGGTCAAAATGTTCCTTTGGTGTCTCTAAAGTGGAATATTTAGGCCAAATTTTTAGTCAAGAGGATGTGTGTGTGGATCCAAAGAAAATTGCAAAAATGAAGGATTTCCTTTCCCTAAAAATATTAAAATCCTTAATGTTTTTTTGGGTTTCATAGGATATTAAAGAAAAAATATTTAGAGTTATGGTAATATTGTAGCCCCACTCATAGCGTTTCTAACAAAAAAATATTTTAGTTGGAAGGATGCACAAAAAAAGGCTTTCAAGGACTTAAAGGAGGCTATGTGTTCCACTAATGTAATTGATTTACTTGGATTTTTATTATAAACTGTGTCCTCAAATGTGATGCGTCAAGTAAAGGCCTTGGAATAGTCCTCATGAAAGAAGGAAGACCATTGGCATTTACTAGCAAACAACTATGTGAGTGTCACTTGGGAAAATCAACTTATGAAAAAGAGATGATGGCCATATTGCATTATATGGACATCTATACCTACCCAAGAGACATTTATTAATCAGGACCAGTCATTGCATCTTGAAATACTTTCTCAAACAAATAAATTCCTCCCTTGAGCAATAAAAATCAGTCACCAAAATCTTGAGATATGACTACGAGGTAGTTTAGTAAAAGGGAAAGGAGAATGTGGTAGAACATAATCTATTTCAAAAATTTAAAGAATGTTCCCTCTCATAATCTGCTTCATTCTTCTAGACTGTTTGAATCTCATTTGTGATGAATGGTTGAGAGATCCCATGCTTGCTACCATGATCCAACAACTTCAACAAGAACATAATGCATACCTATGATATACTTAGCACAATTATGGCAAGAGTCATTAAAAGTAAATCTATATTTGAAAATAAATCATAATTGAAATCAAAGGTGTTGTTTGGGCTCCATTCATCCCCCCATAGTCATTCATCTAGGATTTCATAAAACATAACATGCATTTTTCTAGGAAGGTATGAAGGAGTACATCTCCATATTTACGGTTCAATGCCACACTTGCCAAAAACATAAATGAAGGACTTTGAAATATCCATGTGAACTACAACCACTTCCAACTCCAAATAAAGTATGAATTTACATTTTGATAGGTTTCATTGTTTGGTTACAAAAATATGGCAGTGATTAAATAATCATGGTTGTGGTTTATATCTCCTTTCAAAATATGCTCATTTTTCCCCTTACAACAACATTTAAAGGCCTCCATAGTAGCTCAAGTATTCATGGATAATATCTTCAAACTCGATGGTATGCCACATGTTATTTTCATGAACCATGACCCTACCTTCACTAGCAATTTCTGGAAAGAATTTTTGGCTCCAAGGAACACAACTGAATCTAAACTTGATCTTATCACTCCCTATCATGCCCAAATGGGTGGCCAAATTAAATTTACCAATAAGTGTTTGGAGGCATATTTGTAGTGCTTTACTTTAGAGTGGTAGTTCCATTGGAATCAATGGTTACATTTAGTAGAATAGTGCTATAATATAGCTTTTCATACTATCACTCGAATGATTCCCTTTAAACTTGTCTATGGAAAATATCCCCCTTATGTAATATCATACATACGAGGGATCTGTAAGGTACAATAGGTTGAAAACATAGTCACATCTTAGGTCAACATTCTCTGCACTCTCAAGGATAATCTGGTAATGCCTTAAAACGGGATGAATGAATAGGTTGATCATGATTGTTATGAATGTCATTTTGCAGAATTTGAGTTGGTATTCCTTTTCCTACAACACTATAAACACATCTCTATTAAGACCAAATGGAACTAAAATATCTCCCCCAAGTTCTATGGGCCATGTAATATCATCAAATTTGTGGGCCTTGTGGCTTACAAAATGGACCTACCTAGTCACTCCAGGATTCATCCCATATTTCATTTCTCCTTCTTGAAGGGAGTGGTTGGCCATCACTGTCATATTCAAACTAGCCTTCTGGAATTGGATGACGAAGGTTCCATTTGGTTGCAGTCTGGCATTGTGCTCTACAATACAAAACATCATCTCCACCATTGCACCATCCAAGAGGTAATGATCTAGTGGAATGATACCCATTATGAGGTTGCTACATGGGAACCATCATAGATACTTAAGTATTTTCCACACCTTTATCCTTCAATAAAATGTGTTCTTTAAGGGGGAGGGAATGTTAGGTCCCTAACCTAACCCCCATAATAGATAGGTTTTTATTAATCGAGGCCATTTATATTAAATAAGGCCAACAAAGTAGATATAGTGCAAAAGAAATATTTGTAAAATGAATTACTCGAAGATTCCACCTATTAGAAATTATCTATAGTGTGAAATAAATATTTGTAAGAAGACTTAATAGAATGTTCCACCTACTAGAAATTTCCTTCACTAAGTAGGCTTTAGAAGGTTCTACCTCCTAGCAAGTTCCTTCACTAGAGATTATATATAGGAGTAGAAGCAATGAAACAACATGTCTTGTGTAGTATTTTGTAATTGGATCTTGGCTTCATTTCAAGGGTTCCCCCTCAAAGGGGAAAGTGAAAATTCCTTTCATTAATAAAGATATATATATTTGTGATATTTTTTAATCTATAATTGTATATTGTTGCGGTAATTCTATCTTCTCACACTGAAATCTTTCTTTTTCTCGTTATTTATTATTTGAATTTCCCATTATGCCATTAAGGTGCATAACATGTACCATCTATAGGGGTTTTATCACTATAACCATGTGTCCCATTATTGTGCTATTAGTTTTCCTAATTATTTATATATGGCTATTATTGGCATTAGTTATTTATTGTAAAATATACACACTAGAATGGATCTCATTGATGAGTGTGGTAAAGGACCCATTCATTGCACTATCCTACATGGATATTCAGTTGAATTCCTTGTCCTTTACCACCATATCTAGGTATTCCTTTCATATATTTTCCTTATGGATATGTTATAAATGTATTCTTTTTTATGTCGAAATAAATAGATTATACTCCATAACTGAGCTAACAACCAAGATTATATGCGACTATGGAATAGTTTGTTTGCAAGTGCTGGTTAGGATGAATTCTTGCTGCTAAAAATTCCCCATTACAATTGCTGACAAACTCTTCTGTAACAATTGATGACAAGATTATGTGAAAAACTCACTTACCACTTTTCAAGAAGCAAGGGGGTGCAAGCCATTTTCCAATCTAGCAATCAGAGACTAATGGCACATGACCATTCGCACAATGCCAGGACACTTAGTCAAGTCTAGCATGATCATTTATGGTGTGGGATCATTTCCATTCTACTTTTGATCATGCAATATTGTCATACCTATTTCTAAGGGGATTGAATCCTAACATTAAAAGAAATTGAGTTATATTCTATTTTTTGTTTTTGCATGCGAAGAGGAAGCAACCTCTAGTTTAGGAATTTTTGTATAAAAGAGTGTTAAACATTGAGAACCTATAGCTCCAAACTAGATTCTTATTTTTGGAAAAAATCAAATCAACTTGGTTTGATATTTCAGTTCTGAAATTGCGCATTGATTAGAGACCACTAGTGCTACAGAGTGAGGGCCCTCTCTACAAAACAAGAGGATCTTTCCTACCTATTATTTGCTTCATGATTTGCTGATTCTATTATGTGTGCAAGTATTGGAACTATTCTATTTTTTTATTGTGTTATTCGTATTTGTTGTAGATCCATTTATTTACAATATTGTTTACGTTTCTTGTCGCTACATTTAATCACATTCATTATACTGTGTATACTTAATTTAGTTCACATGCATGCATTAGATTAGCTATTACATATTTATATAATTTCTCACCATTAATAATTTGATTATGCTTTAGGATTTTCTTTTCATTTTTTATTAGTGTCTGGCCTATTAGTTCTTGTAGCACTACAGCTGGATGATTAGAAGAAATAGGATTATGATTTATTTCAAGTAATCATAAGTTTGGTTTCCATTGTTTTTAGTGTGTGACCTATTGATTCAATTTAGTTTTCCTTGAACTATAGCAATACAACTAGATGATTTGAATAAATAGGATTAGGATTTATTTCAAAATAATTAGACGTTTTATTTCCTCATAGTAATTAGAAGTTTGATTTCCATTGTTTTTTTGCACTACTTATTTGAGAAGTTTGTATACTAGATTTATCTAGTTGAATAACCTCATAGAAGTAGTTGCTTCATGCTTTCCTAGCTATTATACTTGATATTAGAGGATACATCACCATCAAGAAAAAATTCCCCCAAAGAAAGAAAAGTCTCTATTGAACATTGATAAGATCTAAAAAGTATATATGGTGTAGGATGCTTCACAAGATCACATTCCTTGGTTGATAATTAAAGTGTAGAATCACGTACATCTTGGTTCTCAATACCAAACATTGTTGAAGATCACCACCCATCTCTCTCATGAAGGAGGTTTTTGAATTGCAATTATAGGTTATGGGTGGGTGCACAAATGTTAAGATCCTAGTGGGAGGCCTTCACTAACACCTCAAGGTTTTGGTGTAACGGTTCGTATCATCTGGTATCAGAGCACTTTCTTGGGCTCGCTGGGTGAAATTTATGCCAAATTTTTTTTTCGCATCTGTTGCAGGTTCGGATTTGGGAATAATCCCTATCTGCTTAACTGTGGGAAGTTATTTGTATTGAGCTTGCTCAAAGGAGGTTGCCCCCTCGAAGTGGCCTGTGATCAATATAAAAGTGATTCTGAGTTCTGTCATTTCTGCTATTTCGCGTATTCTTGTTAATTAATTGTTGCAGGTGCCTCACTAATGCTCCTTCCACATTCCAGGCCTTAATGAATAAAATATTTCGACCCTACTTACGGAAATTCATTCTGGTATTCTTTGATGATATCCTCATCTACAGTAAAACATGGGATGAACATCTCCAGCATTTGGATCTTGTCATGCAACTTTTCTCTGACCATCATCTCCATGCCAAGCAGTCTAAATGTGTTTTTGGACAGAAGGAAGTTGAGTATCTCGGGCACATTATCTCAGCGCAATAAGGGTGAAACAACACTCCTTCCAGGATTGCTTGAACCCTTGCCCATACCTACATGGATTTGGATAGATATTTCTATGGATTTCATTGAAGGGCTCCCTAAATCTGGTGGGAAGACAGTGATTCTCGTCATGGTTGATCGCCTCTCCAAATATAGTCATTTTTGTGCTCTCAACCATCCCTATACAGCCTCCTCTATTGCTCAAATTTTTCTGGACCCGATCTTTCGTCTTCATGGCATCCCTTCTTCCATTGTCTCGGATCGTGATGCGACTTTCACCAGTCATTTTTTGACAGAACTATTTCGCCACACTGGCACCAAACTGAAGATGAGTTCAGGGTATCACCCACAAACAGATGGTCAAACTGAAATTGTCAATAAATGCTTGGAAACTTTTCTTCATTGCTTCACCTCGGAACAACAACATCAGTGGGAAAAATGGCTCCCTCTCGCTGAATGGTGGTACAATACCTCTTACCACACTGCCTCTAAAATGACCCCATATGAAGCAGTCTATGGTCAGGCACCTCTAGCTCTTATTCCATACACCCCCACCAATTCACCAGTTCAGGAAGTTGACACGGTCCTTCGAAACCGCGATCAGATTCTTCGCATTTTGCGGGACAATCTTCACATGGCAAGAAATCGCATGAAGCAACAAGCTGATCAGCACCGTTCTGAGTGCACTTTTCAAGTCGACGATATGGTTTTTCTTCGTCTCCAGCCGTACAAACAATCATCCTTGAAACTCAAAGGGCGTCATAAGCTCGCTCCAAAGTTCTATGGGCCATATTGGATTCTTCAGAAGATTGGGTCCGTTGCTTATAAATTGGAACTTCCTCCTTCTTCCCGCATTCATCTAGTCTTTCATGTCTCTTGTCTGAAGAAAGTTCTTGGCACCAACATCAGTGGACAAACGATTTTACCCGAACTGGATAACGAAGGATCCATCCTTTTGGAGCCAGAGGCCATCCTCAATCGGTGCACGCGTCAGCTTCGCTCTCGCTGTATCACAGAGGTCTTAATTCAGTGGCACGGCATGCAACCAGAGGATGCTACATGGGAACCACTCCTTCAGATTCAACAACAATTTCCACATCTCGAGGTTTTGGTGTAACGGTTCATATCATTTGGTATCACAGCCTCCACCCAGGTTCAACTCACAGAGCGGGTGGCAACGTCGGCATTGCAGTGTTCGCCCGAGGCTCGTATAGCTCAAAGGGGACACCACCGTACGGGCGCACATCCAGCCCAGAGTCTGGACTGCGGAGCATGGTGGGATGTTAAGATCCTAGTGGGCGGCCTTCACTAACACCTCGAGGTTTTGGTGTAACGGTTCGTATCAACAAAATTGCTTCTTGAAATTATTGCAATTGGAATGCATGGTCATTGTGAATTTTGAGAATGCTGGTTCAATGCACATATATTCTTTCTTGAATTTATTTATCACTTACCAACCTTCACACATTAACCGTGACAACCTACACACTGTCCTCCATGTAGATTTTAATCTATGTGAAGAATATGCATGTATTTTCAAACTAATAGATGCACATTCGTCTATGTAAAATAAATCAAAAATATCATGACTCTTTCCCATTTATTTTATTCTATGTGTGACCTCTTTTATTAATCTTTTCTTGAATCCCCACATGGAATTTCTTACTAATTTGGCCAAAAGGTGATGAGAAAAAAGCAAAAAGGAGGATGGAAGCATTGGCCTTTAGTATTTATAATAGATAATTCTTGTTTCAAGGTAGATTTCACTCCAAATGTCATTTTATATGTTAAATCATACAAATTTAAATTGTTTGTAAAATTCATTTGTCATTGTTTAAAGTTTCTATTTATTCCATTAGGATAGAGAAAAACTATGGTACAACCCAAGACCTCATACCACTAACCTTAAACACGATATTTATTCTGTTAGGATGGAGAAAAACTATGATCCAAGATTAAGCCTTACATTCCAACCACCCCCATGAGAGCCATAAATAAAAATTAATCAATGTTTGGATGAAAGTAAATACCCATTGGTGAGATTAAGAATACTAGAGAGGCATCTCATCTTTCCTTGAATACTTTATTCAATACAGTTGTTGCCTCCATCAGCCATGCCTATGACAAATTATTTGATACATCTCAATAAATTTATAAGATGAGAAAATTCTATCGAACTGAGAGGAGTAAGGATGAAGTGAAAGATATGCGTATTAACAAAGAGATGATTTTCCAATTATGTATTAATCCTAAGCAATGAATCACCTACTCCATGGAAGAAAAACAAACATCTTTCCATGGACTCATGTCAATTCTAGATATTCAAACATGCCTACAATTATGAGGAGTTTCAATTGTATTTTCTATAGAAATTTTGGGTTGAGTTTATTATGGGTCACCATGTCAATTATTGTCAGAGGAGTAAGGATGAAGTGAAAGATATGCGTATTAATAACAAAGAGATGATTTTCCAATTATTTATTAATATTAAGCAATGAATCAACTACTCCATAGAAGAAAAAACAAACATCTTTCCATGGACTCATTTCAATTCCAGATATTCAAACATGACTACAATTATGAGGAGTTTCAATTGTATTTTCTATAGAAATTTCGGGTTGAGTTTATTATGGGTCACCATGTCAATTATTTTGACATATGTGAATTATGGGGTGTTGATCTTCGTTCTTCTCAAGATCCATAAAGGGTGAGGTGTAATTGATTAAGGGGATTCTACTTTCTAGGAAAATTCCTAAAACCCCCACCCCACTAACCACTACAACTTATATACAAGATTAATGTGTATATTACTATGTTATCCACTCTTACACACAGTGTGATTCCAACATATAATATCTAAAACAACATCCCATCATGATCCATTTACGGATGATGCCAGAAGACTAGTGTTAAGGACTTTAGGCCATGTTGTTGATTCTAGACAAGCCATGATAATTGGCCAGGTTTTCCATCTTGGATGTAGTTTAGTTGGTCATCATTAATTATCTCATTGTAAGATTATCTTTTATTGGAAAATAGAGGTGCATGAGCATTATAGTTTCTTTTATGAGGTTAGTATGAAACAATTTAAAATATTTTCATTAATTATGAATTTAATTAAAATCGACAACTATTTGGTAACCAAAATTTCAATGCATTTATGAATGTATTTAATTGTTTGATATGTACAACTCTGATGAAGTGGTGCTCTTTCATCTAGTTGGAAGGATACATACTTTCCCTTAATTGATGTAGTAGGTCTAGTAATGTGTTCCATTGGAGGAACATACATGCAGGTATTGAGATGAGTTTATGGCTTTTTCTCATGAGACACTTGAACAAAACTTATAAGTTAGACATGTGCATACCACTATAACAACAAATAACTTACAATAATTACATGTGTGCTTTAATTAGAGTATAATTAAGAACAATGCTAGCATTTGTTAGGGAAAGGAAGGTTGAGACCATCTGAACTTTGATTGAATGATCTTAGTAGGTTTTAACATTTTGACCTTGATTTTTCTATATTTTCATATTAATAAGATGCATGGAATCCCCAAAATTATATTACTAGCTTACTCTATTGAAGATACTCTCTCTCTCTTTATTGCCTTCTAGTACACATTTTCTTGATAAAAATGTTTGAACAATATTGCTATTTGTTATTTATTGTATACTCAACCTCAAAGTTCAAATGATGTTGTTATCTCTAACTTCGTTTCCTTTTTTGTGCATTTTTTTTTGTTGACCACCATTAATTATTGTTGGGAAATAATGACCGGTTTCGATGCTGAGAACATGGTAAAAAAAATAATAAGGGCCTTACATGGAAAAATGAACTTTGCGGGCCTTAAGAGTTATGAATAATGCCTCCAATCATGACACATGCCCTTTATGCATGGTCTCTTTCCTTTGAGTGGTATTTTAGTCACCATTAGGTGGTGTTACACAAATTGGATTGTGAATCATGTTACGATCTAATTTTGAATCATGTTAGGATAAGGGAGCTTTAAACGGTTTTTATTATTTGTAAAAATGACACAATCATGTTATTAATACATGCACATTCATGTGAATTCTAAAACAAAAGTCATGATTGTCTCTTTTCCTCTAAAAGTTGGATGAGTTGGTTGCTTTGGTTCCATCATTAGAGTTACAATCCTCAATAAATAAAACACACTCATTTTTTAAGCTTACTACTATTATATCCATTTTTAAATGGTTTTTGCATATTGTCTATATATTCATGACCAATGTTAAAGAAAAAATACTTCATATTTTTAATTTATTAGTCTTTGCGAAGGTAGGGACTAAAGTAATTAGTTGGTCATAAACAAATTTGACTTTTAAATTAATACAAAAAAATTTATAATGTTTTTCAAAGTTTTGTAATATTTATATATTAAACTTAATATTTTGAAAACTCAAATTATTTTGTACAATTTAAAAAAATTGTTATTCCTATTTTATTATTAGCTAAAAGCTATGAAGTGGCAAATTACCCCTCCTAGATGTGAAACTGTTTTAAACAAAATATTAGTTTAAATCTTAAAAAATCAATTTTTTTCCTAATATACCATGTGGTCTTTGTACTAGAGGTTTCTTTAATGATAATGAATATTATCCTTTTTGTGCATTGTGTTATTGATAATAAGTACATAAGTATCCCTCATTATTATAGGTCCCCTCATGTTTTAAAAGCAATGAACTTTGGCTTCAATGTACCTTACTAATTTTTAAAACTTAAAAACTAAAACTAATTCTTTTTATTAATGTCTAAAAATATTACAACAATCCATTATTAAAATATAAAAAACTAATATTAAAATTTAAAACAACTAAAACCAAATGTTTTTATAATTAATTATTATTTAAACATTAAAAAAAACTAGAAACTAAAAAACCAATATGATTACAACAATCCATTATTAAAATATAAAAAACTAATATTAAAATTTAAAACAACTAAAACCAAATGTTTTTATAATTAATTATTATTTAAACATTAAAAAAAACTAGAAACTAAAAAAATATTTTTAAAAGTTAAAAACAAATAAACAAAAAAATAGTAAACAATAATTAATTAATTATTAAAAAACCATAACTATTAATTATTGAAAATATAAATATAAATCTTTAAAAACTATGAAAAAGATTAAAAAATTAAAACTTATTTTTTTAATATAATATCATCATTAATTATACAAAATAATTTATATAATATCATACATCAATTATACAAAAGATAACATTATGGATTTTACAAAATATAAATAATATTATTTATACAAAACATAACATAATTTTATGGCAATGACTAGCTGCTTTATAACTATTACTCTTGTTTTTTTAATATAAATCACATTTCTAAAATACATAGATCATTTTTTTACTTTCTTAACAATATGGAAAACAAATTATATGGTACATAATTAGAGAGTGATACCTACACACCAAAAACATATACAATATATTATGTTAAGACTCACAAACTTGGTCTAATGCCTGAACTCGCAATTCAGTGGCTTCACTATATCTATTATTTTTTAAAATATAGAAATTATTATTAAAACATATGAAAATAGTGATGCACAAGTTTTGAATATTATATACAAATTTACAAATTTGTTTCAAGAAATTTAATCATTTAGATACTCAATTAACATCTTAATGTGAACATTTGCATCATATTTTCAAGTAAAAGTAACATACCAATGTTAGAAGAACATGATATTTTTTCTAAGTTGTATACATTTTCCAAAAATAACAACTATATATTCAGAAATTTATATTGATTTCCTACATTTTACACCACATTCTAATTAGTTGTGCATGCACTTTTAGTAATTTGTCAACCAGAGAGATATTTTGTAGAGGGAGAATATATATTTTTGTTGCTATGTGCTTATAATGGTGATTCATGAACAGTCTCAATTGAGTGATGTAGCGGTTCGACATTTCAAGGAAATTTAACGTCAAAATTCCTCCAATGGCCTTGAAGACCAGCTACATTTAATTAAGCTTTTTCCCTGGATATTTGATGAGGATGTCATCTCGGTAATTATGCGCCCGGTCAATGAAGCTGAGGTCCTAAAAACTTTAAATATGTTCTCTAAGGATAAATCACCGGCCTAGATGGGTGGACGGTCGAATTCTTTCTCCTTTTTTTCTCCTTGTTGGGACCTGAAATCACTGCGGTTGTCAAGCAATCCAAAATCAAGGCATGTATTCCACCAAATCTCAATGCGACTTACATTACCCTCATTCCAAATTTAGACAAACCTGAGGGTTTTGGAGATTATCGACCCATCTCCTTGTGTAATCTTCTGTACAAAGTTATCTCCAAAATCATTGCGGAGCAGATTAAACCATTTCTGGATAATAGCATCTCTGCTGACTAGTTCGGGTTCATTCATAATCGACATGTGTTAGATGTTGTGGGTTTAGCCGAGGAGGGTCTACACTCTATTAATCAAAAGAAGTATGAGGCTTTTGTTCTTAAGCTGGACTCGGTGAAGGCCTATGATAGGCTTGACTGGACCTATTTATGCTTTATCTTAATTCAGATCGTACTTCCCTTGGAAATGGAAAATTGGATAATTCCATGTGTCTCCACTGCTAATTATTCGATCCTAGTGAATGGTTCTCCGTATCCATCATTTTCGAGTGATAGGGGTTTACGACAAGGCTTCCCTTTATCCCCTTACTTATTTATCTTAGTTATCGAAGGATTAAGCTTTCTTATTCATGATGCTAGGTGCTCGAGTCACATTAACGGTATCAAAGTGGCTCCTGCTCACTTCATTACACATTTTCTTTATGTGGATGATGTCCTATTATTTGGTTTGGGCTCAGTTGGGGAATGGTCCCAGTTTTATTTTATTACTAAATGATTTTGTAATGCTACAAGATTGGAAATTAGTCCTACTAAGTCCTCTTTTGTTGTACCATTGCAAGGATCCTAATCTCATGGACCATATCAGCAACTTGTTCCCCTACCAGATGAAGGATTTAAGCGTTGGTTTCAGATATCTTGGATACTTTTTGAAACTGGTAGGATACACATATTCTGATTGGGGGTGGCTCTTCAAGAAGATACAAAGGAGAATATATGGTTGGTCATTCAAATACCTCTCGCTGGGCGACCATCTTACACTCTTATGCTTGGTACTCTAGAGCATTCCTGTATTTTGGTTTTCGCTCTTTATTATTCCCATGAAAGTCATTGTGACCATTAGAAAACTTTTTTATGGTTTCCTTTGGAATGGTGCCGATGGTTCCCACAAATGGAACTTATCTTCTTGGGAGTCCTTAGCTCGTACTAAGGTTCTAAATGGTTTGGGAATTAAAGATATCCAGTCTTTCAATATATCTCTCTGTGTGAAGTCGTGTTGGAGGAGCTTGCATGATTCTGGTCTTTGGGGGAAAGTTAGTAAAGAAAAATATCTTGGGAGCCTTTCGCTTCCTTTTTGGCTCCAAAATGGTAAGTGGAGGACCCAAGGATCTTATATTTGGCGTAGTTTCATGAAGGCCTTCCCTATTATCAATTCTAGAATTTGCTGGAAGATGGGAAGGGGTACCAAAGTCTTTTTGAGATTGGACCCGATTGTTGGTCTTGGGGATGATTTTCTTCTGTCTAATGAGCTTATCACATAGCTTCATGAACGTAATATCTACGTTATTAAACAGGATAGAAGACCCTTGGATTTTGATAGACTCGGTTGGCTGTTGGCTGAGGATCTGGACTTGGAACCACAACTTCGGATCTTATGTGATGGTTTTGTTCTAAAACTCAATCATGCTGGTATTTCCCTTTCTCAGGAGGAAGATGTCATCTGTTGGGAGTTCAAAGACCACACTGGAAAACTCACTGCGCAACTGGCTTATTCCCGTCTCATGGAGGAATATTTTGATGCCCAGTGGCAAAGACAGACTGTGTCATTTTGGAATGTTAAGTGCCCTCTAAAAAATCAATGCTTCGTGTGGATTTCCATTAAAAACAAAGTTCTTACCTGGAACAATATTTGCAAGAGAGGCATCCATGGACTGGGGATCTGTGATTTATGTCGAAGAGACGGGGAAGATGTGGATCACCTGTTTGGTGGATGCATTTTATTTAAAAAGTTGTGGGCCTGTCTACAAGACTCCTCAAGTTTTCATTTTTCATGGAACGACAGTTCTCTTGCTGAAAATTTTGATTTATGGACTGTGTCCCGCGTCTTTGAATCAACTTTGTTATACGTTGTGATTTGGGAATTATGGAAAGTTCGCAACCATCTCATTTTCCAGGGCGAGTTCACTCCTATTTCTCTGCTTTGTGCTCAAATTACTGGTTACTTCCAGCCGCTTGGGATTTCTCTGGTCAAGGCTCTTAGAAATGTGGTTCAACATGTGGAGAATGAGTATTGATTTCCAATTGGATATTTTGATGGTGCTTCCAAAGGGGATTTATGTTGTGCTGGCATGCTCTTAAAAGTGTCTCAGAATCAGTTTTATCAGCTTCATATGGGTGAAGGCAAAGGTTCAAACACCAGATCCGAACTTTTAGTATTGTGGGGCCTCCTTTTTTTCGCTAAATCTGTGGGTATTAATTCGTTGAATATTTTTGGAGATTCGCTTGCTATGATATCCTGGGCCAAGGGAGGCCATCATCTTTCCTCTATTCCGCTAAATGGTTGGTTGAATCGTGTGCACACTCTCAACGGCTGGTTCACGGATGTTAACTTTTGCCACATCTACAGAGAATTCAATGTCGAGGCTGATAAGCTCTCAAATATTTCCCTGCGGGATATGGATGGTTCCATCCTCGTCAAGGATTTTTGGGATGGTTCTCTCCGGGAGATGTATTACCTAGCTTATGTTTGATGTTGATTATGGCCACTTATATTTTGACTATTTCTCTTATGATGTAGAACTCTATGACCCTGTATGGAATATTTTATGTATAACCTTTCTATTCATACTTTTAAAGGTTTTTGTATGTACAGGAAGCTCGCCTTTCTTGGTATCTATGGATACAACTTTTGTTTAATAAAAGTTGTTTTTTTCGTATGAAAAAAAATTGAGCTTGGACATGGCGAGAAACCAACAATTACAAAAAAATAAATTGGAGTTTTTTCTTGTAGGTGTCATGACCATTTTAACAAATTATTGTATGGTTATCTCAACATCTCATAAAATGGACATGAGAAACTATTGAGAGGAAGTTATAAATTTTTTTAGAGAATGTTATAGAATAGTGCATGGTGTTTATTTTTATGGTTTGTGTTTGCAAATTGTAAGGAGAGAACCAAATAGATTCCATGGTTGTGACAATGGAAGATATCGTGTGAAGATGAAGGTTCATTATGGATCCCATGTTTAGTGTTTATATTTTCCTTCTTAAATAAATATTGATAGTTTTAATAATTTTGTTTTATAATTGTCATATTTGAAAGGGATAACAATCTGGCTACATACACAATGGAAAGCCAAAGTCCATGATTGTCAAGTCAAAATCCTTATAAAATAACTAAAATGGATATTGTCAAGAAGAGATTACAAGAATCTAGTTGTGTAAAGGTATATATAAGGGTTTATGAGTATGTGTATGGAAAAATAATTGGATGTTTTGTTTGAGAAAGATAATTTCCATTGAACTTGTCCAAAGAAAAGTTACAACTATGAAAATATGAGACAACATTTATTTTTTGCATGTTTGTAACCGTTCACATTTGAAGTAAATATGAAGTGTTTATGCATAATGTAAAAGATATATGCCTCTAAGACTTGGTGTGGCATATACAACACTTGATTTGTTGGTCTTGCAGGGTGTGTATATAGGTATTCCAGACATAATGGTATCCATTTTCATGGAGACAATAAATAAAAAAAATTGGTGAGGATGTGTAACCTTGGATAATATTGTTCTTTTGTTTGCACTTTGTAAGTTAATGTAATGACCATAAATGTTGTAAAGTGTCGAGTGATTATTCCTTGACAAGTATGAGAAGGATATTTCATGAGAACACAACCTGAACTATATGAAATGATGGATTCACAACATTTACTTTACATGAAAGATTATTAGAAATAGCTATGGCCTGTTGTGCTCGTTTAATAGTTGTCACAAGCTGTGAATTCATTGTCATCTTGTGTAATTTTATTATGTGTTTTGTAATATTTTGTATGATTTTGAATTATTACTGATATATGAATAGGAAAAACTTGGGGAATGATGATTGTCCCTAGGAATGTTTTATTGAAGCTTTCATATTTAATGTGAGCATCCCACCATAACTTCCATAGTTAGGGGAATATGTTGGTACTTAATGTATTTGGTCATCTCTATTAAACAAGGCCCACAAGATAGTATTAACATAAAATCAATAAATGTGAATTGACACAATTAAACAAGGTCCACCAGTTAGTTTCAAGACCTTGTTAATGGAGGTCCACTAGGTGCTAAAGGTTTCAGCCAGTTAGAAACTATATATAGTGGTAGAGCCTATGTATTCAGTTTCCAAGTGAATAATACTATATTTGGAGATCTGCTTTGTTGGAGGTTTCCCCCTTTAAGAAGAAACTAAACATTGATCACAATTCTAAATATCAACAAATGTTTTCTTAGTATTGTTATTTCCATACTTGGTTTTAGATTTATTTTTTTCTACAATTATATTTATATCGCTCTTTCACTAAATACTATTTTTTGGATTTAAGGAGCAACAAAAGTGATATAAAATAACTTTCTATTCTTGTTCTTTCTCACAATCTAGTATTTCTTACACTAGAGACATGTTTCGACATCTTTAAATAACATATAGGCATATCATTATGTGGGTAAAACTAGTCCCAGGAAATAATAAAAATAGAAAATGCAAGTGGAAGCACTTGAGTAGATACCCTTGTAACTTTGTAACCACCGAAGTAGTACCACA
This sequence comes from Larix kaempferi, assembly GCA_027924585.1. Classification (NCBI taxonomy): domain Eukaryota; kingdom Viridiplantae; phylum Streptophyta; class Pinopsida; order Pinales; family Pinaceae; genus Larix; species Larix kaempferi. The sequence goes on from BSBM01000826.1 coordinate 3,398,876, forward strand.
TCACATGGCTCATGTATATCATTTTGACTTCTATGTAGTAACACATGTATATTGGAATCCTCATAAGTGCACCTATAACAAGCCTTACATAAAACTATTTCCCATTATGTGGCTATACAAAACCAATGAGAATAATCAAGGATATCACTCTTGTGTATCAAGGATGTTGTGGGAAAAATAGCACAAAGGTGTGCTACTCTTCCCACTTTGAGGGTGAAAGCCTTGAAAGTTGTTAACAGGGACCAATATTATGTTACTATAGCAAATGTAATGACTCCAAATTGATCTAGCAAGCTATTTATAGCAAAACAAAGAAAAAATAAAAACAAATAACTTGAAATAAACAAAGGGAGTGAGGATATGCAAACCACAACAAGAAGCAAATGCTAGAACCAATTTAGATTTTCCAATGGTCAAGCTTCTTACATGTAGTGTTACCTAGTAGGCATGGGTTTCAAGGGAATCCAATAATATCCCTTAGGGAGGTCCTTTATGTCCACACTAAATGTTAAATAACTTGCATAACAAATGAGAGGAACAATTTCCCCTTGGAGGAAGGAGGCAAGGGAGCTTGAGGAGTGCTAATAGACGTAGGAAGAGGTGGACTATGAGTAAGTTCCAACACAATTCCAACGGCATAAAATTGCTCTTATTTTCTCTACTTAGATGCATGCCCATGGCCTCCTTTTATAGGCCAAGAAGTGGCCAAGAAACATCAAGATCCAAGTGTGAACCCCATCACCTCATGAACTGGATCCAAAGTACACAAAGGGGGCTATTCAATGCTTGAAGATCCAACTTCAATTTTTTGTTGGTGAGGGAGATTTCATGAGCCTTCAATGCATAGCATGTGGTTGAGATCCTTCCATTTGTGATAGTATCACAAATCTTGAGGGGTAATCCATGCGAGGTGACACGAGCATAGTACTAATAACACATGTAGTAGCGATAGCTAACATGGATTTACATGTTGTCACATCCCCTTCCATCAAATCCAGTGCAAGGAAGGAAACATGACACAACATACCGGGCTTATTGGCAATATCATCCCCATACATTACTAAGAAATTCATGGATAAATAAAACTTCTATGTGTAAATACATAATCAATATAAACACAGCGGAATTAAAATATGATAACACACACAAAGACTGGAATGCATCAACGTATCTATCACAGGCATATGATGAATCAACCTATAGAGAATCAATCCCATTCTTATGCTATGCACAAACTTCATATCAACCATATTATGATATTCATTTCATCTCATTAACATGAATAATTAACATTCAGAATTAACACATTGTAGAGCACAGAATGCATATAATTGAAACACAGAGAACACTTATCTTTGAGATGAAGTTGTCCAAACGATTGGCTATGTGAGAGCCACGTTCCATCCAACCATAGATCTCTGTCCAGCCTATATTCTTTCAGCTAAGAGATCACCCCTGAGCTGGGTTGTGCATCCACTAAGGAGGAACTAGATGGGCTCACTCACAACCATGGTTTCACTCAACAGCTATGCTAAGCCAACACACAGTTGGGTTTATCAAGCATACAAAAGACCAAGATGAGGATGCTAATCCAGTGAGCTCAACCACAGAGCTACAGGCATCTCAACTAAACTCAACAGTCATGGCACCCACAATACCTACCACACCCAACACAAGGAAGGTCCCCTTCTCTGCTGCACAGTCCCTCAGGAGTCCCTTCCCTTCAATGCTCTTCAGGGTGGGCATAAAAAGGTCTAGTTGCTAATTCCTTGAGATTATAGCCTTCACTGGGTTTATCAAGCAAACCCAACCTCTGCTTAGTCATTCACACTTGGATTTCTCACTACTCTGTCATCAAAATACTCAATCCCGTCACTGGACTTCTGGGCTATGAAAACTGGATTTTTCTATGGATTTCGGGGTATCTAATACTCTCAAATTTGCCCCAAGGGTCATATCTATGGATCCCCCATTGGATTTCACTGTCAATATCAAATTCTGGGTGTTTATGGCACTTCAAAACGTGGGTTCTTGCAAAGTTGCGATTTCTGATTTTCTCACTGCTGGGAATTCGTAATGGATGACAAAATGATGCTAGGCTCTTCAACAATGGAATGGGAATGAGGAAGAACCAATTTCCATGAGGTAGGGTGACTTGTGGTACAAGAAAACAGAACCCATACTCTGCCATATGAATTTCAGGGCTGCCCATGCTCCATTGAAGCCATGGACTGAATTCTTCAACAACTTCCTTACAATAGAATTAAATGTCAGCAAGGAAAGTTAAATGGGTTCTCACATTGACATTTGGGAGCATATGGTTTATCCCCACAACCCCCTCACCACTCCCTAGTCCAATACACATGGCCCCTTCTCATTCCTTGCTTCCATAGCCAGTTTTGGTATTTTATTGCAATATCAAATATTTACATCATTTACAATATTCCATGGCTTAATAGCTCATGGGTAATAAAATATCAAATACTTATCCATTTTAAATAAAATCCGAACATACACTAGCGAGGCCTTGGCCTTGAGCTCCATGGTAGAGAAACATACATCGCATGTATACAATATTTATATTAAAAGCCAATATTTCATAAGGGTCAAAATTGGGGTATTACACATGTGTGACCTTTTCTGTTGACTATTTTTGGTATTTTTGGACTCGTGTTGCTTTTTGGATCTAATGAGGATGTCTTCAGTGGGTTGCATGCTATATGTTGATGACGCCTCAGTGCAAGATTAGCTAAAATGTCGCATGTGTGTGAGATTTATGTTTAACCAAGAAATTAGAATGTATGGATAAGGGTGGGGAAAATCTTCCTTAATTTGTTTTTTTGAAGGATTCAAGTTGACACTATTGTTGGAAACCCTCACTTATACCAAAGAGATAATATAACACGTGACACTACTTTGTCTCGAGGACCTCACAAACCATAGATTTTATTGCATAGACATCAAAATTCCTAGATAATTTGCAATATAAGTATTTTGGGAATTGTGTTAGTGTAGAAATACTCGCATGAGTGATAGTCCTAGTAGTGTCAAATTAACAAAGAAAGAAAACTACAAAGGCCCATATCATTATAGAGGACCTATCTAAAAAAAAATCCTTCAGTTATGTTGATTATAGTCATGTAGCTCTCAAGTAACCTTTTTTGTGTATCCTCTAGTATAGTCACTTGCGATCCATCTACACATTTTCCTCTCATGACACCAATCATAATTGACTAACTCTTGCATATCCTCATAAGTGGACCCTTTGGTTCCATGAAACACAATCTCAACATGTTATCCATATATGAACTCAAGCTCATTTATTTTCCCACTCAATCAATCCAAACAATTTGATTACCCTAAATGAACAAATAAATTACCAAACTTAATTTATTTTTCATGTAGGTAAACAATTTGTTATCATTGGAAAAACTGAGCATGATTTCATTTATGATAGATGCCTAAATTTCCTATCAAGAAACAAATATGAAATGGGAAACATAGAATTGTTTTTATGCCATATCTCTATACATGCAATAATTTTTGGATCATATTCATCAATAATTCACTAAAACTGGACCACTGACAAATTGTGCTTTGATATATATCGATTTGAAACATATTTTTCCGCGACATATTTGAAAATACATTTCAAAGCATCTATCATCTGCATGGTTAATTACATTGACATTTTTATTTCACTTGAGACAGGTTTGCTGGTGGTTAGTATAGGAGATAGGATAGTTTTTTTTGTCGATAGCCTAGATTCACTTTTTATTTAGTTATCTTTACATACAGAATTTTCTGTCAAAATTCATTTTGAGAAAATTTCGGGTTCTTTAGTCCTTTTCAAAAAATTTATTTGTCACATTTATAGTTTAGTTTCTTATCTAGTGGGTAGGTTCATTTCTTCGTTCTTGAAATTACATGTCTAGATAATTACCTTCCTTACGATTTGAAAAGTTAGAAACCATATTGATTTGATGAATATTTTTTATGTAATGGAAATCATTTTTTTAGGGTTCCAAAAGGGATATGACATCACTGGTAGGTTTCAATTCAAACTAGAAAGTGTTTAGTCGGGTACATACTATTATTTAGTAATTTTTTTTTTTTTAATTTTGAAGGCATTTTCCTATTGGAAGAGGATCATACTGTTGGCAGTGAATATAAAGGATTGGTCATGTGATTAATTTCCTAGTGGTTTATCATTGGTCATCTTCGAAAACATAAAAAATAAAAATAAAACTTTTGTAAGAATTGTTCATCTTTGTTGACCATTTTATGAACGAGCCACGCCATTATCCAGATAAGATTGATGCTATATATTTCTATTGGGTTGGCAACCTGAAAACTTGTGAGAATGATATATTTTTCTTTATTTTCTCTCTTCTTTCAATACTCTGGTTGGCTGGAGTATGGTGGTAATTTCGAGTTTATCTAAGAATATATTTATCAATTGTTTCTAGGATATTGTATTATATTGCTTCAATTAGTTTCATTTCTATTTTTTTTCTTGTTAGAGTAGTGTAACATACTCAATTTCCATATCATTTTTTTTCTTTATTCAAACATTTAAATATATTAATTCAATATCGTTTTCATTTCGTCAAGTAAGAAATGGATATATTAACATTTATAGTTATTTTTAATCGATATATTAACCTCAACCAAATACTTAACATCATAAATCAAGGATACCTTCAGGGTTTCATTAGTGTAATATTACCTTTATCTAATACAAGGTTTATACATTAGCTAATCTCTAACTATTCAAGTATAAGGGGAGTAGTTTGAAAAATCCTTGTAGTCCTTCACATAATGGTATTTGCCTCACATTCATTTATTTCTATTTCTATTGCAAGGGTCTAAATACGTGGCTACAACTCTCAGTAGTAAACAAATCTTAATGTATTCCTTAATTAGAGTATAACTATATCCATGTTTCAAGGTATTGAATCAAACATAAGGGGTACTTGTAACTTAACATTCCTAGGAGAACTAGGAACATTATTGACCCAATGTTTATACTAACCTTTTCTCATGATAACGGAATAGTTAATTAAATAAGACCTGCCTTTTATTAAACAATTAGCAAGAATCTATGACTACAAACATGCTAACATATCAAGATTTTACCCTTAATAGAACGTTCTTCCCCTAGAGGATTCTTTTATAAGACAATGGTTGATTCGTTATTTACTATTGTCACATTTCAACTAATTTCAGCATGTGAAACATCTAGGTATAAACATATTATTTTCAACAAGATTAGATTTAATCATAAAACTTCTATTTTCATTTATACAACTCAAACTTAATGTAAGATTTATATACCTATAATAAATATGTGTTAACATTACAAATCATCTTAACTCATAAATATTGCCCTTCTTTTTACAATAATCCATTAATAAAATAGGGTTAGTCAGAACCTTATAAAAGTACATATAATTATAACATGGCGAAGATCACTCATACCTATCAACTAATTGTGCATACACCTATTTACCATAAGTGGGCATAACAATATAGGTTTTAGCATAAGGATAATACTACATAAAGAAGGAAAGTGCAACAAAATTTATTCAAGCATGTTACTTTTGCATAGTGAAAGAAACGCATAAATAAGGGTCTAATTTTTATCCTTAGAACAATTAATATTTTCCCTATTTGGTTAACATAAATGGTTTGTAACAGGGGAGTGCATATGAAAAGGGGTCGAGGAGGCGGCAACGGCGATGGCGGAATCCTACAGATTAGGGTTTTTTTAGACAATCCGGTTTGGAAACGTTGAAGTTCACCTGTGATAGCTTATGAATGCCGTAACATTGCAGCGTGGTGAGAGCTGCTGGTAGCCGTCAGTGTAGGAAATTCAATTGACGGACACCCGTCAAAATTGCCGGTTTTAATTAAATTTTGGAACATTTTCCACGTTACAAGCCAATTTGTGACGGCCTAGCTGAAATGTTAACCGTATTTGACGGTCAAATTGGCCTCTGATGGGCAATTCAACCGTCAAATTCCATCACTGGTAGCCATTGAAAGCTTCAATACTATTTTGGAATACAAACCCGGTTTCGGCGATTTCTGTTTTAGACTTTCTCCGGGTAAGTTAAACTGTATCAGCTGCAGTTATTTTCATGATTGAGTAGGCTTTTGTGGAATATCTGCTGTTGCATTATGCGCCGATATTCTCTGGGGATATTTTTATAAGATGTCGTGGGATACCGGATTTGGGGGTTTTTTGGAACCATAATCACTGGAACATTCTTGCCGGAAAAACGGGGGTGGACCACCATATCCATATTCAAATATTCTATCAAGACCGGCTTCCTGTGGTTTCGGATATTATTACAACACTTTTGTCAGGGTTTTCTGCCATTGAAGGATTGTTTTGGACCGGGATTCAGGGATCTGTCACCGTATGGCTGCCGATATGGGTGAAAATGTGCCGAAAAAACACTATGCCTGCAGACAATAGCTTGAATGTGTCGAACTACATGATAGAAGAGGCCGGGTTGTTCAAACCGGACTCATTTTTTAAAAATCAGCTGTGTGGAAAACGGGCTTTAAACTCCAATGCACGACAGGTGGCACCGCATGGGAAGTCACAAAAGGGATAGCTGGTCATGGGGAAGACACCTGGGGAAGCCTCGAGCTCTGACCCATCCGTCGGTAGTGCTAGGGCTCGACCGGGTCGGGGCGTTGGTGAATGACATGGGGCGTCATCCCGTGCAAATAGAAGACTGGTTGGCAAATACTTTAGCAGGCCCGAGGAAGCTTGGATGACGGTCGGCCGGGATATCAGTCTTGAGGAGATTGTTGAGTTTAACATGACTGTACTTGTTGGAAAATTCTCATACCATGCCATGAATCGCAGGAATGTTGTTAAATGGGTTGAGGAGTTGTGGAACCCTATCTTGAAATACACCCCTCAGGTTTTTGCTCTGGCATGTGGGTGGTATGGGTTTAAATTTCAGCAGGAGGCACATTGTACCCGCATACTGGACGACCTGTGGCTATATGGGACGGGGAGCTTAATGCTCCAGAAATGGCAGACGGACTTTGACCCAGAGTCGGCCTCGGTACGCTTGAGACACCTATGGGTATTACTGCCTGGTCTTCCACTGGCATTGTGGAACCATGGGGCCTTTGAGGCCATTGGCAACCGACTTGGGAGATTCCTGCATGTGGAGGAGGAACACCTCAATGGATTTGATTGGCGGATGGGGAGGATGTTGGTTGAGGTGGATGTTTCACTTGGTCTTATTGATGTGCTGCATATAAATTGGCGTGGTCGTCAGCTGTCACAGGTCATTGACTACTGGGGCATTCCATTTCGTTGTTCAAATTGTAAAGGGGTGGGTCACCTGTGGTGACAATGCACGGCTCCGGCTTCTTCTGGTCGCATCAAGGATAGGGGCCCGTTCTGGTCGTCAGATGATGGCAGTGATATAGAGATGGATGAGACGGGCGCTCTTGATGGCTTCTCCAACCGTGTACTCAACCCACTAGCATCTGACTCGGCGATATTCCGTAAGTTGGAATTACAGGACCCTAAATTTTTTCATTCACTAAATGAGTTGGATATATATTTTATTAATACATTAGATTTGAACAATGGGAATAATGGTAATTATATGAGATGTTGACATAACATGGATTCCTACTCCTCCGGGCCTGGACAGACATCAAATGAAACTTCTGAAAACGATGACCCGGTATCTGAGACTGAATTGTTGGATAAGATGAAAAACCTCAGCCCCGTGAATACCTTACCGATTATCTCGGTATCTCCCAGTCCTCCTATTTCTGCTGCCCGGGCGGTTATTGTATCTACCGACTCTGAGTCACCCTTACTTACCCAGGATGATGTGAAGCTTTGTGAGGATGTCGCGATGTGTACTCGCAAGAACTCTAGTGTCAATGATGTTGGGGGTATGGGGACCTGTGGTTTGATTCCAGAACTTTTGTCAGTGGCAGATTGCCTCAATGTTGGCCTCGATATACCTTCTGAACCAGGTGGGAATACGTTACTCATTCCATCATACTCAGATATGGTGAAGAAGTCTCCCATACCCACTTTTTTTAGGAATAGGGTGGTGGTCCCAAATGAGCCATCAGAAAGAGATTTGGGGGGAACATTGGACCGGAAGGATACTGATCTGGCTGGGGGGGATTGTAACATTTTTGCTACAAACATGCCCGTTACAACTGGAGACATTTGCATACATAAGGGGGCACATAGGGGTGGCCTAGCCCCAGATTTCTCTCCTCTGAAAAGTAGAAGTGCCAGGAAAAACAAGAAGGTCACTCTAGGGGGGACAGAGGCTGACCAATGCAAGGTGAACTCCCCCAACTCTTCTGATACCCAGGCTCTTAGAGGAATGAAAGCCCTTGCGAGGGTTAGGAAATGATTTTTTTCTCCCTGAATATTAGAGGGGTGGGGGGCCTACCCAAACAACTGGCCCTCAAACGTGTGTTAGAAATTGTCAAACCAGATTTAGTACTACTGCAGGAAACTATGGTCTGTGGGGATAAAGCCCGCATCTTTTTTAATAAAGTCAAGCCGGGATGGATGTGTTGTACTGTGGATGCGGCTGGACTTTCGGGTGGAATTTTAGCGGCTTGGAATCCACTTGTGTTGAGACTAATTCCTTCACATATCTCTCTTGGAATTTTGTTGTCTGGAAACTTCAGGGGCTCGTAGAAAAACCTTAACATTGTAAATTGTTATGGTCCTTATTGTGATCGGGAGACTTTCTGGAACTTGGCTGTCTCGGAACATCTGCTGAACCTGGAGAATTTAATTATTGCAGGGGACTTAAATTTTACTTGGGGGGATGGGGAGTTTTGGGGGGCCTTGGCCAGGAGGGATCCCCTGGGGTCTTTTTTCTCAAATTTATTCATGAATTTTTCTTTGGTTGATGTGGCCCCGCGACCGTTGGCACCAACTTGGTCAAATGGCAGATCAAGGGAACATCTGATACAGAAACGTATTGATCGATTCCTAATATCGGAATCATTGCTAACATGTTTTCAGAATTATAGATCCTGGACACATCAAATTAAAATCAGTGATCACCTACCTATTATCCTACAATTTGATGATGAACCCTACAAAAATTCCTTTCCCTTCAAATTCAACTCCACATGGCTTTCCGAGAACGAATACACTTCGGGTGTGAGGAATTTGTGGAAGCAGGTGGATGTTTCGGGGGAGAGATCTACCATGGATAAGCTGGCGGTGAAACTCAAGGTGTTAAAAGATTACACAATAAAGTGGGAAAAAAACAAGAAATCATTGATGGGAAAGGAACTAACGGAGATTGAAATGGAAGTGGAATACCTGATGAATTGTGGTGTGGATACTGGACTTAACACTATGTAGCTCTCAAAACTCTCTTCATTAGAGTGCCGAAAAATGAAAATACTTCTGATGCAGGAAGAATCCTGGAGATTGAAGAGTAGAGCTACCTGGCTCAAAGCGGGGGATATGAACACAAAATTTTTCCACCAATTTGCTGATTCCCGTAGGATGCAAAACTCTATCTGGGATCTGAATGATCATTTGGGCCGGCGGATTTGGGGGGAGGAAAATTTGATGAATGAGGCTGTTCATCATTTCCAGGAATACTACTGTGATCCAAAAAACACAACTTTGGCCGAATAGTTTAAGCTTATCAAGGAATATCCACGGATGTTCAATGATGTGGAGGGGGATAATATTTTCCTGGAGGTCTCTCTGGGAGATGTGGAAAGCACCCTGCGGGGGTTTGCAAAAGACAAATCTCCTGGACCGGATGGATGGACAGTGGAGATTTTCATCCATTTTTTTGATATAATGGGGGACAAGCTCCGGATGGCTGTGGATGAATCTCGGAAATTGGGCATTGTCTCAGGTGAACTAAATTCCACTTATCTGGCACTCATTCCGAAGACATCTCATCCGAATAATTATGATGAATTCAGACTGATTGCTTTATGTAATCTGGTCTATAAGATTATTTCCAAAATTATTGCCGATAGAATCAAACCACTACTCTCTAGACACATATCCATGGAACAGTATGGATTTCTTTGTGGAAGGCAGATCCATGATGCTGTGGGTGTGACATAGGAAATATTTCATACTATCAAGCAGCGACGTGTTGAAGCACTCATCCTACAATTGGACCTGGTGAAAGCATATGATAAGGTTGATTGGAGTTTCCTGAGACTAATTCTTATTCAGATCGGCCTGCCATGGAAAGTAATGAAATGGATTATGGCATGCATATCCTCTGTCAATTATGCTATCCTGATCAATGGACATCCTACTGAATATTTTAAGGCATCTCGGGGCCTTAGACAGGGCTGCCCCCTTTCACCACTTCTGTTTTTGCTGGTCATTGAAGGTTTGAGTCTTTCCATACACAAAGCTCGTTGGGAGGGTGGGATTGTTGGCATTAAAATAACTAGGGAGATATCTGTTACTCACTCATTGTTTGTGGATGACGTTATGCTTTTTGGTATGGGTATTCTTGCAGAATGGATACAATACAAGAAAATACTTGACCTATTCTGCCTGGTTACTGGCATGATTATCAGCTATAGTAAATCTTTCTTCTTGAAACACTCATTGGTGGAGGATGTACAACAGTCGATCAGCAATATTCTGCCATTAAAATTCAATGATCTTGAAGCTGGTACTAAATACCTGGGATTCTTCATCAAGCCAACAAATTACTTGATAAATGATTGGTCATGGCTTGTTAGAAGATTTGAAATGAGAATCAGACACTGGAGCTTTCGGCAACTATCCTTGGGGGGCAGGCTTACTCTGGTGAAAGCCGTATTGCAGAACCTAGGTGTATATTGGTTCTCTCTATGCAAAATCCCTCGAACCATCCTAAATATTATTAGGAGGAAGGTTTTCAGCTTTTTATGGTCGGGTGGTGGAAATCAGGAGAAATTTCATCTAATGAATTGGAAGGTATTGGCTCGTCCCTGGTACTTGGGGGGATGGAACATTAAGGATATTGAATTATTTGTTATGGCCCTGCACGCAAAAAGTCTCTGGCGCGTCCTCTTTGATCACTCGATTTGGGGAAGGATCATCAGAGCCAAATATCTGAGAAATATTTCGGTGACAAAATGGTTGCGTTTCAACAGACCTGCTACTGTGGGTGTCTCAAATATTTGGAATGGTCTGATGGGTGCCTTCAGGGTTATTGTACATTGGATTGCCTGGCTACCGGGCAATGCACGTGATATTAAGTTGGGACTGGATCCGATCTTGGGTGGATCAACGAGACATACTCTATCGTTGGAATTGAGGACACATCTCAGTGCAAATGGCTACTATATCTTGGCACATGCGGTTGGTAGGAATGGGGATGGGCGACCACAGTGGATCTCGGCTGCTCAATTGGGACTAAGGGGGTCCCTGAGGATTGAATGGGATGAGTAAATCAGGCCGATATATCAATCTAATATGAGGTTATCCGATGAAGCTGATAGATTAGTGTGGACGTGGGATGTGGCTGGCGGGAAGGTTACAGCAAAATTGGCATATGATGCAATATTTGCTGAATCACAGATTTTGGTCCGATGGTGGGATAAAATTATTTGGAAACTTGTCTTGCCCCTCAAGATAAAATGCTTTGTCTGGCTTGCATTGTGTAACAAGATACTAACCTGGGACAATCTCTGTCATCGTGGCTTCTGCGGCCCGGGATGGTGCACCCTATGTTGCACACAGGAGGAAACGGTCGACCATCTTTTCACGTCCTGTACATTCATTAGGGACCTCTGGTCCACTATTGCAAACAAAGCTGGTGTACATTTTCATTGGAACTTTTGCTCACTAAATGATTGTCTTGATGCTTGGTCTCACAATGTTACTAGGTGTACAGAACTCCCATATTTTATGATCTGGGAAGTTTGGAAAGCTCGAAACCTTTATATTTTTGAGAACAGAATTCCCTTTAGGGATGGGATATGTTATAAAACCCTTACTGCACACAATGAATTTGTATCTATCCACGGAGCTGCTAGGGGCAGAGATAAACCGGAAAGGAATCTTCGTTATGCCCCCCCTGTGCTGATATTCTCATGCAGATTCTTTGATGGGGCTGCTGTGGGCCGGTATGGGGGGGGTGGTGCGGGTGCCATTATACACATCTCAAATGATGTTTCCTTTCATATATGGATGAATCTGGGAAATGGTTCCAATACTAGGAGTGAGTTATATGCCCTATGGCTCTTACTATTCTGGGCTCGGATGCGTAAGATCACATCACTTGTGGTTTTTGGAGATTCATTGTCTATTATCTCTTGGGCGAGAGGCAAGACAACACTCAATGTTATGCTTCTTAAACACTGGATGGATGCGGCTCAGATGCTTATCCGAGCCTTTCAACACATACATTTTGAACATGTATACCGGGAAGCTAATATGGGGGCAGACATGCTATCTAAGAAGGCACTTATCTCTGAGGCTGGGGTCATCATGTGGCAAGAATGGCGGGAGGAAATTCTGATTTCACAGGGATCTTATCACTTACACTGGACATGATGCTTTTTGTTCATATTTTTTCCATTATATGTTATTATGATGCTTACTTGCTCTATATTATGCGGTTGTTATACTTATATGTTCTGTTAGCTCTATGTGCAGATCTCTCTTAGGGGCTGGCTCCAACTACTTGTTGGACGTTTTTGTATACATCCTCTCTTTTGCGGCAATATTGACAGTTATTATTGGCTGCGTTTTGATATATATCGCACTGTTGGTTATTTATATGATATATTTGGTGATTGGCAGCTGTGGCTGTCTGTACTTGTGACTTTTTATATGTTTGGACACTTTGATGTTTCTGGTGATATATGGATCCGTTTCTCCTACTGGAGGGATTCATGATTTAATTTGTGGACATATGGCACTATATTTTGGACTTTTCTGAAGTGGATGATGGCACATCTGGCATGACACATGTGCTCTCTAGGGCTGGATATGTGAACAATATGTATGTTTCTGACAGCTGGTGCTATTTACTATTTCGTATATTAATAGTAAGTTATATTTTTCTGTGAAAAAAATGGTTTGTAACCCTCAACCAAAAATGGATATCGTAAGACTTTTAATACTACTAGATTACCTTACCATTTAAATAATATCCAGTCATGAATTAATCATACATAATGGCATAGGGCCATGTCAAATAATTTATGTTGTCGTGACACTATAATATTATTGTCCTTCTTCGCATAACACATTCGCATTATGTTTTACAATCAACCACTTCTATTTAAACATTTTTTTTTTCTCAATGTGGTTCACGTACTGGTCCCACCGGCCGGCATCACTACATCCACGGAATAATAGCTGGCAGGCCCACCCGAAGGGGCCTTCACACCCTCGGCACATTTTGCGTACCTAACCCCAAGAGTGTCGTGGAGAATGGATCCCGCGACCTCACATGCTGGGAGGCCTAACTACGGGTGCTCGACCGATTGAGCTAACTCTTGGGGCTGTGAATAAAACACTTCTATTTAAACATTAGAAACATAGTAAATTCTATTTATCATCAATATGATCTACTTGGACGTGTGACTATCATTACTTGACAAGGTTTTTTCTTTTCTTTTTTTAAATCTTTTTTTAAACTAGGCAACCCGCCCCTCACACACAGGGAGCTAGAGCTGAAGTAGAAGACTGGGTGAGGTACTGGAACAGTAAACCTTGGGTCGGGGCTAGCCTTAATGTTGTATGTGAGAACGATCTTTCCAGCGGCAAGTAGAACTGTCACAATGGTTGCACGAGGGCTTAAAGGCGGCTACACCAACTTGAAAGCGGGAAACAACAAACCCCACCATAGGGAATAGAACCTAGGCTTCCATTGGGTCAACCATAAGGCCTCACCACTGGCTCACACCCTCAAGCCATTACTTGACAAGGGATAATCTAGCTTATATTGGCAGGAATATCACTTAGAAATTTTAACTAGATATTTGAGGTAACTAGATGGAATCTGTAAAGACTTACCATTATATTTAAAATCCTAGACCTTTAATTAGTCAGGAGATAGGAGACGTGGCATGAAAGAATATTAATTTTAACCATAGGGCCTTTCAATAATTCATGGCAGAGAGTGGGTAACTCTATACAACAGGTTTATACAGAGTGGTGTAGGTAACTCTATACAATCGTTACGATTCCCAAAGATCAGAATATCCTCATAAACATACCAGCGAGTTTAAAATTAGTGTTGCTTCCATTGATTATTAGTTTTTATCCTACTGGCATACTCAACAAGACACATAGTTGTTGCATCCATTGGGGTTACGATTGATAGAGTAGCCTAAAGGGTTTTAGGTCAGTAGTATTAACTAAATCGATTCCATAATTGCTCCCCAATACAAGTACCTATAACAATCGATTTCACCATGATTTGAACAATAACAAATTTGTACTAATAGAATTGCATAATCATCTATCAAATCGAGGTCATCATGTTATCTAAACATTACTGGCTTAGCTCACCATATGTATAAAAAACAAACAACAATATTTGAAATAAAATACTTATGCTATTTATTAACCATTTACTCACACATCATAAATATACGTACTTGAAGAAAATGGGGAAAAACACTTAGAGAATCAGTTCCTCCCAACCATAGGAGAGGACAGCAGGACCGCTATCCCAACTTCACCCCTGAGTTGGATCATCACCATGCACAACAGAACTAGCAAATAAAGCTTCAACGCAACACTCTCTCTCAGAGTCTGCAACAAGCCCAATGATGGACTTACAATCAAAAGAGAAATACTCAACAACATTCCCTCATAGCAACAATTTTTCCATGCACAACACAACATTGTGTGCTATCTCAGTGCAACGATTTATAGTTTTTGCCTAGGTCGTGTTCCATCTCAATCAAATCTCAATCAATCCTTCAATCCCTATGATTTAGGATCTTGTCTGGTTGTTGAGCTTTTAGATTGGATTTGTTTGACAAAAATATATCTTGCTTGCTTTACACTTGTTCTTTGTCTCATGGTGGTGTCCCCTCTTTCAACTGAATTCTCTAAGTGTATTTTTTTTTCTTTTTATTAATAATGAAAATAATAATTGTTGTGCAACGTATCACTCACATCCCATATAAGTATTTTTGAGTTTTTAAATAACTCTTACAAATGATAATTGTTTTGAAATAACCTCAAAAATATTAAATAAAAAATAAATCATATGGACTTGGGGTCCACAAGTAGATTAGTTGGATACGAGGTTGTAGCTTTCATCTTTAGCTATAGAATATTCTAAACACAATGTTAGTGATTATAATATATGCAAATAGTAATCTCGTGAACTATTTTATTTTACTATTTGAATTTATTTATGTAAGATTTAGTTTTTTCTTCTGTACATTATTTTCATTATAGTTTAGATACATTTCATTCACTATATTTATAAAACCAAAAATGGTGGATTGACCCACAACTTATAAAAATTCAAGAACCAAATGCTTGTCATGTTAGAATTCATATGTGTTTTACTACACCAAATGGGAGAAAGTATAATTGGGTATTTATTCTAGGGATAACCCCTAATACTGATAGATGAGAATTTTCCCTATCAATAAACACTTATTATATATAAACCCTAAACCTTCTCACCTGGACAACCTTTAATATATCTTGAAAGATAACCTATAACTCTTTGTCCATATAACCACTAAAATATAAACACTACAAAACCGAAGTCATATAATAGTTATATTAATTATATTAATGATGACAATGTGTTCTAATGTCTTTTAGACTAAATTTTTCAATACAATTGACACAACAAGAAAGAACAAGGATATCACTATAATAGATTTGACTATAAGAACATCTTTGTAACACTATAAATATCACTACAAGGACATGTCCGGAAGACTTACTTCATAATCACTATAATATAGAATCCTTAAAAAAAACCTAAATCCCTATCATTCTTAACCCTTAACCCGTATAATTCCGAAGACTTGACCACACTTATAATTTTGTTTTTCTTCACATACATCTAGAACATTCGATAGTTAAAATATTATCATGAGGTTATTAGACAAGTGCTCTACCTTTGGTCAATGGAGGAGTTACCTTGTTTAAATTTAGCATACACACATTATTTGCTTAGCAAGAACCAACTAGTCAAGCACTTATCTTCCTTTGACATAGTGCTTAAATTATACGTATAAATATTACACTTAACCATTTGTCTTCAACGTTGAGTCATGCTATAAGTAGGGCTTCTAGTCATTACATTGACCAAATCTGAAGTTCATTTATTCTGTTAGTCGAGGGGTTAACTCATCTTTTCCAAACATCCCATTTAACTTAGGGAAGGATCTTATGACTATTTATATAATTATATGCATGTATATATATACTTACATACCATGTGATTACTTAATCAATTACAAGGACTACCTATTGTATTCCATGTATCGTGCCTATGATTCATATGCCACATGGTGTACATATACTTATATATGCAATGCAGTTACCATAATTAATTACAACTAGGATTAATAAACGACCTGTCTATTGGGTCATTACCCATACTCAAAATACATCACATATTAAATTAATAGGCACCAATATTTATTAACATGCCCTATGCCCTAATCCCTAGGACGATTGAACATAACATTATCATAGCACACGTTTCCTTCTCTCAAGATGCATTTCTCAATGGTGTTTACACCAGTAGATCATTGCGGTCATTCTGTATGAAGGTGATCTTGGATGGGAAGCCCTCAGCAACCCATGTATTTAATGTATTTTAACAACTCACAAATAGTGATTTCTTTTAAATAAATCTACCTACCAAATTAACGATAAGATATTATTGCAGGTTCTTTTCCATTCTATCGAGGAGTTGATCATGGATCTAAGACTTCTTGACTAGGTGCTAGAAACTCAAGTAAGTTGAGTCTCTGGCCTAATTAAGCCTTCTGAATATTTCTGAGATAATTTAGTTTAGGAGGGAGACCTCATGCACTCACATTATTTTAGCATTTATACAAATACTTGTATCTGGACTATTTAAAAGAATCTTTTAAAAGGATTTTCTATTATTTGTTTGAGTGACCATGTTTCCCATGTTTTGGGTGGTATTAGATTTTATTACTATGATGTTTACACATTTCTAGTTCTAGCCGCATATCATACTTATACATGCATCTGGGTAGAAAGTTTTATTAGATGCTAGCTTTTTATCTTCTTTTGTCTCCTACTAGGTTTTCCTGGTGGTTTCTAATCTTTCCATGATTCTCCTCTTTTTGAGGGATGCAACCTAGGATTATATCACCCAGTCCAATGCAAATCAAGGAGGGAAATTGGCTTACCCAGATTGAGGTAGTGAGCGGTTTGAGATATTAGGCATGTAGATATTAGGCTAGATATTTACTTTTCAGTTGTAGATATCATAGATATTATAGATCTACAATATGATTTCTTTACATTTCAAACGATATCTTATAGAATGATTAACGTCCATTAAGACCGATTTGGTCTATTGAATCTTAAGAAAAGAGAAACAAATTATTTGGATTTCTATAAAATTTAATACCTATGATTAAAAGGCCGAGAAAGATGTGTTCCTAGGTCACCATAGTGTTTGACTAGTTAGATATCATGGATATTAGAATTGTAGAAAAGATTAGAAAACTACAATCAAATGTAGGTATAGGAAGGGCACTCTAAAAGAAAGTGAGATTCCTCCTCAATGCTCTTAGAGTTATAGAGATGGAAAATCCTTTCCTATATATGTTAAGTCATCTCTTCCATGTTAAGTTGGCTCTGCCATAAAATAAGGAGGAATACAATCAACATTATGAGCTGTCCTTACCATACAATATTTTTTCGGCCTAATAAGTGACCCAACACTTGTATAAATAGAGGAAGTGACCTATCTATTTTATTATCCATCTAAGCAAGTATGGAGCTCTGATCGAGTGTGAAAATTCCAAGTAGAATATGAAATTCTAGGGCTTAGAGGATGAGGATGGTTTGTTGTAATTGCACAAATCAAAGTGTGTAGTAAATGTGCAGATATGATTGCATAGAAGATGATCATAAATGAATATGTAGTTGTGCAAAAATGAAGTAGAGAACATAAGTGCAAGCAAAAGAAAGTGAAGCAGTGCAAAAAAAAATGTGAAGTTGTGTGTGCAAATAAGAAGGCAATGCAATAGAAGAACATCTATCTCTATCTACAGGAGGAAGGACGAGCCAAGGACAGTATATTGTAGTCTCCTCTGAGGTTGGTTCCTGAACATAGCAAGTTGGTGCTTTCAAAGAGGATTGGTGTCCTCATAGGTTGGTTCCTATACACAACAAGCTGGTGCCTGCATAGAGGATTGGTTTCCTCACAGGTTGGTTCCTATACACAAGAACTTGGTGCTTGCGGAGAGGATTAGTGTCATCATAGGTTGGTGCCTACACAGATCAAGTTGGTGCTTGTGCAGAGGATTGGTTCCCTCCCAAGTTGGTGCTTGTGCAGAGGATTGGTGTCCTCACTGGTTGGTGCCTGTAATCAACGAGTTGGTGCTTTCATGTGGGATTGGTGTCCCAATTATATTTGTGACTGAGTGAGTTGGTGCTCACATATTTGGATATTGGTGTCTCCCATCTATTTATGTGATCAAATATTTCATATATATATATATATATATATATATATATATATATATATATATAAAGTTACTTTGCATATACACTGCGCACAGTCTTCTTTTGTTTTGTTGAAATTTAAATAGGAATTGGTGCATAATTTGTAAAGTGAAAATTTGTTTAATCTGTCCATGATACTGATTCACTCCCCCTCTTAACATCATTAATAGTTCCATCAAGTTTGGTTCAAGTTGTGGTTTAGTGAACACTAGCCTAAACATATAAAAATTTCAAGAAGAAGTGCAATATTATCTTTTGAAGAATTGGATATTGCCTTTTATAATAAATATGATTATACTTAGTTTTCCATTGCTAGAATATGGGTTTGCACATGAATGTATGATCAATTATGCAATCTCAGAATTTTTTGGTGTGGCTTTATGGAAAATTTAAGGATCCATAGTTTTCTTAAATTGTAGAAACTTTGGTGAGTCTTATTAATTCTTATATTTCCAACTATAAAATGTCGGGCAATAGTTTTCTAAAAATATTCCAATTTCTAATGGTTTTATGTAGTTTCTGGAAATTTTTTGGCAATTTATGGAGTTGAACATTTTTATCCCATGGAATTTGGGCAAATCAATTTTGAAAAAAATGAAATTAGCAAATTTTTTTTGGAAAGAGAGGTGAAAAGTTATCCCATGGGATAAATTTTTCCTTGTTGATGCAGATAAGTGATTTGTCATCAACAAGAAGAAATATCCCAATCTAGGGGTGTTAAGTTAACCTCTAGTCATTTAGGATGGCTAATTCTTACGGGAATAAGGGCCCTGCTACAAATGGTTTATTTTCTCTCTGTTGAGAGGCTTAGTTTGCAATGTGTTTTGTTTTGTTTTAAAGTTTTTTCACTAACCTAAATTGAAATGATATATGAATGTAACTAACTAAGATGTTATGCACATTGAACTAGAATAATTCAAACACACATCTATTCAAATCTATCTCGGTTGAGAGCCAAACTGATATTTAATTCAAGTATATATGTAATATAAAAATAATAAACCATGAAGTAACATAAAAGCCAAAAAAATTCTAAGTTAAACAATTACCATCATCACAAAAAAATGTTACAGTAATCTACATTTTTTCTTAAAATAAATAATCTCATAAACTGCAACAACTTATTTATCACAGATGGACTTAGATTAGTTAACAAATACAAATAAAACATATAATAATCAAACATCTATAAAGATATCAATGATCATGTAACAGAGAAAATAACACTTAGGAAAGTAGTAGTACTAATACCAAATTAACATCCAAATATTACCAACCGATTGAGTAACAATAGGTTGTGCATGAGACTTCTGAAAATTGGTTTTCAAAAGAGAGTACAACTTGTGCAATCAATCTAGACTTCTTTCAACTATCATTCCATCATCTATTGACCGACCTTGCACATAGTCTTAGAGGTTCAAATTTGTAGATCATAAAATTCAAAAACAAGAATCTAATCACAAAGATCAAATCCATAATTTCGAGTATAAAAAATTATCCTAAAAGGTCCAATATCTAAGAGCGATAGTATGATGTCATATTATATCGTCATCATCAAACTATATTTACAAAATAATAAAAATATATAAAAGTATAAACTATTGTGATATCAAAGTTTATGTGGATTGACCACATAGGATAAATTATCACGACGAAAATGCAACTGGTGCCACCATTCCACACCTAGAAACTATCATTTATTATGTATATATCCATGATAACTATTTATTAGCTACCTTGATTAATTCTTGACCACCTCATCGTATATATGAACATGATAATGGGAATGACCTAGTGAAAATCACAATTGAAGATAAATTGCCAGATCAAATGATAATGGGAATGACATATAATACAAGCTACGAAAAATATAATATTAGTAGCTTCCAAATCTAAAATGAATGACCATAAAAAATCATATTCAAAAGCGAGTAAGTATACAAATTTTGCAAATAAAAACATACTTGTACATTTCTTTGTAAAACATTATAAGCCTATAGAATGCTGAACTAGCAGATCATAGACTAACGATATAAGAGGGTATAGACAAGATATTTACAAAGATAACAACAAAAAGTAAGACATAGCAAAATTTTCTGATATAAAAAAAGGTTGGAACCAATAATACTTCGAAAACTAGTCAGAGATGGTGTTATGAATTCGAACATTAATAACAGGAGTCAGAGAAGTGATTCTTCTTCTTGTCCTTTATAATCTTGAAGTTAAGTGTCTAATTTTAGCCTTATTAGACTTGTTCTTGAAATGATATTTGCGTTCTTTCTTAACCAACATTTCACTTTGTTTTTTGATCATGTTTTTTTGCTTTTCTAGCTACGCAAAATTCGTTTTGAGATCCTCATTCCGATTCTTAATGTAATTATTAAGGATTTCCAACTCCTTAACTTCAATATATATCCAATGGATCTTGTCTAGAAACTCATTTGAGATAGAGGAGGAACTTCCTCATGGAAACTATTTCAGGGTTTATTAACATGATTTTTAGAATAGTGAAAGTCTGCATTAAAAACATTCTCTCGACTATTGTGGGACTTTGATCTTAGAAAACTAGAAGAACGAGGACTAGTTGAAGGATCGATATTCTATTTATCTCTAAATTCCTATAGATGATCCTCTTAATCACTATTCGAATCGTGAACTTGAAGGATAGGTCTCTTTTCCATTTTGTTAGATTCAAATGCACAAGCCACCTAGGAAAGAAAATCAATCTGTGAAGCTATACCTTTAGCCATGCTACGGGTTACTATGCAACTTGGAATATTAATACCATGTTCAACCAAATTCATCTTCTGTGATTTAGCCCTTTTATTTGAAGCAAGGAAGGATCTGTCTGGATGACCATTAGTTTTCTTACCCTTTCCTCTTTTCTTTGATTGAGTCTAACGTTTTCTCTGAGGAGCGTTGGTATAAGAACCATGATATCCAAGGGTGTTGGACTTAGAAATGGGGTTAGAAGCATTGTTAATTTTTTCACTAGTATCATTGGAGTATATAGGAACAAAACCATGACCATCTAAATTTTGATTGAGTGAAACCCCAAAATTACCATTAGCGGACTTAATACTAGTAGTCAGGGACAACAAAATATTTGGACCAAATTGATTCCTAAGAAAAAATCCCTCCCATGAATCATTTAACTCTTTGAACCTTACTTCAACAATAATTCTAATCAACCTATTATGGAATAATAATTTGCTAATGTTCTTAGTTCCTCTTTGTATCGAAAGGCCCATTTTTCTCAGACTACTCAGCAAATAAAAGGGAAAATTCAAAGGGCTTCGAAGGAAACTGATAAGAGACCGAATATCATAGAATTAAGTAGCATAGTACCTACCTTCATAGGTGACATATATCCCACTACTTCATACACCTACTATTTCTTTGCAATGTATAAATGGATTACATCCCACTCTCCACTATCTATATGAAGGAAAATAATTAGATTTAGTGAACCAATGAAACTTCAAAAATCATGTACAAATATATAAATACAATAAAATATATTATGTTTCACTTTTCTCCATCAAATGTTTCCCAAGCAATACCTCCCCTTTAATATTTTTTGGTGGAATCAGTATCACAATGAAGATGTACATTGATATCACCAAATACTTGGGGAATATACTCATTAAAATACAGAATGATTCCATATAACATATAGCCTTCAACCGTTGATCCCTTTGGATGTGATATTTGTCTAACTCAAACCTTCAATGCCTTCAAATTCCTCTCAACCTACCACATAAACCTTATGTATATAGGTCCGCATATTTCAATTTCCTTGAGTAGGTGTATGAAGTAGTGTTCATGTGCTTTGAGAAAGCTTGGAGGTAGATTGCTTTGCATTTCAAACATTAGATGGTGAATTTATCTCTTCCAATATTTGATATATTCTTTATGGCTTTGTTTCAATGAAAATCACCTAAAAGTGCAAATAAATTAGACATGCCAACATTAAAATATATAAGTCAAACAATGAAAATACTAAAATGTTCTATAGTTAACATTTCAATTATAATTGTTTACATACTTCATGTACTTTTCAATATCATATACACCTTGATTTATGTTATTCTCAAGGTTGTTTGGGAGATATATAGGTAGAATATACTGCAACAATGAAGGAAGCATTATCATTTTATTTTTATTAGAAATGAGCATGTCTTACTAACGAATAATGTATATATCATAAGATGATAAATATTGTAAAATGTCAAACCTTAATAAAGGTATGTTAATTGTGATTTTTAACCCTACCAAAATCACCTTGCTTTGGTAATATGTTATTTATGTTCAAGGAAAACCCATTGAGAAATTGATCTTTTGTATAACCTCTTTTACAACATCTTTCTCTTTATTTGTTAATAACCATGGAAGGTTGCTCAGATTTCCATCACTATGGCAATGATTCAAATGTTCTTTTACATTGGATTCCTCATTGTCACTAAACAATTTAGCAATTTTGTCACTGTTATTCCTCCCATATATAATTTTCCACAAGCATTATGTGGCATTCTTTACAATAAGCAATGTGTCAAACAAAAGAGGTACTTGTAGGTGTTCATAGTATGGAAACTGACTGAATTGTACATAATATCATTTCAAACCTCATGGAAGTTCACCCTAACAACCTTTGAGAAGAATCAATGGAAGATGATTTTTTGTCAAAGTAAATTTGAAAGTATAGAAAATAGTACAAGTGTAAAATATAAATGTAATTAAAACTAATTGTTTCCCATGAATCTTCTCAAATTCCTTTTTCCTTAGTGGACGAATCATTATTGATGTTTTTTTCCCACTCTCTTCCTTCACATTCATGAATTCTTTTTTGGTAATCCAATACCTATGGTTCATAGGGATGAAATGCCTCAACTCATTATACACCTCTTTTCCTAGACGTATTCAACATATAGATATTGTTCTTGAGCCACATACTAGACATGCATATTTACCCTTTGTTTGAATCCCTAAAAGTTATGGGATAATGATGATAAAATGCCAGAAATATTTAAAACCAAGCAGTAAATGGTATATATAGTTACATTACAAATTTACATACCACAAAATATGTAATCCCTAGTGCATAATGAATTTTCCATGTAAGTATTCCATCAACTTAAAATTCTTTCGAACATATTGGTTTAGAGATGTTGTAGATATTGATGGGGGATCACAAGAAGTTGCTTCCCCTTTTCATTGCAATGGAAATGTGTGCTGATAATAGCATTTAAGGTAGGGATGTGTCTACACTTAATTGACTATCTTACTATGAATTAGGTGAAGTTCAATGTAAGAAATAAAACAATTATCTAACATATCCTAAGATCTTTAACCATTATGAATTCAAACTAAACTTGGAGGGGAAAAATTTAAACTCATGAATGGAAGGAAAATTGAATTGTTTCATATAATACCAAAGGAGAAAATAGACTTACTTACAACCTTGATTGAGATGAATCCATCCTCCTTTTACTTGAGCTATCCTTATCCATCCTTTCCTTTGATGAAGTTGAGCTTTCCAACCTCGAAATCTCCCCAGCATGCCTTTGCTCTCACTTTATGTTTCCTACCATGCCCCAAATTCCTTTGTTTTATAGTATTGGGAAATGGGAATCCAAGTTTCCACTTTCAATGTGGGATAATTCCTTTTCTTGATTTTTGAATATTTTTACTCAAAAACCCACTTTCCATAGTATTTTCAAGATTTTGTCACAAATTCAGAATTCTCAAGCACTTTTAATGCAATTTTGTGCATTTCTTGTCACTATTGACTGGTGGTGACTATATTTGAGCCTTCAGGTGAGCAGTTCAATCAATGAACCTTGCTTCTTTAGGCTACCTCTTCCTTCACTTAATCCTTCTGATTACGGAAGTAGTGATTATATAAGAGAGGATTGTTCTATTGTGTACTTGTCTTTTGTCTTCATGTTTCAGGTGCATAATAAAGATGTGGTTCTACTATTCACTTCATTAAGGGTGTTAATTGGATTGTTAACAGATTCCCCCTAATGTGTGAGGTCCAAAGCAGATCTAAGCGACGAAATACACTACGTTTATACTGATACTCTTTATTGATCAAAGAAAGGATGAAAATGGATTATCTCATCGGCGCATGATTCTGGAGAACACTTGGAAGTCAAACATAGTAATATCTCAATATACAATATCTTCCTGAGGCGGGCATACCCATGCTCAGTAGTAAACAAACATGGCCACGAACAATACATAGTGGATCCATGTCAAAACTAAATTTTTCATAAATGTAAACATGCACTTTGATGAATGTGAGAACAAGGTCTTCATCGAACTTCTGACATGTTAGTCTAATATTGCGCAACTCGGGAAGTGCATTGATGAGTGATACAACTGTTTTTACCAAGGTATTCAATACAAACCGACGATAGTACGATTTTATATCATGCGAATAAATGAGTTGATGTTGAGCATAATAAAACACCATCTGATTACCGGTCATTGATGTATACCATTAACAGATGCGAAGAGACTCACCGATAATGATGATGGACTCTAAGGTACTAAATACAAACTAACAAGTGTGAATAGGTGTTCTGAAGTCAAAAACTTGTAGAATCAAATAATCAGGGGTCATTGATGTATACCCACTATCATTTGCAAGGAAACCCGCCACTAACGACTGCAAGATCCAAGGTACTTCTGGGTTTCTAGATTCATTTCCTAGATGATGATTTGGTGTCGATAGGAATAGATCCATTGGAAGAAGGGAATGAATGCATCCCACATCAATCGATACGAAACAAAGATCAATAGAATGATGTAATTTGGTAGAACTACGATATCCAACACTATATACTGACACAAGGAAGGGAGACATGATTGGTCAGGAATATTTGAGGAATGAATGACACAGTTTGAACTTCCCTTGAACACATAACATGATGCAAAATGGACACTTGGAAACATAGGACTTGAGTAACTGACTTTAATGAAATTTTCAAATGCCAGATGCATTAACGAAATCTCCATTGGTGACAGGATGAATATCCCATCGGTGGAGATATGTTCAAAAATATTGGTACAGTTTCCTAAGGAAAATGTAGATGGTGTACTGAAAGTAGATACCAAATTATGTGCCGTGTTCAAGGGTGACAAGGACTGGCTGTTGCCATTTTCTTCAAGGATATAATATGAAATGATTCAATTCTCCCCCCTTTTGGATTTTTTTTTATAAAGTTTTTATGCCTTTTTCATTTATCAGCTCGAAAAATAATAAAGAATGCTATGGTACATGGGAGGGAATCAGTGTTTCATGGGCGTACACCTATTTTTCAAGGGCACTAGTCAGGCCAAGGAAAAGATCCATATTGCAATCGAGGACTGAGCTAGTTGTGCACACTCTTACAAATCTTCCCTCTATGGGTAGGTTATCTAAGGTAGGATTATGTATCGACGGACAGATGATGAAATAATACCATCTAACTAAGTTTATACAATTTGGTATAATGGTCAAGTAGGAATGGGTCAATGAGGTTTACTTCGTATTAAGTCTTGTGAAAAATGATAAATGATAAATAATCATGAATCATGGTTTGTCTCCAACTACCTGAATCAAATAGTGTGAACTGTAAAAGTCTCCAAGTCTTGTAATCAAAACCATTTCACTACCCAACTATTTAGTCAGAAACCAGTTGAAATGCGCATTTAATATCTAAAAAATATAGCTAAAATTTGTAGAATTATGCCTCAATCTATCATTCAAAAGGATACGGTTATACATGTGTTGGCCCGGTTTTGCAACCAGGCTTAGTGCTATGGGCACCTACTAACTAGTAGCAGCAGTTTCAATAGAATTAAACAAGAAACTAATCTAAACAAAACTAATCATGGATCTATGCAAGAATCTAAGCAAATAATGGAAATATTTTAAAAAACAAGAACAAGAAAATATGAAAGAATAAATTTGTATTTAAAAATGGGGCAAGCTAATGCTTGCAATAGTAATACCTCCAATGGTGAAGGTTGATGTAGAGCAACTCCCAAGATAAGTAGCTCCAAGCTCCAAGAGGTCTCCTTCTCCAAGGTTGCTTACAATGGCTAAAATGCTCAGGGGAGATTTCGGCAGCATGAGGATGAGATAATGGATGGGTGTGAAATGAGGAGCCCCTACCACCTTTTTATAGGTTTTGGTGGTGGGGAATACCATTTGTGGTTTTGTGGAAACCAAATGGTATTGACCAACATGGTTTAGGTACTTTTCCCTCCTTTTTTCCTTTTTTGAATAAAATTAATATTTTTATTCCCTTTTTCATATTTTTGGGAATTTGGACCCTTTTTGAGGGTTTTTTATGCTTTTTAGGAAAAATAATCTTTTTGAGTGGGAAAAAGGGGTGTACTAAGGTCTTTTGGGGACCTTTTGTTGGTTTCAGAGGCTCATATGGTGGAAAAGTGGACAAATGGGTTATATGAATAGGGAAATGAGCTAGTGAGCACTTTTTGGGTGTCAACAACATGTATGAATAAAAGATAAGTAAGAACACTCATTTTTTACCATATTATTCGTAGGCGATGGATGAGAGGAAGCATCTCCTTTCAGCATAAATTTCTAGAAGCTCTGAACCATTATTCAATGATCTTCCAGTTGTAGGTGATTTTTCAAGACGGACGAGGAATTTTCAAAATAGTTGCAATTTTTTTTGGAAGTTTCCAGAATTTTTCATTGTTTTTTATGAAATTTTTGAAGAAAAAAAACAAAAAGAGAAATTTTTTTACACTATTCTTTTTATGTGTGCAAAGTTACTATCCAAAAATGCCTAAAACCTCAACACACTTTTTTGTATATGATGTAAACAAGTTATTTCAACTTTTACTTATGTCCTTAAATGATATGTTCAATTAAATTGCCATGAATAATGTACATGCTTGCTTTTTTTGGTATGATGTCAATGAATTAGATTCCAATCCAGTACTTAGTTGGCTAAGGAATCAACCAAACTATTCAGACTTCTAGGAACATGAATGTATTCAATGAACTCAAATTGATGTTCTAAGGGACGTACTCATAGAAACTTTCTAAACAACATGGGACTTCGAACCCGATACTGACCATTTAACTAAGATACAACTAATTTCGAGTCTAGTTTGACAACTATTCTTCGGATTCCAAGGGTGATAGCCTCGAAAAGAAGCTCAATGACTGCATTATATTCTACAACATTGTTGGTTGTAGATCTGGGAAAAAGGACTCCTGAACTTAAAAATTTGTCATTAGGTGTGAAAATCACCCATGCAGTGAAAGCAATGTTCTGAAAACTACGACTGGAGCCATCCGCATATCCCAAATATCTGAAGGTTTCTAGTGCCATCTTCCAAAGTGACAATGCCAAGCAAGATAAATGTGTGCTTGAAATAACTAAAGTACAAAAATTTATACAAAGAATACAACAAAATACATCAAGTGTTGCGAGGCATCAATGCCTACACAAAGTATTTCTTCATATAGAGATCATTTATGATCTGCGATATGGGTTCCTGTAATAGCCTGAAACTTTGACTATGTTTATACTATATATTAGGCGTAAGCCCCGACGCACATGATTTATTTTGATTATATAGATACTGGGCGTAAGCCCCAATGCACATGTTTTATTTTGTTACATATATTGGGCGTAATCCCCAATGCACATGGTTTAATTTTGTTATATATATATTGGGCATGGGCCTTGATGGACACATATTATTTTTATGTACTGGGCATAAGCCCCGATGTACTTGATTGATGTTTCTTATGTGATGGGAACAAGCCCTAATATACTTAGATGACCTTTGTTATGTACTGTGCAGAAGTTCTGACATACATGATTGATTTCTATGATGTGTTGGGCATAAACCCTGGAGCACATGGGTTACAAGACTATGTGTTGAGCGTAAGCTCTGGAGCACATAGTTAAACCCAATAGATACATGATTTAGTGTTGGGCATAAGCCCTGGAGCAATCCAACATGATGTTGAGTATAAGCTCTAGACCATTGGATCTTTGGCCATTGTATCGCTAGGTGTATCTTACAAATGCATCCTAGTACTAGTGTTGAGCAAAAGGCTCTGGAATTGCACTAGTATAACGCCCATTTGAAAGTGTTGAGAATAAGCTTTGAATAGCACTAGGGGTTACCTTACTTAAAGGTGTTGAGTTGGAAAGACTATGAATAGAACCAACATTCATCATACTTATTCAAATTGATTAATTGAATGACTATCTATCTCTCATCAAGGACTGAACGATATTGCCCCAAAGATGAGGAAATCCAACATGCAAGGGAATCTCGGGTTACCTTTCCTAGTTGACCAACCGAACCCCACTTGAGGCTTTGTTAAGGAATTAACATAAATTAAAGGAAGCATCGAATATACAATTATGCCACATAATAAAAGATAAATAAATTGAATATATGAAGTCTATATACATATACATGAAAATATTAGATATATGTGAAGTTATTTAAATAATAAAAGATAAACAAATTAATTAAAGTCTATATATATTTATATAAGTAAATATATATATATAATTGTTATTTTATAAACTAAATAAATAAATTAAAATTTGTTTGTAAACTCAAAGTAGAAACTATTAAAAAGTTCTAGTTATCAAAAATTATAATCTTCTAAATATATTACATAATTCAAACTAGGAGTTGAATTCAAGAAAGTATTAAAATATGGATGTTAAACTCAAGATAAAGAAACTTCCCATTCCAAAGAAACCTATATAAAGGCAAAGAGACAAGAGAGGGACATCATCTGATCATTATTTCTGTATGGGATTGGAGAGAATTCCAAGCCTTGCACTAAGAAGATATAGAGATTAGCTCCAAGATACCAGCATCCATATCCTTAAATGTTCTAGATTTTCTTGCATGTTGGAACCATCTTGGGGTTGATCCGATTAAGAACTAGGAACGGTTCCGGGTCAAAGGTTTGGAGGAATGTGGCAGTTCTTAGGTTATCTAGTTACCACTCCATAGGTCAGAAATAAAGTATTTCCTATTAATTTATGTTTGAAGTGTGAAGGGTTATAGAGCTATTACAAGCAACACAACTTCAGGTAAGAGATTTACCCTCTGCCCTATATCAAATTTTTTTTTTTCTGTTCTAAAATAGGTCTACAGGATGAGTTTTATAGATATTAAGGTTACCATTGAAAGCTAGAAATCGTCCTTCATGAATTTTAATGAAATTTTCTATTTATGTTGATCCATTGAAAGAATTATTTAGTCATGGTACCCTGGTTTTTACTTAAGAAATTTTATAGATAGGATTAGCCTTTAAAAGTTTTATTTATTGTTTGGATTGAAACTAGGGTAAATATCGTTTCCTTTTTATAAACTAGAAAATAAACTCATCAAACTCATTCGAAAAATTCAAACCCCAAACCTCTACTTTTCAAACCCTACATTTAAACATTAAGAAATTAGAACCTATAATTACTCTTTTCATAAAGTTTATAATAAAATTATCATAAACATCATATACAGAATATTAAACAAAGAATTTGAAGTTCTTAGGATTTCTACCACAGCTGTTAAAATCAAATACTTAATTAACCTTTTAAATCACGGGGAAGAGTCAATTTCTGGCGAAGGTCACTCTAGCAAATCAAGCTCATGCTAGAGCTCTGCTTCGTAAACCTAGTTTTAATACTTAGAAATTATTACAAATCATCCACGTGGGACTTTCAACATTAAAAAACAAATAAACTAGTAGCAAAGACTCCTTATGAGCTACTTTGTTCTTTTCAAATTAAAATAAAAACGCTTGCAATCTTTTCCACAAGACCCTAGATCCTTCTAACTATCGTTTAAACCAAGTATTGACACGCCAACCGTAAACCAAAACAATAAGATAGAATACCCTAGGTTATTCTAAACAGATCGAAATTTACAAACCATATTCTAGTTTAGGGATTGAATCCCTCAGAATTCTAGTCCACTCTATCCGCGTTTCGAGGTCATACACTGGACTCCTTAATACTACACACAACGCTAGCTAAAGGCCATGCTGTCTTTAATTAAATTATTTGAAAGCAAAGGTACAGACAGAACTAAGGTTTTAGCCTTGCAACCATAAGCAACCACCACTTAATTAAACATTTAAAGATTAAACATGAAAGAACCTACAGGACTGAGATCATGCCCACAGCGTCAAGCAGTTGCATTCTACTCTACAAACAAACTATGAATAGTTCCAAATATATTTTAAAAGTTTAAAAGAATCGACTATTAATTCATCAAAACAGTCGCCACAGAGTTATCACAGAACAATATTCTCATACAAACTTAAAATAGGGCCTCGCCCAGAAAACGATCAACATGAAACAAAATGTTTATACAATGGAGTCCTTACCTTAAAGAAAATAAACGTAGACATCATTTAAGAGATAGAACCTCGGTGGATTTTAACTCCCTATCAAAACAAAGAGAAACCATGTAAACACCAATTACAACATTAAATTCACATAGCAATCAAAACGTAGGTACACAGTAATCCTTGTATTTTAATACCAAGCTTTTTTTCTTTATACAGACCAGAGTCAAACAAAGGCGTTTATCCTGAAGCTAATGCTTCTGAATTCAGTAAACCCATTTACAAAACCTTCACAACTACGCCCAGAGGGCCTTTCATTAGATGACATTACTCTAAACCCAAAAGGCAACATTTCAACAGACCTCACAAACCAAATAGACAAGGCACACTACAACTCCTTGTCACTCCACAGCATAGCCAGGATGCTGGTGTCCAATATTGTCACCATTTTTTATCATTTAATTTACTCGAAGTGGCATTATTTATATCATTTTTGCTATAGTAAGTTGTTTTCTTAGCCATTCAGCCCATCAAATAGTCCAGGTATGCATAAATTCACTTACCATGCAAATCTTGTTATATTTCATATATTATGGTTTATTTATGATTTAAATGATGTTTTTGGGCATAATTAACATTTATGGTTTTAATTGACAGGCTACGATTTGCACGTTACCCATCATTTAGCCCATGCTCTACGTGCTCATCCTAAAACATTTTCATCTCATCGTTCAGCCCTCTGTTCAGCCCGCGAAATCCATGGTTGATGCATCTCAGACAGTTGAATGAAGAGGAGGACACGTGGGTTCTGTTTGCTATGTGGCACTGATGGTTAATGAACCATTGTTCTAGAAGATTCATTCTTATGCTCACCAAGCCTGACAGCACATCTCATGTCCACGTGAACGCTCCAAGCCTTGATTCGTCTGCATATTCAGCTCGGAATCACGCACGTCTGCTCAGCTCTTGCACACCATTGTTCTAGAAGGAGTCGTCCTGTTCACACTTAGTTGTCCGACATAACTCCCACACCCACGCTCAGTATGCCAACGTAACTCCTGTTCCCACGTCTACGCTCCAGCATATGCTTCTGCTCACGTTTTGAGGAAACGAATGCTCAGCTGTTCGAATTGGAAAGGATTGACGCTGAGGAGATGGGTAGATGCCCCATGCATTTTTATGTATCATTTAATCAGCAATTACGGACATTAAACATTCCTATTATTAGAGAGGTCGAATTTGTTGACCCTCTCACCCATTATAACTTATAAATAGGCTCCTTTGTGATTGAGACGAGTTAGTTTTTAAGCTTCTGAATTTATGATGGTTTTCCAGTCTTAGTCCAAGCATTTGCAGTTGTAGATAGTGTGAAGACAGAGTCTGCAACTTTTCTCAAGTTAATGGAAGTAGTAGCTTGTTCATGTTCTACTGGTAGTCATTTAAGTTGAGCTAGTTCACTCTCCGATTGCTGGGAAGGACCCCTCATCAACTGGAGGTTTTATTTACATTTTCTGCATTTCTTTTCTTGCAAATTAACTAGTTTATTTCATGTGTGTGTAATTTAATTCGTTTTCCTGTGTGTATTATCTTCATTCATCTGTAATTAACATTCTAATGTCAATACAACCTTCCTTCTTTTGAGTAGAATGGTCGACCAATAGTTCAGTGGTTTGATAATTTATAGTTTGTTTTCAGTAATTCTTCCATCATCATAGTTAGATATTGCTTCCAAATTCTTCCATAGTTAGCATTCCTTTACTTCTTTTCTTATCTATTAAGTTTTTCTTCCTGTTTGTTGTAGGTTAATTCTTCTTTCTTCTATTCAAACCTTCTCCCTTCTTCTATTTCCAACTTTCTTCCTACTTCTCATAGAATCATTCTTTCTCTTAGGTAATGATTTGCATAGTTAATTTCTTAGCCTCATAATCTCTCTACTGCTTCCTGTGCACTGTAGGATCATTTGCATAAAGCCAACTGGTAATTAAATCATCCAAAAACTCTTCTTTCCCTCACTTTAAAACGTTTTCCTCCATTCGGATCGTCATTCGGACTACCTTTCAGACTGGTGTTCGGATCGTCAATCGGACTGGTGTGTTTTCTGTATCATTTTAGGCCTTTTCGCAAATCTAATTTCTTCTACCTCTTAATCATCCTTCGTCTTGTTCCTCCTTAATAGTTTGAGATGTAATTTAATCTTGTTTTATGTTATTTGGAGTTTTTAATTCAATTTTTATCATTGTTTCCTCCTTTCTTTCTTCTTCTTTATCGTCTTCTCATCTTTCTTCCAAACTTTAGTTCTTTAACCTGTCTTGTTACTCGGTTACTGTTCAGAATGTACGAATGTTGTTCCTAAGTAGTTTATTTTCAAGTTGTAGTTGATAATTCCATTCCGTTGAGTTGTTTTAGTTTGTTAATTTTAAGACTAGTTTCTATTTAATGAAGATGTTCATGTTGCAAGATCTGGATTAATAATAAAATATCTTTATCAAGTTTTCTACTTGCTTCCAAATCTAATATAGTTCAGTTTAACATCTTTGTTAAGTTTTCTGATTGCTTTTACTTACATTAGTTTCATGTTATTCACAGATGGATAGACAGTAGTTTATAATGTTTAAAATTAGTAGTAGTTTGTTGATTTTTAGCTTACATTTGTTTGTAGAAGTTAAGTTAGATTTACTTCCATTTAGCTTCCTCATTACGTTTGAAAGTCATTACGGTACATTTACTCCAGTTCCTATTACATTTGATGTACGTAATCAAGAATAGTGGAATTAGATGGTTTAGTCTAAATTTATGTACATTTACAAGTTCACCCTATTAAACATCTAATATCCGTAGCTTTGATTCTGTCCGTAGCTGTTATCTGGAAGTTGAATTTGGTGGTTTCTTACTTTTCTAGAAGTAGTTTGTGCTCCAGTATTTGTTTCCATCTTTCTTATTAATTAACCATAGAGGTAGAGTAGTATGATCTAGTATTATTCTGATATGTGATTTAAATGTATTCTTAAACATTTAACTCGATTTTTCATTTTGAAAGATCTTTCAATCTTTTTCCTTACTAAACTATTTTAGGTCTGACAAACCTGAAACTGTAGAACCGTTTCTACCTTGGCATATATTTTTCTTTCAACTCTAAGTTTACTGATCCTGGTTGATAATTAATGTTAGGTGTTGTTTTTAATTTGAGATAGCTCACACACCCAACATTTTGATGCCATTACCGGGGAGTTGAAATAGGTAGAATTTATCTTCCAAAACTTAGTGGTAACTTAGATTAGGATGGTGGTGGGTGAGCGGTAAGACGAGAGGTAAGAACCTGTGCATCTATTATAACAGGCATTGTTCGGATATCCATCATCTATTTCGGGATACATATCTATTTCAGGATCATCTATTTCGGGATACATATCTACTTCAGGATCTTGCATGATCTATTTCAGGATATGCAGTCCAGTCACCAGTTTGATGCCTCCAGCACCTTATCCACCTTCTTCTAGCACCCGGGAGCCACTTTCCACAGAGTTTTAGCCCTCCTAAGCTGAAAGGCGCCCTCTTCTCACCTACTGACTGAGAAGGGCGCACTTGCTCACCTACCACTGCAGATTCACTCCAGTTACATTCAGTTAGCTCCGATTCTGATTGATTTCACTCCGATTTCACTCCTGACTGACTGTTTCACCTCCGATTGACCTCCAGTTCGATTAGGTGACTTGCTCTGACTCCAGTTAGCCTCCCATGCGCCCCCACTGAGCCTCCAGATCCTATATCAGTGCTACACACTTCAGTTACATTTATTATGATCAGTTAGACTCAGCTTGACACCTGGATGACTGTTTGTTGTGATTGATGAGCAACACCGATGATTGATGAGGACTCCTAGATTGAGTCAAGCTACTCCATTCAGTGATTCGAATGGCCTACTTAGTCAATTCGAATTGCCATTGACAAGATTGGATTGTATTGTAATCTATTGTAATTCATTCACCCTTTCTGGGATAGAGAGCACTGCTGCATGTTTTTGCACAGTTTTGCACCATATCTTCTTATTCATCTGTTGTGACTGATTTATTTGTTCATTAGATCTGCTGTGACTAACTTTACATGGTATCAGAGCCATTGCAGGGACAAGATCTCTTTTCTACAGG
Organism: Larix kaempferi; assembly: GCA_027924585.1. Classification (NCBI taxonomy): domain Eukaryota; kingdom Viridiplantae; phylum Streptophyta; class Pinopsida; order Pinales; family Pinaceae; genus Larix; species Larix kaempferi. The sequence continues at coordinate 3,434,091 of BSBM01000826.1, forward strand.
TGTTTATACAAGAAGATTTGACTGAATTGCTAAAAATTGCAAAAAGTTTGGCATGAGATATCTCAAGGGCATTCGCTCCTGTGCATGCAAAGCTTGAAAAATATTCCAATACCACTCCAGAAGCTTGAGTTACCACATAATTCCTGGATCTGATACATTGGACCTATTCAACATTGCTTGAAATCCAATCCCAGGTGTGATGCAACTCTCAAAGGGTGGATTGTTCGACCTTATTATGGTTGTTTTTATGTGATTTGCAGGTTTCTTACTTCCTCCATGTGCATTCGCTAATGCAAAGATGGAGACTTCTTCTTCACAAAATATTCTTACTCCATTCAACTATGATGAATGGAAACCAAAGATGATTGCATTCTTGAAGAGACAATGTCTTTTTGATATGTGCATTGGTAATACAAGAGATTTTGATTCCGATGAAGAGGAGAATGATTGGCTCAATGATTGTGATAGAGCTTTTGGAGCAATATGTCTTTCTATGTCTCCTTGTATGCGCTACCTCATTAAAACTGCTGAAAATCCAAGTGATCTATGGGTCCAACTTGACAGAGAATTTGGAAAGCAGGAAGAAGAGGATCATGCTAGCCTTTTGGAGAACAAGCCCAGTGAGATCTCCTTATGTGTTCTTTCCGATCATGTGTTGGCCTCAACAATTGTTCAAGATGAAGAAGAAACTGTAGATTCAACACTCATTCTCTCAAAGTCTTCTATTTCGAATTCTGAGCAAGATAAACAAGCTCATACTCTAGATTCCGAAGAGGTTCTTGAATCCTCTCTTTCACATGAGTTTGTCGGCATGCGGAATAATGATCTACTTGATGTTTTGGAGGTAAAATCTGATTTTGGAGGTGAAGCATTCGCCCTCCTTGATTGCATGCCTTCTATAAACTTATGTTCTATCATTTGCAAAGTTTCTCAGAGTTTTAATGAAGATGAAGAGCATTACCATTCGCTTGAGTTCAATTCTCATGCACTTTTTGCTGATTTTGGTTTTGATCTCACCCTTGTTGGTTCAAAGGAGATCTCAAGAAACCATTCATCTATTTTTGGAGCTGATTTAACTTCTATTGATAAGAAGTTCAAGTTTCAAGATCTATTTGATCCGATTGGAGCTATTCCTACCTCACTTGGTTCGAATCACAGGTTCCAGGATCATCCTCATATTTTCAGATTTGTTCTCACCATTTTCGGTATGAAGAGCAAGTTCATAAAGTCTCCACATTCGCTTGCATCCACTGATGGAGAATTCAAGCACATGTTTTTGGAGCATAATCCATTTACTCCCAAGAGTAAGATACCTCCAGACATATCTATTTGAGTTTGGAGTAGTTAAAACTTTTGGTGTGTTACAGTTCATTTTGAGGGGGGGTATTTTTCCCATGAGGTTTTCCCCATTTCCTTGGTTTATTTACTGTTATTAGTTTGGATTATTATTGTATTGGGGTGACCTTTGGTCTTAGTTACCAGGGCCCCACATTATTTTAGTTGGCACATCATAGTCTAGCTTGAGGGGGGGTGTTCGGATATCCATCATCTATTTCGGGATACATATCTATTTCAGGATCATCTATTTCGGGATACATATCTACTTCAGGATCTTGCATGATCTATTTCAGGATATGCAGTCCAGTCACCAGTTTGATGCCTCCAGCACCTTATCCACCTTCTTCTAGGACCCGGGAGCCACTTTCCACAGAGTTTTAGCCCTCCTAAGCTGAAAGGCGCCCTCTTCTCACCTACTGACTGAGAAGGGCGCACTTGCTCACCTACCACTGCAGATTCACTCCAGTTACATTCAGTTAGCTCCGATTCTGATTGATTTCACTCCGATTTCACTCCTGACTGACTGTTTCACCTCCGATTGACCTCCAGTTCGATTAGGTGACTTGCTCTGACTCCAGTTAGCCTCCCATGCGCCCCCACTGAGCCTCCAGATCCTATATCAGTGCTACACACTTCAGTTACATTTATTATGATCAGTTAGACTCAGCTTGACACCTGGATGACTGTTTGTTGTGATTGATGAGCAACACCGATGATTGATGAGGACTCCTAGATTGAGTCAAGCTACTCCATTCAGTGATTCGAATGGCCTACTTAGTCAATTCGAATTGCCATTGACAAGATTGGATTGTATTGTAATCTATTGTAATTCATTCACCCTTTCTGGGATAGAGAGCACTGCTGCATGTTTTTGCACAGTTTTGCACCATATCTTCTTATTCATCTGTTGTGACTGATTTATTTGTTCATTAGATCTGCTGTGACTAACTTTACAGGCATTCCCAAAACCCAGCAGTAGTAGTTATGCAGTCAAAGTTTCTTTCAGTTATAAATTGTTTTCATGAATAGGTCTAGAGATTCACAAGGTATATTTATTAAGACTCAAATTCCTACTAACCTCTATGGGGGACGTACCACCCCAACTACTAACTCAAAAGAAATGTATTGGAAGACACCTAAAGGGGATAGTACTACTTGGAAGGCTAAAAAAACCTTCTCTGGAAATATTTTGAAGGAGATCATAGGGATATCATAACAGTCTATTCATAAAGAAATTCCACTAGAAGAACCTCAAGCTCGTATTGAGACTAGACTTAGACAAGAGGAAACTCTGAAGGGTAAAATTTCAAAACTTCTTAACCCTGCATTAGTCCAAAATCCCAAAGACACTACTTTTTCAATAGTGGGTGGTCCAGATTTGGTAGATTTTGTCAATCCTGCACAAGTAGATGCTCTTTTTGGGATCTCTACAAACATCGTCATCTCACAGATTGACACAACAACAGTAGAACCTCCTGGACTAGATTCCCACATAGCTGATCATTCTCCTCCTAAAACGAAGAATACCCTTCCTGATAAAGAACGTTGGGATATTCCATATTCACCAAGAAAAGAGCCACCTAGATTTTCTCTCTTTGATAATAGAATCTTCATGGAGGATGAACATGAAGATTGTGTCCGACAAGATGAAGAAGATGGAGAAGTTATAACTGAAGGTACCTTTGGGTTTCCCATCTTAGACATTGAACAAGATATTACTATGAAAAATATCCCTCCTTCCTCACTACCAACTTTCTATGGGAAAAGTAGTGAGGATCCATACACATTCTTATTTCAGTTTGACATTTTGTGTAGGAGTTACAATTACCTACAAGATGGCCAAAAACTAAAAATTTTTCCTGCCACATTAAAAGATTATTCTCTTTGATGGTTCATGGGATTGGGAGAGTAGTATTAAATCTTGGGAAGACATGAAGAATGCATTTCTTCGGAAATATCAGTATTACTGTATACCCAAGGACTCTCTCAATGATATTTTTAAAATTCAACAGCTTGAAGATGAGAGCCTGGAAGACTATCTCGAAAGATTTAACTATGTGTTACACAAGTCTAAATATAGTGATATTCGAGAAGATGCAGTAAGAACACTCTTCCTTAAAGGAATCTTAGAAGAATTCTTGGATAACCTTAATCTCATGGCAGCAGGTGACATTTCTCATAAATATTTTGCAGATATTTGTGAGCTATGTAGGAATTACTCTAGGAGTAGAGGGAAAGGTGGAAGACACTTTCGAGAACCTTATGTTAGAAATCCAAAAGGAAACACATCCGGTCCTGGTGGAGTCACAAGGGTAGAGATAGGGAACCTGTTAGAAAACTTCAAAACATATATTTTAGGAGCTATGGGTTCTCAGCTAGATGCACTACAAGCTAAAAAGAGACAGGATGAAGAGCATGCAACAATGATTATTTTATGCCCTAGGTGTAGAACTAAACATCCTCAAAGACAATGTCCATTAAACAATGTTTCAGTTTGTCACCTCTGTATAGAAGAGCATCCCACTGATAGTTTTCCATCGTTGCCCGGGTTGCAAGCTGTATACAAGAATGGAAGTTTTGGTGAAACATCTAGGAGGCCTTTGCAGCCTAGGGATCAACCTTCAGGTCAGGATCCATCATTCCAATTTCCACCTTACTACCATCCTTATCAACCTCCGCAACAATGGAACACTTCAGGTTGGCAGAATTGGCCACCGTAGTACCCTCCTCAAAATGCTCAACAACAGCAATGGCCTCATGGATGGAGAGGACAAGCTTTTGCCCAACCATCTCCTCCTATGCCTAACTATCCTTACCCACCTGGTGTTCAACAATTTTTACCTGGATATGCAGCTCCTTCACTACCCCCTATCCCAAATCAACCTCCTCATTTCTAGAATATGAACCCTCCAAGACCCACAATATTACCCACAAAACCGATACCGAATCCTAACAATAAACCAACCCAAGATCTTAATAACATTGGGTTGTTACCTCTTCCATCATATGTTATTTCGTCCGCACCAATACATGAAGTTCAATTACGGTCTGGAAGAGTTTTGCAAGATCATCCTAAGTCGTCAGTTGTTATTCAAGAAGAAAATGTACCTAATGAAATTTTAAATGATGTCATTCTTGAAAATGTGGTCATTCCTAATTCTTCAACACATAACCTTCCTCATAAAGAAGTAATATCGGGAAATAAATCACCTCCATATCCGGAGCGTCTAATAATAGAAAAACCTGTAACTTACCCAGAATATAACATCATTAATGAATTAAAAAATATTTGTATTAAGATTCCTTTATTACAAGCCATTAAAGATATACCAATCTTTGGTAAAGTGATAAAAGAACTCTTCATTAAGAGACCAGGTAAGAAACAAAAAGACCCTCCAACAATACATGTCATAGGTGAAATCTCAGATTATATAGCAGAATAGCCTAGAATTCCGAAGTATACAAATCCAGGAAATCCTGTAGTAACTATTCTCATTAACAAAATTGTTATAGGGAACACACTCATTGATCGAGGGGCTCCTATTAACCTAATGACTACTACAGTTTTAGAAGCTCTCCAATTAGGACCATTCCTCTACCCTACTCCAACAATGTTAGAACTAGCAGATCGTACTATGGTACAACCTACTGGGATATTATACATTATTATGGTGTCAGTAGCCTCATGGGAATATCTCGTGGACTTCATGGTTATTCAATCAAAAGACCCATCTAGGGGGTATCCTATCATTTTAGGAAGACCTTGGCTAGCTATTGCTAATGTATTCATAGGATAGGGGATGGAGAGATGGTCATCTATGATGGGTTATCTACAAGAAGACTAGCCTTATACTCACTAGCACAACCCATAACTGAGAGCTTATTTTGGTTAGATTATCCTTTTGGAGAAGAAAACCTAGCAGAAATTTCCCTTTTTAGTGATCTCTCCTGGGCACTTCAAGAACAAAATATTGAAAACGTGTTGAATCAATTTATTTCTTCCACCACATGTATAGACTTTCCTCAGTCTTTTTCCCAACTTGACCAGATTTTTGGAGACAAATTTCAAGAAAACATGAGTCTCTCAACATTTACAAGTACACCTTGTGTCTTTTCAATTGAGGAATAGTTAGGATCTTATACTGTACCATGTGAGGTTAGTTCCAAAAAATTCCTACATATAAATGCAAGTTTAGATGAGATTCGGAAAAAGCAATTGTTAAAAGTTCTCAAAAGTCAAACTGGAGCTTTTGCTTGGGAATACACCGATATGAAGGGTATACACCCAGATACTTGTATTCACCACATTTACACATACACAAGTATACCTCCCATTAGACAACCCCAGAGGAGAATGAACCCAGCTCTCAAAGATATAGTAAAAGAAGAACTACAAAAACTTCTTAATGCTCTATTTATTTACCCAATTTCCAATAGTAAGTGGGTGTCTCCTCTGGTAGTAGTTCCAAAGAAAGTCACAGGGAAGTGGCGTATCTGTGTTGATTTTCGAGAATTGAACAAGGCCACTCTTAAAGACTATTTCCCTCTACCTTTTATAGATCATGTGTTAGATACCCTATCGGGGAAACAATACTTTTCTTTCCTAGATGGGTATAGTGGACACAATTAGATATTAATAGCACCTGAGGACCAAGATAAGACTACCTTTACTTGCTCTTGGGGGACTTATGCCTATCGAGTGTTACCATTTGGACTTTGTAATGCACCTGCTACTTTCCAACATGCAGTTCTAGGTATCTTTGCTGACCTTATACAAGATTGTGTAGAAGTCTGCATGGACGATTTCATAGTCTATGGTAATACCTTCCACGAAACCCTTGAAAACCTCGAGACAGTTCTTATTCGATGTCAAGACACAAACTTAGCCCTTAGTCATGAAAAATGCAAGATGTTATTAACCGAGGGCATAGTTCTAGGACATCATGTCTCTCTTCAAGGTATCAAGGTGGATCCTGCCAAGATAGATATAATTGTCAATCTTCCCCCTCCAAAAACTCTGAAGGAAGTTAGAAGCTTTCTTGGCCATGCAGGTTATTATAGGAGTTTTATAGAAAATTTTACTAAGATAGCCGCACCTATGTTCAAACTACTCAGGAAGGAAACAGAATTTCAATGGACTGAACCTTGTCAACAAGCTTTCGAAACTTTAAAAGCAAAGTTATTAGTAGCACTAGTACTTAGGGGCCCTAATTGGTCCCTTCCTTTTCATATCTCTACTGATGCATCTGACATAGCTATAGGGGAAGTCTTAGGTCAAAATGAGGAAAAGTTATCTTATGCCATTTATTTCGCCAGTAAAAACTTGACTCCTGTAGAATCAAAATACACTATTACCAAAAAAGAGTTCCTCGCAATAGTCTATTCCATCAATAAGTTTCCTCATTATATCACAGGATATGAAATTTTCATACATACCGATCATTTTGCTATCATATTTTTGATGAATAAACCAATTACCAATGGCAGAGTGACGCGGCAGCTTCTTCTGTTACAAGAGTTTAATATTACCATTGTTGACCGTCCTGGTCAAGAGAATGTAGTAGTAGACTTTCTCTCCCGTATTCAAATTGACAATGATGATAGCTTCCCAGATGAACATTTATTCGCTGTATCTGTTCAAACCCCATGTTTTGCAGACATAGCCAATTATTTGGCAACTATAAAAATACCAAACCATCTCTCTCCACCAGGAAAAGGTAGAATCATAGTTCAAAGCTCTAACTATTCTTGGGTGGATAATGATCTCTTTCGTACCGGTCCTGACCTTATTATTAGAAGATGTGTATGAGAGGATGAGATGGCAGAGATTCTTCATGCATGTCATGGTGGACCTTGCGGTGGACACTTTTTTGATAAAAGAACAACATATAAGGTCTTACATTCTGGATATTATTGGCCAAGCATCTTCAAGGATGCTTCCAAATATGTCAAAGGATGCGATAGTTTCCAAAGAATGGGTAGACCTACGCCATCTGATGAGATTCCTTTGAAACCTCAAGTTATGATTGAGCCTTTTGAAAAATGGGCTCTAGACTTTGTTGGACCAATTTCCCCTATGTCTCGTAAGAAAAAGTACATTCTAGTCTATACAGATTATGTCACCAAGTGGGTAGAGGCCAAAGCTTTATTCCGAGCCACAGAGAAATAAGTGGTAGAGTTTATGTATGAAGAGATATTTACCCGATTTGGTGTACCTAGGGAGATTGTAACCGATTAAGGATCTCAATTCACTTCCAAGTTAATGAAAGAACTTACTAATAAGTATGGCATTAGACATTGTAAATCTTCGCCATATCATCCTCAGGCAAATGGTCAACTAGAAAGCACAAACAAGGTATTAGAAGCTATCATGACCAAGACCATTCAGTTACACCACAAGGAATGGGAAGATAGGCTCCCAGAAGCCTTGTGGGCTTATAGAATAACTTGGAGAAACACCATTGGCCACACACCTTATGAACTTGTTTATGGAAAACAGGTTCTCCTACCCATTGAATTTTAGGTTAAGACATTTTGTATGGCTGCTCAGTTAGGAATGAATTTAGAAGAAGCACAAAAACAACGAATCCTACAAATAAATGAAATAGACGAGATTAGACAAGATGCTATCCAACGAACAATCTTAATACAGAATCAACGTAAAAAATGGCATGACAGATACATTAAACAAAAACAATTTAAAACATGAGACTAGGCATTACTTTTCGATTCGAGATACAAAAATTTTAAAGGTAAATTGACTACTCCCTGGATGGGTCCTTATGAAATTGTTACAGCTTTCGATAATGGATCCGTTAAAATTAAAACAATTGATGATTCTCAAACTTCCTTTGTTGTAAATGGCCATAGACTTAGACTTTATCTCCAACCTATATCTAAACAAGACTTTGTAAAGAATGCCTTACAACAGCAGGAGATGGAACTAGTATAAGAGGAAATCATTCCTCCTCCTCCTAGTCCCTGAAATTTCTAAAGGTTTGTCTTTATTTGTACATATGTAAATATATCATGTTGTTGTTTTAATTATAATAATGAAAAGTTATTTCTAACAAGCTGATTGTATCTATACAGGGAATTCTATTTGTATGATCAGGTTATGAAATTTTTGCCATTAAAAATAGGAAAACTTTTCTCCCTTTTTAGATTTCTTATGAATTTTTTGTACATATGTTTTGTTTTGAATACATCAAAATCATCTACCAATGGTTTTGCAACTTAATTACAAAGACCTTATCTGCTCATGCAATATTATCGAAAGGGAAGCACTTAAAAGAAAAGAAAAAATCCTAATCCCTTCTTTTTTTCAATTATTGTTGAAATTGACATTTTTAGCACAAGATAAAGTGTTCTTTATATTATCTTTACCCCATTTCATTCATGATTTTGCATATGGTGTTTGATTCAGGCATGCACATTTATGATTATTGTTTAGAACTATTGCTTAAAAGACCTATCTTAATTGCTATGATCTTAACAAAAAAATATACTATCTTACACCTATGGATCATTGGCTTATCCTAGACTCATTATCAAAACTTGTCTCTTAAAGCATCTTTTAAAGGTAACTTAGAAGTGAATGTTATTTTTATTCTTGTGGGGAACATTACGAAATTTTTATGAAAAAGATAGATAAGATCAAAGAACAACTTTAGGTTATTATCTTTTGACATGATCTTTAACTTTGGCTATTATAAGTAAAAGTTGCTCATAAAGGTTCGTTCTAATATTTTAAATTATGTGTTTAGAAGGCTTAGCACACTCTAGTGCCAACCGGATTCCTTACAATATATATATATATATATACATACATCATTATACGAAGCAAACCCGCCGGGGTACTAAATATGCCTGCTGGCAGCGGGTCCATGCTAAGTAAAATCTTAAACAAGGAAGCTAGGTAAATGCAAGTAAACCCACCGGGGTACTGAACAGGCTCGCTGGCAGTGGGACTATGCTTGCATGATACCAAGATAAACCCGGTGGGGTACTGAACAGGCCTGCTGGCAGCGGGTCAATATCGGGTAAAAGAGATCAGTTAATACACTACTATGCACATGATTCATATATAAGAAACCTGAGTATACAAACACATGTTTTGGCCAATCATCTATATTGTCATTAGAGAATAACTGTAAGTTGAACTTGGACCTTGTCATCTAATTCAAACAATATCTAGGATGTTATTATCCTAGAAATGGGACCCATAATTATGAAAATTTCACAAGCTTTATGGTACACCTTATCTATATCTTGGGATGACAAGAAATCTTTAAAATGAGTCATGGATGGCTAGTTTTCCTGTGGCATCTTTCATATCAAATTATATTATCATTCTTCATATGGTTCTTTTAAGCACTGTTCTATTCTTTATGATAAATGTAGATATCTGAATCATCTACATGTTTAGTTAATATTTCATTTTCTTGAGAAAAGTATTACAACATTTTTCAGCTATTGATAACATAATTGAATATCTAATGCTCTTTTTGTTGGCTTGAGGACAAGCCATATCTTTGGTTTGGGGGAGGATTAGAACTGTTTTAAAAATATTTTTATTTTGATTAGAGAAAAAGTTTATTTATCTCTGAAAGTGATAAATGTTTGCAGGTTAATGCAAAAGCAGAAGGCGAATTGTTTTAATTAAAGACAAACAAAAAGGGGACATGACTTAAAAGTTCTAGAAAGCAAAGTTTACAGCATTTTCTGTGCACTAACAAACTTAAAAATTCCTTGCAAAAATCAGTTCTAGTTGGCTTCAGTAATAAAAGTTTGTATAGACAAAAGTTTGTATGAAAGGATGAATGACGGATCGAATGCCGATCCAAATGAAGTGATGAATGCAACAAATAAGAAACGTTTTGAATAAAAGTGCGGAAGAAATTTTAACTTATATGTTTCAAATAGAATGCTAGATATTTTTGAAAATTATGACTAGCCAATGATGATAGGGATCAATCAAACGTCAAATCTCGCACTTCGTTTTATTTCCTTATTCATCTCATCTTGTTAAATAAACGAATCTTGTGTCATTTCGAATCATTGTATGACCACTATGGCCTTACCTGTCAGATAGATTGCCAGCATATGGATTGGATCCTTGTGATCTTCCACGTGTAGAATATCCCATCACGTGAATTTTGTTCAACCTGTCCAAAGCTTGGATTTGGACATGGTTGAATATGCTATACTAAACACGCATCTACCGGATTCAGGCACTTCAATACTGACACTTAACTCAAGATACTCAAAGTACAACTGTGATCTTTCAAAACACGCTTTACCTATGACCATCCAGCCATCCAAACAGACTTCAATTTAACTGATGGCTGCATGAACTTCTACTTAATTTTGTTCACCCTTTATTTCTCTCTCTGCGAGCTACGTCCTCTGTAAATTTCTTATATCCCCTGCATTTATCTGTTGTTTTCCGTCGTCCTCTATCAACAATGCCTAACCGCTGTGAGCCAGGTAGCTACCAAGATCTTCTTCATATCTCTAAGTTTAAAAGATGCCATGAGTTATTCTCTCAAGCAGGTTGGAATCCGTTTCTCCACCGCCTTGATGGTCATGACCATGAAATTTCATTGTTGTTTGCCAAAGGTTTTGATGGCAAAACGACCAAGGTTGGCCATCTTGTTTTCTCCGTGACAGAAGAGTTGATAGAATTAGCTACGAAGTTCCCAAGAGAAGGTGCCCGATGGCACAAGCATTTGTTTCTTCCATGAGAAGCTCACCAGTTCGCTCTCAAGCCCAATTTTCAACACATTACTAGCACCAAAGGTTTTCATAGAGAATGGATCAAGTCAGAGTACTTGGATCTTTTGACCATGATCATTCACTTAGTCACCTGCGATGGTAAGTTCACTGTTTTTAAAGCTTGCCACATTAGATTGTTAGCTCATTTTGTCAATAGTCAGACCTTAAATTTCTCATTCTACTTTCTAAAGAGCTTGGAAAAGATGTTGAGTCAAGTTAGAAAGAATACCATTAACCCTTCTGGCAGCTTATATCATCATTATATCATTAAGATTTTAATTATTCATCAACTAGAGGAGAGAGGTCATACTTGGGACCATTTTTTTTTTAGATATTAAACCCTCATTTATCTACTATCAAATCTTTCCCTTCTCAAGAACACCTTCACGCCCAAGAAGAACCAAACGCCAAACGTATACGATTTGATGAGAGTTCCTTAGATGATATGCACTTTGTCCATTCAATACATTCTTCTACTGAACCTAGAGAGACAAATCATGACCAGTCCAGTGATCATCCTGACATTCAGACTACCAGTCAGCCCTCATGCTCAAATATTCATTTGGACGATCATACCTTTGAGTCATCCCTCCTCACACTAGCTAATGCATCCATTCAGATGAGTGAATCCTGTGCTGCTAGAAGCTCTCCTGCATGTAACAAAGATAAAAGCCTTGAAGAATAGACTATTAATGTTGAGACATCTCCAAACGAGAAGAGTCCTCAAATAGACTTGGAGCATGGTATAGAACAACCTATTTTGAGTCAGCAAAAGTGGGATCAATTAACCCAAGAGATAGCACAATTAACAGAACAAAGTCAAAGCTACGTGGAGATAATCTCCGAGCTCCTTGAAGAGAATAAGATGTTGTGTACATAGTTGAAAAGCATTGAATGCTCAGTTAATGCCAAAATAACATCCAATGCCATCCTTAGAGTAAAGTATAATTCCTTAAGGGGTCATTTCAAGAAGATCCAGGCCAAGCATGCATCTTCATCATTCGAGTCGAAGACCGCTGCTACCACAACTTGGCCTTCTTCCTAGTTACTTTTTGTTTTGCTCAGTGGGACCTGGCATGACTCCGGTTTGGGGGAATGTTGGTGTCCAATATTGTCACCATTTTTTATCATTTAATTTACTCGAAGTGGCATTATTTCTATCGTTTTTGCTATAGTAAGTTGTTTCCTTAGCAATTCATCCCATCAAACAGTCTAGGTATGCATAAATTCACTTATCATGCAAATCTTGTTAAATTTTGTATATTATGGTTTATTTATGATTTAAATGATTTTTTTGGGCATAATTAACATTTATGGTTTTAATTGATAGGCTACGATTTGCAAGTTACCCATCATTCAGCCAATGCGCTACGTGCTTAGCCTAAAACACTTTCAGCTCATCGTTCAACCCGCGAAATCCATGGTTGATGCATCCCAGACCGTTGAATGAAGAAGAGGACATGTGGGTTCTGTTTTCCATGTGGCGCTGATGGTTAATGAACCATTGTTTTAGAAGATTCGTTCTTATGCTCGCCAACCCTGACAGCACATCTCATGTCCACGTGAATGCTCCAAGCCTTGATTCGTCTGCGCATTCAGCCCGAAATCATGCACGTCTGCTCAGCTCTTGCACGTCGTTGTTCTGGAAGGAGTCAGCTTGTTCACACTCAGTTGGCCGACATAACTCCCATGCCCATGCGCAGTATTCCAACGTAACTCCTATGCCCACGTCAACGCTCCAGCATACGCTTCTGCTCACGTTTTGAGGAAACGAATGATCAGCTGGTCGAATTGGAAAGGATTGACGCGAGGAGATGGGTAGATGCCCCCTGCACTGTTATGTATTATTTAATCAGCAGTTACAGACATTAAACATTCCTATTATTAGAGAGGTCGACTCTATCGACCCTCTCACCCATTGTAACTTATAAATATCTGCCTTTGTGATTGAGACGAGTTAGTTTTTAAGCTTCTGAATTTACAATAGTTTTCCAGTCTTAGTCCAAGCATTTGCAGTCATAGATAGTGTGAAGACAGAGTCTGTAAATTTTCTCAAGTTAATGGAAATAGCAGCTTGTTGATGCTCTGCTGGTAGTCGTTTAAGTTGAGCTAGTTCACCCTCTGATTGCTAGGAAGGGCCCCTCATCAACTGGATGTTTTATTTACATTTTCTGCATTTCTTTTCTTGCAAATTAACTAGTTTATTTCATGTGTGTGTAATTTAATTCGTTTTCCTGTGTGTATTATCTTCATTCCACTGTAATTAACATTCTGCTGTCAATACAACCTTCCTTCTTTTGAGTAGAATGGTCGACCAATAGTTCAGTAGTTTGATAATTTATAGTTTGTTTTTAGTCCTTCATCCATCATCATAGTTAGATATTACTTCCAAATTCTTCCATAGTTAACATTCCTTTACTTCTTTTCTTCTCTGTTAAGTTTTTCTTCCTGTTTGTTGTACGTTAATTCTTCTTTCTTCTATTCCAACCTTCTCCCTTATTCTATTTCCAACTTTCTTCCTACTTCTCATAGAATCATTCTTTCTCTTAGGTAATGATTTGCATAGATAATTTCTTAGCCTCTAATCATCTCTCTACTGCTTCCTGTGCACTGTAGGATCATTTGCATAAAGCCAGCTATTAATTAAATCATCCAAAAACTCTTCTTTCCCTCACTTTAAAACATTTTCCTCCATTCGGATCATCATTCGGACTGCCTTTTAGACCAGCATTCGGATCGTCATTCAGACCTGTGTGTTTTCTGTATCATTTTAGGCCTTTTCCCAAATCTAATTTCTTATGCCTCTTAATCATCCTTCTTCTTGTTCCTCCTTAATAGTTTGAGATGTAATTTAATCTTGTTTTATGTTATTTGGAGTTTTTAATTCAATTGTTATCATTGTTTCCTCCTTTCTTTCTTCTTCTTTATCCTCTTCTCATCTTTTTTCCAAACTTTAGTTCTTTAACCTGTTTTGTTACTTGGTTACTGTTCATAATGTATGAATGTTGTTCCTAAGTAGTTTATTTTCAAGTTGTAGTTGATAATTCCATTTCGTTGAGTTGTTTTAGTTTGTTAATCTTAAGACTAGTTTCTATTTAATGAATATGTTCATGTTGCAAGATCTGGATTAATAATAAAATATCTTTATCAAGTTTTCTACTTGCTTCCAAATCTAATATAGTTCAGTTTAACATCTTTGTTAAGTTTTCTGATTGCTTTTACTTACATTAGTTTCATGTTGTTCACATATGGATAGAAAGTAGTTCATAATGTTTAAAATTAGTAGTAGTTTGTTGATTTTTAGTTTACATTTGTTTGTAGAAGTTAAGTTAGATTTACTTCCATTTAGTTTCCTCGTTACATTTGAAAGTCATTATGATACATTTACTCCAGTTCCTATTACATTTGATGTACGTAATCAAGAATAGTGGAATTAGATGGTTTAGTTTAAATTTATGTACATTTACAAGTTCTCCCTATTAAACATCTAATATCCGTAGCTTTGATTCTGTTCATAGCTGTTATCTGGAAGTTGAATTTGGTGGTTTCTTACTTTTCTAGAAGTAGTTTGTGCTCCAATATTTGTTTCCATCTTTATTATTAATTAACCATACAGGTAGAGTAGTATGATCTAGTACTATTCTAATCTGTGATTTAAATGTATTCTTAAACATTTAACTCGGTTTTTCATTTTGAAAGATCTTTCGATCTTTTTCCTTACTAAACATTTTTAGGTCTGACAAACCTGAAACTATAGAACCATTTCTACCTTGGCATATATTTTTCTTTCAAATCTAAGTTTACTGATCCTGTTTGATAATTAATCTTATGTGTTGTTTTTAATTTGAGATAGCTCACACACCCAACACAGGCACCAACCACACCCACTGCCCAGAAATCAAGGAAAGACCCACTCATCACAGACATCTCACAACCAAGGCGTTCCATGGAAACGCAGGTCTTACCAGGGCCACTAGCTCTAGTTTTCCATGGTCTGCATGTTCAAACCCAACCATGGAACGCTCCAGTAATCCTGTGTGAAACCCTCCTGACAGCAAACAGTAAACATCAAGTTAAATATACATCTAAACCAAGTCTTACGACTTCAATGAATTACTAAGAAACAGAGGATTACAGAGGTTCATACCTTGTTCATTTATTGATCCTTCCACAATGATACTCTACTACAGAGAGCACGCACAGACCAAGATATAAGCTCCATTCATGTGCATACCCTCCCTCCAAGCCACAGAAGGGCCGAGAGCTTAAGCTCTCCCTCCCAAAGTGCCAAAACAATACAAGCATTTTCACAAAGGTTAGGGGTTTTACCATACTTCCATCGTGGAGCATACCTTAGGGCCATCACGTGATGGAATTAAAATCTTCAAACATACTCTAGAAGGTTTCCCTATGCTTAACAGTTTTCAATTTAAGAAGATTAGGGGTGCATTGAATACTTGGCTCGAACTCCATGAGTCGGTTGAGGATATTCTCAAGAGAGCGCAAGCCATGTGTAGCAGGAAATGGTATGCAACAGATAATGTTATGGAAAGTCTTCAACTGCCTGCCATGGAACTCATTGAAGATGCTTTCCCTCCGAAGTAGAAGATCGAGGAAATTGAGTGTCAATGTGAAGAAGCCCATCGGCAAATTCAGCTCATCGAAGAGGTCAAAATCGATGATGTGGAGCGCTTGATCATGAAACCGGTATCCTTGGAACGAAAAATCCAAGTTTTTATCCACATTTGGAATAAGCTGGAAAAGAATGAAATGGAAACATTCGAGTGCAATGCCCAGCTGGGGCTTGAGTCAACTAATTATCCAATTGTGGATGAGTTGTTAGAGATTCGGAACAAATGGCAAGTTTTTCTAGTCCATTAGGTTATCTTTGATTTTGTAATCCCGGTTTGTGGGAATTTATTGTTTGTAATATTATTTTGTAACTCTTATTTAAAGAGATGATTCCTCGTAGAGAGAGGAGGATAGAATTTGGAGGACAAAATCTACAGGAGAGGCTGGAGATGCTTTGTTTTGATACAAGCTTGTAATTTCTTGCAAACTGTTATTGAATATAGTAAAGTTATTTCTCAGATCCACTTTTTTTTATTTGTCAAGTTTATTTGATGGATGTGATTTTCCTCCAGGTTGCTTATCTGATACTATTTTAATCTTTGCAATTCATTAAACATATTGATCTATAGCCCTAGTTTATCATTGCTTATTATTTATGTGTTATGAAGGTTTTAAAAGAGTTTATTCTATTAAAATATTTTATCGATTTCTGTAAATGATTCTTTCAGTAAGTTACAAATGGTGTTAATTTTTCAATTAACTTATCAATTACAGATTAAGTTTTGAATGTATAACAAACCTCAATTTTCCATTAGTTTATTTTCATTAATTAATTACAACAACAATTGCTTCTGCGGCGGACTGTTTGACTGACAAGGCGTGAACCTGCTTTATTAAGGCATCAAACACTGCAGAGTCGACTGAACCCACAATGCCATCAGCATGTGGTCCAAGTTTAGGTTTACCTAAGTCAATGTTAGACCTCAGTGCATCAGGAATAATCTCGTATAAGAGTCCAGATTGAGCATAAACCAAGTCAAGTTGTTGGGTTCTCAAAATGGCTTCTTCTTCGGAGGACACCCCTGAAGTTGTGACTTCCTTAGAGATATAAGGAAGGAGTGATTTAAGGTACCACTCTAGTAAAAATGCAGGAGGGATGTCAACTTTAATGAGCCTCTTTCGCCTTCACCACTCCTGAATATGATCAGATAGGTGAGTGGCCTTGTTTTGTCGAAATGTCAATAGAAGGTCTGTGCCAGCATCATACCGGACAGGAAGTTGAAAGTGGTTCAAGAAAACAGTGGCTAGATCCCAAAAGGTGCCATAAGAAGCTGCCAGTAGTTCAATATACCATTTGGCTGTGACACTTGTCAAGGTTCTTTGAGAAAGCCTTAACCTAATGGATTCATCATTTAGTGAATTCGAGGAGCACCAGAGATGAAAATTTGTGACATGGTCACCAAGGTCCTCACCAGTCTTACCTTCAAACTTTGGGATGTCTGAGGGAAACTTAGTGGGAATAAGTGGCCATGCAGGATCATGGCGAACGGGGTCGTTTGTGAGTTTCGAAAGATCTAGCAAGTTTAAAGTTGCCAGAAATGGTAAACGCGGTCATGCCAATGGCATTTGATAGACTGTAACCTGGTATTGGTTTTTTCCCACTACCTGATTCGTGTACTATTGGTTGGGGTTGCCCCCAGCCATCGATTTTGAAATGAAAGGATTAAAATTGCTCCACCCAAAAGAAAGTGGATTACTTCCCAGGGCCGTGGTCCATTACGGCTGGGTGTTAACCCCACCGTATTGTGGATTAATAAAATTACCCCCTCCTCCAGCAAACAAAGAGAAAGGGATACTCCCTGCAGGTATATTTGATGGATTAACATTGTAACGTACATAGGGGTTAAAGCTAGGCGTAGTAGTAACAAACGGTGACATCATCATACCCATAACAGGCATAGATGAAGAAGGGATAGATCCTATAGTGGAAGTGGAAGCAATAGCTTGAGTTACACCTTGGAATTGTTGTGTAGCAGAAGACTGAGTAAAATTCACTGCGGGTATCCCTGACAAAGGGACATTATCCGATCCAAAAGTAGGGGTGGAAACTGAGGCAGATGTCGAAGCTAATGAGCTCGGCATGCCTAGAGTACCAGCATAAAAACTAAAGGATATATTTGAAGCAGAAGTAGTCTGCAACTAACTTAGTGTCACAGTGTTTGTGAAAGAAGGACTAACCATCCTTGTAGCCATAGAAGTTGTGGGAGTTTGACGAACTCCTTGCTCGTCTCCTGGGTTAGTCATAATATAACTAAATGTGAACAAGTAAGCACTGTACTCAGGTTGTTGAAAACCTACATGTACCAGAAGTGGATCATTGGGTCCAGTAAGAGAAGGATTGAAAGGAGTAATGAACTCTCTAGAAGTTAGGTCCTCAACCTCGACAGTATCAAAGACTTGTCGATTCGGGGTTCTGGGTTGTGGTTCACCAAGAACCTCTGTTTCGTTCGTAAGTTCAAAAGAACCACAGGAGTCTGTCCTCTGGCATCGCGGTGGCGGTGGAGGCTCCATAATGGGTGGGAGAAGTTTTTTCAACCTCGGAGACCAACCAATATGTTGGTCCTCCACAACTATAAAAATAAACTAAGTAAAAAACCTAGTGGCCACTACAACTAAGGAGGAAACAACATACCACTAAAAGAAAATTTCCTAAGTGATCAAACCAAGAAATACAAGGAAAATACCCTCAGAAGTAAGTCTGGGATGATTAGGGCCCAAAACAGACTAATAGAGTACTGACGGTCAGTTACATGGTGTCCAATGGAAGTCCTCTGGGTGCAATCATTTGAATCACAAAACTGCCCTCCCGAGATTACTGCCAAAGGGTTAACTTCCACGTCTGTCTGAGGTGAAGTGGGAATAACCGCCCACTCTACTTGGCTAGATCCCTACAAGGTTATGATACTAAGGCTACCACCAATACGAAATAACCTGGGGGGACATTCCTCATCCTAGTCAAGATGCATGGGCAGGGTAGCAAAGCCGGAAGTCCGAAAGGAACCCCTTATGCGAATCAACTCTGGTTTATGGTTGAGAGGAAAGTGAGGTGGTATCCTCAACAATTCCAATCTCCCACGACCTTATGCTTAACGCTGGTTTGAGTAGAGCATCCGAGGACTATTTGATAGAGATGGATTTACCTAGTAGATAGTCGTACTACGATTGTTGAGTAATGAAGCCAGTTTCGGATAGTTTAAGGTGATTTAAATCTGAAATTCTAGCCTAAGCTAGTTGATGATGTGTATACCTAAAAAGAAAAATGTTGCTAGTTGATTTTATTAAGGTTACTTTTTAAGGGATACTTTTTACTCAAGGGTTGTAGTGCGGTGTGTGAAATGGTTTCGAAAATAAAGTAAAGTGCATGTAAAGTAATGCTTTCAAATTCACAAAAGACACTTTTCTTTTCGTTTATATTCTTTCGAAAACTGAAACTAGGCAATCCTAAAGAAAATTTATTTTTGTATTTTTCTTTTAAATTTCAAAGCAAAGCAAATTATGCTACTTCAAAACAATGATAGATCTTACTACTAAGCTACTTAAAACACTTTTTGTCTTTTCTGATAATTGTAAAAGAAGGAGAACTTGTAAAAGAGCAAGTAAGACCTAAATGTAAAGTGTGAGTAAGACAAACACATAAATGGCTCAAACAAACAAATCAAAAGACTTGAGGAAGACTCAACCTACCAAGTTGTTTCAAAAGAAAAAAACTTTGGGCTTGGAAACAAAGTGTAAAAGAAACAAGGAAAAAAGAGATGCTCATAACAAAAAGGAAAACCTAAAAGGTTTCTCCTAAGCACCAAAACCCTAAGAAAACACTAAGCCAAGCAAAGGAGTAGGTAAGCGAACCAAAAATTGACCCTACCAACACATGGACTCAAAAGAAAAGCTAAAGTGGAAGGCTTTAACTCACTTGGATTGAACTGAAAATACAATCAGAAAGCATCTAAACCAAACAACCTTTCAAAAGCACCCTAAGGACTCAAACTTGGGGTCAAACCCTAATGGAAAGGATAAGACACAGTGAAAGTGTGCTATTGTTGCCACAAACAACAAACGTTAAGAACGCAGGTCTGTATGATTGCAACAAGCAACTAGGGAAAAAGTGTGCAGCTATGTATAAAAAAAAGTAGTGCACAAACTTCAAAAAGGGCTAGAAAGCAGTGAAGACACTTTAAACAAGCATTCAAGAGAGCAAAGACAAACTAAAAGACTTAAGAGAGGTAAACAAGACTCGAAAGAGACATAGAAGTCTCAGAGGTTAGTCAAGGAAGCAAAGCAACAGGATGGAAATGGAACCAAACCACTGGAAATCAAACCCTAATAGAAAACTGGAAGATATAGGAAAATGCACTACTGTGAAGTGCAGAAACCAGCGCACACTAGGAAAGGTGTGGTACTGTACAATGTACAAACTAACGCTCATAAGAAAAGATGCACTACTGTAAGTAGGGTAAACCAGCGCACATGTCACAGAAGGACACAAACAGGCTTTGCAACAGCAAACTGAGATGGATCAAGAAAGAAAGAACAGGTAACAATGACCTATAAGACCTCTCAAAGAAGAAATAGACTAAAAAAGACTGGAAGAAAAAACCTAACTAGGTCTCCTAGAGCAGAAAAACACACGGTTACTCCCCAGCGGAGTCGCCAGTCTATTGTTCAGGATTTAAACCTTATAGTGAGGAGAGACATTACCAACTTGGGTGGGGTTGACAGGTAAATACATTCATTGCATTGCATCTAGTTCTTACAAATGAAAGAGATTAAGATATCGAAAGATGTACCTTATATCGATGACTGGTCCTAGCTTTCGCTTGGTCTTCCGCTTGATCCTTCACTATGATGAACCTGCAACAGAAAGGTATTGTTGGAAGTACGGCTGCCATTATACCAAAACCCGCAGGTGATTGGTAAACTCACCACTGCCAGATTTCAAGGATCCACAAGAGGCGATTAGTCCCTTGTCACGATACACCGAGGAGCGTTGACTACTTGCAATTTCGTGCAACAATCTCCCCCTCAGCGCGAGCCGAGTGTGTATCGAACTCGTGACCTCTAGCTCTGATACCAATTGTTGGAAGTACAGCTGCCTTTATACCAAAACCCGCAGGTGATTGGTAAACTCACCACCACCAGATTTCAAGGATCCACAAGAGGCGTTTAGTCCCTTGTCATGATACACCGGGGAGCGTTGACTACTTACAATTTTGTGCAACAATAAAAGGAAACCTTCCTTAGCGTATCTTGACTATAATACATATGATTAATATTGAAAACAATCAAACATCAACTACAATCAGATACTAATCCAAATGAACATACAATCCAATAGACATTCGATTTGGGATAGGAAGGGTATTTCCACCTTTTTATTGTCAAAGAAACATGAATCAGTACAAATATACCTAATCGATCAAGATGCTTCTACAACTAAGTCCTGGGCTCCTGCTCTTCACAATGACTTGGGAATTCCTCCAGTGTAACAAAACTTAAAGCATTCCTTCTAGGTCCCTCTCTCATGGATCCTCCTTGTATTTATGGGACAAGGTAGGCCGTTGGATTTGAGAGGTGGTTGAATTGGGAGGTTGGGGAAGTTGCAGAACCAACTTCAACTAATCCCAATTCGTAATATTAATATATTTTTTGATTTCATCTTAATATGTGCATGAGTTTCATACAACAAGAGTAGTGCATAGAGAGCAACTTTCATGCTTTGCAACAAGCGTTTGCAACTTTTCCAAAGGTGTGCGTTGGTTGTCCTTGAGGAAAGCAGCGCATATTTTGTGGTGTGCGCTGGTTTGCTAGAGTAAGAGTAGCGCACATGTTGTCAAACCAGGATAAACATTTAGATTCTGAACTGAAGAGTGTACTACCATCAATAAGTCATCTAGGTCAACCTAGCTCTTCAATCCATGGTGTCCTTTTGTGTGATCGACAGAGCAAGGTGATCACAGACGCAGAAGTTTGGATTTGACCTATAACAGGAAGCAACTAGGAAAGAAACTTTGATACTTGGGAGAGAATGATAATTTTTGTTGCATAGTCCTTCTGAATTCATTCTTTTGATGATTATGATCTCGTCCTTTACTACTTCATTCATCAAGATTGGAGTAGCAAGACATTTGCATAGATCTTAGACTTTTATTCATCTTTCTTCTCTAGATGCTTGGAATTTTCACCTTCTTGATTGATGCCATAGCCAATACCAATCTTTTTAAGTAGAGACCTTTGAAAATTGGGGATATTTTCTAAAATTGATGTGCTCTTTTTAAATTTTAGACAGTCATTTACTTGAGTTGTGAGCTTATCGATTTCCCTTTTTAGAGCATTTTCTTCTTCAATTTCCCCCTCTTCTTCTAACTGATATGTCAGGTCAGAGCCTTCTAAGAATTGTTCTTCCAAATACTTGTTCTTTTCCAATTCTCTTTTTAATGAGACAATCTCAGTCTCTTTTTTTGAAAAAAAAAATTCTTCTCTTGAAGTTGACTAGTTAGGTATTCTTCATTGTCTTGGTCTCTACTATTTGTTTCTTTAGACCAACAATGGCCACGGGGGATTCACCTCGTTGAACAATAGCTTGTCACATTCATTCATAAAGGGGGGTTTTAAATTGTGAAAAATAAGGTAAATATATTGTAGGTGTTGGTGGCGGGGGGTAGGGTATGGGGGGTATAGAAAGGGGTGTCTAGTAAAAACAAGGAAAATATCGTAAAAAATAGGGTTTTTTAATCGGAAATGTGTATTGGTAAGGGGGCTCAACAAATGGATTTTAGTAGGTACTTATCAATATCTATTGAAATTAGGGATATTCTTTAATGTCCCATTAATGAATGTGCTATGGCATAGTTTTACTCAATGAATACCCTGTGAAAATGGCCTTTATAGCTTCTTCAAGGTTTTCATGAATTGCATCTAGTTGTCTTGTCAACCCTTCTTCAATTTTCCTTGTCTCTTTCTTTTGAATCATAGTGCTAAATCTAAATTCATTAAATTTGGACTTATTCCTAGCCTAAATTGGATTTTAAATATGGTTAAGTGACATTTCTATGAGGCTCAATACTATAAATTAATGCATATTTGAGTTAAGTTCCATATTATAGTGCCAAACCTCATGGAAACGTTTCTTAACCTTATTAAAAATCCAATTTAGGGTAGGAATAAGTCCAAATAACGAAACTAGGGTTCAATCTTTAAGTTTGTGCTTAGTTGGCCATTATTTTCTTCTAGGTCCCTTAGAGATATAATTTCAGTTTCATTTTTCTCGAATATTTGATCCTTATCCTCTACTTTATTTTTCAAGGCTTCTTGTGTCTCTTCAATTTGTTCTTTTGGACCAATGATACTGTTTTTAGTCCCTTCTTTCGAAATGTGATCTTCTTCTTGATACTTTTGCAATTGTTCCCTTAATAACTGGTTTTATATATCAGCTTTCCTTAGTTTACTTAAATCATTGATGAGTTCTCCTTCAAGATCCACCTCTCCTTCAATTTCAGATTCTTCTTTATCTTCAAAATCATTTCTTTCAATGACTTCATCCTATCCTTTAGAGTGTCCTTCATTTTCAAATGTTTCATCCTTCACCATAAATGGACCATCTTTTATATTGGCACCAATGTCATTAGATAATCCTCTTTCACCTATTGCATCTGGTTCTTAAATGTCCTTCTCAACTGTGCATACATTTTGTAATTCATCCCATAGCTCTTTAGCTGATGTACATTTTTTTTTGTTGTATTTCGTAAAATTAGATAATCCACTCAGGATGGCATCCATTTCCATTGTGTTGTCCTTCTTTAACTTCGTTTTGGATGCAGAATGTGGTGGTATCTTTGGAGTGACGTAGCCTGTAACAACTGAGTTCCAAATATCAAATCTCATTTCCATCAATAATACTCTCATTATCATGCTCCAAACGACATATTTTTTCCCATCAAAGATTGGTGCTCCATTCTCAGCCAGCTCTACTTGCTTGTCCATGTGTTCTCTCAAGGATCTTCCTTCAAATGCTAAAACTGTCTGAAGGATCCTGCTTTGATACCAATTGTTAGAACACATAGTGAAACTGAGAGGGGGATTTGAATCACTATCACACACTCTAACAATCATCACTTCATTAAATATGCATAATTATCAATCCTAAATATTCATCAACATAAAAACACAGTAAATAGAATATTTATATGCAACCTCAATGATCCGCACGTGACCAGGAAGCATGAGGGGGACAACAGTTCGAATGAATGAGTCGCCTCTGTTATGGTGGAAGCGTAAGAATTAGAATGTGCAAAGCAGGAATTTACTACACAGACAGAACACAAATACACACAGACAATATGAAGGAATGCGAACTGATCTTCTCTATGACTGGATATGAGATCATCAATTGATGTATGTTACAATATTATACATGATTATATAGAAAATTTTGAGACGGTTGTATGATTTCCTGTTACGTTCAGTTACAAAAGAAGTTAGAATGGTTCGACAGTTCCTGGAAGACAAAGAGATAGTCTGTCGAAGTTTGACAGTCACAAGTCGCAGATTAACACTGCATGTCGATGTCACAAAACTGTGAGGTCGTGAAACTTGTCGAAGACGTGCAGTTGTCGAAGCCATGTCTAAGTTGGAACTTGTCGAAGTTGTGTCGACATCGATGACCTGTCAAAGATGTGTCGAAGTTAGCATCCAATAAGAATTCCAACTTCGATGTGAATCAGACCTACTTCCTTAAGAAACAATGGTCCCCATTGTTTGCTCATGAAGGTGAGGAAACTTGTCAGTTAGTTCAGTAGCAGAGTACAACTTTCCTTGTGTTGGGATCTGTCCGGATTTAGTGACCTCAAACAAGGGAATTGTGTTTTTTCTTGTAATGATTGAATGAGGGATATGATGCTTGTTGTGTCAAGCCTTAGCTTTCTCATTTTATCGTTGCAACATTTCCTGTGCTTGATTTTGGATGTCGCAAATCTGATCTCGAAACTTCAAGGCTTTATCAACTTCTCACTAGCTGTAGTCGGTGTCGGAGTTCGACTATGTCGAGGAGCTGATCAGGTTGATATGCACTGAGGGTTGAAATACGTAACATATCTCAAATGGAATATTTCCTGTAGAGTTAGGCTGAAAACGATTGTATTTTTGCTGTATGTATGGAAGACTTTCATCCCATGTGCGTCGATGCTTGTGGTTGTACATGCAAAGTAGTTGTACTACCAACCGATTCACAACTTCCATTTGTCCATCGGTCTGAGGATGGAAAGCTATCGACAATGAGAGTCGTGTGTCTATTTGTTTCCAGAGAGTCTTCCAAAATATGTTAACGAATATGGCATCTCGTTCGAAATAATGGTTGTGGGTAAACCAAAGTGTTTCCACACATGTGTGAAGAAGAGCTGAGCAATCTGTTGCACTGTCATGGTATTCTTACATGGTATGAGAATGGCCATCTTGGAAAATATGTCGACTACTACTAAGATTGTGTCATGTTGATGTTTGGTAGTAGGATATCCCGTCAATTAGTCCATAGAAAGATATTCCCATGGTCGGATAGGAACTGGTAGAGGTGTGTACAATCCCTATCGTCGATTAGTAGGTTTAGCAATGGCACAAACCACGCATGATAGAATGTACTTGTTGATGTCATTTTTAATTGTAGTCCAAAAGAAATACTTCTGGAGAATAGAAAGTGTCTTCACTACTCCAAAGTGTCCTGCAGTCTTGTTGAAGTGTGCGTCCCAAATGAGCTGCTGTCGATGCTCACCGGTCGGTACACAAAGTTGTCCAAGCTTGTATAGCAGGGTGTCTTTCATGAAGTAGTCATAGGTCGACGACTTGTCAGTTTGAGGCTGTCGGTAGGATGGTTAAAAGTCGATGTCGTCCTCATACAATGGAGTCCAAGTGGTCATGTCGTATCCCTGCATACTCATCAATGTGAAAAGGAGAGTAATGGGTGGTCGACTCAGACAATCGGTGGCGATGTTAGCTTTACCTTTCTGATACTTAAACACCAACTAGAATTGTTGTAGGTAATTAATCCACTTGAGTTGTTTGGTTGTTTGTAGTTTTGACTGGGTCAGAGCGAATTCTAGAGGCTTATGGTCAGTGAGGATGACCGTTTCCTTTCCAAGGATGTAATTCCGCCATTCCTTAAGAGATTGCACAATGGTGTACAGTTCTTTTTCGTATGTCGAATATCTTCTAACTGTGTCATTAAAAATTTCAGAATGAAAAGCGAGTAGGTGACTAGACTGAGTGATCACTGTGCCCAAGGCATAGTTCGATGCGTCCTTATCAATCTCAAAGGGCTAATGCAAATCAAGTAACACAAGTATTGGTGCTTTGCAGAGCTTGTGTTTGAGTTGTTCAAAAGCTTCTTGTTGTGTCAGTGTCGATTTGAAGACATTTTTTCCATTTCGCTTCGTCAACTGATTCAAGGGTCAGGTTATGTGATTGAAGCCAAGTATGAATCATTGATAGAAATTCTCCAAACCAAGAAAAATTATTAGTTCTTGAATGCTTTGAGGAATGGACCAATATTTCAGGATCTATACTTTGCTTGGATCGACGTGAATGCCTGTAGATTCAATTACATACCCCAAATATTTGATGTTGTTCATCACAAAGGTACACTTGTCCATGTTCAAGTAAAGTCGATATTGTTGGACAGTGTCCAGGACCTATCGAAGACAATCGACATGTTCTTCCCATGATCGATTGAAAATCAATATGTCGTCAAGATAGATAATGACCCATTTGCCGATGAAAGGTCGAATAATGTTATCCATGTATCGCATGAAGGTCGTAGGTGCATTGGTTAACCTGAAAGGCATGAATAACCATTCAAACAATCCTTCCTTAGTATTGAAAGCAGTTTTCCACATATCTGAGGGCTCGATTGGAATCTGATGATATCCTGACTTGAGTTTGAGCTTAGTAAATAATTTATCACCTTTCAGACAGTCGATGAGCTCGTCTATCCATGGCAGAACCAAAATTTTGTTGAGTGCCCTCTGGTCGATTCACATGCGCTAAGTCCCGTCTTTCTTTGGAACAAGGAGGACTAGACTTCACAAGTAGAGGAGCTTGGTCGGATATGAACTTTGTCGATCAAATCTTGGATTTGTCTACGAATCTCTTGATTTTCAAGAATGGATCTTCTGTAAACAGATGCGTTAGGAAAAGAAGAACCGGGAGCAAGTTCAATGGAGTGTTTTACCTGAAAATGTCGAGGTAATCCATCCGCCTCTTGGAATAAACTCTGATACTCTATCAAGAACGTTGTCGATCAACTACTTCTGTAGGGAGCTTCAGTGGTCAGTGAGTCGACTCGTCACTACAGTATTCCTAGAATGTTGCGGTTTGATCCTGATTAATGTGAACTTCTAAGCATGATTGATGAGATTCTTTGTCTATTTAGAAAATATCATCGAGACCGTTGGTGTAGGTCATCACTCTGGTATGTTGTACTATCGATTCTGGATTTTGAAAATCACCTTCTGTGGTCGTGACTCATAACTTCCATGGAGATCCCATAGGTAAGGTTTCCCAAATAGGGCGTTGGCTATGGAGAGTGGTGCTATGTCACAGAGTACTTCATCTTCAAAAGGCTTTATGAAGTAGGAGAGTTTGCATTGTCGGGTGATCCATAGTTCCTGTCCATCTTCCATCCAACCAATGTTGTAAGGCTAAGGATGTGGAGTGGTGACAAGACCTAGTTTCTTTACGAGATATTCAGAAACAAAGTTCTTCTGGAAACCATTGTCCACAATCAGATGTAATGGGTTGTGATGAACCCATATCTATGTATGGAACAGGCGCTCTCATTCCTCCTCATCGACGATAGTCTAGGCTGCTAGAGTGGTCGATGTCGATGTCAGAAGGGTCATCACGTCTGGATCAGCTTCTTCCACTGTCTTGTCAAATGCGTCTGATGTCAACACTTTTTCCAAAAATTTCTTTCGATCTTTGCATTCAAGCATATCATGCAAAGATGAGTGGTGGTAATTGCACCATTTTCCGGTCGGCGGTTGTTTTCTACATTCCCTCTTCTGAAAAGGATTTTTTCTGTGATCTATCTTTGGCGGAGTTGGCTGGGAACATGTCCACTTGTCTAACTTGGCTAATGTCTTCGTGTCAGGTGGTCATCTTGATGCCGGCTTTGTCGTAAAGCGTTCCTTCCCTTTCTTCTTGGTTTCAAGTTTACTGGCATAGTGGAATGAATTCGCAAGCGTACTGACAGTTAGAAACTCCATCTCTTGCTGAATGTACTGGGAAAATTTGTTGATGTAATTCAGAACAAGCAATTTCTCTTCTTCTTGGATGCCAAGTCTAGCCATGATTCGATATAACTCGTTAGTGTAATTCTGTATTGATTGGCCTTTCGATTGCCTTAGCTGTTGCCACTTCTTATACTGCTGCTCAAGGTATTGAGGCGGGTAAAATTCCTTTCAGATGTGTTCGACGAAGTTTGACAGTCACAAGTTGTAGATAGACACTGCATGTCGATGTCGTGAAATTGCGAGGTCAACTTGTCGAATTCGCGGAGTTGTCGAAGCCATGTCGAAGTCAGAACTTGTCGAATTTGTGTCGACGTTGATGACTTGTCAAAGATGTGTCGAAGTTAGCGTCCGACAATAATGCCAACTGTGATGTGGATCACTCAATTTATTGAATTGATCAAACCATAAATTACAAAGATTTGTAGGATACACCAATCTCTAATGATGGTGTGAACACCCACTCACAAATTTAGCATAAATTGATTTAATAGGGACACCAACCCTTTGTGCAAGCACCAACTTACAATCTGTAGGAACCAACCTATCCAATGAATGAGTACACCAATCCTATTGAGCAACAACTCAAATAAATAGGCTCCAACCTAATAAGTGAATGAGGACACCAATCCTCTTGAGCACCAACTCAATATTTCCTTGAAATTGCTTTTAGATATGTCCTTGAAGATATGCAAAAAAGATGCTCAAATATGTATTCCTTAAGTTCCATCAGTTTAGTCCTTAATTTTATCTTCTAAATGTCCTTATAGATATTCTTGAAAAGTACCTTGGAATATGTTCCATGTTGTCATTGAATTTGCAAGAATGTCGTCTCAAATTTGTCTACAATTTCTGTCAAATTATGTTGTTAAATATCATCCCAAGGGCTGTCTTCAACCTCTAGATCAATTCCCAAATATTCCTTAGAACTCAACTTAAAAATATGCCTCAGAATTCCTACGTTGATGTTCCCTTAATCCTGCACCCTTTCTTTCTTGCATTTCCTACTAGTATTAGATTTCACTAAAATTGTAACATGTGCCTAGAATTGTCATAACTTTCATGAAAATTTGGGCTGAGAGTCTTCCAAACTCATACTTTCTTTGATTTGAATCGTATCCCTGAACTTTGCCTTCACTCTTCATGTTTGACCTGGTCTTTTAGACCATCTTCCTTCTCTCTTTCTATTTATATCCTTGAATCCCTCCTATTTTTATAGAGATGACCTGAAAAAAAACTTTTCAATTTTATACATGGATCATATAGATTGCAAGGTAGGAAAACATATGAATGATGGTAGGGGCTTCTAATAAATTGGTTAAGTCACCCAAAGAATTTTAGCCATGGTGTAGTTGAGATTGAAGGATTTAATGACTGAAAGCATGAAATCATTCTATTGACTATCATTGACAACCATGTGCATGTTTAGTATCCACTTTTTGAGTTTGGCAGGCATTATTCATGACTTGTGGACATTCCTGCAAGGCTTGCAGTCATTTTTTCCAAATCCTGTAGGAATTTCCCTTGGCATGCAACCATATTTGTTTAATACTGCATGCATTTTGTCTTGGCATTTTGCTTAACATTGTAGATGTTTCTTATCTATGTAGTGTTGGAATTTCTTATTTGTGCAAGCATTTTTATTAGGAGTGTGGAGACATATTTCATGGCATGTGTGGGCATATTTCATGGCCTGCTATAGGCATTTCCCTAAGGGCCTGTAAGCATTTTATTTTTCCAAGGCAATCATTTTCATAGGCTTTTGTTGTGGGAGTTTTTAGCAATGGTTTTGTGAGTATTTTGGGGGCATTTTCATGAGTGTGTTGTGAGTATTTTCACAACTGTATTGCATACAATCTCCGAAGCCATGAGAGCATTCTTCATAGCCTTGTGGGCATTTTTTTCAATTCCTAGTCTGGGCATTTTCTGTGCATAGTTGTTGGGCATGGCCCAAGTTGGCACAATTTTGGTGAAGCACAGTTTTGGAAGTTGCACAGTTCGGACTGCGAAGTTCAAGTGGCACAATTTTTTCAATGGCGCAGTTAGGATTGCAAAGTCCATTTGGAACAGTTCGGAAGGTGAAGTCTAAGCATAGAGCAGTTTCGCTGATGCGTAGTGCTAGTGCAGCAGGTATTTTTGGCAAAGAGTATAAGTAAAGGAAGTAGTCGAGCATATGAAAGCGACCTGTTTTGGGTAAGCGACACCATGATTCCCGACAGTTGGGTAAGGAGGAGCGTGGAAGCGGATGAAAGCGACTTGTCAGTTAGAGTGGTAGAAAATTGTTAGAAGCTAAGCCATGGGTCCACAGCGACAGGAAGGCCATAGGGGCGAAAAGCGACATGCCATCATGTAGTTATAACCGTTTTATGATGATTGCGGTTGTCAGAAGGTCATTAGAGCCCGAAGTGGCCCAACAAGGTGTCCAGAGGTGTGTGGAGCAGCTGTCGACTATGACAGGCAGGGTCGGCAGAGTAATTGCACTAGTTTTGGTTACTCTAGTTTTTTTGGCCCAGATGCATTGTAAAGATGTGACCAAAGGGAACAATCTATAAAATGGACATTTTTTAAGGGAAGGGTTAATCTTCGAATCTCTAATTGATCTCTAAGTGTATTGTTGATCTCTATTGAGAGACTGAATATTGTAAAAAGGGATCTGCAACTGTGTGCATAGAGACCTACTGAAGAGAGAAAGAGGCTCTGCACCTGTGTGCGCAGAGACCTATTGAAGAGAGAAGAGAGTCTGAAGCGGAGTGCGCAAACTGGAACTGTTGAACCCTTCCCATTAATATAATCAACAGTTCCCATGGACGTAGCTCCCATCCGGGGGGTGAACCATGTAAGTATCATGTCATGTGCTTGAATCTGTGTGTTTCCTTTTCTTAATGGTTAAGTTCTTGCTTATGAGTAGATGTATCTTCACTTTTATATGTATTCTCCACATGAATGAAGGATGAGAATAATATGTTAAGTGTTGAAAATATATGCTTGAATGTTGGATGTGCAAGTAATTCAGAATATGTTGAATGCATGAGTATTTGGGTAAACACTAAGTCAACGAAGTCTGTGTTAAGTGTGATTCCTTGAAAGCGCAGCACCAGAAGTGCACGGTTGCATAGTATTTCATCGTATTGCATGAGTTCACGAAGTGCACAAGTCCCTTATGTTGAATGCATAATAACACTAATTAAAGTCTATAGAGAATGTGTGGTTGTTAAAGAGGAAGCACAGTCTTCAGTTGCGTTGTCCTATTGTTAAATAGTCATTCTGAAGCGCGCAGTCCCGGTGTGCGCAATATCATAAGTGATAACCGCGAAGTAGGTGAAACTTCACACAGTCCCCCAGTCTGTTGAACCGCGCATCACCTAATTGCATAAACCTAATTCTATAATCCCCCATAAACTTTGCCTCAGGTGAGACCTCAGCTTATTCGCAGGCTGTTGCCAAAAGGGCCATTGAAGAAGGTTTTGTTGGACCACAACTATGCAGAACATGGGTCAACACAAGAAAGATAAAAAATGAAGGGTTATTAATCCAACAAATGGTTCCGTTTCTACGCTTGAACTGGTTATGTGTTATGAATATTGGAATCCCGAGAGAACAGAAATACAGAACTGGGTAGATGATACAAAGATAGATTTTTCAAGAAAGGAGAAAAAACATCCGCGTTTCTCTGACGAAGAATGGTTGCAGAGATACCTGTGGGTGGACATTTATGAAGTTTTCTTCACATTTTTCAGCAACGACTTATATGAATGGTTATCAAGATTAGCACAACGCAAAAATTGTTATCAGGGAGGAGAACCTATGGCATGGACTCCAGAACTTGTTGGGACTCAGATATGTCTTATTTTCATCCACTTTACCTTCAGCTATTCCTCACATTTCATTGTCCCATTAACCTTTCGTTACACCATTTCCATACATATATTTGGGTTTCACCTTATTATTTTTCCACTTTATTCATTTTAGTATTATAAGTGAATTTATGATTAAATATTAGAAATTAACATGGTTTTCATTAATATCTCAAGTATGGATGAGCTTTGTAATGTGTAGGAATATGTGGAGGATTAATTCAAAGGACTTCTCTAATATCTCCTCCACCATTTCAAGGAGATAATTATTCAAAGCCTATTCTAAGGAGAAGATCATGGAGATTTGGATGGCATATATTATCCAAGATTTATGAGAGATGTGTGGATGATTTGAAGGGATCATATTTTGTAATAATGGTAAATTGGTTGAGAGAATAGTGGATTTGTAATTATGAGATTCCTATCTTCTTTTCAAGGCTCTCATGTATAAAAAAGACTGCTCTCTCTCTCTCCATTTCATTAGGGGGGGATTAGTTAGTCTTGATTAGTCTTAGATTGTAGAACTTAGCCTTGACTTTGTAATTTGGAGAAGGGGATTCTTAGCTTTGATTCATAGTTGTAGTTTTCATGCTTTCATTATTTTTGTCATGGAGTTGATTTGATTATTGTAATGCAATATTGATTTATTGTTAGCGTGAGCTCACATGTGTTGTCTGGTTGTTCTTCATATGTTGTATTTCTTTTCTGCAATTTACTTTCAGTCATGTGTTTCATCTTCCAACATTATATTAGTAGTTGTGCGTTTCAACTTCAGGGGGGATTAGATTAGAAATTAGAAATTAGCAAGGGGGGTTAGATTAGATTAGATTCGCTTTAGTCCTGCATATACTTTGCATGTGCTTCGTAATCCTACGAACCTAAGATTGACAAATTAAATAGTTGGGCAAGTACTACAATGGAATTAAACGACAATATTTCCACCCAACGCAAAGCACCCACCGAATGAGATGAGTATTAATGAACTATTTTTTTTTTATCATTCTGCATTTTGGTTTCATGTGATTTTGAACTTTATGATTGGGAATAGTATTGCATTTATCGTTTTGTTGTTACTGTGGTATGTGGGCGCAGGTTGAAAGAATGAAGCATACCTTATCTCGAAATCCTTGATGACTGATCCAAACCCCCATGATCTTGGCGATTACTCACATGCACAAAACTGACAGACTTCACCATTTCTGAGTAATATGCATTCGAGATATCTCTCTGACTTGTAAGAACATATGCGCTTCACTTTCCTAAAATGATGGCTTTGCAGGTTACAATTGCATGCTTGTAATAGACACTTCTACAGTTTCTACAGTTTTATACATCAATCGTTGAAATTCCAAAAGTTGGTATTAAACAATGATGGCATAAATCTGTCCAAGCTAATGCAGAGCTATGTTCCATGGATATTTGGTTTTAAAATCCATAAAAGTGCACAATGAAACAATTTTCTCATGACACAGAGAGTTTCTTATGATAGGAATGACTGCATGCACGAAGATGAAAAGTAAAGAAGATAACTCAGAACCGTGGGCAGGAGTAGATCGATACTTATGGGGCAAGTATGCATGTATTTTATGTTAACTATGGTTTATGTAGGATCTAATGGGTAAGTTGGCACGCAGGTTTCATGAATGGAAGAGGATTTTCACCTCCCGTAGTTTATGTCAATAGAAATCACCCCATGCAGAGAATTGTATGCTCTGGTTATTCAATTATATTTGACAATGCACATATCTGATCATGCAAGAAAAACAATTGGCACTAATGCAGCAAATTAATGAGGATCATACTCTCACAATATTTCAATTCTAGAACTTTAGTGATAGGAATCAACATTTCTTTTGGTGTGTAAAATAAAAAACAATAAAAGTTATAAAACCATGAAAAGAAAAATAAAAATTATAAAAATAAAAATTTAAAACATTGTAAAGTTACAAAAATTGGAAATGGACTTTCTTACATTCCTGAAAACAATACAAATGCATGGTTTTTATGCTTCACAATAATTTGTTTTCTTCAAGTCACTTTGACAGCAATCAACGGGAAAAATAGCATACAAAAGCCAGAGAGACTTTTTGCATCATGTGTTGAAGTCTTGTGTAGAAGTCCGTTACAACCAGGTGTTGCAGCTCGCTGTTGCAGTTGGCCTTTAGAGCTACAGTAATTGACGACGAAACAAGTGCACAGTGGCAACAGGTTCGAAGATGATCACATTTTGCTGCTAAAGTGATTTTTCAAGAATCACAAATTTTTTTGAGAAACATGCTCTGATAGATAGCTTGAAGGAGCTGTTACTCATCATAAACATCATGACGTTTGCTGTTACATAAAAACCATTCATAAACTCATTTGCATCATGAATGTTTACCCACATTTCTCCTTC
Source organism: Larix kaempferi (assembly GCA_027924585.1). NCBI lineage: Eukaryota > Viridiplantae > Streptophyta > Pinopsida > Pinales > Pinaceae > Larix > Larix kaempferi. The sequence continues at coordinate 3,468,359 of BSBM01000826.1, forward strand.
AAAGCACATTAGTCATCCATGTTGAAGTCCACTTTCCATTTCCTTATCCGTTGTGACTTCACACACACCTATCTTTCTGAGTTGCATACATAATTTCCTTCTTTTTCAGTCCCTTTCTTCCTTTTGAATAAGAACATCCAGTTCCCTTTCCATAATTACATTTCCTTGCCATAGACGTTGTCTCTATTGAGATATTTCTTATAGTCCTACCAATCTTTTTGTAAAAACTCACGTTGACTGATGTGGGATTCCTTAAGGCCTACCTTTCAACAAGTCTTGCCCCATCAACCTCAGCACCTTATCTGGGATATAGAATAGAGTTCCTTTTTTAGTACCTAAAGGCTTGCATGCCTTAATGGCAAGTTCTCTCACTGCCAATCATGGGAATACATCAATGTTCCTGGATCATCATATCTTGCAAGCGGCTCGACATTAGCACATATATTCGCACTTTGCAAGATGTACTCAGGTATCTTAGCACTCATTGACATCAATGGTGATTTTGCCTCACATTGGTTAACGACATTCATCAATGGCCGGTAATCCAATGACTTCTTTTCATGCTCGACATTGACACATTTATTCTCATGACTAGAATTGTACCATCAGGTTTTGTAGCGGGTGATGACTATACACTTTTTCATGATTCCCTCAGCAGTTACAGTAGCATGACTTCAGCTATATGAGAGTATCATAGTTCCACTCTCTTCCTTCGACATTTTCTCATGATCCAGTTACAGCTGCAGCAGCATTTACAGTTACATTCTCATGATCCTGCAGCAGTGACATCTTCCACGATCCAGTCACAACACTCACATTCTCCATAATTCAGTAGCAGCAATTTCAGTTACATTTTTATGATCCTGTAGCAGTGACATCCTCTCTGATCCAGCAGTTACAGCAGTTGCACCAGAAAACATCACCAACCATGTTCCTATTGCATAGTTCATCATCATTCTTGGGTAAGTGGAGGTATGTTGTTTTCTAAACTTTAATCATGCAATTCCTTACATGTTAGCAATGAATAATTTGGAAAATTCCCTCACCATGCTCCATTTCCATTTTCACTTTCATAACCCATGCCAAGTTGCATGAGGACATGCGATAAGTTCAGTTGGGGAGGATGAGATAGAGGTTGCTGAACACTCTATAGGATCTCAAATACAATCATATTTTCAGAGGACAGGAAATCTTTTGTGGCAGCTTATTCATTTTCTCATGCATATTGTTCCTTATATAAAATGCAGAATTTGAATTGAGTATATCTCACAAACCATACATTGGATCCTCATGCTTTTTGGAAAGGGAATGGATAATATTATGATGAACAAAATTGGCAATTTTCAACTCAATCCAATGCACGGTTTTCAAAAAAACAGCCATCATCACCTACAGCCATTTTCTTATATCTCGAGATCTGTGCATCAGATGGATTTGATTTTTGGTGAGAAGAAGCATTGTTGTAAGACTAATATAGTCACCAATTTTCAGAAAACAATTCTTCACGGATTTTGAAAAAAACAACCATCATCACCTACAACCAATTTGCATTTTTCTCGAAATCTGTGATGTGGGTAGGTCTGATTTTTGGTGTGGATATGCATTGGACTAGTAGAAACTGGCTTGCAAAATTTCAGCAAAACCCAGTTTGTATTTTGGGAGATATTAGTTCAGGAACTTGGCTGGAACACCAGCTGCAACTGTGCCAAACTTTCCATTTCGCAGCTGCAACTCTGCCAAACTCTCCATTTTGCAGCTGCAACTCCAAACTATATTCACTACCATCATTCCATTTTTCCACTACCATCACTCCATTTTTCATCTCATTTACCATTCACCAAGACAAATCCTTTGTTGCACTTTGCTTCATACGCATTGATACACATATTGGCATGATTCATAAAGGTAAAGAAAAAGATTTCTTATACACAGTGATGCTTTCTTATGCACATTGATAGCTTATCATTTCCAATAGTGTATGTTTAAATTATTATTGCAGCAAGAAAACAGATAATGAGATGAATGTTGTTAACACAAGAACCAACATTCTTTGTATTCATGGTTGTTACACAAGAACCAACCATAAGGAAATGTGATCTATTACTCACACCCTAGAAACATTCATTGTGGGAAAGACATCATCAATCAAAGCCAAAATTCAGATGCCAAAAGTTCTTAAGAAAATCCATGCACTGTTGCATGAGGACATGCAACAAGTTCAGTTGGGGAGTATGTTGGGACTCAGAAATGTCCTATTTTCATCCACTTTACCTTCCGCTATTCCTCACATTTCATCGTCCCATTAACCTTTCATTACACCATTTCCATACAAATATTTGGGTTTCACCTTATTATTTTCCACTTTATTCATTTTAGTATTATAAGTGAATTTATGATTAAATATTAGAAATTAACATGTTTTTCATTAATATCTCAAGTATGGATGAGCTTTGTAATGTGTAGGAATATGTGAAGGATTAATTCAAAGGACTTCTCTAATATCTCCTCCACCATTTCAAGGAGATAATTATTCAAAGCCTATTCTAAGGAGAAGATCATGGAGATTTGGATGGCATATCTTATCCAAGATTTGTGAGAGATGTGTGGAGGATTTGAAGGGATCGTATTTTGTAATAATGGGAAATTGGTTGAGAGAATAGTGGATCTGTAATTATGAGATGCCTATCTTCTTTTCAAGGCTCTCATGTATAAAAAATACTGCTCTCTCTCTCCATTTCATTAGGGGGGGATTAGTTAGTCTTGCTTAGTCTTAGATTGTAGAACTTAGTATTGAATTTGTAATTTGGAGAAGGGGATTCTTAGCTTTGATTCATAGTTGTAGTTTTCATGCTTTCATTATTTTTGTCATGGAGTTGATTTGATTATTGTAATGCAATATTGATTTATTGTTAGCGTGAGCTCACATGTGTTGTCTGATTGTTCTTCATATGTTGTCTTTCTTTTCTGCAATTTACTTTCAGTCGTGTGTTTCAGCTTCCAACATTAGATTAGTAGTTGTGCGTTTCAGCTTAAGGGGGGATTAGATTAGAGATTAGGAATTAGCAAGGGAGTTTAGATTAGATTAGATTCGCTTCAGTCCTGCATATACTTTGCATGTGCTTTGTAAGCCTATGAACCTAGGATTGACAAATTAAATAGTTGGGAAAGTACTACAACGAAATTAAACGACAATATTTCCACCCAACGCAAAGAACCCACCGAATGAGACAAGTATTAATGAACTATTTTTTTTTATCATTCTGCATTCTGGTTTCGTGTGATTTTGAACTTTATGATTGGGAATAGTATTGCATTTATACGTTTTGTTGTTACAGTGGTATGTGGGCGCAGGTTGAAAGAAGGAAGCATACCTTATCTCAAAATCCTTGATGACTGATCCAAACCCCCATGATCTTGGCGATTACTCACATGCACAAAACTGACAGACTTCACCATTTCTGAGTAATATGCATTCGAGATATCTCTCTGACCTGTAAGAACATATGCGCTTCACTTTCCTAAAATGTTGGCTTTGTAGGTTACAATTGCATGCTTGTAATAGATGCTTCTATAGTTTCTACAGTTTTATACATCGGTCGTTGAAATTCCAAAAGTTGGTATTAAACAATGATGGCATAAAGCTATCCAGGCTAACGCAGAGCTATGTTCCATGGATATTTGGTTTTAAAATCCATAAAAGTAAAGAAGATGAAAAGTAAAGAAGATAACTCAGAACCATGAGCAAGAGTAGATCGATACTTTTGGGGCAGGTATGCATGTATTTAATGTTAGCTATGGTTTATGCAGGATCTAATGCATAAGTTGCCACGTAGGTTTCATGAATGGAAGAGGCTTTGCGCCTCACATAGGTTAAGTCAATAGAAATCACCCCATGCAGAGAATTGTATGCTCTGATTATTCAATTATATTTGACAATGCACATATCTGATCATGCAAGAAAAACAATTGGCACTAATGCAACAAATTAATGAGGATCATACTCTCGCAATGTTTCAATTCTAGAACTTTAGTGGCAGAAATCAACATTTCTTTTGGTGTGTAAAACAAAAAATTATAAAAATTATAAAAATAAAAATTTAAAACATTGTAAAGTTACAAAAATTGGAAATGGACTTTCTTACATTCCTGAAAACAATACAAATGCATGGTTTTGACACTTCATGATAATTGTTTTTCTTCAAGTCACTTTGACAGCAATTAACGAGAAAAATAGCATACAAAAGCCAAACATGCTTTGATGGACAGCTTGAAGGAGCTGTTACTCATCATAAACATCATGATGTTTGCTGTTACACAGAAACCATTCATAAACTCATTTGCGTCATGAATGTTTATCCACAATTCTCCTTCAAAGCACATTAGTCATCCATTTTGAATTCCACTTTCCATTGCCTTATCCGTTGTGACTTCACAGACACCTGTCTTTCTGAGTTGCATACATAATTTCCTTCTTTTTCAGTCCCTTTCTTCCTTTTGAATAAGAACATCCAGTTCCCTTTCCATAATTACATTTCCTTGCCATAAACGTTGTTGCTACTGAGATATTTCCTATAGTCCTACCAATCTTTTTGTAAAAACTCATGTTGACTGATGTGGGATTCCTTAAGGCCTACCTTTCAACAAGTCTTGCCCCATTGACCTCAATGGTGTTTTTGCAACAAGTTGTGCATTTCAACTTAAGGGGGGATTAGATTAGAAATTAGCAATTAACAAGGCATCTGCAACCTTGTTCTCCTTCACTTTAATATGTTGAATTTCGAAATCGTACTCACTTAAGAATGTCAACCATCTAGCTTGTCTAGCGTTCAGGTTTGTCTGATCCAATAAATATTTCAGACCCATGTTATCTGTTAATAATGTAAACTTTTTGCCAATAAGGTGATGACGCCACATTTTAAAGGCATGAATAACTGCTAATAACTCTAAATCATAGGTAGAGTAATTATTTTCATGTACTTTCAGCTTTCTAGATTCATATGCCATTGCATGTCCTTCTTGTGTCAAGACTCCACCAAGTCCGTCATTGCATGCGCCTATACAAACTACAAAATCCTTGTTGGGGTCAGCTATCCTCAAGATAGGTGTTGTCGTCAATAGTTCTTTTAATTTCTTAAAGCTGTCAGCACACTTCTGATCCCAGACAAATTTCTTCCCTTTCTTCTGCAAGGAAGTTATGGGGTTGGCAATTTTTGAAAAATTCTCTATAAACTTTCTGTAATATCCTGTAATTCCCATAAATGATCTTACATCCAACACATCTTTAGGAACCGGCCAGTCATTAATGGCCATTATCTTTTCGGGGTCAACCGAGATTCCTTCTGCTGAAATTATGTGTCCTAGATACTGAATTTTGTCTTTGTGGAAGTCACACTTACTAAATTTGGCGTATAGTTGGCAATCTCTTAATAATTTTAAGATAATCCGTAAATGTTTATCATGCTATTCTTTGCTTTTTGAGTACACTAAAATGTCGTCTATAAACACAACAACAAACTTGTCTAAGTATTTATGCAAAATATTATTCATCAAACACAAAAATACAGCCGAGGCATTAGTCAATCCAAACGGCATGACTACAAACTCGTAATGTCGATACCGAGTTCGAAAAGCTATGTTGAAAATATCTTCGTCCTTAACCCTTACTTGATGATACCCTAATCTTAGATCGATCTTCGAAAATACTGTTGCTCCACGCAGCTGATCAAATAGATCATCTATGCGGGCTAACGGGTACCTATTCTTGATCGTCATCTTATTAAGCTGGCGATAATCTATGCACAGTCTTAAGGTTCCATCTTTCTTCTTAACAAAGATGACAGGTGCTCCCCAAGGAGACACACTAGGTCTAATATACTTCTTGTCAATAAGTTCCTTCAACTGAGATTTTAATTCGTTTAACTCTAGTATATTCATTCTGTACGGAGCTTTTGAATTTGGTACTGCTCCTGGTATCAACTCTATGGTAAAATGTAAATCTCTTTTGGGTGGTAATCCTGGAATCTCCTTAGGAAATACATCTTTAAAATCCTTTAGGACAGGTATGTCCTCTAATTTCAGTTTGTCCTCTTTATCCATAAACTCATCATTTACCACATTTAATGCAAACATTTGGCATCCCTTCCTAACTGCCCTCTTAACTTGCATGGCTGAAATCTGTCTAAGGGTTACCTTCCTTGGAATGCCTTTTATTTCTGTAGTATTCCCTTCATCATTTAAGCATGTAAACATTTTCCATAACAGTCCAGGATGACATGATGGGCTTCTAACCAGTCCATCTCAATGATAATATCATAAGAACCTAAAGGTAGAATATTCAACTTGATTCGTGTTTGTAAATGATTCATGGATAAAATACAGTTCTCTATAGAATCTGATACTTTCCTCTTTGTTCCAGTTGATAGTCTAACTAGCCATGATTTACTAAACTTTTCAGTTTTCAGTTTAAGACTTTCCACAACATCTGGTGATATATAACTTAAACTAGCACCTGGGTCAATTAAAACAGTAACAGGATGGTCATGTATCATACCTTCAATCTCTACCATGAAGATTTGATGATCTGCTTGCCTGTTGTCAAGTGTTGCGTTAATTCTTGGCATCTCCCTTGCTACGTTTCCAACAGTAGGTTCGGTTTGTATAGAGTTGATGTTGTTTGCCTTCCGCTTCCTTAAGGGACATTCTAATGCGTAATGGGGGCCTTGACATTCAAAACATTTAATATGTGTCTTTGGCTCACTGGTATTGGCAGTATTAGGTGCATTTCTGGGTGCTATAGAATTCTGCTGTGAATTATTTCTGGAATTGTTCCCTTGATAATTCCGGTTCTGAGAATTTTTCCTTTGAAATCCGGAATTTCCATTGAATCTGAAATTTTTCTTTTTCTGCTCAAAAATGTTGGGCTTATGATTTTTCCAGTTTGACATTCCTTCTCTTTTCCGATTGGTATCATAACAGAAAACTGCCTTTCTCATAGCCTCTTCCAATGTTTTAGGACTATCGTACTCAATTCTGTCTTTAATGCTGAAAGGTAAACAGCTGAAGTACCTTTGAATTTTTGGTTTCTCTTCTATGAGGTATGGTACATATCTCAGTAAGGTTAGAAACTTACTGTTCATTTCCTTCATATTCATACCTCCCAACTTCAAATTGTAGAACTCTTTAGATTTTTATTTGTAGTACTACTCAGATCGATACTTCCATTTGAAATATCGTTTGAAAGCACTCCAGCTTACATCTTTATCTTTGATGCCCTTTACCCTTTTGAAGTCTTGCCACCAGATATCCGCTTTTCCGGTCAAGTTATATATAGCCATCTTTGCCTTTAAGAACTCTTAATAGTTGTAGATCTAGAAGTATTTCTTCATCCCTAACAGCCAAGCTTCCGCTGTCTCACCTTTCTCAGTTTCTCCATTGAAAGTTGGAGGTCTTATCTTCTTGAATTCTCCAGAAATCTACTCATATTCCTTATGATTTTTCCTTCTTTGTTTGGTGTCTCCTTCATTGTTGTCACTGGTATAGTTACGCTTCCTTTTGTGTTCTTCAATAACATCTCCTGATGAGGTTGAGCTGTCTTTTACTTCGCTGATTTTTATGTTCTGATTTTTATCAGTGTGAGGCATGTCCTAAACTTTGGAAATATCTTCATTGTTTCTCTCTTGTTCCTCTGTTTGGCTGTGTTCAAACAACACTTGATTTAGTTGTTCTTGTGCTTGTAGAATCCTTTCATTATCTAGTTTCACAAATCTAATTTCTGCTTTTAAATCTTGAAAGGCACGCAACAGTTCCGTCGAACTGTTATTTATTTCCCCATGACCTTCCTCTACATAGTGCTTTCCCGAACTATGATTGTTTGGTTGAAATCTGTCGCTTAAATGTTTAGTCGAGTTCTCCATACCTGTAACTGAAATAATTTCTGAATAACATAATAATTAAATTTTTAAGTTAGTACAATTTTCTGCCGTGTGTTTTGGACCTCATTCAGGCCTAGTGTTCGAATCTGTGCTCTGATACCACATGTAACATCTCAAAAATTCATAAAAAATTAAAATTTTTATAACAGCATTAATTTAGATAATAAAAATTGCGGAAATATATATTGGGATTATGACAGCATTAATTATACAGTTGTTAATACTAAACATGCTTTAATTTTTTGTTTAGTAGCATAATGATAATGACAGTTTAAAGTATGTTTGGTAAACATGATTAGGATGACAAAAGTAATAAATGAATGGTAGTTTGATGCGACACTATTTTCTTTCGCAAAGATACTGACAGTTTGAATTTTGATGAAAAGGGCGTCCTATGAGGTACCCTGGAGCTTAATTAGTTGTAACACTAAAGCATCTTAAATGTCCTATGTGCAGATGACAGGTAAGAGATTTCATGGCTGCGTAAAAACAAAGTCTGAGTAGTTTCAATTTCAAAGTCGTAAATAAATAAACTGTTAGAAATTTGTTTGCGATCCACCATGAGTATGCAGTTATGGTTATTACTGTAATAGCTACTATTTCAGATGTCATTTTACGACTTCATTGTGTTTAGAACAGTATCGTCTAAGTCTGTCATTATGCTAATAGTTTTATCACTAAGTTTATTAATATTATGGTGGCTAGCTTTTTGTCGTCTTGAGGCAACTAAGTACCTTCAACGCCATTGTAAATTTTGTAGTGAGAAGATAGAAAAAACATACATAATCTTTGGTTATCTTCGTATTACCTTTTTGCCAAAGGATTTCAAGAGATGTCTAATCTAAAGACTACCTATACTTATACTACTAAGATTTATATGTATGCCGACGATATCACTAAACTAGTGTTAAGTCTAGTGTGTATGGACTGCAACCATTATGATTTGATAATGTTGAACTATACATGATTGTATTTATTTGTTGATTGGCATAATAGAAACTATGTCAAAATGTGACCATAGTTATCCTATTAACTAAATATCTAATTTCTAACATTTGTGTTTAATTCTACAAATTAGAACCTTGAGACTATATAACACATGGAGGGTTGATCTAGAGGGTTTGTATAAAGTCGTGGGTCAAACAATACCATACCTATGATATTAAAACATAACTTAAAACTATATGAAAACTTGTATCAAAGAATAACGTTATAATGTCAAATCTCGGGGTTGAAATGTAACATTGGACTTAAACACTAACATGCAATAACATTCTGTAGGTTGACGTGGCTCATTAAAGTTATACGATTGTCAAGCTGTACTGGAGATTACCCTTTGGATTTGCAGTGAAAGCTTGATATGAAAGGTAGGTAATAGGGTTCATTGTCAATCCACGTATGTAATACCATTGTAATGGTGAATGTTGAAACCACCGTGTCATTCTTTTGTGTTAGCCTCCCTCCGAGTTGGACGTTCGAAAACTATCCAACTTGATCCACTGTGGCAATCCCATATGTGTGAAGTGATAGTGTATTGAATGCAGGATTTGCTTGACCCAATGCAACGTGTGTTGGCATAAGCCTGATCGTTGATCAACATTGATACGAACGGTCGGATCAAACCCTAGTAATGGGTCGAGGTTTTTGGTTTATGAGTTTGGTAGTTGAGGGTTATTATCTCCATTGATCTCGGCCTGTGGCCGACAGGATGCCAAAATTTTAGCCTAAACTTGTATGAATTCAATCTTGAGACCTCTAGTTTGAGAGGGTTACAGTTCTTCTCCTTCAGCAATGGCATCGTTTGATAGCCGGTGTATCTAGTTTTTAATTTGTGAACAGTTGGTAGTTTCTGGAATTCATTGTGATAGTTTGAGTCCACATCTTGCCTGGTGTTAAAGGAGCCGAGGGTTCTCATAACGTTTCCAGCATGGAGTCAATGAAGAACTGATGAAGGTGAAAAGCTTTGGTAGTTTCGCATCAAGGTAATGTTTGTTTAAATGAACAGTAAACCCTATAGCGGACGAATAATTCATTTAATGTTTTTCTATTCTCATCTGAGAAGATATCAGTCTTCAAATTTTAACCTTTGTCTTAATGTCAGTTGAAGGTTAAGAAGGTGTGATTCGAGCAACGGTTTGATAAATTTGGGAAGGATTCCAACGGTAAGCTCCGGGTCTTCTCATAAACCTTCGTAGGTGCTCTGTAAGGCTGATGGGATTTCAAAAATGAAGTTGTAGGTCCTGCCGTGGCTCGTTGTGGTTGTTTGTTCAAGCTATGTTTTTAAAACATAATTTGTTTATTGCCGAGACTCTCTTTTGATAAAATGGTACTTGGTTTCTAATCTTTAAAAATCGACGTGCTCGACAGGAGTTGTATTCGTCGATACTTGCGGATTTTGGGTTCTTTCAAACTATTGGAACTTGGGATAAAACCTTGTAAATTTTTGTTTGCACATAGTGTTGAAATCTCGTTTGAGAATCACGACTTCGTTGGTTAAATTTTTGGAAATAGTGTTGTGGGCTCGTTACTGTGTAAATGAGCAAGAGTAGATCGATACTTTTGGGGCAGGTATGCATGTATTTAATGTTAGCTATGGTTTATGCAGGATCTAATGCATAAGTTGCCACGTAGGTTTCATGAATAGAAGAGGCTTTGCGCCTCACATAGGTTAAGTCAATAGAAATCACCCCATGCAGAGAATTGTATGCTCTGATTATTCAATTATATTTGACAATGCACATATCTGATCATGCAAGAAAAACAATTGGCACTAATGCAACAAATTAATGAGGATCATACTCTCGCAATGTTTCAATTCTAGAACTTTAGTGGCAGAAATCAACATTTCTTTTGGTGTGTAAAACAAAAAATTATAAAAATTATAAAAATAAAAATTTAAAACATTGTAAAGTTACAAAAATTGGAAATGGACTTTCTTACATTCCTGAAAACAATACAAATGCATGGTTTTGACACTTCATGATAATTGTTTTTCTTCAAGTCACTTTGACAGCAATTAACGAGAAAAATAGCATACAAAAGCCAAACATGCTTTGATGGACAGCTTGAAGGAGCTGTTACTCATCATAAACATCATGATGTTTGCTGTTACACAGAAACCATTCATAAACTCATTTGCGTCATGAATGTTTATCCACAATTCTCCTTCAAAGCACATTAGTCATCCATTTTGAATTCCACTTTCCATTGCCTTATCCGTTGTGACTTCACAGACACCTGTCTTTCTGAGTTGCATACATAATTTCCTTCTTTTTCAGTCCCTTTCTTCCTTTTGAATAAGAACATCCAGTTCCCTTTCCATAATTACATTTCCTTGCCATAAACGTTGTTGCTACTGAGATATTTCCTATAGTCCTACCAATCTTTTTGTAAAAACTCATGTTGACTGATGTGGGATTCCTTAAGGCCTACCTTTCAACAAGTCTTGCCCCATTGACCTCAATGGTGTTTTTGCAACAAGTTGTGCATTTCAACTTAAGGGGGGATTAGATTAGAAATTAGCAATTAACAAGGCATCTGCAACCTTGTTCTCCTTCACTTTAATATGTTGAATTTCGAAATCGTACTCACTTAAGAATGTCAACCATCTAGCTTGTCTAGCGTTCAGGTTTGTCTGATCCAATAAATATTTCAGACCCATGTTATCTGTTAATAATGTAAACTTTTTGCCAATAAGGTGATGACGCCACATTTTAAAGGCATGAATAACTGCTAATAACTCTAAATCATAGGTAGAGTAATTATTTTCATGTACTTTCAGCTTTCTAGATTCATATGCCATTGCATGTCCTTCTTGTGTCAAGACTCCACCAAGTCCGTCATTGCATGCGCCTATACAAACTACAAAATCCTTGTTGGGGTCAGCTATCCTCAAGATAGGTGTTGTCGTCAATAGTTCTTTTAATTTCTTAAAGCTGTCAGCACACTTCTGATCCCAGACAAATTTCTTCCCTTTCTTCTGCAAGGAAGTTATGGGGTTGGCAATTTTTGAAAAATTCTCTATAAACTTTCTGTAATATCCTGTAATTCCCATAAATGATCTTACATCCAACACATCTTTAGGAACCGGCCAGTCATTAATGGCCATTATCTTTTCGGGGTCAACCGAGATTCCTTCTGCTGAAATTATGTGTCCTAGATACTGAATTTTGTCTTTGTGGAAGTCACACTTACTAAATTTGGCGTATAGTTGGCAATCTCTTAATAATTTTAAGATAATCCGTAAATGTTTATCATGCTATTCTTTGCTTTTTGAGTACACTAAAATGTCGTCTATAAACACAACAACAAACTTGTCTAAGTATTTATGCAAAATATTATTCATCAAACACAAAAATACAGCCGAGGCATTAGTCAATCCAAACGGCATGACTACAAACTCGTAATGTCGATACCGAGTTCGAAAAGCTATGTTGAAAATATCTTCGTCCTTAACCCTTACTTGATGATACCCTAATCTTAGATCGATCTTCGAAAATACTGTTGCTCCACGCAGCTGATCAAATAGATCATCTATGCGGGCTAACGGGTACCTATTCTTGATCGTCATCTTATTAAGCTGGCGATAATCTATGCACAGTCTTAAGGTTCCATCTTTCTTCTTAACAAAGATGACAGGTGCTCCCCAAGGAGACACACTAGGTCTAATATACTTCTTGTCAATAAGTTCCTTCAACTGAGATTTTAATTCGTTTAACTCTAGTATATTCATTCTGTACGGAGCTTTTGAATTTGGTACTGCTCCTGGTATCAACTCTATGGTAAAATGTAAATCTCTTTTGGGTGGTAATCCTGGAATCTCCTTAGGAAATACATCTTTAAAATCCTTTAGGACAGGTATGTCCTCTAATTTCAGTTTGTCCTCTTTATCCATAAACTCATCATTTACCACATTTAATGCAAACATTTGGCATCCCTTCCTAACTGCCCTCTTAACTTGCATGGCTGAAATCTGTCTAAGGGTTACCTTCCTTGGAATGCCTTTTATTTCTGTAGTATTCCCTTCATCATTTAAGCATGTAAACATTTTCCATAACAGTCCAGGATGACATGATGGGATTCTAACCAGTCCATCTCAATGATAATATCATAAGAACCTAAAGGTAGAATATTCAACTTGATTCGTGTTTGTAAATGATTCATGGATAAAATACAGTTCTCTATAGAATCTGATACTTTCCTCTTTGTTCCAGTTGATAGTCTAACTAGCCATGATTTACTAAACTTTTCAGTTTTCAGTTTAAGACTTTCCACAACATCTGGTGATATATAACTTAAACTAGCACCTGGGTCAATTAAAACAGTAACAGGATGGTCATGTATCATACCTTCAATCTCTACCATGAAGATTTGATGATCTGCTTGCCTGTTGTCAAGTGTTGCGTTAATTCTTGGCATCTCCCTTGCTACGTTTCCAACAGTAGGTTCGGTTTGTATAGAGTTGATGTTGTTTGCCTTCCGCTTCCTTAAGGGACATTCTAATGCGTAATGGGGGCCTTGACATTCAAAACATTTAATATGTGTCTTTGGCTCACTGGTATTGGCAGTATTAGGTGCATTTCTGGGTGCTATAGAATTCTGCTGTGAATTATTTCTGGAATTGTTCCCTTGATAATTCCGGTTCTGAGAATTTTTCCTTTGAAATCCGGAATTTCCATTGAATCTGAAATTTTTCTTTTTCTGCTCAAAAATGTTGGGCTTATGATTTTTCCAGTTTGACATTCCTTCTCTTTTCCGATTGGTATCATAACAGAAAACTGCCTTTCTCATAGCCTCTTCCAATGTTTTAGGACTATCGTACTCAATTCTGTCTTTAATGCTGAAAGGTAAACAGCTGAAGTACCTTTGAATTTTTGGTTTCTCTTCTATGAGGTATGGTACATATCTCAGTAAGGTTAGAAACTTACTGTTCATTTCCTTCATATTCATACCTCCCAACTTCAAATTGTAGAACTCTTTAGATTTTTATTTGTAGTACTACTCAGATCGATACTTCCATTTGAAATATCGTTTGAAAGCACTCCAGCTTACATCTTTATCTTTGATGCCCTTTACCCTTTTGAAGTCTTGCCACCAGATATCCGCTTTTCCGGTCAAGTTATATATAGCCATCTTTGCCTTTAAGAACTCTTAATAGTTGTAGATCTAGAAGTATTTCTTCATCCCTAACAGCCAAGCTTCCGCTGTCTCACCTTTCTCAGTTTCTCCATTGAAAGTTGGAGGTCTTATCTTCTTGAATTCTCCAGAAATCTACTCATATTCCTTATGATTTTTCCTTCTTTGTTTGGTGTCTCCTTCATTGTTGTCACTGGTATAGTTACGCTTCCTTTTGTGTTCTTCAATAACATCTCCTGATGAGGTTGAGCTGTCTTTTACTTCGCTGATTTTTATGTTCTGATTTTTATCAGTGTGAGGCATGTCCTAAACTTTGGAAATATCTTCATTGTTTCTCTCTTGTTCCTCTGTTTGGCTGTGTTCAAACAACACTTGATTTAGTTGTTCTTGTGCTTGTAGAATCCTTTCATTATCTAGTTTCACAAATCTAATTTCTACTTTTAAATCTTGAAAGGCACGCAACAGTTCCGTCGAACTGTTATTTATTTCCCCATGACCTTCCTCTACATAGTGCTTTCCCGAACTATGATTGTTTGGTTGAAATCTGTCGCTTAAATGTTTAGTCGAGTTCTCCATACCTGTAACTGAAATAATTTCTGAATAACATAATAATTAAATTTTTAAGTTAGTACAATTTTCTGCCGTGTGTTTTGGACCTCATTCAGGCCTAGTGTTCGAATCTGTGCTCTGATACCACATGTAACATCTCAAAAATTCATAAAAATTTAAAATTTTTATAACAGCATTAATTTAGATAATAAAAATTGCGGAAATATATATTGGGATTATGACAGCATTAATTATACAGTTGTTAATACTAAACATGCTTTAATTTTTTGTTTAGTAGCATAATGATAATGACAGTTTAAAGTATGTTTGGTAAACATGATTAGGATGACAAAAGTAATAAATGAATGGTAGTTTGATGCGACACTATTTTCTTTCGCAAAGATACTGACAGTTTGAATTTTGATGAAAAGGGCGTCCTATGAGGTACCCTGGAGCTTAATTAGTTGTAACACTAAAGCATCTTAAATGTCCTATGTGCAGACGACAGGTAAGAGATTTCATGGCTGCGTAAAAACAAAGTCTGAGTAGTTTCAATTTCAAAGTCGTAAATAAATAAACTGTTAGAAATTTGTTTGCGATCCACCATGAGTATGCAGTTATGGTTATTACTGTAATAGCTACTATTTCAGATGTCATTTTACGACTTCATTGTGTTTAGAACAGTATCGTCTAAGTCTGTCATTATGCTAATAGTTTTATCACTAAGTTTATTAATATTATGGTGGCTAGCTTTTTGTCGTCTTGAGGCAACTAAGTACCTTCAACGCCATTGTAAATTTTGTAGTGAGAAGATAGAAAAAACATACATAATCTTTGGTTATCTTCGTATTACCTTTTTGCCAAAGGATTTCAAGAGATGTCTAATCTAAAGACTACCTATACTTATACTACTAAGATTTATATGTATGCCGACGATATCACTAAACTAGTGTTAAGTCTAGTGTGTATGGACTGCAACCATTATGATTTGATAATGTTGAACTATACATGATTGTATTTATTTGTTGATTGGCATAATAGAAACTATGTCAAAATGTGACCATAGTTATCCTATTAACTAAATATCTAATTTCTAACATTTGTGTTTAATTCTACAAATTAGAACCTTGAGACTATATAACACATGGAGGGTTGATCTAGAGGGTTTGTATAAAGTCGTGGGTCAAACAATACCATACCTATGATATTAAAACATAACTTAAAACTATACGAAAACTTGTATCAAAGAATAACGTTATAATGTCAAATCTCGGGGTTGAAATGTAACATTGGACTTAAACACTAACATGCAATAACATTCTGTAGGTTGACGTGGCTCATTAAAGTTATACGATTGTCAAGCTGTACTGGAGATTACCCTTTGGATTTGCAGTGAAAGCTTGATATGAAAGGTAGGTAATAGGGTTCATTGTCAATCCACGTATGTAATACCATTGTAATGGTGAATGTTGAAACCACCGTGTCATTCTTTTGTGTTAGCCTCCCTCCGAGTTGGACGTTCGGAAACTATCCAACTTGATCCACTGTGGCAATCCCATATGTGTGAAGTGATAGTGTATTGAATGCAGGATTTGCTTGACCCAATGCAACGTGTGTTGGCATAAGCCTGATCGTTGATCAACATTGATACGAACGGTCGGATCAAACCCTAGTAATGGGTCGAGGTTTTTGGTTTATGAGTTTGGTAGTTGAGGGTTATTATCTCCATTGATCTCGGCCTGTGGCCGACAGGATGCCAAAATTTTAGCCTAAACTTGTATGAATTCAATCTTGAGACCTCTAGTTTGAGAGGGTTACAGTTCTTCTCCTTCAGCAATGGCATCGTTTGATAGCCGGTGTATCTAGTTTTTAATTTGTGAACAGTTGGTAGTTTCTGGAATTCATTGTGATAGTTTGAGTCCACATCTTGCCTGGTGTTAAAGGAGCCGAGGGTTCTCATAACGTTTCCAGCATGGAGTCAATGAAGAACTGATGAAGGTGAAAAGCTTTGGTAGTTTCGCATCAAGGTAATGTTTGTTTAAATGAACAGTAAACCCTATAGCGGACGAATAATTCATTTAATGTTTTTCTATTCTCATCTGAGAAGATATCAGTCTTCAAATTTTAACCTTTGTCTTAATGTCAGTTGAAGGTTAAGAAGGTGTGATTCGAGCAACGGTTTGATAAATTTGGGAAGGATTCCAACGGTAAGCTCCGGGTCTTCTCATAAACCTTCGTAGGTGCTCTGTAAGGCTGATGGGATTTCAAAAATGAAGTTGTAGGTCCTGCCGTGGCTCGTTGTGGTTGTTTGTTCAAGCTATGTTTTTAAAACATAATTTGTTTATTGCCGAGACTCTCTTTTGATAAAATGGTACTTGGTTTCTAATCTTTAAAAATCGACGTGCTCGACAGGAGTTGTATTCGTCGATACTTGCGGATTTTGGGTTCTTTCAAACTATTGGAACTTGGGATAAAACCTTGTAAATTTTTGTTTGCACATAGTGTTGAAATCTCGTTTGAGAATCACGACTTCGTTGGTTAAATTTTTGGAAATAGTGTTGTGGGCTCGTTACTGTGTAAATGATACTTCTCTTCTTGAAAACGAAATAGTATGTTAAAATACTTTGTGTAGATGTTTGTGCTGTTCGACTTGATGTTGTTGGTTAATATCGTTTTCTTGAGCTAGACTAGGTTTTAAAGATTTCGTCGAAACGTTTTTCAAACTGTTTGCAAAGGAAACAATTAGGGTCATACCCTAATTCGTATTTGTTTGAAATAAGGTAAGAGTTTTAAAAAGAAAATCTAAATAGATATCAACTAGGGTTTGATTCAATGTCTTTGTGGAATGTAGTGTTTTTCTGTTGTAGATATCGCATATGTTGGCAAAAGTAATGTTGTAGAATGCCGTCGAGTTTTGATGTGTTCTAAACTAGGGTTTGTGAACCTATCTAGTTATAAGTTATGTAAAGTATGTTTTTGAAAATGAACTTTCAAATAATATGGGTTTGGTTCTAAGTCTGTGAGTAGTGAGTTTGCAAAATGAAAACAAAAGAGTAAAATGATATTTATAATTTCTTTTATCTATTGAATACAATAATTGTCAGCAAATAGATTATTTATATGATCTTCAATATCTGTTTGAACTAGATAAATTTATAAAAGGAATAGAATAAGAAATGAAAATTGTGTGTGTATATTTAATGTGAAAACTGGGAATTTATAGAATGACTATAAAATGGTTTTTGTTTACAGCATGTAGATAATGGTGATAATACTGTTTTTAATTTGATACTATGGTCGAATCATGGTTTGTCTATTTTCATTTGTATACTACACAAACTAAAATAATGAACAATCTATAATATAAATACACAGAGAAGAAAACAATACTTATATCTTATGAAACACTATAGTAATTTCTGATCTTCGGGACTTTATAAAATAATTTCTAATACTGTTTAGTATAGGGTAGAATTAAGAAAACAATCTCAATCACTGTTCTATCTATTCGAAATCAATGGCATTTGCCTATCTTCTAATATATTTGAATTTGCATATCTCTACTAGAGTACAATGCTTCAAAACAACGTGTGGAAAAATAGAGATGTTGGTTTATTAATTCAATCTTCAACATTAAACTTAAACATTCAGACTTAAAACAATTCTAGGATTTGATAGTTTTTTTAAAACAGATAAACAAAAGGTACTAGTTAAACAGAACATAATTATTTATTGAGAACAAGTTAGGGATTCTGTAGAACCTGAGAAAATCTGTAGGGCAACAAACAGCCCAAGAAGACTGTTCCACCCAACCAATTCCTGAAAATAGTCAAGTACTGTCTTAGGACCCCCGAACCTGTTCACTGAACCACGAGGAGGAAGAAAGTCAGGAATGAGGACTTCTTCTTGCTGTAGCAATTCACTTCTGAATCTTCAATAGGTAGCAATCCAATAGACTTGCACCAACATTTCTGTTTCCTCTCAGCAATAATGCAGACTCCAGATTACAGTCACCACTAACCTCCCTTATTCGAATCTCTCTTGTAATCACCTGATTCACAAGAGGAAAATATTCTGCAGAAATATTGATCAAGAGTGGCCTGCCCAATTCGAATTTGCCTTTATAGGCTGCCTAGGCCTTTTCAGATGTTACTAGGTCATTAAATGAGATGCCTACTCACACCCTCCACCTGGGGGATAATGCCCTATTCTTAGTGGTAGTTTTCCCATAACCAACAGTTAGTGGTGTGATGCAACTGCTGCCATGTGTCCCATACCTTCCAACAACTTCCATTCCTCTTAGTGGGTCAGGGAACACTCATTCAACAATCCTCTTGGGTTTTTGTCTCCTAATTAATTTATTTAAATAATAATACTCAATAATTACATTCATCCATGATAAAAAATGATCATAATTACAAAAATTTGTAATTTAAATTAACATAAAGTATTTTTGCAAATAAAATAATAATTCCCAGAATTTTGGGTAAGTGACATACACCCCCCCTTAAGTCTCAACATTGCCCTCGATGTTGGATAATCACTCCTTGAGTGTTCCTGAAACAGAGTTGGGTATGCTGCCCGCATACTACTCTCCAACTCCCAGGTTGCCTCTTCTGAACTAAGGTGCTTCCATTGCACCTTCACTTGCTCAATGCTGCGATTCCGGAGAATAGTTTCCCTTCTTCCGAGGATACAATCCGGTTCCACCGGAAAATCTCCATCTTGTCCCACCTGTACATCATTCCAGTTTACAACATGAGTAGTATCGTGCACATATTTCTTTAAAAACGATATATGAAAAACATTATGTATTTTCAGGTTAGGTGGCAAAGCCAGTTGGTATGCCACTGCTCCAACCTTAGATAATATTTCAAAAGGACCGTAATACCTGGGTGCCAACTTGGCACAGCTTCCCAATTTTAGTGAACTCTTTTTCGGTCTTACCTTGAGAAACACATGTTCTCCCACCTGGAACTCTTTATGAGTTCTTTTTGAATTTGCTTGACTTTTCTGCCTATCTTGGGCAGCTTTTAAATGTCCTTGCACCTGTTTCACAATTAGTTCTAACTCTTGCAATAATTCAGGTCCTAAAACAACTCTATTTACTGGATCATTCCACGAAACAAGTGTATTACATTTCCTACCATAAAGAATTTCAAAAGGAATAAGTCTGGCTGAAGCATGATAATGATTATTATAAGCAAATTCTGCTAAGTGCAGATAATCTTCCCACTTACTAGGTTGATCCTTAACATACATCCTTAATAAATCTTCTAACACTTGATTTACCCTTTCTGTCTGCCCATCCATCTGTGGATGAAATGCTATACTGAAATTTAAGGTTGTATTCAATCCCTTAAACAGTGGCATCCAGAAGTTTCCTGTAAACTTTGAGTCACGATCTGAAATTATTACTTTCGGTATTCCATGAAGTCTAAAAATATGTTTCATAAAAATTTCTGCAATATCTGGGGCTTTATGCATGGTCTTCACTGGTATAAAGTGTGCTGCCTTGTTGAGTTTTTCCACCACCAACATGATAGAATCTTGTTGTTTTTTATTTTTAGGTAATCCAGTAATGAAATCTATGCTGATCACTTCCCATTTCCAGCTTGGTATTGGTAACGGTTGTAACAATTCGGCAGGATGTTGGTGTTCAACCTTCACCTTTTGACAGTCCAAGCATTTTGCGATGTACTCTGCTACTTCATCTTTCATTCTGGGCCAATAGTATTCTTTTCTTAGCATAGTAATGGTCTTTTGATAACCTGGATGACCAGAATAGTGATTTTTATGCATCTCATTTAATATCATAAATTTTATTTCTGGTATATCTGGTACATACAATCTGTTTTTAAATAGTAATAAACCGTTTTCCTTTATTCTGTAATTTGCCATACAATTTTCAGAACTGATGTTTGCTGTCTTTTCCTTCATTTTTCTGTATTCTTCATCTATTTCACCTTTTTCTAGAATCTGATTTTCCAAATCAGTTGAATAAGTACTGATTGCTGAAATGAAATTTAGTTTTTCCTTGCGACTCAAGGCATCTACAACCTTTTTCTCCTTCCCTTTAATATGTTGAATTTTGAAATCATACTTACTTAAGAACGTCAACCATCTAGCTTGTCTGGTGTTCAGGTTTGTCTGATCCAATAAATATTTCACACCCATGTTATCTATTAATAATGTAAACTTTCTGCCAATAAGGTGATAACACCACATTTTCAAGGCATGAATAACTGCTAATAACTCTAAATCATAGATAGAGTAATTCTTTTCATGTACTTTCATCTTTCTAGGTTCATATGCCACCGCATGTCCTTCTTGTGTCAAGACTCCACCGAGTCCGTCATTGCATGCGTCTGTACAAACTACAAAATCCTTGTTGGGGTCAGCTATCCTCAAGATAGGTGCTGTCATCAATAGTTCTTTTAATTTCTTAAAGCTGTCAGCACACTTCTGATCCTAGAAAAATTTCTTCCCTTTCTTCTCCAAGGAAGTGATGGGGTTGGCAATTTTTTAAAATTTCTCTATAAACTTTCTATAATATCCCATAATGCCCATAAATGATCTTACATCTGACACATCTTTAGGAACCGGCCAGTCATTAATGGCCCTTATCTTGTCGGGGTCAACTGAGATTCCTTCTGCTGAAATTATGTGTCCTAGATACTGAATTTTGTCTTTGTGGAAGTCACACTTACTAAATTTGGCGTATAGTTGGTGATTTCTTAATACTTGTACGATAATCCGTAAATGTTCATCATGCTCTTATTTTCTTTTTGAGTACACTAAAATGTCGTCTATAAACACAACAACAAACTTGTCTAAGTATTTATGCAAAATATTATTCATCAAACACAAAAATACAGCCGAGGCATTAGTCAAGCCAAACGACATGACTACAAACTCGTAATGTCGATACCGAGTTCGAAAAGCTGTGTTGAAAATATCTTCGTCCTTAACCCTTACTTGATGATACCCTGATCTTAGATCGATCTTCGAAAATACTGTTGCTCCACACAGCTGATCAAATTGATCATCTATGCGGGGTAACGGGTACCTATTCTTGATTGTCATCTTATTAAGCTGGCGATAATCTATGCACAGTCTTAAGGTTCCGTCTTTCTTCTTAACAAAGATGACAGTTGCTCCCCAAGGAGACACACTAGTTCTAATATACTTCTTGTCAATAAGTTCCTTCAACTGAGATTTTAATTCGTTTAACTCTAGTATATTCATTCTATACGGAGCTTTTGAATTTGGTACTGCTCCTGGTATCAACTCTATGGTAAAATGTAAATCTCTTTTGGGTGGTAATCCTGGAATCTCCTTAGGAAATACATCTTTAAAATCCTTTAGGATAGGTATGTCCTCTAATTTCAGTTTGTCCTCTTTATCCATAAACTCATCATTTACCACATTTAACTTGCATGGCTGAAATCTGTCTAAGGGTTACCTTCCTTGGAATGCCTTTTATTTCTGCAGTTTTCCCTTCATCATTTAAGCATGTAAACGTTTTCCATAACAGTCCAGGATGACATGATGGGCTTCTAACCAGTCCATCTCAATGATAATATCATAAGAACCTAAAGGTAGAATATTCAACTTGATTCGTGTTTGTAAATGATTCATGGATAAAACACAGTTCTCTATAGAATCTGATACTTTCCTCTTTGTTCCAGTTGCTAGTCTAACTAGCCATGATTTACTAAACTTTTCAGTTTTCAGTTTAAGAATTTCCACAACATCTGGTGATATATAACTTAAACTAGCACCTGGGTCAATTAAAACAATAACAGGATGGTCATGTATCATACCTTCAATCTCTACCATGGAGATTTGATGATCTGCTTGCCTTTTGTCAAGTGCTGCGTTAATTCTTGGCATCTCCCTTGCTACGTTTCCAACAGTAGGTTCGGTTTGTATAGAGTTGATGTTGTTTGCCTTCTGCTTCCTTAAGGGACATTCTAATGCGTAATGGGGGCCTTGACATTCAAAACATTAAATATGTGTCTTTGGATCATTGGTCTTGGCAGTATTAGGTGCATTTCTTGGTGTTGTAGAATTCTATTGTGAATTATTTCTGGAATTGTTCCCTTGATAATTTCGATTATGAGAATTTTTCCTTTGAAATCCGGAATTTCCACTGAATCTGAAATTTTTCTTTTTCTGCTCAAAATTGTTGTGTTGGGCTTATGATTTTTCCAGTTTGACATTCCTTCTTTTTTTCTGATTGGTATCATAACAAAAAACTGCCTTTCTCATAGCCTCCTACAATGTTTTAGGATTGTCGTACTCTATTATGTCTTTAATGCTGAAAGGTAAATAGCTTAAGTACCTTTGAACTTTTGGTTTCTCTTCTATGAGGTATGGTACATATCTCAGTAAGTTTAGAAACTTACTGTTCATTTCCATCATTTTCATACCTCCCAACTTCAAATCGTAGAACTCTTTAGATTTTTGTTCGTAGCACTGCTCAGATAGATACTTCTTTTTGAAATATTGTTTGAAAGCACTCCAGCTTACATCTTTATCTTTGATGCCCTTTACCCTTTTGATGTCTTGCCACTAGATATCCGCTTTTCCGGTCAAGTTATATATAGCCATCTTTGCCTTTAAGAAATCTGAATAGTTGTAGATCTGGAAGTATTTCTTCATCCCTGACAGCCAAGCTTCCGCTGTCTCACCTTTCTCAGTTTCTCCATTGAAAGTTGGAGGTCTTATCTTCTTGAATTCTCCAGAAATATGTTCATATTCCTTATGATTTTTCCTTTTTGGTTTGGTGTCTACTTCACTGCTGTCACTGGTATAGTTACGCTTCCTTTTGCGTTCTTCAATAGGATCTCCTGATGAGGTTGAGCTGTCTTTTACTTCGCTTATTTTTATGTTCTGATTTTTATCAGTGTGAGGCATGTCCTCAACTTTGGAAATATCTTCATTTTTTCTCTCTTGTTCTTCTGTTTGGCTGTGTTCAAATAGCACTTGATTTAGTTGTTCTTGTGCTTGCAGAATCCTTTCATTATCTAGTTTCACAAATCTGATTTCTACTTTTAAATCTTGAAAGACACGTAACATTTCTGTTGAACTGTTATTTATTTCCCCGTGACCTTCCTCTACATAGTACTGCCCCGAACTGTGACT
This sequence comes from Larix kaempferi, assembly GCA_027924585.1. Classification (NCBI taxonomy): domain Eukaryota; kingdom Viridiplantae; phylum Streptophyta; class Pinopsida; order Pinales; family Pinaceae; genus Larix; species Larix kaempferi. Next base: position 3,492,124 of record BSBM01000826.1, read on the forward strand.
GTTTGGCTGAAATCTGTCGCTTAAATGTTCAGCCGAGTTCTCCATACCTGTAACTGAAATAATTTTGAAGAACATAATAATTAAATTTTTAAGTTAGTACAATTTTCTGCGGTATGAAAATTTCCTGCTGCGTGTTTTGGACCTCATTCAGGCCTAGTGTTCGAATCTGTGCTCTGATACCACATATAACATCTCAAAAATTCATAAAATTTTAAAATTTTTATAACAACATTTGTTTAGATAATAAAAATTGTGGAAATATATATTAGGATTATGACATCATTAACTATACAGTTGTTAATAATTAACATGCTTTAATTTTCTGTTTAGCGGCACAATGATAATGATAGTTTAAAGTATGTTTGGTAAACATGATTAGGATGACAAAAGTAATAAATGAATTGTAGTTTGATGCGACACTATTTTCTTTCGCAAAGATACTGACAGTTTGACTTTTGATGAAAAGGGTGTCCTATGAGGTACCCTCGAGCTTACTTAGCTGTAACGCTAAAGCATCTTAAATGTCCTATGTGTAGACGACAGGTAAGAGATTTCATGGCTACGTAAAAACAAAGTCCGAGTAGTTTCAATTTCAAAGTCGTAAATAAATAAACTGTTAGAAATTTCTTTGCGATCCACCATGAGTATGCAGGTATGGTTATCACTGTAATAGCTACTGTTTCAGATGTCATTTTACGAATTCATTGTCTTTAGAACAGTATCGTCTAAATCCGTCATTATGCTATCAGTTTTATCACTAAGTTTATTAATATTATGGTGGCTAGCTTTTTTTCGTCTTGAGGCAACTAAGTACCTTCAATGCCATTGTAAAGTTTGTAGTGAGAAGATAGAACAAACATACAAAATCTTTGGTTATCTTTGTATTACCTTTTTGCCAAAGGATTTCAAGAGATGTCTAATCTAAAGACTACCTATACTTATACTACTAAGATTTATATGTATGCCGACGATATGACTAAACTAGTGTTAAGTCTAGTGTGTATGGACTACAACCATTATGATTTGATAATGTTGAACTATACATGATTGTATTTATTTGTTGATTGGCATAGTAGAAACTATGTCAAAATGTGACCATAGTTATCCTATTAAGTAAACATCTAAGTTCTAACATTTGTGTTTAATTCTACAAATTAGAACCTTGAGACTATATAACACATGGAGGGTTGATCTAGAGGGTTTGTATAAAGTTGTGGGTCAAACAATACCATACCTATGATATTAAAACATAACTTAAAACTATACGAAAACTTGTATCAAAGCATAACGTTATAATGTCAAATCTTGGGGTTGAAATGTAACGTTGGAATTAAACACTGACATGCAATAACTTTCTCTAGGTGGACGTCCTGGCTCATTAAAGTTATACGATCGTTGAGCTGTACTGGAGATTACCCTTTGGATTTGCATTGAAAGCTTGATATGAAAGGTAGGTAATAGGGTTCATTGTCAATCCACGTATGTAATACCATTGTAATGGTGAACGTTGAAACCACCATGTCATTGTTTTGCGTTAGCCTCCCTCCGAGTTGGACGTTCGGAAACTATCCAACTTGATCCACTGTGGCAATCCCATATGTGTGAAGTGATAGTGTATTGAATGCAGGATTTGCTCAACCCATTGAAACGTGTGTTGGCATAATCCTGATCGTTGATCAACATTGATACGGACGGTCGGATCAAACCCTAGTAATGGGTCGAGGTTTTTGGTTTATGAGTTTGGTAGTTGAGGGTTATTGTCTCCATTGTTCTCGGCCTATGGCCGACAGGCTGCCAAATTTTTAGCCTAAACTTGTATGAATTCGACCTTGAGACCTCTGGTTTGAGAGGGTTATAGTTCTTCTCCTTCAGCAATGGCATCGTTTGATAGCCGGTGTATCTAGTTTTTAATTTGTTAACAGTTGCTAGTTTATGGAATTCGTTGTGATAGTTTGAGTCCACGTCTTGCCTAGTGTTAAAGGAGCCGAGGGTTCTCGTAACATTTCCAGCATGGAGTCAATGAAGAACTAACGAGGGTGAAAAGCTTTGGTAGTTTCGCATCAAGGTAATGTTTGTTTAAATGAACAGTAAACCCTGTAGTGGACGAATAATTCATTTAATGTTTTTCTATTCTCATCTGAGAAGATATCAATCTTCAAATTTTAACCTTTGTCTTAATGTCAGTTGTAGGTTAAGAAGGTGTGATTCGAGCAACGTTTTGATAAATGCTACGAATATTATATGTATATTAATTAAAGTTATTAATTATTAAGTGAAAGGGTGTAACTCTTCACTATACACGCTCAAGCCTATAAAAGTGAGCCTCATTGTAAATTATTAATCATCCATTTTATCAATCAAATATATTATTCTTACTTATTATCCAATATGAGAGTCGGATTCGACTATTAACTTAGTGAACGGATACGTTCACTGCATTTGGTATCATAGCCAGGCTTGTAGCCACCAATCTAGGACCTTGTCCAAAACCAGGCCCGTGGCCCAAAAAAGTAAAAAAGAAAAAAAAGAGAAAGAAAGAAAAAGGAAAAAGTAAAAGAAAATAAAAAGAAGAAAAGAAAGACAAGTAAAAAAGAAGAAAATAGAATATAGAAATAAATAAAAAAGAAGTGAGAAGAAATGAAAAGGAAAAAAAAAAGTAAAAGTAAAGTTTAGAAGTGAGTAGAAGTAAAAAGTAAAAGTAAGAAGTGAAACTGCACATGGTTTTAAGGTGCACGTGGTTTTGTGAGAAGTGGGTTTGGTTTTATTCCCTATGAACAAACCAAAAGTGAGATTTGAAGTTGGGTGGGGAAGGTAACAATCATTCTTCCCAACCACCTAATCTACACACAATCCACAAAGAAATTAATCTAAAGCAAAAGGTTAACCAACGTGGAGATTAATTAATATTAGTCCATAATTGTAAAATATTACAATTGTTTGGGAAATATATAATATTAAAATAATATTATTATTACATTTAAATAATAATAATTATTATAAGGGCAAAGCAATTATTGTTAAATAAATAAAATAAAATTTGAAGATTGGTTATCACCAAAGAAATCAAACAAAATCATCCCACCATCGAAGAAGTCAGAAACCATGGAAGCCGATTTGTGAGAAAAATTAGAAGCCGCGTTAAAACGTTATCGAAAAGACAATGAAGAATTGCGCAACATAAAAAACAGTTCATAAATAAGAATTGAATTACAAGAAAGGGACAATGAAATAAAAATCTCTGACCAGGAAAGGCGTATAGAAAAATTGAATGCGCAAATTGATGAATTAAAAGCCAAAAATAAATTCAATTAGAGGTTAGGAAATCAAGATATAAAGAAGGAAATAAATAATTACGAAGCAGAAATAATACACTTGAACAAAATCGTTAGTGACAAAGATGAAGAACTAATGCAGTTATGACATAATTTAGAAAGTCAAGAATCAGAGGTCAGCCAGTGTCGACAATAGATAAAATTTCTTCAACAACAAAATGACGACTCTAAAAAGACACATAAGTCAGAGATTGCGAAGAATAATAAAGAATTATCCAAGAATGTTGAAGAAATTTTTAGACTAAGAAGTCATAACAAGATAGTAGTCACAAAAATTAAGAAGTTGAAAAATAGTTGGAAGATAGAACAATCTATGGACGACATTGAAGGGAAACTTCTAGACAAGTAGGAAGAAAATAGTTGTATCAGAAGTCATAATGAATATCTTAAGGAACAACTTAAGACATCTGAAGATGACAGAAAATCGCAAGTCGAATTGATTAAGAAGTTTCAAAATGATAACAGGCAGTTAGGAAACAAGTTGGAAAAGATACAGAATGAAACCTTAAAACCTCAAGAGATGAAAATAAAAGTCCCAGCTCAGATCAATGCTCAAAAGATGACACTCGTAAAATAAAATGACATTGTGAAAATTCCCTATCGACACCCCAACCATAAAAACCGATATTCTGAAAAGAGGGAAATGTCGAAAGACGATGGTACTAATGTGATCAAAGCTCTTAACGACAAATCAGTGGGGAATCCCAACAGTCAGCAACAAATCAATTTGGGATGGATTGACCCATCCACATATCAGAAGTTATGCTCTACACTTAGCAGTTCGTATCGACATGTTTCATCAGCCATGCCATTGCAAAGAACAATGGGACAAAATTATAAGGCTTTGAGGACAAAGCCTTTCTAAGAGAGTGGCAATGCTACGAATATTAAATGTATGTTAATTAAAGTTATTAATTATTAAGTGAAAGGGTGTAACCCTTCACTATACACGCTCAAGCCTATAAAAGCGAGCCTCATTGTAAATTATTAATCATCCATTTTATCAATCAAATATATTATTATTATCTATTATTCAATATGAGAGTCGGATTCGACTATTAACCTAGTGAATGGATTTGTTCACCGCAATAAAGTTGGGCAAGCTTCCAACAGTAAGCTCCAGGTCTTCTCATAAACCCTCGTAGGTGCTCTGTAAGGCTGATGGGGTTTCAAAAATGAAGTTGTAGGTCTTGTCGTGGCTCGTCGTGGTTGTTTGTTCAAGCTATGTTTTTAAAAAGATAATTTGTTTATTGCCGAGACTCTCTTGTGATAAAATGGTACTTGGTTTCTAATCTTTAAAAATCGACGTGGTCGACTGCAGTTGTATTTGTCGATACTTGTGAATTCTGGGTTCTTTCAAACTATTGGAACTTGGGATAAAACCCTGTAAATTTTTGTTTGCACACAGTGTTGAAATCTCGTTTGAGAATCACGACTTCCCTGGTTAAATTTTTGGAAATAGAGCCGTGGGCTCGTTACTGTGTAAATGATACTTCTCTTCTTGAAAACGAAATAGTATGTTAAAATACTTTGTGTAGATGTCTGTGCTATTCGACTTGATGCTGTTGGTTAATATCGTTTTCTTGAGCTAGACTAGGTTTTAAAGATTTCGTCGAAACGTTTTTCAAATTGTTTGTAAAGGAAACAATTAGGGTCATACCCTAATTTGTATTTGTTTGAAATAAAGTAAGAGTTTTAAAAAGAAAATCTAAATAGATATCGGCAAGGGTTCGATTCAATGTCTGTGTGGAATGTAGTGTTTTTTCTATTGTAGATATCGCATATGTTGGCAAAAGTAATGTTGTAGAATGCCGTCGAGTTTTGATGTGTTCTAAACTAGGGTTTGTGAACCTATTTAATAATAATTTATGTAAAGTATGTTTTTGAAAATGAACTTTCAAATAATATGGGTTTGGTTCTAAGTCTGTGAGTAATTAGTTTGCAAAACGAAAACAAAAGAGTAAAATGATATTTATAATTTCTTTTATCTATTGAATACAATAACTGTCAGCAAATAGATTATTTATATGATCTTCAATATCTGTTTGAACTAGATAAATTTATAAAAGGAACACAATAAGAAATGAAAACAATGTGTGTATATTTAATGTGAAAACTGGGAATTTATAGAATGACTATAAAATGGTTTTTGTTTACAGCATGTAGATAATGGTGATAATAATATTTTTAATTTGATACTATGGTAGAATCATGGTTTGTCTATTTTCATTTGTATACTACACAAACTAAAAGAATGAACAATCTATAATATAAATACACTGAGAAGAAAACAATACTTATATGTTATGAAACACTGCAATAATTTATGATCTTCGGGACTTTATAAAATAATTTCTAATACTGTTTAGTATAGGGTAGAATGAAGAAAACAATCTCAATCACTGTTCTATCTATTCAAAATCAATGGCATTTTCCTATCTTCTAATCTATTTTAATTTGCATATCTCTACTAGAGTACGATGCTTCAAAACAACGTGTGGAAAAATAGAGATGTTGGTTTATCAATTCAATCTTCAACATTAAACTTAAACATTCAGACTTAAATCAATTCTAGGATTTGATACTTTTTTAAAAACAGATAAACATAAGGTACTAGTTAAACAAAACAGAATTATTTATTGAGAACAAGTTAGGGATTTTGTAGAACCTAAGAAAATCTGTATGGCAACAAATAGCCCAAGAAGACTGTTCCACCCAACCAATTCCTGAAAACAGTCCAGTACTATCTTAGGACACCCGAGCCTGTTCACTGAACCACCAGGAGGAAGAAACTCAGGAATGAGGACTTCTTCTTGCTGTAGCAATTCACTTCTGAATCTTCAATGGGTAGCAATCCAATAGACTTGCACCAACATTTATGTTTCCTCTTAGCAATAATGCAGACTCCAGATTACAGTCACCACTAACCTCTCTTATTTGAATCTCTCTTGTAATCACCTGATTCACAAGAGGAAAATATTCTGCAAAAATATTGATCAAGAGCGGCCTGCCCAATTCGAATTTGCCTTTATAGGCTGCCTAGGCCTTTTCAGATGTTATTGGGTCATTAAATGAGCTGCCTGCTCACTCCCTCCACCTGGGGAATAATGCCCTATTTTTAGGGGTAGTTGTACCATAACCAACAGTTAGTGGTGTGATGCAACTGCTTCCATGTGACCCATACCTTCCAACAGCTTCCATTCCTCCTAGTGGGTCAGTGAACACTCATTCAACAGTCCTCTTGGGTGTTTGTCTCCTAATTAATTTATTTAAATAATAATATTCAGTAATTACATTCATCCATGATCGAAACTGATCATAATTACAAAACTTTTAATTTAAATTAACATAAAGTATTTTTGCAAATAAAATAATAATTCCCAGAATTTTGGGCAGGTGACATAGAGCAAGACTATATTTCAAACTAGAGTGCAAATCGACGATTGCTATTGAAAGACGATAGTTGATGGTGGTAGTACAAAGAATATTGTATCGACAGAGGTCATCGATAATTTGATTTTGAGATGTCAGGAACACCGAAATCCATACAAGATCTTGTGGTTGCAGAAAGGGCACCATGTGAAGGTGACCAGACAGTGCCTGATTAACTTCAAGGTCAGGAATCTTGAAGACAACATACTGTGCGGCACAATCCCAATGCACGCATTTCATCTGTTGTTAGGGACACCATGGAAATATGATCGGAAGATGATCTATGATGGTCAAGCCAACACAGTCACAGTGTGGAAAAATGGCACGTGGAGAACTCTGAAGCCAAAGCAGGAGGACCGAGGCGACTACAAGAAGAGCGAGAAAAACTGTTGGAAGAAGCGATTGTTGATGTGTTCAACCAAGGAATTCCTCACAGAGGAGGAGAAGCAGTCGAGATGTTTCACCATCATTCCGAAAGGGCCATGTGTCGAGAGGTCGACAATGGAGAGAATTTCAGTTGAAGTTGAAGAGATGCTTGACGAGTTCAGGAGCATAGTAGTCAACGAAGCGCCAATGGGATTGCCAATGACAAGAAGCATATCCCATAAGATCGACTTGATTCTAGGGTCGAGTTTTCCAAACAAGGCACCACATAGAATGACTTTGGAAGAGGGTTAGAAACTCAATCGATGGGTCCAATATTTTTTGGATAGAGGATTGATCAGAGAGAGTCTAAGACCTTGTACGGTACCACCAATATTAGCGCTGAAGAAAGGTGGATAATGGAGGATGTGTACAGACTCCAGAGCCATCAACAAGATCACGATCAAGTATTGGTTTCCATTTCCAATAATGGATGACTTGATGGATTGTTTGAGTAGAGTGAAGTACTTCACAAAGATCGAACTGAAGAGCGGATATCACTAGATTCGGGTTAGAGAAGGACATGAATGGAAGACAACATTCAAAATGAAAGAATGGTTGTATCATTGCTTAGTCGTGCCATTCGTAAGGAATAATGCACCCAGTACATTCATGCGGTTGATGAATGAGTTACTGAAGCCATTGTTGGCGCTCCCATATTTCGACAAAGTTTTCCAAGTCGATTGCGACGCGAGTGGAATCGAAACTGGAGCAGTGTTGAACCAGGAAGGACGACCAATTGCATTCTTCAGCGAAGTTAGATGATGCGAAGCAAAAATATTCGGTATACAACCAGGATTTCTAAGCTATCGTCCAAGCATTGAAAAAGTGGAGGCATTATTTGTTCCCAAGGAATTTTTGTTGTACACAGATCACCAAGCACCGAGGTACTTGAATACTCAGTCAAAGTTGAATCAGCGGCACATGAAGTGGGTTCAATTCGTGCAAGGATATACCTTCATGTTGTGACATAAGTCGCGCAAGTCGAACAAGGTTGCCGATGCGCTGAGTCGAAGAGTTGCATTGCTGAACATGGCGACAGTTCAGGAAATAGGAATAGAGTCGGTGAAAATAGAGTATGCGACCGATGAGGATTTTGCAAAAGCATGGAGGGTGAGTCGAGAGCCATGGAGTGTCAACAGAATGCCATACTTGGATTATTTTGTCCAAGAAAGATACATATTTAAGGGAAAACAATTGTGTATTCCTAGAGGATCCGTGAGAGAGAACCTAATCCGGGAACTACAACAGCGATGGATTAGCAAGTCATTTTGGCATCGACAAGACCAAGGCATTGGTTGAAGAAAAATATTATTGGCTAGGAATGATGACAGATGTCGGTAAGTGGGTACGACAGTGTCAAGTTTTCCAGTTGGAAAAAGGAAGAAATCAAAATACGGGATTGTATACGCCATTACCAGTGCCGAATACCCCATGGGAGCACCTGAGCATGGATTTTGTGTTACGATTTTCGAAGACGCAACAAGGAAATGACTCAATCCATGTTGTAGTCAATAGATTTCCGAAGATGGCACACTTTATTCCGTGTTGGAAGACAAGTGACTCCACAAGCATTGATGTACTATTCTTCAAGGAGATAGTTAGATGGCATGGGTTGCCGAAGAGTATCACATCGAACAGAGATACCAAGTCTATGGGTCAATTCTAGATAACCCTATCATTCGCAAATAGATGGACAGACCGAGGTGGTAAACAGAAGTTTGGGAAACCTTCTAAGATGTTTGACAGACCCAAGCAGTGGGAGAACGAGTTGGCATAAGAAAAGTTGGCGTACAACAATTATGTGAATCAGTCGACAGGTTTGAGCCCATTCCAGAATGTTCAGGGACGAAGCCCACATGGAGTGGTGGATTTAGTTGAGTTATCGATAGAAATTAGGAAAATCCTAGATGCAGAATCATTCATAGAGCACATGAAAGAAGTGCATGAAGATGTGCGAAAGCGCATAGAGAAGAGAAAAGCAGCATACAAGTTGAGAGTCGGCAAGAAGAAGAGGCTACAATCGTTCAGTGAAGGAGACTTAGTCTATGCAAATTTGCGGAGGGAAATATTTCCAACAGGAACCTATAACAAGCTTAAGCTGAAGAATATTGGACCATGTAAGATCTTGAAGAAGATTTCGGACAACGCTTATGTGTTGGAGCTTCCGAAAGAATTGAGCATCTCACCAACGTTCAATGTCTCAGATCTTTATAGGTATGAATAAGGTTCAACCAGCAGAAGTCCAGAAGCATCGAACATCGACTAGCCAGGGAAAATTCCAGATCGACACAAGGAGGAAATCGCCGAAGTACTAGAGGAACGCGAAGTTGGGCATACGAGCAATTCACAAAGGAAAGAATATTTAGTGTGATGGAAAGATGATGAGTTGCATGAGGCGACATGGATTTGCGAAGAAGAATTCAGGAGACTGATGGAGCAATCGAGTTTTTTTCACCTGGGGAGTCTGATGCAGGAGCATCGGGGCCTAGGAAAGACAGTTGAAGATGATCGACATGAGAAGCCGACCAGGGGGGTGCCAACGACCACTAGTGCGAAAGGAATATTGGCTGTTGAAGTAAATAAGTCGAGCAGAAGCTGTCGAGGTGCGTTGACAGAAGAAGGAGAAAGAGGTTGAGAGTCAACATAGGACAGGGTTGCAGTGAAGGGTCGAGTATCCACAGGTTGTTGAGTAGCTACACCAACAAGTTCAGGCGGAAACCAAGCGTGGAGAAAGAAGTGGACTGGTGAAGCCGTAGAAGCGAAGGAAGATGAGAGATAAGTCGAAGGATGACAAAAGACAGTATGGTCGAGGTCGCTGATGGGACCGACTACTGTATCAAAGTCATAGAAGCTCAGAAGTCAAGGCGAAGTACTTGGTAGCCGTTCGGGGTTGCTAAGGAAGTTATGAGCAGTTAAGAAGGTGGTTGGGATCATGACAGATGTCACAACGGGAAGAAGTTGTGCAGCATGGCCAGAAGGCACTGACAACTACAGGTCTGTAGGATCAGGAGGATTCGACAGATAGAGGAAGAGTGTCTCGGGGAACGGAGTGTACCTCGGGATGAGCAATAGCAGCAGGGTAGAAGACCAGTGCGTAGGAAAAGTGAGAAAGATCGCTCGTCACTCATTGCTCATTCATTCTAGCATTCAACTGGAGACTGGGATGAGGAGAGGATCGCACACAAAGAGAGCACACATTTACTTCTGAATATTGTAAAGGCTAAGGCCGACTAGTTAGTGTTTTGCATTCCATGGATTCCATATTGTAATCGTTAATTTGATTGAAGTAATAGAAGCCATCTTCTGGCATCTTGTTTACACCAAGATTCCGTGAATGTCGTGTGTCGTTGTTAAGCTAAAAGTTCCGACCAACCCGACTTGCGCCATACATACTGTAAAGTTGTAAACTAACTAGGCCATACCGTGTTAGCATAGTCCACAGAATGAGCCATACTACACAAGCACTAATTTGGCTATACTACGGAGGCATAATCTGCATATAAGAAATATGGGCCTAGGGATCCTTTGCCAAATCATTGTCCTAGGCTCATAAGGCACCACAAGGTGAGTAATGAGGCAAGCATCACCCTGACAATTCAATGAGACACTATGTCTTTGCTGACATCTATAGGCCATTATAAACTCGGTGACCTATGGATCCTCCCTTTTATTATGAAATACAAGGCTTCCTAACTCATATTCTTAATTGTGGTTTCTATTTAAACAATGGCGTCCCTTTGATTATGGCATAAAACACTAACTAACATGAACTATATAATGCACTTTCCTTTCATTACGCCGAGAGGCACTCTACAACCCAGTATGAGGGAGATCTTCTAATGTGTGTGATGTAGCGTTACATCTAATAAAACATAAAAAGTGATAATATGAGGGAGATCTTCTAACGTGTGTGATGTAGCGTTACATCTAATAGTAAAAAGTGATAATATGAGGGAGATCTTCAAACGTGTGTGATGTAGCGTGACATCTAATAAAACGTAAAAAACAGTAAAAAATAATTAATATTTTGTCGGCCATTAATTAAAAAAGGACATGTATTTTCGATTGAAAAACACGGTTGAATCAATGCCTATATAAACAAAAAAAACAGCATAAAAAAAATTATAAAATAGGAGGCAAAAAGAAGAGACAAAGAGAAGTGTGTCAGCAACCAAAGTAACAAAGAGAAGGTAATCTAATTGCAATTGTTAACTTCCCCTACTCCATTGGAAGGCGGTTTAGTAGAGTGCTATCGCAGCATCTCCGATGTTGCGATAAGGCAAAAGATGGTGTGAATGGTGAGAAGATGACGCGAATGGCGATGAGCGGAAGATTAGTTATGTATTTTGGGTCAATTGTACCACGGAATGCGGGTTTTGGGTCATTTGGACCACATATTATGTAATGTTGAGTCAGTTATACCGCAGAATGTGGGTTTTTGGTTGGTTTTGTACCAAGTTAGTTAGATACTGGGTCACTTGTCCAAATGTCGGTTAGGAAGTTGTTAGTAAGTGGACAAGAATTGTATTTGCGGAAGCCTATATATAGATAGGAGTCGCAGGTATTGGAGAGAGAGTGAAAAGGAAGGCGAAGAGAAGCGCATGTTTGAGTTGTTTCTGCGCATCTGTGAGATATTGCCGAGACCTGATCTTTGAGGAGATATTGTATCTAAGGTTTTGCAGTGATAATATGATATGATGAAACTGTTTTGGTGCAATTCCTAGGTTCTTTTTGTTTGTTTATGGTAATGCAATGTCACACTTGATGAATAATGCTATGTTTCCTTGATGCAATGTTGCTTTACTATTATTACTGCTGTGATAATGAATGTTGCGATCGAATAATGCATTATGAATACATGTCAAATGTTTGAGATCCCTGTTTAGTGTTGCAATAGAGTTAGTTCATATAGCCACAACCCTCTTCCTTCCTCGGCGGAAACATGGTTCCATCTGCTCTTCCTGGACGCCTCGGGTGAGACCTCATTTGCTCTGCAGGTGTTACTGGGTGGGATAAAACCTGCCCGGGCCGGAGCCCAGGGAGACTGTGGCATGTGTCGATAGTGAAGTGGAACCCCTGTCAACTGGAGTCGCGTTGGTCAACAAATGGTTCTGTTGCCGGGACCGTGTGAAGAGTGAAAGAAGGACATGTTGTGGCACCCGACGAAGTCGGAGATATAGAGTTGGTTGGATCAGAAGTTGCAGGAGTTTGCTGAAGAAGAAAGCCGGAACACATGACTGATAGTAGATCACTGGGTGGGAAAATATATTCACGATGGTCTGCATGAAAGGTTTTTCTGTGAATTCCCAGTCATCCTATACGAATGGTTGTCAAAGCTGACCTTCCAAAAGAGGAATTTCTAGGGTGGTGAGCCGATGGCTTCGACCCCAGAATTGATTCAGGAGCTGCAGGAAGTCGATAATAAGGCATCACGGGCTGTCGAAGTTTGGCTCGATCGCATCTTGGAGGGATATATCACTGAATTTGTGGTTTACACGCATAAATCCTATAGTGAAGCTGAAAGATATTTCTTCCCCGGAACAAGGGGAAGGTTTCTCCTGTCGCTCCAACTATCGATTAAGATGCTAATCTGTGAAAAGGGTATATTGAAGATGCATCTTGATCAGTAGACAGCCTGGTGAGCGGAGGCCGTGGGTACCGAGACTGTTGGGGAATGGTACATGGAATGGTAAGGGGTAGATGGGTGCAGACCATGAGGAGACTGTGAGCGAAGCCGAGGAAGAAAGTGGTCTTACAAGAGGAGCGAGGTTTCGACAGGAAAAGAGGCAGAGGACAGGAGAAGGTCCTGCTATGATCGAACTGCAAAACCGCGAAGGAAGACCACATGGGATGAAGCGACCTCACAGTCTTGACAGGGATGGCTAGGCTACACCCAAGATAGAAGAAGCACCAAACCTCGGCAACAACGTACCCACACCTCCGCTCACTATATCACAAACAGTAAGGAATACCACTTCGACACCGTCGAGTTCATTAATTCGACAAAAGTTACTTGCTAGTAGTTCAGCAACTGGAGGAAGGAAGCCTAGGATGGCGGGCGATGATACTAAGTTACCATTGTTCCATGGTAATGGAATCGACAACCCTGAACAGTATTGGTTTTTATGTGAGGCTGTATGGACGGTAAAACAGGTCACTGATGATAACGAGAAGAAAGCGCAACTGGCGACAACTCTTCGAGGTCACGCCTTGGATTGGTTTATGAAATTTACATAGGTTCCTGTTGGTACCCCAGCAAAGACATTGGATGAAATCCGCATTGGACTGATCGCGGAATTCCGGAAGCCTAAATCTGAAGCACAATACATTACAGAGCTTAAGGAAACTAAGTAATATCCCAATGAGTCTGTGTGGGACTTTGATCAGCATTTCAAGATGCTAATGGCATGAGTTAGTTTTTATATGAGCGTTATCCAACATAAAGAGTGGTTTATTGCGGCATTGCTCCCAAACATTCGGCTGCCACTGATGCAGCAAAACATCTCGATGCCCAACGAAGCTCTAGAGATTGCAATGCAATTGGAGGCATCATCGATTGGGGATAATGCAACCGGGATGTCGCAGATAGAGACATAGCTCGCTAACTTTACTATACAATTGCAAGATTTGAAGAAGAACAAGGAAAAACGTGATGAAGTATGGTGTACCAGATGCTGAGGAGAAGGAAATACGAAGGAAAATTGCCCAGATTTTCGCAATTATTTGGTGTCAGGTGCGCCAAACCCGTTGAATGGTGGCAGCATGCCATTGTGTCGCATTTTCCAGGTGTATGGGCATAGTCTTGACAATTTCCCCCTTATGTAGAAAATGGTCACAACCCCGAGAAATATTTATTGCACATTTTGCAAGTCGGTGGGTCACGATGACAAAGATTGTTGTGCATATGGGTTGCTACAAGAAAGAATGTGTGATACATTCTATGTCAAGGACGATTAGCGTGCCGTACAACAACCACAACTGCAACCATAGGTAGCTCAGCCACTACCTCAACCACAGATGCAGTTTGTACTACAGCAGTTCATGCCACAATACACTCCAATGCAAGTGGCTCCACAATAGCCACAGTATGTCCAGCAACCGTAGTATGTACCGCAGGGGCAAGGCATGCAACAGAATCCTATGGAGCTGCAGTACCAACAGGAAGGCGGATTCCGAGGAGGATACCGAGGCGGACTCGGTGGAGGGTTTGGTCGCGGAGGAGCATGAGGTGGTTGTGGACCTGTTCAATGCTATCACTGTGTGGTGTGGGGGCATTATCAGTGAGACTATCCACTACTTCAGAATCAGTGTACGTTCTGTTTTGTTAATGATCATACAGTTGAGAATTGTCCACAAATGATTGCACGATGGCAGGCTGGGAACGCTCTGCAGATACAGAATGAGACCCAGCAGCAACAACCATCCCAGAACCAAGTACAACAACCAGTACAGAACCAACCCCTGCGACCGAATCAGAACACAAATCCAAATGTGAACCCATAGGGGAATTTGCAACAGATTTAGATGCAGGGTGCAAATATTGCAACAATTTCTGTAGAACCACGACCACAAGATGCTTCGGTGGCTGTTGTAACTCGTGGAGGAAAAACGACTGGGGAAGATAGCTCACGACCATTGATTCGGTTGGTAGGCCAGAAGACAGTACCATTTGACATCGATGCTGAATGGGAGGCATTCCTTTAGGCGCATCGCACCTTGGAGAAAGACCACGGTAAGGCTGTTGTTTGTGATATGCGACCTGTCTTTGACACTGCATCGGAGGGCGGTCCATTGACACCACCATGAAAATTGCAAAGGTTTATGGAGAGCTGTCTGTTATTGACCCAGGATGCGGCTTCCCTGGTTGAGATTGAGGGATGGTTGCAGCGATTTCTAAAAGGACGGCAGGAGTCGGCAGTAAACTATCTATAGCGATGGAAGACTGGAAAGGAGATGAGAATGAACATCCATATTGGTGACTATGATGTCGATTCAGTTATTCTTGGTCTTGGTTCGGATGTTAACATCTTAACCAAACAGGCGTGGTAGAAAATGGAGAGTCCCCCATTGAGCTGGTCTCCTTGCAGCTCTGGTTGGCTAACCATGCGAAAGTAACACCCATTGGGCGAGTTCCGTGGCTAACGGTCAATATTGAGGGCATGAAGACTTGTGCTGACTTCGATGTCATTGAAGTGGTTGAGGGAGGAAGCTCCTATCCTGCGCTATTGGGGATTGGATGGGCTAATGATAGTGGAGCTGTAATCAAATTCAAGAGGCGCATGATGACCTTTGAGAATCGTGATCTCAGAGTCATAGCTCCATTGGATCTGGTTGAAGGACACCGATACATTGAGCCTGTGAAAGATGACGATCCCCCTGGATGGGACCATGCATTCAATATTTCTGAAGACTATATTCATCCTACTTCCAATGGTGAGCTGGGATGGCGCAGCGAGAGCTTTGCATCTTCCAACTCTAATGATGCATTAGAAAATTGGTAGAACCGCTTGCACGAAGTGTCACTCCGAAAATGTGGCTTAATTATGCAATATTTATGTCGTGTTGCGACATGAATGGTCACACTACCAGTCTATGAGGGGTTTCCTGGCTTAACCAACTTTTTGACAGAATTTGAAGAACGAGTGTCAAAACCGATGTGATTGTTGGCATTGGAGGAAGCACTGAAGGCTACTCGAGCACGCTGGTGGGCGACACACAAGAAATCCATTGATGGTTGGTCACAGTGTCGAAGGTTGATGATGGTCCGGTTCGGCAATACTGAGGTTTATCACACTGGCAAGTATGCTGGCCGGAAGAATCCCAGTGATCAGGTGATGGAATGCCAACGATTATGGGTAGCGCGACCCAGAGATGAGTGGGTCCATGCCTTTATCCATACCTTAGATGAGATGTAGCACTCATGGTATACTGCAGCTGAGTTGCACAGAGAAATTACAACATGGGGGGAGTTGATGGTCTGTTTCACTCATCTGTTCGCATTTGCGGATGCCAACCCTGACGTCAATAACACCTTACAGCTCATCCGCAATGTGGTACTTCAGGTTGTTCCAGCGGCCTACCCTGTCGATCTATACACATACTGTCAGATGCAGTCTCTCATGGAGTGTTTCAACATCACCGGTGGGCCAGAGGATGAGGATGATCCCCGGAATGTCAACATTCCTGAGTCTGAAGGAAGTCGCGATGTGGTACCACCTACTGCGCCAAGTAATCCGTTCAGTCAACCATTGAAGCTTTGTAAGATCAATATCGGCACAGAGGCCACTCCCAAGTTTGGAAATGTTGGGGACTATTGGGATGGCGAGATGATGAGTAAGGTCACTGATTTACTCCATGAGTTTCAAGACTTGTTTCCTACGAATTTTTCCGATATGAAGGGGATCTTGGGTGATTTAGGAGAGATGAGGATTCCTCTAAAACCAAATGCTAAGCCAGTCCGATAGTGACCTTATTGGTTGAATCCACAACATAAGAAAACTTTCAAGGAAGAACTTGATCGCATGTTGGATGCTGGTATTATTGAACCAGTGGAAGAGTCCGAATGGATCAGTCCTACGGTGGTGCAGGACAAGAAAACCGGTGAGGTGCGCATTTGTGTTGACTTGCGGAAGTTAAATGATGCTTGCTTGCATGACCCTTTTCCGACCTCATTTACTGACAAAGTACTTGAAGGGGTGGGTGGCCAAGAGATGTACTCATTCACCGATGGGATCTTTGGCTACCATCAGATTCGCATTGCCAAAGAAGATCGCCATAAGACAACTTTCGTTACTGAATGGGGCTGCTTTCAGTACACTGTAATGCCATTTGGTTTGAAGAATGCACCTGTGATATTCTCCCGAGTTGTTGTTGTTGCATTTAAAGACTTTATTCAGAATTTTTTGCAAGTATACATGGATGATTGGACAGTTTATGGGTTGATCCGTGATCATCTGGCCAATCTGCGGGCCGATAGCAACAGATATCCCTGAACTTGAAGAAATGTATTTTTTGTGCACCATTTGGGATATTGTTGGGTCATATTGTGTGTAAGCAAGGGTTGTTAGTCGATTTGGCTAAGATTGTGCTCATCTTGAGTTTGCAACCATCGACTACTGTTAAGCAGATACGAGCGAATCTGGGGCATATGGGGTATTATCGCAAGTTCATCAAGGGATATGCAGCAATCACCACCCCTATGGAGAAATTGCCGAAGAAAGATGCACTATTTAAATGGACTCCAGAATGTCAAGATAGTTTCGACACACTGAAGACGAAGATGGCTTCGGCACCAATACTGGTATTTCAGGATTGGAGTAAGGAGTTCCATGTACATGTCGATGCCTCGTAAATTTCATTGGGAGTAGTATTAGCTCATCCCGGCGAAGCAGATCTTGATCACCCCATTGCTTTCGCTAGTCGGAAGTTGTCGTCCGCTGAATGCAACTACACCACCAATGAGCGGGAGGGTCTAGCAATGGTCTACGCACTGTAGAAGTTCAGGAACTATTTGTTGGGTGGGCACTTTAAAATGTTCACTGACCATTCCGCGTTGAAATAACTAGTCAATAAGCCTATGTTGGGGGGGAATATATGCCGCTGGCTACTTCTTTTTCAGGAGTTCGATTTTGAAGTCATTGTGAAGCTAGGCCGGTTGCATGTCGGTCCTGATCATCTATCGCGGATTGATACAGGGGAGGAACCAACCAATATTGACGACAGGTTTCCAGATGCACAACTATTTTAGGTTGGCATCGCTGATGACTATTTTGATGACATCCTCCAGTTTCTGACAACGGGTACTGAACCAGACAAGTTCGCCACCAGTCAGAAGAAGCAATTGGTAGTCAAGGCTACAGAGTTCCAGCTAATCACAGGAGAGTTGTATAAAATTGGTGCTCATGAGATATTGCGCAGATATGTCTTGCCGCATGAGCAAGCACCGATATTGGCTGAAGCACACAGAGGAGTAGTAGGAGGACACTATGGCGGTCGGGCGACGGCTAGGAAGGTGTTGCGTGCGGGGCTGTGGTGGCCTACACTGCATAATGATGCAATAGACTATGCGCAGTCCTGTGATGTTTGTCAGCGAACTGGAAAACCATCCAGATGAGATGAGATGTCGTTGATGCCTCAACTAACATTGCAACCGTTCGACAAATGGGCCGTGGATTTTGTAGGACCAATCAATCCACCAAGGAAACGCATGGGTGCACGGTATATCGTCACGGTGAAAGAGTATTTGACTCGATGGGCCGAGGTGGCACCTGTAGTTGATTGTTCCGCGGCTACGGTGGTGCAATTTTTGTTTGATAACATTATCACTCGCTTCAGCTTCCCCAAGATATTGCTGAGTGATCAAGCAAGCCACTTTCTTAATCGCACCATTAGCGCATTGACGGAGGAGTTGTAGATACAGCATAAGAATAGTTCACCCTATCAGCCACAGGCGAATGGCCCGGTGGAGGCTTTTAACAAGGTATTGGAGCATGCATTGACAAAGGTGTGCAATGCGAATCACGACGACTGGGATCTCAAAATCCCAGCAGTGTTGTGGGCCTATCGCACCACATGTAAACGACTGATAGGACAGACACAATTTAAGTTGGTGTATGGACAAGAAGTGATTATGCCAATGGAGTATATTGTTCTGAGTCTACGAATTGCGGCTGTCACAAGCACGGATGATGTCGCAGCATTAGATGAACGTCTGGTGCAATTGGTGCAGTTGGAAGAAGATCGCTTCATCGCTGGGTTCCACTAGGGGGTCGAGAAGGATCGACAGAAGGCATGGCATGATCTCCACATAAAAAATAAACAGTTTCAGCAGGGCAACTTGGTGCTGTTGTACGACAGCAAGTTTATGAAACATCCAGGGAAGTTGCAGATGCATTGGCTTGGTCCCTATCGCATCAGTAGTATTACTTCCGGAGGAGTGGTTCAATTGCAGTAGTTGGACGGGGCAATGCTCCCCAAGCTAGTAAATGGTCATAGGTTGAAGCCTTATTGTGGGGGCTTGGAACACTGTGATGCCTGAGTCGCATTGAACCAAAAAAAAAAAAACATGATGATTGGTGGATGTCGCACCACCATGGATGAAATGTGGAAGAAGGGAGGCTTCTGTTGCAAGGTTGGAGTTGTTAGCAACACCTAGGAATGTTGCACTTAGGTCACATCTGAAATCATGATGACGATGGGACTTTTTCCCACTTTGACGGATATGCTCGTTAATCGAGTCGATCATGATAGATGACAGCCTGGTTGGGCTTAGGGATACACCGACGTACTATGGCCGATTGTACTTACCAGGATGGTCCGTATGGTTGGAACCAACTATCCACCATACCGGCATGGCCCAAGAAATGCTTCGCACATTTCTGCATGAAGGGAACCAGGCAAAGGTATGATTCATTCGTCGTTCAGATAATTGGCACACGACGACTTATGATTATCTTGGGGTGTGAGCTGGTGGTGCAATGGCTTACTGAGGCCTATGGATGATAGAGTGCGCTATATAAATAGAGGACCTGCGGGGGAGTAAGCACATAGAGATTGTTTTAGTTAAGAAGGGTTATGCTACGCAAGGTTCTGGCATTTTGTTAAGTTGAGAATTACAAGGAGGCTATGGAAATGATCCATTTCATTTCATGTGGTAGCACACCAGGTGCGTTGAGGGCCTGAACGACGAAATTGCATGAGCACCTGGAGCAGGCTGCGCCTTGGACACCCCGAGGTTACCAGCATCAAGTTTCATCCAAGATGTCTAGGCAGTTGGTGATGGTTCGAAGTCTCGTGGTCCCTGGGACCACACTGTTAAATTTTCAGAATTTACTTCAATATGATCTAGGATCTTAACTGAGAGAACAACATGTACAGCATATCTACAGCATATCAATTATGGAGACAATAATGCAAGCACACAAGAGACACAAAGATTTACTTGGGGAAAACCATAAAGGTGAAAAACCCCAATAACTTCCTCAAAGATAGATAGAGCAATGATACAACCAACCAAGAGAGATAGCCATAACCTAGCAGCAGATCCTCCTCCTCCATAAGTGCGCCACTCCTCCTTGAGTGCATGTGTGAGAAGTGAGTGAGCAAATAGAGTTCCTCCCACACTCTATTTATACTTGACTTGACTTGCCTTTTTACCTAACTCATGTAGGCTCGAACTTAACCACATAATATAATGCTGACTGGGCCGACCCCCAATAGGGTGGTCTAATAACCCTTTGACCCACATGGCCGACCCCCAATAGGGTGGTCTAATAACCCTTTGACCCACATGACTTATACAGGGCCGACCCCAACAAGGTGGTCTAATAACCCATCAAGTATAAGTTACGACACTTACAATATAAATGACGACATTTCCTTATAGAGGAATAAAACCATCTCTATAGGAATACAATATACATAGATGCGAAATACATTCCGAAGTTACATATACATCAACACACACAAAAGGGGGGGGTCGTCGCCCCCGGGTCCCTGTAACGTTTAATTACCGGTGTGAAACAGATGTGCCAGAGCCATTGGCCTAGTTCGCACCTCAGTGCTGTTCATAAACTTCTCCTCAGTCTGCATCAGATTCCTCGAGACTGGAGGTCGAGTTTGAGATGTACATGACAGCAAGTCGGGGGATCCCCACTTTCGGGTAAGACTTACATAACAGCGAGACGATGATCAGTGTAGCAGAAGGAGCAGGACAACACCGCGCGATCCAGACAATAAAAACAGTTGAAGAGCCGTATGAGGACTTCAAAGTAAAAATGATGGCGTGTACTATGTCCAGCAATTGACGTGGCTCAAGGGCGAGCCACAAGATTGTGTTGGGGGCCTGTTCGCAGGCGGTTTGGTAGAGTGCTATCGCAGCATCTCCGATGCTGTGACAAGGCAAAAGATGGCACGAATGGTGAGAAGATGACGCGAATGGCGATGAGCGGAAGATTAGTTATGTATTTTGGCTCAATTGTACAGCGGAATGTAGGTTTTGGGTCATTTGGACCACATATTATGTAATGTTGAGTCAGTTATACCGTAGAATGCGGGTTTTTGGCCAGTTTTGTACCAAGTTAGTTAGATATTGGGTCACTTGTCCAACTGTCGATTAGGAAGTTGTTAGTAAGTGGACAAGCATTGTAATGGTGGAAGCCTATATATAGATAGGAGTCATAGGTATTGGTGAGAGAGTGAAAACGAAGGCAAAGAGAAGCGCATGTTTGGGTTGTTTCTGCACATCTATGAGATATTGCCGAGACCTGATCTTTGAGCAGATATTGTATCTAAGGTTTTGCAGTGATAGTATGATATGGCGAAACTGTTCTGGTGCAATTCCTGGGTTCTTTCTATTTGTTTATGGTAATGCAATGTCGCACTTCATGAATAATGCTATGTTTCCTTGATGCAATGTTGCTTTACTGTTACTACTGCTGTAATAATGAATGTTGCGATTGAATAATGCACTATGAATACATGTCAAATGTTTGAGATCCCTGTTTAGTGTTGCAATAGAGTTAGTCCATATAGCCGCAACCCTCCTCCTTCCTCGGCGGAAACATGGTTTTGTCTGCTCTTGCTTGATGCCTCGGGTGAGACCTCATCTGCTCTGCAGGTGTTGCTCGGTGGGATAAAACCTGCCTGGGCCGGTGCCTAGGGAGGCTGCGGCATGTGTCGAAAGTGAAGTAGAACCCTTGTTGACTGGAGTTGTGTTGGGATATATCACTGAATTTGTGGTTGACACGCTTAAATGCTATAGTGAAGTTGAAAGATATTTCTTCCGCGGACCAAGGGGAAGGTTTCTGCTGTCGCTCCAACTGTCGATTAAGATGCTAATCTGCGAAAAGGGTATATTGAAGATGCATCTTGATCAGTAGACAGCCTGGTGAGGGGAGGCCGTGGGTATCGCGACTGTTGGGGAATAGTACATGGAATGGTAAGCGGTAGACGGGTGCAGACCATGAGGAGACTGTGAGCGAAGCCGGGGAAGAAAGTGGTCTTACAAGAGGAGGAGCGAGGTTTCAATAGGAGAAGAGGTAGAGGATAGGAGAAGGTCCCGCTGTGATCAAACCGCAAAATCGCGAAGGAAGACCAAACGGGATGAAGCGACCTCACAGTCCTGACGGGGATGGCCAGGATACACCCAAGATAGAAGCAACACCAAACCCGTGCACCAACGTACCCACACCTCCAATCGCTATCTCACAAATAGTAAGGAATACCACTTTGACACCCCCGAGTTCATTAATTCAACAAAAGTTACTTGCTAGTAGTTCAGCAACTGGAGGAAGGAAGCCCAGGATGGCGGGCGATGATACTAAGTTACCGCTATTGCATGGTAATGGAATCAACAACCCTGAACAGTACTGGTTTTTATGTGAGGCTGTATGGACGGTAAAACAAGTCACTGATGATAACGAGAAGAAAGGGCAATTGGCGACAACTCTTCGGGGTCGTGCCTTGGATTGGTTTATGAAATTTATACAGGTTCCTGTCGGTACCCCCAGCAAAGTCATTAGATGAAATCCGCATGGGACTGATCGCGAAATTTCGGAAGGCTAAATCTGAAGCACAGTACATTACAAAGCTTAAGGAAATTAAGCGGTATCCCAGTGAGTCTGTGTGGGACTTTGATCAGCGTTTCAAGACGCTAATGGCACGAGTTAGTTTTGATATGAGCACTGTCCAACATAAAGAGTGGTTTATTGCGGCATTGCTCCCGCACATTCAACTGCCACTGATGCATCAAAACATCTCGATGCCTAGCGAAGCTCTAGAGATTGCAATGCGATTGGAGGCATCATCGATTGGGGATAATGCAGTTGGGATGTCGCATATAGAGACACAACTCACTAACTTGACTATACAATTGCAAGATTTGAAGAAGAACAAGGAAAAACATGATGAAGTATGGTGTACCCGATGCCAAGGAGAAGGGCATATAAAGGACAATTGCCTGGATTTCCGCAATTATTTGGTGTCAGGTGCGCCAAATTTGTTGAATGGTGGCAGCATGCCGTGGTGTCGCGTTTTCCAGGTGTATGGGCATAGTCATGACAATTGCCCTTATATGCAGAAAATGGTCACAACCCCGAGAAATATTTATTACACATTTTGCAAGTCGGTGGGTCACGATGACAAAGATTGCCATGCATATGGGTTGCTACAAGAAAGAATGTGTGATACATTCTACATCAAGGATGATCAGCATGCCATACAACAACCACAACTGCAACCGCAAATGCAGTTTGTACCGTAGTAAAAACCGTAGCAGTTGGTGCCGCAATATGCTCCAATGCAAGTGGCTCGACAACAGCCACAATACGTCCAGCAACCGTAGTATGCACTGCAGGGGAAAGGCATGCAACAAAATCCTATGCAACCTCAGTACCAATAGCAGGGCGGATTCCGAGGAGGATACAGAGGTGGACGCGGTCGAGGATTTGATCATGGAGTAGGACGAGGTGGTCGTGGACCTGTTCAATGCTATCACTGTGTGGTGTGCGGGCATTATCAGCGAGACTGTCCACTACTACAGAATCAGTGTACGTTCTGTTTTGTTAATGATCATATAGTTGAGAATTGTCCACAATTGATTGCACGATGGCAGGTTGGGAAAGCTCCACAGATACAGAATCAGATCCAGCCACAACAACCATCCCAGAACCAAGTACAGCAACCAGTATAGAACCAGCCCCCGTGATCGAATCAGAACTCAAATCCAAATGTGAACCCATAGGGGAATCTGCAACAGACTCAGATGCAGGGTGCAAATATTGCGACAATTTCTGTAGAACCATGACCACAAGATGCTTCGGTTGTTGTTGTAACTCATGGAGGAAAAACGACTGGGGAAGATAGCTCACGACTGCTGATTCGGTTGGCAGGCCAGAAGACGGTACCATTTGACATCGATGCTGAATGGGAGGCATTCCTTTAGGCACGTCGCACATTGGAGAAAGACCACGATAAGGATGTTGTTTGTGATATGCCACCTGTCTTTGACACTGCATCGGAGGGTGGTCCGTTGACACCATCGAGAACATTGCAAAGGTTTATAGAGAGTTGTCTGTTATTGGCCTGGGATTCGGCTGCCCTGTTTGAGATTGAGGGATGGTTGCAGCAATTTCTGAAAGGATGGCAGGAGTCGGCAGTAAACTCTCTACAGCGACGGAAGACTGGCAAGGAGATGAGAATGAACATCCAGATTGGTGACTATGATGTCGATTCAATTATTCTTGATCTTGGTTCGGATGTTAACATCTTAACCAAGCAAACATGGTAGAAAATGGAGAGTCCCCCATTGAGCTGGTCTCCTGTGCAGCTCCGGTTGGCTAACCATGCGAAAGTAACACCCATCGGGTGAGTTCCACGGCTAACGGTCGATATTGAGGGCATGAAGACTTCTGCTGACTTCGATGTCATTGAAGTGGCTGAGGGAGGAAGCTCCTATCTTGTGCTATTGGGGATTGGATGGGCTACCGATAGCGGAGTTGTAATCAACTTCAAGAGGCGCATGATGACCTTTGAGAATCGCGATCTCAGAGTCATAGCCCCGTTGGATCCGGCTGAAGGACACCAATACATTAAGCCTGTAAAAGATGACGATCCCCTTAGATGAGACCATGCATTCAATATTTCTGAAGACTATATTTATCCTACTTCCAATGTTGAGCTGGGATGACGCAACGAGAGCTTTGCGTCTTCTGACTCCGATGATGCATTAGAACATTGGCAGAACTGCTTGCACAAAGTGTCACTCCGAAAATGTAGCTTAATTACGCAATATTTATGTCGTGTTGCGGCATGAATGGTCACACTGCCAGTCTATGAGGGGTTTCTTGGCTTAACCAATGTTTTGACGGAATTTGAAGAACAAGTTTCAAAACCGCAGTGATTGTTGGCATTGGAGGAAGCACTGAAGGCTGCTCCAGCATGCTGGTGGGAGACACACAAGAAATCCATTGATGGTTGGTCACAGTGTCGAAGGTTGATGATGGTCTAGTTCAGCGATTCTAAGGTTTATCACACTGGCAAGTATGATGGACGGAAGAATCCCAATGATCAAGTGATGGAATGCCAACGATTATGGGTAGCGCGACCTAGAGATGAGTGGGTCCATGCTTTTATCCATACCTTAGATGAGATTTCGTGCTCATGGTATACTGCAGCCGAGTTGCGCAAAGAAATTACAACATGGGGGGAGTTGATGGTCTGTTTAACTCATACGTTCACTTTTGCAGATGCCAACCGTGACGTCAATAACGCCTTACAGCTCATCCGCAATGTGGTATTTCAGGTTGTTCCAAGGGCCTACCCTGTCGATCTGTACACATACTGTCAGATGCAGTCTCTCATCGAGTGCTTCAACATCACCGGTGGGCCAGAGGATGAGGAAGATCCCCGGAATGTCAACATTCTTGAGTCTGAAGGAAGTCGCGATGTGGTACCACCTACTGCACCAAGTAATCCGTTCAGTCAACCATTGAAGCTTCGTAAGCTCAATATCGGCACATAGGCCACTCCCAAGTTTGCAAATGTTGGGGACTATTTGGATGATGAGATGATGAGTAGGGCACTGATTTACTCCATGCTTTTCAAGACTTGTTTCCTACAAAGTTTTCCGATATGAAGGGGATCTTGGGTGATTTAGGGGAGATGAGGATTCCTTTAAAACCAAATGCTAAGCTAGTCCAATAGTGACCTTATTGGCTAAATCCACAACATAAGGAAAAGTTCAAGGTAGAACTTGATTGCATGTTGGATGCTGGTATTATTGAACCAGTGGAAGAGTCCGAATGGATCAGTCCTATGGTGGTGCAGGACAAGAAAATCGGTGAGGTGCGCATTTGTGTTGACTTGCGGCAGTTAAATGATGCCTGCTTGCACGACCCTTTTCCGACCCCGTTTACTGACAAAGTACTTGAAGGGTGGGTGACCAGGAGATGTACTCATTCACCGATGGGTTCTCTGGCTACCTTCAGATTTGCATTGCCAAAGAAGATCACCATAAGACAACTTTCGTTACTGAATGGGGCTGCTTTCAGTACACTGTAATGCCGTTTGGTTTGAAGAATGCACCTATGATATTCTCTCGGGTCGTTGTTGCTGCATTCAAAGACTTTATTCAGAATTTTTTGCAAGTATACATGGATGATTGGACAATTTATGGGTTGATCCGCGATCATCTAGCCAATCTACGGGCCGACAGCACCAGATATCACTGAACTTGAAGAAATGTATTTTTTGTGCACCATTTGGGATGTTGTTGGGTCATATTGTGTGTAAGCAAGGGTTGTTGGTAGATCTGGCTAAGATTGCGCTCATATTGGGGCATACGGGGTATTATCGCAAGTTCATCAAGGGATATGCATCGATCACCACCCCTATGGAGAAATTGCTGAAGAAAGATGCGCTATTTCAATGGACTCCGGAATGTTGAGATAGTTTCAACACACTGAAGACGAAGATGGCTTTGGCACCAGTACTGGTATTTCTTGATTGGAGTAAGGAGTTCCATGTAAATGTCGATGCCTCATCAATCGCATTGGGAGTAGTATTGACTCAACCTGGAAAAGGAGATCTTGATCACCCCATCGCTTTCGCTAGTCGGAAGTTGTCGTCTGCTGAATGCAACTGCACCACCACTGAGCGGGAGGGTCTGGCAATGGTCTACGCGCTGCAGAAGTTCAGGCACTATTTGTTGGGTGGGCACTTTAAAATGTTCACTGACCATTCCGCGTTGAAATACCTAGTCAATAAGCCTATGTTGGGGGGGAAGATATGCCGCTGGCTACTTCTTTTTCGGGAGTTCGATTTTGAATTCATTGTGAAGCCAGGTCGGTTGCATGCCGGTCTTGATCATCTATGGCGGATTGATACAGGGGAGGAACCAACCAATATTGAAGATGGGTTGGTCGATGCACAACTATTTCAGGTTGGCCTCGCTGATGACTATTTTGATGACATCCTCCAGTTTCTGACAACAGGTACTGCACCAGATGATTTCACCACCAGTCAGAAGAAGCAATTGGTAGTCAAGGCTGCAGACTTCCAGTTAATCGCAAGAGAGTTGTATAAAATTGGCGCTGATGAGATATTGTGAAGATGTGTCTTGCCGCATGATCAAGCGCCGATACTGGCTGAAGCACACGAAGGAGTAGCAGGAGGACACTATGGTGGTCAGGCGATGGCTAGGAAGGTGTTGCATGCGGGGCTGTGGTGGTCTACACTGCATAATGATGTGATAGACTATGCACGATCCTGCGATGTTTGTCAGCGAACTGGCAAACCGTACAAACGAGATGAGATGTCGCTGATGCCTCAACTAACATTGCAACCGTTCGACAAATGGGCCGTGGATTTTGTAGGACCAATCAATCCACCATGGAAACGCATGGGTGCACGGTATATCATCACGGTGACAGAGTATTTGACCCGATGGGCCGAGGTGGCACCTGTAGTTGATTATTCCGCGGCTACGGTGGCGCAATGTTTGTTTGATAACATTATCACTCACTTCAGCTGCCGCAAGATATTGCTGAGTGATCAAGGCAACCACTTTCTTAATCGCACCATCAGCGCATTGACAGAGGAGTTGCAGATACAGCATAAGAAGAGTTCACCGTATCATCCACAGGCGAATGGGATGGTGGAGGCTTTTAACAAGGTATTGGAGCATGCACTGACGAAGGTGTGCAATGCGAATCGCAATGACTGGGATCTCAAAATCCCAGGAGTGTTGTGGGCCTATTGCACCACATGTAAACGGCTGACAGGACAGACACCCTTTAAGTTGGTGTATGGACAAGAAGCGATTATGCCAACAGAGTATATTGTTCTGAGTCTGCGAATTGCGGCTGTCACGGGCATGTATGATGTCGCAGCATTAGATGAACATCTAGCACAATTGGTGCAGCTGGAAGAAGATTGCTTCATCGTTGGGTTCCACCAGGGGGTCAAGAAGAATCGACAGAAGGCATGGCATGATCTCCAGATAAAAGATAAACAGTTTCAGCAGGGCAAATTGGTTCTGTTGTACGACAGAAAATTTATGAAACATCCAGGGAAGTTGCAGATGCATTGGCTTGGTCCCTATCGCATCAGTAGTATTACTTCCGGAGGAGCGGTTCAGTTGCAGCAGTTGGACAGGGCAATGGTCCTCAAGCTGGTAAATGGTCATAGGTTGAAGCCTTATCGTGGGGGCTTGGAACACCGCGATGCCTCAGTCGCATCAAACAAAAAAAAAAAAGCATGATGATTGGTGGATGTCGCACCACCATGGATGGAATGCGGAAGCAGGGAGGCTTCTGTTGCAAGGTTGGAGTTGTTAGCAACACCTAGGAATGTTGCGCTTGGGTCACATCCAAAATCATGACAACGATGGGACTTTTTCTTACTTTGACGGATATGCTCGTTAATCGAGTCGATCGCGACAGATGACAGCCTGGTTGGGCTTAGGGATACACCGAGGTAGTATGGCCGATTGTACTTACTAGGATGGTCCGCATGGTTGGAACAAACTATCCACCATGCTGGCATGGCCCAAGAAATGCTTCACACGTTTCTGCATGAAGGGAACCAAGCAAAGGTACGATTCATCCGTCGTTCGGATAATCGGGACACGATGACTTATGATTATCCTAGGGTGCGAGCGGGTGGTGCAACGGCTTGCTGAGGCCGATGGATGACAAAGTGGGCTGTATAAATAGAGGACCTGCGGTTAGTAAACACATAGAGATTGTTTTAGTTAAGAAGGGTTATGCTACACAAGGTTCTGGCATTTTGTTAAGTTAAGAATTCCAAGGAGGCTGTGGAAATGATCCATTTCATTTTGTGTGGTAGCACACCAGGTGCGTTGAGGGCTTGAACGATGAGTGTGCATGAGCGCTTGGAGCAGGCTGCGCCTCGGACACCCCGAGGTTACCAGCATCAAGTTTCGTCCGAGATGTCTAGGCATTTGGTGATGCTTCGAAGTCTCGTTGTCCCTATGACCACACAAAAGGGGGGTGTCGTCGCCCCCGGGTCCCTGTAACTTGTGCTTACCGGTGCAAAACAGATGTGCCAGAGCTGTTGGCCTAGTTCACACCTCGACGCTGTTCATAAACTTCTCCTTAGTCTGTATTAGATTACTCGAGACCTGTGGACGAGTTTGAGATGTACATGACAGCAAGTCGGGGGATGCCCACTTTCGAGTAAGACTTACATAACATCAAGACGATGATCAGTATAGCAGAAGGAGCAGGACAACAATGCGCGATCCAGACAGCAAGAACAGTTGAACAACCATATGAGTACTTCAAAGTAAAAACGACGGCGTGTACTATGTCCAGCAATTGACGTGGCTCGAGGGCAAGCCACAAGATTGTGTTGGGGGCCTGTTGGCAGGCAGTTTGGTAGAGTGCTATCGCAGCATCTCCGATGCTGTGACAAGGCAAAAGATGGCATGAATGGCGAAAAGATGACACGAATGGCGATGGGCGGAAGATTAGTTATGTATTTTGGGTCAATTGTACCGCGGAATGCAGGTTTTGGGTCATTTGGACCACATATTATGTAATGTTGAGTCAGTTATACCGCAGAATGTGGCTTTTTGGCCAGTTTTGTACCAAGTTAGTTAGATATTGGGTCACTTATCCAAATGTCAGTTAGGAAGTTGTTAGTAAGTGGACAAACATTGTAATGCCGGAAGCCTATATATAGATAGGAGTCGTAGGTATTGGAGAGAGAGTGAAAAGGAAGGCAAAGGGAAGCACATGTTTGGGTTGTTTCTGTGCATATGTGAGATATTGCCGAGACCTGATCTTTGAGGAGATATTGTATCTAAGGTTTTGCATTGATAATATGATATGACAAAACTATTCTGGTGCAATTCCTGGGTTCTTTCTATTTGTTTATGCTAATGCAATGTCGCACTTCATTAATAATGCTATGTTTCCTTGATTCAATGTTGCTTTACTATTACTACTGCTGTGATAATGAATGCTGCGATCGAATAATGCGTTATGAATACATGTCAAATGTTTGAGATCCCTGTTTAGTGTTGCAATAGAGTTAGTCCATATAGCCGCAACCCGCCTCCTTCCTCGGCAGAAACATGGTTCCGTCTACTCTTCCTCGACACCTCGGGTGAGACCTCATCTGCTTTACAGGTGTTGCTAGGTGAGATAAAACCTGCCCGGGCCGGTGCCTAGGGAGACTGCGGCATGTGTCGACAGTGAAGTAGAACCCTTGTTGACTGGAGTCGCGTTGGTCAACACCTCCCCTCGCGTCCCCTATTCATCCGCGTCCCCTGCACAATTCGCTTGCACCTCCTCCTCCGTCTGTCCTCCATTCGCAGACCTCCCCTCGTGTCCCCTACTCCACAAACCTCCCCTCGTGTCCCTTTTCATCTGTGTCCCCTCCATTCGTCAACCTCCCAATCCTCCCGTCGCCATCCTCCTCCCCTCCCAGCTTCCTCCCCTCCTAGAATCCTCCTGCCATCCTCCTCCACTCCCAGCATCCATCCACCTCCCCTCCCCCAGCTGCATACAACATTCGCAACCCCCATCCTCCTCCGGCCACCCTCCCTCCATCCTCCTCCGACCACCCTCCCTCAATCCTCCTCCCCTCCCACCGCCATCCTCCTCCCCTCCTCTCTCCCGCAACCTCCCCTCTTCCCTTCCTCCTCTCTTGTGACCTCCCCTCCTCCTCTCTCGTGACCTCCTTGCCTCCCGCGAGCTCCCCTCCTCCCCTCACGCTGCCGCCTGCACCCTTCCCGCCACTGCCTGCACCCCTCCTCCCCTGTCACCTACGCCCTGATCCAATGCTGCCTATAGCCCTCCTCCCCTCCCACCACATGCACTTCACTGGACCCTCGTTTGCCACTGCATGCACTTCACGCCTGCAACTTCACGCCTGCAAAATTTAACTTAATATTAAATGTAATATAAAAATATTTTATAAATCTAAAGTAAAATATTTTATAAATCTAATATAAAATATTTTATAAATCAAATTTAAAATATTAAATGTAATATGAAAATTAAATTTATATTTAATAAAAATATTAAATTTATATTTATTATATTTAAATTAAATTATCATATAAATTTTGCATTACATTTAAAATTAAATTTCCATTTAATATTTAAAACTTAAATTAAGTTAAATTAATATTTAAAAATAATTTAAGTTTTAAATATGAAATTTAAATTTAATAAAACTTAATTTAAATTTAAAACATATATCAAATTTATATTTATATTTAAAATTAAATATAGATTTAAATATAGTTTACTATTTATATTTATTTTAAATTAAATTTAAAAACTATATCAAATTTATATTTATATTTAAAATTAAATATAGTTTACTATTTATATTTACTTTAAATTAAATTTAAAACATATATCAAATTTATATTTATATTTAAAATTAAATATAGTATACTATTTATATTTACTTTAAATTTAATTTTAAATAGCAAAATATATAAAAATAAAAATATAATGTTTAACTCCGTGACAATTGTGTGTATCCCATTGGTAACACATTGTGGTGGTCATCGGTAGGTCATGGGGTGGTTCAGGTTTATATATAATTTCTTTACTATGTATAATAAGAACTACTTGTGGTATAGTGGTAAGGTTGTTGGGATAATGGTTGTGAGGTCCAAGGTTCTATCTTTTTCAAAATATATTGAATTTTGGAAATATATAGAGAGAAAGTTGCATAGATTTCAGTGTACGGATTTGAGCATATTATATTGAATATTCTAATTGCATAGATTTCAATGTATGGTTTTTTATACTTGCATAGATTTCAGTGTATGGTGTTTTATCATTGCATATTTTTCATGGTAGATTTCAAGGATGCATAAATTTCAGTGTGGATTTCATAGATGCATTAATTTCAGGGTATTTGTTAATGCTTGATATTTTTTATATAGATTCCGAACTAGAAATGGAAGATGTGCATGTGGAAGATGCTATGAGACAAACAACAGATCAACGAGAAGAACGAAGAAAACGAATCGCGGATCGACAAAAAGAATATCGAAAAAGAAAGTTAGACGGATTGACAGAAGAAGTACAAAAAGAACAAAGAAAATGAAATGCACATTGACAAAGAGCATATCGAGAGAGAAAGTTGAAGCAATCGGAAGAACAAAGAAAACAAAATGTAGAAGGACAAGGCGAAAAATGTAGATCGACAAGGTGAATCTTCAACCCATATACCAATTACTAATATGGTCCTAGATAAGGAGATCAAAATTGACAATAATATATCCGTACCATCTGAAGAAATGACATCAGAAAAACAAGAAGAAGACTTGAAGCGAAAGGAAGAACAAAAAAGAGAATATTGAAATAAAAAGTTTGACGAAATGACATCAGAAGAAGGAGAAGAAAGAAGAAAAAGAATATCAAAAGAGACAGTTAGACGAATTGACAGTAGAAGAACGAGAAGAACAAAGAAAACGAAACATTGAATGACAAAGAGCATATCGAGAGAGAAAGTTGAAGCAATTGGAAGAACAAAGAAAACAAAATGTAGAACAACAAGACGATAATGTTAATCGACAAGGAGAAAATGTAGAATGACAAGGCGAAAATGTTGATCGATAAGGTGAATATTCAACCCATATACCAATAGAACCAACTGTGGGAGATGGTCAACGTGTAATGACCTCAGAGATCCATGTGTTGATGACATGGTCGAATTTCAAGCAGATCCAATTACTAATATGGTTCGAGCTAAGGAGATCAAAATTGACGATAATATATCTGTACCATCTAAATAAATGACATCAAATGAACGAGAAGATGACTTGAAGCGAAAAGCAGAACAAAAAAAAGAATCTCAAAAAAAAAGTTGGGCAAAATGACATCAGAAGAACAAGAAGATCGAAGAAAACGAATCGCAGATCAACAAAAATTATGATAATCCTCATAAATCTATATGTGTTTCAACCTAACATGTTCCTTACAATGCTCATCAAACTCCAGTTTTGTGTCACCGCCCATGACTGGAACTAGCCTAGATCCAAATGCTAGGCTCTATCAAGCGCCAAGAGAGATCGAATCTCCCGAGGTGCAAACCTCTTCTCAGGTATTGTGCTCAAGGAGAAGTTTGCACCTCAAGGGATTTGATCCCTCCCGGCTCTTGATAGAGCCTAGGATTTGGCTCTAGGCTGGTGCAATTTCCATTTAAAGAATGATTGCACATTTAATTTAAGTAGAGAAATAAACAACAAATACTCATTGCATTAAGAGTTCGATAATTAAATAGATAAAGGGTATGTTTAGCCTTTCAACATGTCCTACGAGCCAAAGATCTCTGCATATTTGCAAAATTGAAGGATTATTTATAAATTAGTCATTCTTTTAAAATTTATAAATATTTATTTTTCTTCCCTAACGATAGATACATTTGGAACTGACTGTTTTATGTCCATTTGTGTAGGTAATCTTTGCTTTAATACTTTCGTTAACATTATTTGAACTTCCTATCTTGTTTTGTGTCGGCAATCTCCGCAACAGTTGCAATTAAATATTTTTTCAACAAATGCTCTCTACGTTAAACATAAACTGCGAACTTCCTGTATTTTAGCATATTTGAGGTGAATGCACTGCACCTAAATCAGAGCAACTTGCCGGGAAGAATAAGAAGGGCATCTTGCCTCTTTTCTTGTATCGTACATTTCCGGATAAGACCGGTCATTGCAGGTTGAGGATATTTCTGTAAATTGATCAGCCAGGAAAAGAAAAGAAAAGAAAATCATGAGGTCCTGATTTCATTTCCGGTCAGTGTATTTTCCACGGATAAATGCTCCCGAACCAAAGTAGAATATGCTGGACATCACTTTCACCTGAAGAACCTTCTTTCAAGATCATTCCAATTCCTTAGTCTGTATTTACCATTATAAAACCAGTTTAGAGGGGTGAAAAGAATAAGCTGCGAAGACAACAGGAAGTCGCATATTGTCATAACTTGTTTAACGCTCCTGGAGTTCTCCCAAGCACTTCGGTGAACAGCTCTCTCAGGTAATTCACAGAAGTGTTTGGGGGGACTCCGGGAATTGTTGAACATTGCATCAGCCCATTGAGCTCAACTTATTCTGTCTAAGGTCAACCTATTACTGTTATTTTTTATTCTGTAGTGCTTGTAATTTGTTCGAGATCTCTTCTTTTAATGTATCGATTGGCATAGTGCATATTATTCGTTCAGTACTTCGCAACAACTGTTCAATGTTTATATGAATGTGTCAGGTGTTGAGGAACACAAACGTATAAAAGTTGTACTATTTTTTATCATAACAATGTATCATATATGTTTTTCTTTCTCTTTCAGGCACGCAGAGGGGAACTCACAGGCCTTACCGTAACTAATTGTGATATATGTAAAAAGTCGTCTCGGAATAATTTCTGTAAATAATATCCATTCGTGAGGTTTATAGTAATGTAACCTCTAAACCTATTCAGTTTTTTTAGTTTATAGATTATTTCATGTTAATTTTGTTTTGTATTAAAACCTTCTGAAAACTATTATGCATTCATCTGACTGCAATTGAAGGCGGATATATGTTTTAAGATGAATCACATCATATATAAGCACGGTAGCAAACATGGAGATCCTTGGCTCTTATACTGAATTAATATGATTCAGCGCGCAGGATCACCCGAGGTTACCCACCAATCTTGTATCATTTAATTTCGATGTGTTTTCTAGTAGAATTAATATGATTCTTCACGCAGGATCATCCAAGGTTACCCACCAATCTTCTATCAATTATTTTGGATGTGTATTATAGATGCTTCTAATAATAAACTTAGGGGAAAGAAACAGTGGCTGAACTACGTTAATAATCATTACTTGACCTGTTAATCTAAATATCACACACAATCGAATATAAAATGGATAGTATAAAGGTGAGTTTCAAATCTGGCTTTGGCTATCCATGGGATATCTATCTCATCGCATAAACGGGTGCCGGCATTCCCTATCAGCATAACGGTTTGCATGCTGCAGGTTCACGAACCAGCGGTTGAAGATTGGAAAGTGGTCTAGAGATAATTAAACGACCAACAAGTGAATCACCCTTCCTCCATGAGTGTTAGACTATGACAAATTTCTGAACAGAAAGGGGTGCAGAAAGGTTGTTCGTTCAAAATCTCAAACCAGAGAATTCAGAGGACAGGATCAAATCTTCTTCATGACAGTTGTAGATGGAGGTACCCCAATATCTGAACAGAGGATTCTTACAAGAAGAGTCGTGATCTTGACTCTCTGATTTCATTATTAAATTGTAATTGTCGAAGCATTGGTCTCGATAACTAAAACAAATTGTGTTCTAATTTACTCCTATCTCTTTGTTTTTTAGTCCCTGCCTTAGGCAGCAGGACTATAGGAATATATTTCATACAATTGTATTAGTTTGGCACAATATACAAAGTTTTTTAACTTAAGTTTTTGGGTGTAATTTGTGTTCTGGTCAATTAATTATTTGAAAGTTTTATTTGGCCTTTATTCAAGGCAGGCCACTGTACGAGGGGATTGGAATTGCGTTGGTCTACCTCTTAATCTACGTGTTGAGAGATATACACTTCTTTCAAAGGTGGCTATGGTCAATCAGCCAGCCTGTGCACCAGCTCGACACTGCCTGCATGCACTATGCCACTCGACACCTGGTAGAACATAGCCACTCATGATGCATGCACTATGCCACTCGACACCTGGTAGAACATAGCCACTCATGATGCATGCACTATGCCAATTGCAGAGTCTTCTTACTTTTCTATGTTTGTTATATTGCAGAGTCTTCTTTCTAATCATAATTTAAAAAAATTAAGTTCACCTAAATGATTTTTTTTGTTAGAGAGAATCTCAAACTCCTAAAATGTGTGTTGGATTCCCTTTTAAAAAATGTATGTTGCTTTGGGGATTCCCTTTTAAAATGAAGATATGACAATAATGAAAAATTAATTACATGAGTTGTTGTAGACTCATATCAAACAAGAGTTGAACCACGTCAAATCATAAAATCTACCTTGCCCTTTAAATACATTTACACTTCAAATATTAATCATTCAATAAAGTTTTTTTGCAAACATAATTTGTACTTGTAACATATCAAATCATGGTATCAGCATTTTAAAATATCTATCAGTCTGATTTCGTATATCAGAAACTCTAGGCAGGTAACAACCAAAAAGAAATCCAACGCCTGAGCTTTAGCAATTAAATTACAGTGTATGTTATCCAAAAAATAAAATGTGATTGCGTTAACCGATGCCAATGACATATACTTTTATGTGATGCCAGTGACATAATTTTAAGTATTCCTGAAAAGTATAACCATTGCTACGTGTTATGTATGGTTTAATGGTGTAGGCAAGCTAACATGCGGTGATAGTAGCTCCTGTAAGAAAACCAAATGTTGCTTCTCAATAAAATATAAAAATATGTATTGTTTAATTGCACGATTAGCCAAGGTAACATGCGGTGATAGTGGCTCCTGTAAGACAACCAAATATTTCATTTCAATAAAAAAATTGATGCAGGCAATTGCATATGCTTCCTGCTTGCGTAGGTCAAGAATAGGCCAAAGGGATGTGCACTGAAAGGAGGTTCTATCTTCTGTAAGACACTGCATTGATCAAGGATGGCAGTTTGAATGGGACTGCATTGTATTTTCAAGATCACAAGATCATCCTTGCTGGAGACTGGAGCTGAACTGGTCTACCCGTAACATTTGCTCCATTGAATGCTTCCCTCCTCCACCACCAGCTATTCCAGTACCTTTGCATCATTTTTCGTTGTATTTATGCATTTTTCCATTGAAAAAAAAAATTATTTGATTATTGTATCTCCAATGCCCAATACATTACACATTCCCTAAAATCTTATTATTTAGTACGGACAAAATATGATTTGCATAACACTTTACATATGTATGCACATGATCTTTTTTAATTTGTTTGAAAATTTACAGTTTATAGCTTACATTCTAATTTAAGAATGAGTTTATATTAGTATCTCATATATATTATTCTGAGCTCCGTGGCTCATATGTTTTGAACCTGTCTGTTCAATAATTTTTTATGTTAAATATTATTTAAAAATATTGAATTTGTAACTCGTTTATTTCATGTTTTTATCTATATGGGAAAGGGACCTCGATTGTTTATAGAGGTAAGCAGTGATCATAACTTTTATTTGTAGATATTATTTGTAGAGATTCTTAAATGTAGTGGGCAAGCATTGGGAGGTGGCATAGTTGATTGAGTGTTTGAACTTATATAAACTAAATAAAATTGACATATTACATACTCTCATCCTAAACTAAATAAAATTGACATATTACATACTCTCATCCTAAACTAAATAGTGTTGGAGATACTAAACCGTGGTTCACTCCATAAGTGATGGGAATCACTCAGTCCACTTCGTGCCTGACGGGATATCTGTAGACCACCACTATGGCGTGCTTTCTGGGTGGAGCTACTCAGGGGTATATCATGTAATGCAACCATTTTTATACATTAACATAATTCTTTCTTTTTCTTTCCTTCTCTATTTTTCACTATTTTCTGCTTTTGCAAGCTGTGTGTTCTCTCTTGCTAGCTAGATCTTTCTGTGCAGGTGTTCAACACTCATCTAATGGTATCATAGCTGAGCTGCTAGGACAAAGGCGCACTAGCATTTTTTTATTTGCAGGTACATAAAATTGAAAATCGCCAGAAGGACAGAGTTTCCAAAGGAAGCTATTCTCACACCATACAATTACTTTGCATGGGAAGCAAAGATGGATATATTTCTTCGGTGCAAAGGATTGTACAGGATTGCAATGGCCACGTAGGTTGAGCCTACATCAGCAGTAGAAAAGTCAAAATACCTCAATCGGATGGATGAGGCCTACGGAGCCCTCTGCATGAACATCTCCCCTGAGCTGCTTTTCCATATTTCTTCTTGCAAAACTCCCAATGAAATCTGGACCGCCATGAAAATACTCTTTGGCAAGCAAGATGAGATGAAAGGCCACATGCTCGAACTGAAGCTGCTCTCTTTGGATCCACAAAGCTTCGACAATATACAGGATTTCTTTACAAGATACAAGGATTTACTGCTGCAACTCAAGGGTTGTGGGGTTGATAAATCTAAGAAGGAAACACAAATGGTTCTCTCCATTCTCTCTAAGCTTGGACCAAAATACTCTGTTTTTGTCTCCACATTTCATTCAGTGAGACTCACCTCTGGTAAGAACTGGACGATGCCCACTCTTGATGCTTTTATTGAATCTTTGACTCAAGAACAAGACAAGCTCATCAGTATGGGAAAAATCAAGGGCTCCAAAGCACATGCTCTTGCTGTACATGATGGCAGTCATAACCCAAAACAAAGATCTAAATCCAAAGACAAAGGAAAGGCACATGCAAATCCAAAGAAGGAAGGGAACACCAAACCTTTCAATGATTCCTCCAGATCCAAAGGTGAAAAAGGGAAGAAAGGGGAGAAATGCACATACTGTCAAAGAGGGATGGAATCCTCATGTATGAAGAAGCAAATAGATCAGATGGAACAGATACTTCAAGAGCACAACCTTGGGGATCACATTCCAGAGGGCGCCAAGAAGAATCCTGGAGATCATGCTCCCAAGAGAGGTAACTCTAGCCATGCTTTGATTTCCATTAATTCCTCTCCCAATGCCTAGATTGTAGATTCAGGTGCATCTCATCACATGGTTGCAACAAAGGAAGCTTTCTCTTCATTGGATGCATGCAAAGGTCCTTCTATACTCATGGGGGATGATTCTTCTATCGATATCACCGGCAAGGGCAAAATTGAACTCAATCATGGTAGCTTTGAGAATGTGCTTCATGTTCCAAAACTCTCGGTGAATCTTCTCTCCATCTATAAGGTTACACATTCTGGCACCAGAAAGAGAGTTGAATTCACTCTTGATGCTGTGAATATCTTCGACATACAAAGTAACTCTAATGTTGCCACTGGTGAGGTAAATCATAGATCTAGGTTGCACATCTTTTCTGAATTCATTGAACCAAATTCTACCTTATTACTTACGCATGCTGATGATAGCAGTAGGTTATGGCATGAAATATTTGGCCATCTTAATTTTAGATACATGCAGCCACTCCACAAGCAGGGAATTGTCATTGGCTTTCCCAACATTCATTTTTCCATAGTTTGTCAAGGGTGTGTTCTTGGAAAAAATCCTCAAGAAAAGTTTGAAAAAGGGAAGGCTTGGAGGGCCTCCTCTCCTTTGGAGCTCGTCCATAGTGATCTGATGGGACCCTTTCCTCATTCGTCCAATAGCAAAGAGAGGTACGTGCTTACATTTATTGATGATTTCTCACGATATACTTGGGTGTATTTTCTCAGGCAGAAATCTGAAGTTTTTGAGCATCTCAAAGACTTCAAAGAACCTGTAGAGAATCAATCCGAGAGAAAGATCAAAATCCTCTGCACAGACAATGGGAGGAGTATGTGAATAGGAATGTTCAACATCTTTGTTCAGAGGCAGGTATACAGTTGCAACATACAATACCTTACACTCCACAGCAGAACGGAGTGGCTGAGTGGAAGAACAGATCCCTCAAAGAGATGGCCTCTTGCATGTTGCATGCAAGGTCTCTTCCTTCTAAACTATGGGCTGAGGCATTTAACTGTGCTAACTACATACAGAACAAATCTCCTCATAGATCTTTCAAGGACCAAACCCCTTTTGAGGCATGGAACGGTTGCAAACCGGAAGTCACCCACCTCCGAATATTTGGATCACGTGCATGGGTCTACATACCCCTTTGAAAAGAGGAAAGCATTAGATCCTTAGAGAACCGCATGCATCTTCGTGGGATATCTCAATGATGTGAAGGGTTACAAGTTCATAGATCCGTGAACAAACAAGCTCTTTATTGAGCAAAGTGTCCAGTTTGAGGAAATCCCCTTGCATGCACTATTGCAGTCACATGCAGAGACCT
The DNA here is from genome assembly GCA_027924585.1 of Larix kaempferi. NCBI lineage: Eukaryota > Viridiplantae > Streptophyta > Pinopsida > Pinales > Pinaceae > Larix > Larix kaempferi. The sequence goes on from BSBM01000826.1 coordinate 3,532,298, forward strand.
TTGTTCCTCTACGTGCATGATGAGTCCACTCATTGAGATCATGATTCAAATTTGAGTTATGAACCTAAGGAAGAACATGAGCATGAATACGTTGATCCACATCCTATCACCCCTGAGAGAAAAAGGAGCTTGAGAGAGATATATGCATAGACCACCCCACAGGTTGCAGGCGACCTTGTGGGGGACCTAGTGGATCCGAGGAGGACGAGATCCCAGTTTGAGGAGCCTTCTCATGCACTCACAGTGACCAAACCAATGATGCCCATGCATTGTTACATGGTTCTATCTTTAGACCCGCAGGCCTATGCAGAGGTTGTAGGGAATCCCCTCTGGGAAGCTGCTATGCAGGAGGAGTACAATTCTCTCCTCGAGAACCAGAATTGGGATCTAGTTCCACTTCCTTCAAAAATGAAGCTTGTCAGATGCAGATGGGTCTACAGGACCAAGAAGGCAGCAGATGAACAGATCAACATATACAAAGCCAGGCTACTTTCCAAAGGCTTTCAGTAGGTTCATGGGATAAACTATGATGAGACATTTGCTCCAGTAGAAAAGATGGATTCCATTCAATTGGCACTTGCCCTTGTTGCATCTAGGAGTTGGGAATTCCATCATGAGGATGTGAAGAATGCATTTCTTCATGGTGATCTCTCTGAAGAGATCTACATGGAGCATCCACAAGGATTCATACAGGATTCATCCTTGGTTTGCATACTGAAGAAGTCTCTCTACAGACTCAAGCAGGCCCCGAGAGAATAGTATGCCAAGATGGACTCCTACCTATTGTCCCAAAAATTTGTACTATGTAAGTCAGATCCGAATGTATACATGCTTAGGACAACTGACTCACTTCTGCTACTAGTCTTATATGTGCATGATTTGCTGATCACTGGCAGCTCGACTTCAACACTTGCTACAGTCAAGAGGATTTTGCATGATATGTTTTTGATGATGGACATGGGTCCATTACATTTCTCCCTTGGTCTTGAAATCAGCCAAGATGCCTCAGGAATCAAACTATCTTAGGCCAAGTATGCTCGAGATCTCTTAGAGAGATTCCATATGACAAACTGCAAGTCTTCACCGACTCCTTTCCTATATGGGGTCAAAATTGAGGATGGCGGGGACACTCCATTGGTTGACAGCACTCTATACAAACAGCTAGTGGGGAGCCTATTATATCTTACACACTCTAGACCAGGCCTCTCGTATGCAGTTGGGGAAGTCTACCGGTTCATGCAAGAACCACATGAGCTACATTGGAAGGCTGCCAAGCGGATCCTTTGATATGTACAGGGCACCATCACCTTTGGGATTCACTATGCAACCATTTCTGCATTGGATCTCATTGGATTCACTGATTCTGACTAGCTTGGTGATAACATTGATCACAAGCCCACATCTGGGTACCCACTCAGTCTAGGTTCAGGGCCCATTTGTTGGTCGAGCAAGAAGAAAGCTGCTATTTCTTTATCTTCAGCCGAGGCCGAGTATAGAGGGGTAGTCAACATAACCATTCAGGATTTGTGGCTACAACATTTTCTCACTGAGTTGGGCATCCAGTTCCACTAGCCTACTGTCATCTGGTGTGACAACTAGAGCACTCTAAAGTTTTGCAGAGATCTAGTACAGAGGCAACGGATGAAGCACATAGAGATCCACATGCACTACATCAGAGATTTGGTACACGACGGGATCATCAACTTGCAGTTTTGTCCTTCAGTTGAACAAACTGTCGACATATTCACCAAGACCTTCACTGAGCAAAAGTTCCACTCTCTGCGCGATCATCTTGGAGTGAAGGACACAGTTGCCTAGCAATTGCCTTTTTTTTTTTTCTACATTGTATCTCAAGGGGGGGGGGTTTCCCATGACGTTTTCCCTCTTTCCTCATTTTATTTCAGTGTTCATTAGTTGCTTTTTTTTGGGGGGCGGGGGGTGACCTATTATGGCCTTAGTTGTCGGGCCCCTTTCTTTGTTACCCCATAGTAGTGTTCAGGGGGGGTGTTGGAGATACTAAACCATGGTTCACTCTGTAACTGACAGGAATCACTCAGTCCACTCCGTGACTGATGGTATCTCTGTAGACCACCACTATTGCGCGCTTCCTAGGCGGAGCTACTTAGGGGTATATCATGTATTGCAACCATTTTTATACATTAACAAAATTCTTTATTTTTCTTTCCTTCTCTGTTTAATCACTATTTTATGCTTTTGCAAGCCGTGTGTTCTCTCTTGCTAGATATATCTTTATGTGCAGGTGTTCAACACTCATCTACAAAAAGTGAGAAGAAGATTTGCAGAAAATTTAGACTTGGGAACAACTCGACTTAAACCTGGAAGAGCAGCAGAGTTTCAACCCATGGTGTCGATCTAAAACCTTCTATATTTGTGGTGGAACTGTTGTAATTCAATTGTTGTTTCCACCCATCTTGGATGTTGAAAGTACTTCAACAGTTGTCTCGCATTAGGGATGTAAAAATAAAACAGACAATTGTTATTCTAGCTTGAAGGTGCCCAAATCCTTAACTAGTGTGGATATATTGTATGGCACTGCTCTCCATTGCTGATTTAAATGCGAGGGGTCTACTTGGGTCAATTGGAAGAATAATTTCATAATGAAATTGGATCATTGCATGAAATATGAAATAATGTACAGAGTGATATTGCAATGTTTTTAGAATTGGTCGAATCCATTAGAAGAAGAAAAACTACTAGGATAATGGAAACCAGGTGGTGGAGAAGAATACGACCTGATGTAAGAGCATCCACGATCACCCACAACAAGAATGGCATAAATGATATATTTCTATAAGAAGATAGCCACATCCTGCGTCCAAGAACTACAATTGATTGGAAAAGTGACCCGCCTACCGGAAATTGCACATAAATAAATACAAAGATATGATGGGCAACTGAGAAGTGAAAGCCCCTGCCAGGAAGCAATTTCAAGGTATCATCAGCATATTGAGAATATAGATTTTCTTTGTGCAACAATAGCCATGACAACACTTAAAGCTAGAACATAGGAAAAGTTAATTGAAGGCAAGAGAATCAAGCTTTGTTTCATTGTCATGTTTAGTAGCAACATAAACAACATACCTTGTTCGAGATACATATACAAATTTGAAAGCAACATATCTTGTTAGAGATACATATACAAATCCAAAAGCATAAGATGACTTTGAAACATGCCCAATAGAAACATATACAATATACCTTGTTCGAGATAGATACATAAGAAGACTAAGAAACTTGAAGCAGCACCATAAGCATATATAGTAGTAGAAAGTTGAAGCAGCTTGCAAGCATATGTAGTAGTTGAAGCATAACCCAGCTCTCCCTTGAACAAGGAGGTGAAAATGGCGCAGGTGGTGTAGTAGTTAAAGCATAGAACAAGCTCAATCTTGCCCTGCCAACCCTACCAGGCAACAGGGACTATAGAAATTAATTTTTATACATTCCATTAACATGACACGAATTACACATCATTTTAACCTAAGTTTTTGCTGTGCATTTTCCTTTTGACCAATCAATTGTTTTGAGGCCTTATTTGGCCTCATGTCGAGGCCAAAGCAGTGGGTGGCAAGCAGCTGCATGATATAGGCAATGTGGCCAACAAAGAGCGAATCCAAAGCAAGTGGACAACAGAAGGGTGGTAAGCTGCACGTCTCATAGAGCGTGTCACATAGAGCGTTGCAAGCTACATGCCATATGCGCTGCATTTTCGATGGGATGAAATACGCGTCTTCAATACACAAACGCACATCTATCATCTATGTAGAAGAGTTTTTTTTCTCAAGTAAGGCTATGCCCGATCTTAAGTACTATGTCATTTATAGAAAAAATTTCCTTCTTTAGCATCATTACAGCTTGCAAAAGGGATCCATTCACAACCTCGTCTGTTGTAGTGATACGTGAAGTACATTCCAAATACATACGATTGTCGTAGTATCCCTCTACAAGGAGAAGGTATAATTCCTTCCTCGCATCCACCGCGAAGAGAAGCCTCACATATTGATCAAGAGGAATCTTGAGAACCCTTTTTCTCACTCGCCAGGCAAAGTCTACTAAGACTCCGAACATGGTACAAATCTCCTTCACCTCTTCGGTGATGGTCTGTCTTAGGATTTGTATAGTATTCGAGTTGAGAAAAACTGAAGCGAGTACCAGGTCCTCGGCTTTTAGAATGGACAGCGACATGGATGGATAAATATGATTAATAAGGTATCCACTTTTGAGGATCTAGTCATGTTGAAAAAGGACCTGATAGGGCTGGTAGGGTTTCAGATCTTCTCTATGCCACATTGGTTCAATCGAAAGCTAGAGATGGGAACAACAAATACTAGTCGGGATAAACAAATTGGGGCTTGCACATTGTTGCCTGCTGAACATGGGAGATTGGGGTTTTTCAAGGGAAAAGCACACCGTGTAGTGAAAAGATTGAATTGCACAATAAATAAATATTTTTCTTTTTCTTCTCTTTAGGACTTCGCTTCTCCTAGCATATACTTTGCGAAGTAAACTTCTAATTTTTTCTAAACACTTTACTTGACAAATTAACTGCGCAGAGATTAACTGTGCATTTCAACTTTTTACTGCGTAGTTGAACTTCGCATAAGTGCACAGTTAACTTGGCAAAATACTTTACTTTGCGGACTTCTCAATTACTTCACGAAGATTAACTTTGCACAAATTAACTTTTCATACTTCTTTAACTTCGCATAATCCAATCTTAAACAAGATTTATCTTAAAACATTTCTTGTTAGGACATAAGAACCAAAACATTTATGCGAAGTTACTCGTTAAAATAGAACTTTCATCACCGTGAACTATTTGGAAATGACACAAATGACTATAGACTTATGTATTACCGCAGTACAACAAAGAACTTTGCCACATTACAGAGAGATGAGATTTTACTTGATCTTTTCACTTCTTACAGAGCTTGGGATCTTCATACACTTCACGGCTCTTTCACTTCTTCTCTTCTTCTCTCACACATCTCTCTCAAATACTCTGTGAGTGATTTTCATTTGTACACAAACTTGGTTTACCTTCACCTGGAAGCTACTGAGATCCATTAAAGACTGTAATTAATTTCTACCTAAGAAATTTGACTTGCAGAATACAAATGCGGCTAAATAAATACTAGGAAGAGTGCACGAAGCCTACTGACAGACTGACTGAGTGTCTGACATCTCTGCAATACAATGGGCTGACAAAATGTCTGACAGAGCCAACACAGACTAGATATGCATGCATCTTGTAATTACATTTCTCCAACACTTCCCCTTAATTATGAGCAGATGGGGATCTTTAAACAAAAATAAAATATTACAAAATATTTCAGAACTGAAACATGCTCTATGTATGACGAATTTGATTGTGCAGAACTTGTCACTCCCAAACAACTTCACATAGATTGGAATGTGTCCCTTGCCAATGGTTTTGTAAATAGGCTTGCTACCCAATCTTCAGACTTGCAAAATTCTAAATAGATTTCTTTGTTGTTTATCAATTCTCTGATAAAATGATACCTTATGTCGATGTGCTTGGTGCTGTTGTGGAAAACATGATTCTTTGACAGTGTGACAGCTAAATTGTTGTCGCAGTAAACGACTGTGGGTTCTTGCTTGTTCTGTGATAGATCACTTAACATCCTCCACATCCAAACAGATTGACATGTAGTGCTTATAGCTGCAACATACTCTGCTTCTATTGAAGAAAGAGTTACTATGGGTTGTTTCTTTGAAGCCCATGATACAACACCTGTTCCTAAATGAAATGTTTTCCCAAACGTGCTTTTTCTATCATCTATGCTGCCTCCATTGTCACTGTCAATGTATCCAATGAGTTTGAAATTTTCTGAGGTTGAATACAAAATACCAAAGTCTTTTGTTCCACTTACATACCTTAGAATTATTTACTTGCTTTCCAATGAGATTCTTTTGGTGACTCCATGAATCTTGAGATTACGCTAACTCCATACATGATGTCCATTCTTGTCGCTGTAAGATACATAAGGCTTCCAACAAGCCTTTTAAACAACGTAGGATCTACATTAGATCCATCGTCATCCTTGCTCAATTTCAAACCTGTTATCACTCGTGTTGGAGCTGTCGTACAGTTAAACATCTCAAATCTGTTTAAGACATTACTTGCATACTTCGACTGAGATATAAATATGCCATTTTCATACTATTGGACTTCAATGACAAGAAAGTACTTCATAAGCCCCAAATTAGTCATTTCAAATTCACTTTCCATGACTGATCTAAATTCTTCTATGCCAAAATCACCAGTAAATATTAAATCATCTACATACAGGAAAACAATTAGCTTACTACCTTGCTTGTTGATTTTTGTGTACAACGTTGGCTCACATTCGCTTCTGTGAAATCCATTCCGAATGAGGTAACAGTCAATGCGACTGTACCAAGCTCTAGGAGCTTACTTCAAACCATAAAGTGCCTTTTTCAACCTGTATACTTTGTGTCCTTGTCCTAAAACTTCATAGCCTTGTGGCTGCTCTACATATACTTCTTCCTCCAAATAACCATTTAAAAATGCAGACTTAACATCCATTTGATAAACATGCCATGTGTTATGAGCTGCGATGGCCAGAACTGTTCTGATAGTGTCCATTCGAGCTATAGGTGCAAAAGTTTCATTGAATTCTATGCCAGGCTGCTATGTGAATCCTATTGCTGCCAATCTTGCCTTGTGATTCTGCACATTTCCATCAGCATCTTGCTTGGTCTTATAAATCCATTTCATGCTTATCACATCCTTGTCCTTAGGAACATCAATTAATTTCCATGTTTGTTTCTTCTCAATGCATTCTATTTCTTCATCCATGGCTTGTGCCCAGAATTTATCTTCAACAACTTCTTCAAATGTTAGAGGATCATTAACTTGAGAAAAGAATGCAAAATTTGAGAATGAATTAGGTGTACCAGACTCATATACCTCATGCAGAGTTCTTGTCTTTGTCGGAGTTGCTGGTGTCGAACTGTGCAAACTTCCTGATGAAGTTTAATGTGCACTTGGTGTGCTTGTCGGATTTGTTTGAACTGCGACTTGTGTCGGAGTTCCTTGTGCTGAAAGATGTTGCACAGTCCTGGGAGTAGACGGAGCTGCGACATTCTAACTGACATGCGGAGTCTCAACCACATCGTATGCGATGTCACCATGTTCAACATGTGACACGATTTTAACATTCTTTTCTACAGTTCCATCCCATGCTTCATTTTCTACAAACTGAACATTTTGACTAATAATAACTTTTCTTACAATAGGATCATACAACTTGTATGCTTTTGTGTCTGCAGAATACCCAATAAAAATGCATTTTTTTCCTTTATTGTATAATTTCCTTCTTAGCTTATCTGGAACATGTGCCGGTATGCTACACAACCAAAAAATTTTAAATGTGAAACACTATGTTTCATACTTTTCCATGCTTCATGCAGAAATTTGTTCTTCACACTCTTCGTCGGACATCGATTCATAATGTATACAGCAGTTTCCACTACTTCAGCCTAGTATTCATTTGACAGAAGCATGGCTGCCAACATACTGTGCTCCATCTCCATAATGGTTCTATTTTTCCTCTTTGCGATACCATTATGCTACGGTGTATACCGCGCAATGAATTGCTTCTGTATGCCATGATTTTTACAAAAAATTAGGAAATAATTTGAAACATACTCACCACCTCTATCTGTTCTTAATATTTTGATGTTGTAACCACTCTGCTTCCCCGCAACTGCCTTGAACTGCTGAAAACAACCAAATGCATCAGATTTATGTTTTAGAAAATATGCCCAGGTTTTTCATGTGAAATCATCAATAAATGTGAGAAGGTAAGTGCATCCTCCCATGGACTGTGTTTGCATTGGTCCACAAATATCAAAGTGCACAATTTCAAGTGGTGTGCAAGCTCTGTATGATTTTCTGACTGGAAAAGTCTCTCTGTGTTGTTTTCCAAAAATACAGCCTTCACAAATTCTCTATGGCTTTTCAATTAATGGCAATCATTTTACCATGTCCTTCATATGCAGTAGCTTCATCCCACCAAAATTCAAATGTCCAAATCTGAGGTGCCGCAATGAGGATTCATCCTTTATTTCTGTTTGAAACATTGCTTGCATTTCTTTGCTGTCTTTTTCTTCCTTGTCATAGTGAAAGTCTGCTTCTTTGCTTTCTGATTTGAATGCAACTCCATAATTTTCATTTTGACTTCCATTAACAACTTGAGTTGTTTTTCTTTTTATGATTGGTCTTATCCTCAAAGGAAACAAGCGATTGCTTGTCATATGTACTTCGACTATCAAGCGATTTCTTGGATATATGTCCTTGATCAGACAATGCTTTCCTATCATATGAACTCTGTAACCTTCAAACCTTGAACATAATAAACATCAGGCGTAAATTTCTTCACCCCCTGTTTGGTTAGAATATCAACAATACCCTTACCCAAAACAATGACTTGAATATTATTTCCAAGTGTGACATTAGTTTGAACTGATTTATCTAGACTAGAAAATAGATTTAAATTACCAGTCATGTGATTGCTACAACCTGAGTCTAAATACCATATGTCATTTGAAATTTCTTGGATAGCATTGCATTCAAGTGGAGATGCACATGCTAAGAACAATGAGCTATTCGGAGTGTTGTTGTTACTTGACTGCGATTGACCTTGCTTTCCTTGGTCATACTGCTTCTTCCTGCATTTATATGCGAAGTATCCAAACTTCTTACAGTAATGACATTGAATTTTTTATTTATCATACCTTTGTCAACTTGGCTGACGGGGGATCTGATTCTGACCTCTACCAGTGACATGTACAGGGTTGTTGCTCTGACCTCCTCTGAAAAAACTTTGTCCTCTACCTCTAGGGTTTGATCTTTCTCTGCCTCTTCCACGACTTATGGATGATTGTGCTACAAATGCACCTTCCAGTGATGTATCTGAACTGCTGACTCTATGTTCATGATTGAGTAATGAGGCTTGCAACTCATCAATAGTAAATTGGGACAAATCTTTGCTTTCCTCCAAGGCCACAACTAAAGATTCAAATTTCTTTGGAAGAACTCTAAGAACTTTTTCAACAACTCTTTCATCACCTAGATTTTCTCCATGAGACTTTATTTGATTAACCAGACCAATAACACGAGTATAGAATGAGTCTACTAACTCTGTATCTTTCATTGACAGAGATTCAAAATCTCTTCTAAGAATTTGTAGTTTGGCATTCTTTACCTTGATCAAACCTTGATAGGAAGTTTATAGTGTGTCCCACTCTTCCTTAGCTGACATCGTTGCTGGTACTCTTGGGAAAATGGATTCATGTGTCGCTTGATGTATGTGGGACAACGCATTTCCATCTTTCTTCCTATGTTCCCTCAAGACATCCTTATGAGTTTGTGTGAAATTGTTGTATGCTGTCAGATCTACTGGTTCTACGTAGCCATTCTGGACTATTTCCCATACATCTTGACCTCTGAACAAATGATTCATAATTAGAGACCAATATTCAAAAAAATTTCCTAAAAATATTGGAGTTTGCAAATTACCAGAAGTGGAAGCCATTCTTAGCTTTAATTGCTTTTCCCCTTTTTGTAAGAACAATTTCTACTTTCCGTAAACCAAGCTCTGATACCAGATCAAGGGAAAAGCACACTGCGCAGTCAAAAGATTGAACTGTGCAATAAATACATATTTTTTTTTTCTTCTCTTTAGGACTTCGCTTCTCCTAGCGTATACTTTGCAAAGTAAACTTATAATTTCTGCTGAACACTTTACTTCACAGATTAACTACGAGGATATTAATTGCACATTTCAACTTTTTACTGCGCAGTTGAACTTCGCATAAGTGCGCAGTTAACTTCGCGAAATACTTTACTTCGTGGACTTCTCAATTACTTCACTAAGATTAACTTTGCAAAAATTAACTTCGCATACTTCTTTAACTTCGCATAACCCAATCTTAAACAAGATTTATCTTAAAACAATTATTGTTAGGACATAAGAACTGAAACATTTACATGAAGTAACTCCTTATTAAAATAGAACTTTCACCACCGTGAACTATTTGGAAATCTTGATTTCCTTTTACAGAGCGTAAATGTAAACAAAATTCACACAGGTAAATATGAAGAATATGTGTGGCATGCAATAATCAACATTGCTGAGAATGAAGACAAATGATTATAGACTTATATATTACCGCAGTAAAACAAACTTTTCCGCATTACAGAGAGATGAGATTTTACTTGATCTTTTCACTTCTTACAGAGCTTGGGCTCTTCATACACTTCAAGGCTCTTTCACTTCTTCTCTTCTTCCCTCACACATCTCTCTCAAATACTCTATGAGTGATTTTCATTTATACACAAACTTGGCTTGCCTTCACCTGGAAGCTACTGAGATCCATTAAAGACTATAATTAATTTATACCTAAGAAATTTGACTTGCAGAATATAGACGCGGCTGAATAAATACTAGGAAGAGTGCACAAAGCCTGCTGACAAATTGATTGGCTGTCTGGCATCTCTGCAATACAATGGACTGACAAAATCTCTGATAGAGTGACTGACTGAGCCGGCACGGACTAGATACGCATTCAGCTCATAATTACATTTCTCCAACGAGCTGGTAGGGTTTCATATCTTCTCTCTGCCACATTGGTTCAATCGAAAGCTAGAGATGGGAACAACAAATACTAGTCAGGATAAACAAACTGGGGCTTGCACATTGTTTCCTGCTGAACATGGGAGATTGGGGTTTTTAATAACCAAAGATAGGATTTTTATTGGAGTTATTTTCTAAGGCACCCTGGAGCAGATATTGTAGAAGCAGAGGTTAGTAAACCCACCCTGCCTAACTATTTTAAATGCTTAAGGTGCAGATAAATAGAACCCCAAGGTTGTTCTAGCATGTCCTTGACTGGCAATTGTTTTAGTATTCCTACAACTAAATATATTGTATATAGTCTTCTCTTAGGTTTCAGTTCTTGCTTGGGTAAGGATAAATCTCTCGTATCTCTTTGTTATTTTTTATATTGTTTCGCTATGTGTGTCCTCTTTGTGCTTCGGTTGTTAATTATGTAGCAGCAAGTACCCTACCCTGCATTAAGTGGTATTTGTGCCTAGTAAATACTCCTGCAAGAGATGAAAGGAGGATTGTGTTCCTTCCATTGGTGTTTTTCATGATTGGTAGTTGTATTTGGCTAAATCATGAGTTGTTTTGCTGAACACAAAATTTGTTGGAACAAAATTACAACTTCCACTCTCTCAGAGTACATTTTTTCTATGTTAGGCTTAGGAGCACTCCTATCCTCTTCTGCATTTTCATGGTTAAGCCAAGTCTACTCAATGTTTTATGGTTCTCATGCCTTATTTTGAGTCTATATTTAGTTAGCTAACTCCCTCATGATAGTTAAATTCACTATTAATTCATTCTACGTAAGTTAAGCTTAAACTAGTTTTATTTTTCAATACTTTTCTAATATATCCTTGTAATTTCTCATCTAATGACGAGCTTTTAGAAAACTTTTCTAATATATCCTTGTAATTTCTCATCTAATGATGAGCTTCTTTTAGAAATTAATGACAATTATTATTTGCATCAATTTTACTCTTCTCTCATCTCTCTCTTTGCAATAGATTAATGTATTGTTTCATGTAGATTCTAGATCTCTTAAAGTATTACATGGTATGAGAGCTAGATTGAATCTAGTACAAATTTTTGTAGGTTGAAGCACGTCAAAGAGCACACCAAGATGAACCTTGAAGATCAAACTCTTTGGAAAGCAATGTTTTAAGAAGACTTTAGTTGGAGAATAAGTATATTATTGCATTTGATACAATCCAAGGCTTCTTAACAAGAATTAGAGCTCTTTTGCAGCAGCTCAAAGCATATGGGATAGATAAGAAAGAGGATCACCTTGCATTTTCCATTTTTTCAACATAAAGACTCCTAGTTGAGAATTCGGAAGAGCCACAAGATGAAGGCAAAGGAAAGGATATGGGCCACACCTTGATTGGAACCACTTTTTCACCTACTACTTCACATGAAGAGAGAATTTAATCTTCACACCATGCTCTCTAGCTCTTGAGCATCATGGCTCAATGTCTTGAACTCAATTTTTTTGTATGCATTATATTCACCTAAGTTAGGCTTAAGGGGGGCCTATTGGAACAAAATTACAAGTTTCACCCTCCTAGCAGTACATTTTGTCTCCATTTGCTAGTCAAGCTTAGTTTCATGATTTCAATGGTACCTTTCTTGGATATTTTGGCCACTTGAGTTAGGAGAGCACTCCATCCCTACATTTTAGAGAATCCATGGCTAAAATTAGTCCTAGGAGCACTAGTATCCTCTTATGTATGGTCAACCCAAATGTACTCCTTGTTTCATTATCATCATGCCTTATTTTTTGTCTATATTTTTGTTAGCTAACTCTCTCATGAGAGTTCAATTCACTATCCTCCATTCTAGTTAAGTTAACCCTCAACTAGTCTATTTTTGCATACTTTTATATTCTTGCACATGGCAAGTGTATATGTTCTTGTAATTTCTCATCTCATGATGGGCCTTTAGATATTAATGAGAATTATTATTTACATCAATTTTACTCTTTTCTCATCACTTTCTTTGTAATTGATTAATGCATTGTTTCATGCTTATATTTTAGATCTCTCATAAAATATTACAAAATTGTGTTGGAAATTGCTGTGAATTACTAGGTCATTGCTGCCACATAGAGAATCAAGGATGGTTATTGAAGTCTGTGGTAGATTTTGAAAAGAAAGACACAGTTACATAGGTAATTTTGTAACGATGACTTTTGCAAGAGAAGGTTTCAAAGAAAGGAAATACTGTAGTACAGATGATTGCAATATGGGTTCGAAAAACACTAGAGATTTTTAGGGTTATGATGATGAGGACAGACATACGCCAAAGATAAGTGAGATATCTGAAATAATTGAAGCCTTAGACTAACACGTTCGAAGAAGAAATCTAGAGAACATATAAGATTTGACAAGTATTTCATAAAGATAATGAATGAAAGAATAGATGGCTGGGAAGAGTCTAACAAGATAAGAAGACTCTGAATTTGAACAGGGAAGATGAAGAAGAATTAAATGATATATATGCAGAGAAGACAGAACACGTTGCATTCGAGATCGCAGAAGAATTCCTAAGAAGGTCGCATAAAGTCAAAGATTGAAAAATTGAATCATAGTCCCAATTGACAAAAATATTGGCCATGGTTGAAAAAGTGATGACGTTAGGTGTTGAAGATCCTGTGAAAGGCCGTTTGTCAGAAGAAGAGATTGTGATGATTGAGTAGCTTGTAGTCGTATGTTTTCCTACAAATACAAACATACAATTACCAACGGAATGATCGAATAAATACAATTACCACAGGAACTGAGGACGACTATATGAAAGAATTTGAATAATAGATCTTGTAGAAGATGACCTATAACATGAAAGGAGGAGATGCTGTAGAAAATGATTTCTAAGGTTATGTAAATGTTGGTAATGGAGAAGATTATTCTATCCCAGAATGCAAAATTGAAACGATCGATCAAACATAAAAGTTCATGAAGAAATGGTAGAACACCATTCGCAGCATTGGGTTGAAGAAAACACTACACGTGTGGTTGTGATATGTCAAAATATTGAAAGTGTTTGGAATTGTAACCCAAGATTGCTGGAATATAAATTCATTGAATCCAATAGAGTTGGTGAGATTCGTCTTAAGAAGTATCACGACTGTTAAGAAGGAACGCGAGGATTTTGAGTGCAGAATCGTGCATACTGTTAAAAAATTATAAACGTGAAAGGTCACACAGTGAAGCACGTTCGTAACTCCATACGATTATCACAAAAGTGTAGACGACAATGAATAAATGTTCCATTTTGAGGACGAGAATAATGACATAAGGATCGATAAGGATCGATGGTGAATAGGTTGTCCATGACAAATTCTGAGAAGGAGCAGAAACAGAGTACGCGGTGGCTGAAACAGAACAGGGGATGGAAAAACGTTAAGGAGCTCTGCGGCTCTCCTGTATTCATCTAACTAACTGAAATGATGCCAAATACATTTTTACATATGGATGCTCGTATTTACTTCTTCAACGAATGCATTAACTCCTTGTACTGGTGGTTGGTGGATTTAATCAGTTGGCAGGAGGAATTATCTCCAACACTCCCCCATAATTCTGACCATTAACCAACTAATAACATCTAAAGCATACATGCAATGCCTTTTTCTTCTTTCTACTGCAATACCTGCTGGTCAAAGTCTTAGCTAGGCTTACATTCATAGACTCAAAAATTGATTTACTTCGCTGTAGGATATGGAACATGTTTACCTTTTTCTTCTTTCTACTCCACACTTTGAACTCAGTATTCTTCTTCACCTTCTTCTTCATTCTCACCTTCTTCTTCAATTTTTCTTCAAGCTCTTTGGGCTTGATTCTTCCATCAAAATCCGCAAATTCTTCAATGGATTTCTGCCATGTATATTCATCCTCAAACTCTAATTTCAGCATGCTTAGTTCATATGTTGTGGGAATTTCAAGATCCCACATGCTGTTCACGTCCTTAATTTTGTTTTCATCCTCTTCAATGGCATGCTGCCATGACATCAGTTGATAATAGTGCCTGATCTCTTCAGGACTCCATTTCATAAGAATGTCTTGAACTGGTTCATCTTCATCGTCTGCATCTTCAATGCAGATTTCTTCATCCATGGTGCTGCTAAACACTCTTGGCATGTCACAATGCCCATCATCACAGAATTCAAATGCTTCATCTTACTTGCAGCTTTCAATAATCTTGTCAAACGCGGCAATAAAATTACAGTCTGCATGATCTTCTTCATTATACTTATCAGCTCCTTTATCATTCACATCCATATGTGCCTCTGCACAATGGAATTTACCAGCTTCTTCATCATTCTCTGCTTCAAACAAAGAGTCCACATTCTTCAAAAACTATTGAATGATTTTAGCTTCTTCATTTTCATTTTCTTCTGCTACTGCTTGCTGGTAACTTTCTAAATCTGCACATTCACAAATAGAAATATTGTTAAGAAAATATTGTGCCCTCATGGGCATGCTCTTCAAGAGCTCTTCTTCTTCAATTTGTTCTACTGTTTCAACTTCTTTTTCAGCCTCTACCGGTTGTCCTACAACTTCTTCTGCAACAATTCCATTGCTGTGATTTTCTTCTACAATTGCTATTGGAACTTCAGCAACTTCATGTGAAACTTCAAGCATTTCATCCTCTTCATCTGTATGGGCCTCTGCTTCACCAGTGAGGCTGTCATCATACAATTTCATCACATCATCAGCAATCTTAATTGATGGATTTTCTATGCATAATGTTGGGCTTGCAACTGCATCAACAATTTCATCAACTGAATGACCATCCACTAGCGCCTCTGCACAGTGGGCTTCACCAACTTTGTCTTTTTCATTATCTTCCACATGTATCTCAACAATGTGGGGTTTACTGGTTTATGATTGATCATGTTCTGCATGGCTGACAGAATCTTTGACCTTCTCATACACACATTCAGCTGCTTCTTCATCTGCAGCTATGGCTGCGTCATCGTGGTAGCTCCCCCTTTCACTGAATTCTCTTTGTAAAAAGTCCCATGCTTCATTGGACTTTTCTATATCAGCAATCATCATTAGAATGTTGTCGTCCAAAGCTTTTTGGATATGATATAATGCTCCTACATCATTTTTCCTGAGAATTCTCAACCCTTCCTTCTGAGTTGATGATAAGGCCTCATATGCTTCTTCATTCGGGGGTTCTTCATATCCTTTCTCAACTAGTTCCCATAGGTTGTCTTTGCAAAAACCCGCTTTCATTTCACTGGCCCAAAATGCATAATTGGTGTCATAAAACATGGGAGGTGGTGGCAGAAAATTTCTGCTCATAAGTTCATCTTCAACATCTTGATTTACCTCCTCAAACTGCAGCTCTGCTACAACAAAGTTCTCCATACATGCAAACAAATCAATAATTTCTTATATGTGTAAAATTTCCATGTGCTTGTTGAATTTAGTCTTATTGGCCTCTGCTAATCATCTGCTCTTTCCCATTTCTTCTCTTCTTTGCAGCAGGCCCCGCTTTCTTGAGCTTAGGAGCTGCAACCTTCTTTACAGCCTTAGCAGGCTTCTTAGTGGGGGCAGGCTTTTTAGCAAGAACTGCCTTCTTAGCTGGTGCCTCCTTCTTAGCAGGCTCTTTCTTGGATCCTCCCTTTCGACCTCCTCTAGGAGACCATAATCTCCGAAGAACCGAACTTCAAATCGGCATGAAGGATGAGAGGGAGCTCTTGATCAACCTTTCGCTTATGGTTGTGAATTACAAATTTACTAGTACCATTGCATCAAGACAGGAGGCCGAGACCATGGCCATGATGTGCATTTATTAGCATTGTTGGGAGCAGTGCTAAGTAGCGCAAGATCCAAAAGCAAAGTCGATTCTTCCAGCTCCAGTGTTAAAAGAAACTTGCATTCTCTGCTATTGGAAGTTCCGGATAATGTTAAACGCAGGTGATTGGGATGCTGATGTGAATGCCAGGCACACCTGAGATCCGCCACTCTGAACGACCAACAAAATACCAACTGCACTCACCGCCACATCCGCATTGTTCTGGAAGTGGAAAGTTATAGATGGAATCCTCACCTGGCCATTGTAGTGAGATAGGTCGTAGCAAGTGTCCAGGATCGATAAAGGCTTCGCGCTTGGAAGATCCCGGGTCTTGCTTCGGAATGAGGCTTTCGGGGCAGAGTATGCCTGTGGGACAAGCCGAGTTATGACGGTTCCAGAGTCCACACTCGTGCCTCCTTGTCCAATAACACCAGGAGAAATCGAGAGCCTCTCGCCTCCAACGCTTATGCCATTCAATCCCATAAATTGTGAGACTTTGCAATTTCTTTAGCCCCGAACACGCGCTTGTAGAAGCTTATAGCATCGGCAGCGTGCGGTGCCTCCAGAATCAGATGGGGTTTCAAAATCGAGAACATGGGCAGCTCAGCTGCACCGCCATTTCCCTTGCCATTCTCTGCCATGGCCGCTACATTTTCCTGAGCCATTTTCTCTCTTGCACCAACAGGAAATCCATTGGAGTGCCTCCCCTCTGCACAGGTGCTCTGCTCACTCGAACGACAATAGATTTCGACCAGTGGCCTCAACACTCACGACTATGGCTCTCTCAAATTAAACGACGGGTCTCTTCAACACTACAATGGCTGGGGTTTCTCTCACATTAAATGGAGTCAGCTGCTCCTACTTCTTTCTCTGCAGTAGGTTGGTGAATGGCTAGTGAAGGAGGATCCGTGACTTTGAGCTCTGATACCATGACAAATTCTGAGAAGGAGCAGAAACAGAGTATGCGGTGGCTGAAACAGAACAGGGGATGGAAAAATGTTACGAAGCTCTGCGGCTCTCTTGTATTCATCTAACTAACTAAAATGATGCCAAATACATTTTTACATATGGATGCCTCTTCATATGAGGCATATTTACTTCTTCAACTAATGCATTAACTCATTGTACCAATGGTTGGTGGATTTAAATAGTTGGCGGGAGGAATTATCTCCAACAGTCCAGACATGCTCAGAGTTGAAACTGGGAAGAATAATAATAGCATGGTAAATTGCATCAATGCTTGCAGTTGTCAATTACGAATGAATGATGTGACAAAATGTTATGATGAATGTTATTTGTGAAGCACACTTGGTAGGGGAAATGCAGATAGAAAATGAAAATATTTGTACCAATCAGGGATTAACTTGAAACTCAGGTTTATTTATGATAAACTTAGAAAGTCTATGCACCAAACAAAATGCAATGTCAACCGAGCACCAAGGTGTACCAAGCTAGTACATAAGTATAACAATTGGTTAATAAGTTAGCACACATAAATTTAATCATTGTTTGAAAGGAGGCTTGCTAGGTAATAGTTTACAAATTCTCAATTCTCATAAGTGGAGGAAAGGAGAAAAACCCCTATGATAAGAACTCTCCAAAAACGTTTCAATCGCCAATGCTAAAAAAATGCACATTTCAAATTGCTAAGCTAATGAGAATTGAATGGACATCATCCTCCAAATAAACTAATCCTCTAAAATGAGACTCTCCTCAAAAAGACTGATTAGGTACTCATTTACAATCAAGAAAAGATCATAAATTGAGTGTCACTATGGAGACCAATCCATCTTGCCCATTGCATAGATCACTAGCCACTGCAACCACCAAATGAATAAAGGAATTGGTGCATTGTACAAGGCTCACTTTTAAGACTATAGATTTCGATCAAATTGGTGAGTAAAAAATCACGTGAGTAAGCATTGCATAACATCCCCCCATAATGCTAAAAAAGTTGATGGGAATGGATGTCAAAGATGATGATGATGGTATGGAAGTCTGAGCTAAAGGTGGCAATGATTCCAAACAACCTAAGTAATAAACAATCAAAAGTGGTGAGTTCCAACTGACTTAAAAACAAGGCAATGCATGGAGGAAAACCCCTAGTGACACTCTAGGACTATCTACACAAGTGACACACAATCCACTACTCAAAGGTATAGAATGACAAGTACCACAAATAATATGGTTAGCACAAAATGATTGCAAAACAAGATAGTGCATGAAAGCAAACTATTGGTAACATTCTAAAACTTTGTGCACGAGTGGCACACAATCCACTACTCAAAGGTGTAGAAAGAGAGATACCATAAATAAAGACCATTATGGACAACAATCTTTGATATGGGTCTTGGAAAAAAAAATCCATACTAGGTACCTTTTAGAATAGAGGAATCAATACATATTCATTGACCTTATACAAAAAAAAAACTATATCAGCAAATTAATATGGTGTGCAACCACACACTTGAAATAAAGTAAAATACTCTTTACAGCTCCTCAAACAGCATCAAGAATGGAGGCTCCGATGAAACTTTATGGAAAGAAATATGACACTAGCCTCAATAGAATAATAGGGCATAAAATAACTATGCTAGAAATTGTTAAAGTTTTAACATAAGAAACAGAAAAGGATGGAACACAAGTGGGCATATAGATTGCCTTCTCATTATTAAGAGAAGCATATATAGGATTACATAACAGCAAAAACCCATGGGACGATACCATGGAACATAAAATACTATGGGACAACAAAGTGTCCTATCAACTAATTCAATCACTCGACTAATTAATCCACTAATGACTGGAAGCGGACCGGTGAGATTACAATTCTTAACACGTCCCCTTAATCTCAACTCGGACAATATTCTCAACACCATCAATGCCTAAAAGTTTTCTTTGAAACTCAAATGCAAGTGTTCCCAATGGTTTGGTAAACATGTCAGACAATTGCTCCTTAGAGCCACAAAATAGTAAAGTGATCTCTCCATTATTGACTAAGTCGTGAATAATAAATACCAATTGTCAATATGTTTACTCTTTCTGTGAAAGACATTATGCTTGGACAATGTTATTGCAGAACTATTGTCACAAATAATAAGAGTTGGATCTTTTTCTATGTGTCCCATATCCTTTAAAAGTCTTCTTATCCAAACTGTGTGGCATGCTATTGCAGTTGTTGCTACATATGCTACTTCCGCATAATAGATTTTAACAATGGGTTGTTACTAAGAGACCCATGATATCATATTGGTACCTAAATGGAAAACATAACCTAATGTTTTTTTCCTATCATCAATACTGTTGTTAAGGATTATACCCTATAGCAGGGGATGGATGCTATCAATGTACATGGGACTGACAGATAGATACATAATATCTACATTCATTACTGTAAACAAAATGAGATTAGGGTTTAGGAAAGAGTACCTTATTTATGGCGGCTGGTCCTAGCTTTCTCCCAATCTCCACAGCAATGTACCTACAAAATACACAGACCTTCCTCAAAATGTTCTGACTATAAAAATTTAATGATATTGACAACAATATAACATTAATTATATTCAAAATTCAATAGAAATAACACTTTATTGGGGCGGGAAGGGTATCTCGTTCTTTATTGTCAAATAAATGCAACAAAATACAACTGATATACCTGATCTTGTTCCAAGCACTTATGCAACCATGTTCTGGGTTCCTGCTCCTCTCTTGACTAGAAATTCCTTCAGCATAACAATAGCTTTCTCTTCCATTGTACTCTTCCTCATGGCTTCCCCTTGTATTTATGGCTAAAGCAGGAAGTTAGATTCATGAGGCAGTTGAATTGGGAAGTTGGGGGAGCTACAATACCAAACTCAACTAATCCCAATTTGTATTCTTAATATATTTTTCAATTTCATCTTAAGATGTCTGCGGGTATGACACTAGGAAACCTCCACATGGTCCACGGGTAATTCTCTTGGAAACTCGCGCATACAACATTTTAACTGATGTGCGCGGGTTGTCAGTATTAGAACTTGCGCATGACCTGCTAGATATCAATACCAAGAGTCGCGGCTTTTCAATGAAATATGTAGAAAAAATAAGGTTTTCAGCTTAACATTTGTGATCTTAGTACTTAAGTCATCTAAGGTTAATCTAGCTCTTCCATCCATAGTGTCCTTTTGTGTGATCAACAGGGAAATGTGATCACGGAAGGAGAAGTGTTGATTTGACCTATAACAGATGCCTCCTAATGTGTGAGGTCAGAGAGAAATGATGGCCGAAATACATTAAAATCCAACTCAAAGGAGGAGCAAGGAAACTACAGGACGAAGTCACAAAAGTACCTGAAAACAACAACCAAGGTCAGCAAGCAATTACAATCTTGACATTAAGTAGATGTTCAGTTTGATAGAAAATAATCTCCAATACATAACTGGGACATGTATATAGCATGGCCACTGAAATACAAGCGTGGATCCATGTCCAAAATATAGGAGATCATAGCCATAACAACAAGCTGGATCTATGTCTCATAAAGAGCCAAATATGAGTGAGGCTCAGTCTTGCGCAACTTGGGTAATAACATAAAGATGGAAATGCTATTAGAATCCCAAGGTCTTCATCTAAAACATTCCAATGTATGAACCCTATCCATGTGAATAAATGAGCTGCAGTCGAACATGGGGGGTACCATTTGACTACCATTTATTGATGTATACTGTTAACTTACGTGAGGGCATCCATCAATAATGAAAATGGGACCCAAGGTACCTAGTACATTCAAACAAGTGTGAATAAGTGGTCTTGAAGTCGAACACTTGAAGAATCCATCGAATAGGAGACATGTATGTATACCCACTATTCAATGACGAGGGAAATTTCCACTACTGACTGCAATCCCCAAGGTACTATCTGAAACTCTAAAATTCATTCCCATGGCATAATGAGTTGAAGTCAATGGGAAGAAGTCCGCGGGAAGGGAGGCCTTAATTAATCCTCCATCATCCAACACGAGGAAAACTCAAAAGATTAAATTGATTTGGAGTAGGACTGATACAAGATGAAACAAACTGAAACCAAGGATGGCCGACAAATGAAGTCAATGGTAAGTACGGAATGGCCAACACAGGTTGTATCTTTGAACAGTGAGCACGACACAAGAGTGGCATAGGCATCTTTTAACAAGAAGAGAGCGTGATATAAACCTACAATGTAGGAGACATTAGCAAATTCACCATATGATTGGAAGAGTAACCAATCGAAGGAGTAGAAACTCTGAGATCAAGTTCATCCTAAGGTCAAAAACTGAAACCCAACTAAATGATGGACTCAAAAAGGTGCTTTGTTCAAGGATATGACTGACTTGCTACTGTTAGTCCCAGAGAAGTTCTAAACCTGTCTTTTAGAACTGTGCCTGAGCATCAATAATCACTTCTGAAAACTTTACTGAATCAAAACATAGCTGACAGAAAACAATGTAGAATTCCAATCTTGAAATACGAATGGGCAGTATTTCAATGTGCCAAGAAATCAAAACTTTGAGTGGTAAATGGAAAATGAAATGGTGCAAGCTGGAGGAGTTCCAGGATGTTGGCAGTCAGTTCATGACAAAGGCTGGCAAAGTCCTCCAGACAGTGCAGGAACATTGTCAACAAGTGGCCGCGAAGCTCACTGAGCACCCATCACCCCAGGATGTCATCGACAATCAGGAAGCGACTACGGCAGCAAAGGAAATGGTGATGACATTTGAGCAGGAGTACGAGGAATTCAAAGTCAAGACAACAGAGTACACTATGTCTTGCTGACGTGGATCAAGGGCGAGCCACAAGATTGTGTTGGGGGCCTATTGGCAAGTGGTTTGGTAAGGTAACATTACAACATCTATGATGCTGCGACAAGTCAGAGGATATCGCGGAAGGCGGCGAGCTAAGCGTAAAGAAGATTATTTTATGCATTTTTGGGGTCAATTGTACCACAGTTTACGAGTTTTTGGTCATTTGGACCATATGTGATGTAATTTTGGGTTAATTGTACTGCAGAATGCGGGTTTTTGGGTCATTTGGACCGCGTCAGTTAGATTTTGGGTCATTTGTCCAAAGTGTCGGTTAGGAAGTCGTTAGTAAGTGGACAAGCATTGTAAAGGCGGAAGCCTATATATAGACATAATTTGTAAGTGTTGGATGATCTGAGTACAAATATGAGATGTGTGCATCTTTGAGTCTGTACTTGAGATCAAGAGTTACTGGTGAGATCTGTGGATTTGCGGAGATATTGTATCAGGGTTTTGCTAAATAAATATGACATGACAGAACTATTTGGTAAAATTTCTTGTGTATCTTTTATGATAATGCATGTTGCGATTCATGAATGATGCTATGTTGTCTTGCTGCAACTAATGCTTTACTATTATACTTGTCGCAATGAATGTTTCTGTTTAATGATGCTATGGATACAATGTTTCCAAATTTAAATGAATAGATTTACTTCTGAATGTCACGATAAGTTTAAGTGATTGGTGCCACAAACATCCTCTTTCATTCAGCGGAAACATGGTTCCATCCACTCTCCCTTGAATGCCTCGGGTAAGACCTCATTTGCTCCGCAAGTGTTGCTGGACGGGGTAAAACCCGTCTGGGCCGGTGCTCAGGGAGATCACGGTGGGTTGGTGTCAATAGCGATGGGAACCCCTGTTGACTGGGTCTAAGTCAACAACTATCAGGTTGACATAATATATCCTTAATGGTAATCTCCGGGACATGAGCAATGATCTTGGAATGCAAAACATAGCTCCTAAAAGAATTGAGTGCTTTGACAAGTGCATAGGCCTACTTCTCCATTGTGCTATATTTTAATTCTGCATCTCTCAAGGCTCAATTGAAGAAAGCAATAGGTTGTTCATGCCCTTCCTAATTTTTTTGCAAAAGGACTGCTGCAATAGTGACCTCAAAGGAAAAAGAAAAAATTAAGAAATCCTTGGTATAGTCTGGGCTGATCAACAAAGGTGCCTCTCCCAGGGAGTTTTTTATCTATTTAAAATAATTTCTCGCGGCTGTGGTCCATTTTATCTCAGTGTCCTTTCTTAACATGTCAGTAATCTCTTTCATTATTTCAACAAAGTTAGGGATAAATCTTTGTAAAAAAATTATTTTACCAATGAAAGATTGTACCTCCCTTTTATTTCGTGGAAGATTAATCAGCTTAATAGAGTTCACTCTCTCTGGGTCTATCCTCACGCCGTCTTTGGAAACAATGTGACCAAGCAGCTTTCCTTCCATCATGGAAAAAAAGGACTTCTTTGGATTCAGATACAGGCCATATTTTTTGCACTTCTCGAAAGTTTGCTTTGGTGCTGAAGATGCTCCTGGTCAGATTTAGAAAAAATTGTCATATCATTCAGGTATATAACAATGAATCTGTCCTTTTCGCCTATAAATTCTATGTCCATGGCCCTTTGGAATGTTGCCCCAACATTCATAAGGCCGAAAGGCATTTTGTCATACATGAACATTCCCCATGGTGTAGTGAAGGCCATCTTTTCCCGATCATCAAGGTGCATTGCTACCTGGTTATATCCTGAGAACCCATCCATCATAGATATTCGGGTTGACCCTACCACCTTTTGCAGAATGTGATCCATTTTGGGCAAGGGGTAGTTGTCTTTCAACGAGCATCTATTCAGATTTATGAAATCAACGCATAGTCGGATCTCGTCGCTCTTCTTTCTGACCAGTAATAGGTTAGCAACGCATTCAGAATATCTTAGGGGGATAATGATTTTTGCATCAAGGAGCTTTCTTACTTCCCCTTCAATCACTAGCAACAGGATAGGGTTTGCTTGCCTCAACTTTTATTTTACTGGCTTAGCATTAGGATTTAAGCGGATCCTATGTTGTATTATGGTAATATCATAGGTTCTGAGGTCTTCATACTTTCATGTGAATACATTTGCATAATCTTTAAACAATTCCTCATACTTTTTCCTCTGCTCGCTCGTGAGGGACTGAGAGAGTTTGATGAATTTGGGGTCCTCCACGGTACCAATATTTACCTCTTGTTTGGCCTCTGTGGTTGGTTGTATTGCTGGTTTGAATGAGACATCATTTTTGTCGAACAACTGCTCTAATGGAACAAGTCCTTTCAGAATATAATTATTTTTTAACTACAGGACCTTGTGCCCTATGACCTCCTGTGTGAATTTAGAGCCTTTTGTCTTTTTTACCTGCGAATTACTTTCTTCTATTTTTTCGGAATCAACATCCACCTTGGTACTTGAGAATTCCCCGACCAGTTGCAAGAAGTGTTTAATTTGTTGGTCATTCTCAAAGACCTGCCAACTTTTGACATTGTCAGGAATGGAAGGATGGTATCTCATATCAACTTCATAGTTTAGCTTCGGCTTTCTGGGAGGGTTGAAAGAACTTGCCATCATGGCTAAAGCATCGGCTTGTTGATTTTCTTCCCGAGGGACGAAAGTAATGTTAAAGGCGTCAAAGAAGTTCTCTATAAGATCCCAAGCCATATTGCTGTATGCTCAAATTATGGGATGCTTCGTCTGATAAATATTTCTAATCTGATTTTCCACGAGCTCAGAGTCTCTAAAAAATGCCATATTAGCAATTCTCAAGCCTTTTGCCGCTCGGAGACCAAGGATGAGTGCTTCATACTTTGTGACATTGTTGGTGGTGTCAAAATATAGCTTGTAAGATAGACTGATTTCATCCCCCAATGGTGATGTCAATACCACGCCAGCTCCAGATTCGTCTTTAGCGGATGCCCCACGAAAAAGAGTTTCCAAACTTGATTCCGAATATTTTCAGCAGCTGGTTCTATCGCTTGAACATGTGCGATCTCTTCCTCAACTGGGTCTCCTATTGATAGTCTATAACATCCCATGTTCTCATCAGCAGAGTATATCAGATAATTCATGGGACTATCCTGGTCACTTATAACATAGGCGAACATGGCTTCCGTGTATAACCGCCTGGTTTCTCCACCAAAAACAAGAATCATAGCATACTTCATGTCCATTTGCATGGTTCCTCCTATCTTGTTAGCCCATCATCTTGAAAAGATCATACCATATTTAGCTGGGACATCTAGTACCACCATGTCCATCACCACGCTCTTGGCTGGTATCTGTGCAAGAGTGACCACCATGTCTTTTATCATCCCTCTGCACTTTACCTTTCTGGAATCAAAACTATAAAGGTCATGGTAGGGCCTGGTGATTTCCAGTCCCAGCTGTTCCATGATAACTTTGGGCATTAAATTGTGAGATTTCCAAGAATCCAGCATGCAGTTGTGTAGAAACTTCTCATGTACGTTCAGGGTGATGTAAAATGGGGCAGTGGGCTCTTCTTTATTATCAATGTGTGGACAACACTGAAAAGAGGGAGCCTCATCATTAAGGTTTATGGAATCTTGTTGATCAATGTTTTCAGCTTGGTGCAGTATCTTGTCAATCTAGCCCTAGTACATAGGATTTTTTATTTACTCAGTATAAGGAACCACTATCTTTAATTTGTTCAGCTCTTGTTCCAAACTGAAAGAGGTATGCCCTTCTCTGGGGATTGGTTCTATTCTCTTATGGGGGCTTATACCTAGCTGGTTTTGGACATCTGGGATCATGGTTTCGACTTCTTTATCTCTGGGGAGTTCTTTTTCTTTGGGTAAGTAGGCTGCTTAAGGGGGCTTTGTTTGGATTGACTTCTGTGGGCAGTTTATAGGAATAGGTCCACTCTGGTTGTGCGTCGCTTCTAGCCTTGGTCTTAGATTGTACTTATTCTGTGTTTTTTCAGGATGAGCACTACAAGAAACAAGATGATCCTCCAGGAACTCATCACTTTCTTGGGAATATAGAAGATCTTAGCCATCTTCCTCATATAATGGTGAACTCTCATAGGCCTCTCTGGTAAGGTGCATGAGGTAGGAATCTTCTTCCACCCAATTTAGTTGTTCTTCAAAATCTTCATAACCTTGGTCTACAGCAATCTCAACCAGATTGTTCTCTTTTTCACGAACAGGAGGCCTGAGTGGCTGTTCATCATTTCTCTTTTCTCTATATGCCATCTGTGGATTGAAGGGTCTTCTGAACTAATTTAGCGGGTGAGGAGGGGACTGTCGATTGGGACTGATACCCTCCAATTCCATTCTAGTGACGTTGTTTGATAGGTTCTTGATGATACGAGTCATTTCATCAATCTTTGCATCCTGGGAGTCTCTGATTTCTGAAGATACCCCTTCCTCCTTGGCCTTCCCTTTGTCTTTGGGTTCAGTATCACTAGTCATTTTAATCTTGCCTCCTACTCTCAGATTTCCTTTGACCTCAATGGCATCATCCTGTATATCACTGAGTGAGACTGGTCTTCTTTCTCTCAACGTTATGGAAAAATATGAAGAGAAAGCAGCTGCATAAGTTACTCGAGCTGCTGCTTCAGTAGGATGAATGTCCTCAGGGATTCTGAAATACTGTTTTTTAAATCTTGCTGTGAAATTGACCACGTTTTCAGAGCTGAGAATTCTGTTAGATAATATAAACTGTCCCCGTTTAACTCCACATTTCTTGACAAAGGAAGCTTCCAAGATTTCTATAGTGCTAATGGAGGCATTAGGTAAAGATCTAAACCATTTTTTGGCCTCTCCTTCTAATGACTGAGCAAAAATTCTCATAAATACATCATCATGCTCGATCAGGATGTTATCTGTCAAATCTTGAGATCGTTCTACATGGTCCTCGGCAGATGTCCCTTTACTGCCATCATATTTTGGCAGTAGCTTCAGGTAATGGGTAGGCATATCATTTAGGGGTGTGGGAAACTACAGAGGTCTGTGACGGCTTGCTACCCATATCAGTGTTCTGGGTGGTGGTGGAGGTGTTCCTTTGCTTCCTCTTCCTGACATGAGTTTGCTGGTGTCTGGGATTTGTGCTTGTGAGGTAATGAGGGGATTGGGCTGATTGGTATGGGCCGAATCTTCTTCTTTTGTAATAGGGATCTTTCAAAAAGTAGGAAAATCACAAGGAGTGCGAGAATTTAAGGGAAGAGGTTCACTTTCTAGGGTTTAGACAATAAATTCGGATTGAGGAAATTGGGGTCCGAACAAAGGGGAAGAGAAGCCTCATTGATAACTTGGTGAAGTAGACTGGTATCTCCCACGTCTATGTCTCCAAGAAACTGATTCTTCAAGGGCCACAAATTCTTCGTGGCTTGGGTTCTGGCGAGTGTGTCTTCGTCTAGATACCAGGTTTTCTACTGTGGAGTCGCTAGGTGGATAACAACCTACAACTCAATTTCATCCACCATGAAACTGAGAGTGTATAATTTTGTCATTATACCCAGGGAAGATATATCTTCTTGATTACATCCCCGACAGTGGTGCCAAAAAAGATGTTAGTCCCAGAGATGTTCTAACGTTGTCTTTTAGAACTGTGCCTAAGCATCAATATCACTTATGAAAACTTTATTGAATTAAAACATAGCTGACAGAAAAAAATGTAGAATTCCAATCTTGAAATAGGAATGGGCAGTATTTCAATGTGCCAAGAAATCATACTTTGAGTGGTAAATGGAAAATGAAATGATGCAATATAAAGGTACTTTGAAAGTAAAGCTTTATCCTACATTTACAGCATGATGTGTTGAGCCTAGGAGAGGAATTCAACAGCCTTAACAAAATGAACACAGAATGCCACTGAGTAATATGAGAATATCACTTTAAGACAAATCAACATGAACACTTGAATTACCAATCCTCTTAGAAGAAATACATTTAAGCATAAGCACTCATATAACATTCAGAATAGCTTTGCAGATCATATATAAATGGAAGAGATGAAAAACAATAGAAGGTACTAGCTGTGCACATCAAGACTTTGAATCCATCAAGCTCCAAGATAGGGAAATAATATGTTTCTTTTATGTATTGATCAAACTATCCAATATAGAAGTAATACTTCTTACAAAAGAGAGTCGAACCTTTGGCTACTGCTTACTTGGCTCTATATAGCCTTTCTACTTATCTAAACAGAATTTGTTACAATCAATTACAACTCAACAGCTTAAATTTCTCTATTTATACTCCTTAATAGAGCTTGTTACAAGATCAGTCATAGGGAAATTATTGGTTATCCTTATGACCATGACTTGGGACCACTTTGCTAGCAAAGTAGTATGTTCATCTTGACAAATTTTACATTACCTTCAAATATAAGGTATCAACGACGTAACGTCTTTCAGAGTTGAGAAGAAACTTTTACACACTTGCTGGACCACCTATGGCCTGATGAAGACGTAGCTGCGACCATACCACTAAGAAATTCTGCTTTGCAGACCTATGCTTCTTCATTCTTCCATCCCGTCCAAGCCCTTTTCTCTCGGATCTTTCTTTTGATGGGACATAAGCTTAACTATGATGTCGAGCTATGGAACAGGACCTGATTCTTCCACTACTTCATTAGAACTACTTAGGTGCTACTGTTTCACAATCCGATCATCCTTCGTTGGGACCGGCATGTCCTCTTCTTCCATGCTCCTGCATACGGAAGGCCCATCTCCATTTGAACTGATAAAGTAGCTGAACCTTCCTTAGACATCTCGGGTGAAATGTTAGGATTTTCCTATCTGGTTGCCAACGGGTGTACATCGGCGGGCTGTTCATGGACGCTGGTCATCCGAACCCTCAGTGTTCCTGGTGAGCCTCTTCTCGAGATGAAATGCACCATTGAAAAAACCCTGTCACTCAGCTATTCGAATTTAATAAATCTGGAACATTCTGCATGTCTTTGGCTTCGTGTTCTAGACCAGTGAAGTGCAGGAGCCTCGATAGAAAAAATAGGCCAACTCGAGGGTATTTATAGATCCTTCTGAACTATCCTCGGTGAGCGAGCCTATACTACCGCAATAATTTCTTGACCACCCCTTTGGGCTTCGCACGCTGGGAGTGAACTATAGCTCGTACGGTGCCAGCGGCATAAATGATTACTTGGAAGAGTCACTTCAAAGTGACAGGGAAGATGACAAGACAAAAACCCATTAGCGGTTTTCAGGCCCCTCAAAAAGTGGTTTAGGAAACCCACTCCAGGATGAATGAACGATCCTGGGACCGCCACGTGGAGACCACAGTTTTGAGTCAGTAGCAAACTTAGCATGGTAAAATTCTCTTGGTTTTAATGCCTGATGCTTTTCTGACCGTTGATTTTCCATCAGGAAATCTCGAGATCTGAGCCAAGAAGATGCAAGTCCTTTAAGATGGGTCCCACTTGGCACAAGGCCTCCTTGTAAGCTGCTTTATAATTTTTTTGAAACCGTTGTGACAGCTAGGTGGTTTCAGGGCCCTCGAAAAGTGGTCTATTGATACCACCCAGAGGCCCCTGAATATCTCTAAAGCCAACATGTGTCAATAGTGGTTTTTCTGTCAGAGACCATCTGGGCTAAAAACAATTAAGCGCGTCCGAGAGTCCTGACTGCGCCTGCTTTAAGATGGCTCATGCCAAACCTTTCTGATCCTCAACCCCATACCCTCCGGCTACTATGGCGTAAAGAATCTATCTTTATGCATGCCTTTTGCTGCTCTAACTCCTTTCTCTGACGTCCTCTTTCGATCTGGCGATGGACCTCCCTTCCTCTGATAATATCACTAACTGCTGCCTTTAAACGAAAAAGATGTTTGATACCCCACTCTCACCTTTGTTGTTTTTATCAAAGAATATATTTCTTGTTGGTTATAATGAGTCCAAGAAAGAAAAATCAATAGTATCTCTTCATCTTTTTAAAGAAAGCTCGAAGAAAGAGGGAGAAGACTGCTTGATACAAGTCCAACCATGTAGAAATTTAACGTTTCCTTGGGAGGAAAACTCAAGACCTTCTTCATTTTTTCACAGAGTTTGAAGAAGAGATAGACGAATACTCTATAACACTATTCCCTGAATTTTAATATCGAGCCTGGATTGGTTTATGCTCGCCAGTGTTTATTTTTTGGGGAGTCTAAAAAGCTTAAACAATAACTCCATACACCTACTTGTGGATTTTAATATCGAGCCCGAGTTGGTAAGTGCTCTTCGTTGTTTTCTTGTTTGAAGAATCTGAAAAAATTAAACAATAACTCTATATACCTTCTCGTGGATTTCACATCTAGCCCGAGTAGGTGAATGCTCGTTGATGTTTTCATGTTTCGAGAGTCTGAAAACCCTAAGGAAAACTCCAAGAAGTCATTTTTCGTATAGTTAGTCTCCTCACCCAAAAAAGTGTACAACGATGAGAGAAGAACTCTTCTAGCCACAGATGACTAAAGTATTCCTTTTTCGTAAATGATCCACAAAAGTTCAGAAAAGGGGTAAACTTATACCTAAGTGGATGTTGCTTCAAATCCTTTAATGAGTCTAAGATGAAAACTATACTTGACAATCTTGTTATATTTAAAGAGTCTAACAAACCATGAAATAAATCTACAAATATATTTTTCGTAAAGGTTTAACGAGCCCAGAAAATTAAACTCGTGACCTCCTTACTGTTTTTAACGAGCTCAAAGGAGATATGGAAGAATGATCATAGCTTCCTTACTATTTTTATCGAGTTCGAAGTGATGGTGTAAGAATGATCGTAACCTCCTTACAGTTTTTAACGAGCTCGAAGTAAAGGTGGAAGAATGCTCGTAAGTGGATCAAGGTCCAAATGAATGGTAGACTCCATTATAAACTCTAGGAAAACTTCATCAGAAGGAAGTATGTCATCCCAGATAGAACACATCTCCAAACATTCAGATGGAGTCATCACCTGATCAACTGTCAGGACCCAGTCCTGAGAAGGTAAGCATGAATTCAAAGGCTTCTTCTCAATAGAAATTGGACTCAAGGAACAATATGCCACATAATTTGATTGTGACATGGTGGCGCCTATTGACGGGGGACATACTTGGTCTATAGTTGGGTAGTAAGAGGGACCAACAAATGAAAGTTGGTCGATAGTGACAATGCTTTCGTTGTGAGGAAAATGCATCACACGAAATAGCGTAGACACCACAACCTGCATAGCATATACGTAATCACTCCCTAAAATCAAATCAAAGTCCATAGGGTCCTTTAAAACCATAAAATCAACTAAGACTATTTTTCCAGCCAAAGTAACAGGTACTTGAGGGAGGAATCCCACTGGTTCACTAGGTCTTCTATCAAAGGTCAATGACCAATTAATAGCTAGAACAAGGTTAGGAAAACCTAAATATCTCCAAGCATAAGGGGATAAGACAATAAGTGAGGCTCCTTCATCTACGATACATTGGTGAACCGCATGGTTATCGATATCAACCTTTATATGGAAAGGTGTAGATGAAGGAAGATGAGTCCCAGTTAGACTATTCCAATCAAAGGAAATGATCCTAGAGCTTGGTATGGGTTCACTCGGCACAGATGAAGTGCCCCCCATTTCAGGAACATCCAAACTGGTAATGCAGAAGACTTCAGGAACAGGTGCATCAGTCTCTGAAGAACTGATGGGATCAGTTGAATATTGCATCGATTCGATCACTTCACTCTCCGAAGGAAGAATGGGGTTGACCAAATATTGCATTGGTTCAACCACATCATCAACCAAAGGTTGACTAGGTTGTTGGGAATCTATAGACAATTCAGGAGCAGAGAATCCTTTAGACATGGACCACACTCTTCGCACCTCTAGAATAGCAGGGCACAGGTGAGTAAGGTGATCTCTCTTACAAAGTTTACGAGGGAACTTTGGCTTGCGTCCTATAGGGTTAGACTCCTTTACAACAATAGTACTCTCAGCATGACTAGAATTGGCTGATAATGTTCCCCCAGTGTGACTTGCAGTGGCTGACTGCTCAGAAGCAGAAGACTTTTAAACTAAGGACCACACTCTTTGTACTTCTGGAAGTACAGGGTACAAATAGGTCAACTGGTCTCCCTCGCAAAACTTACAAGGGAAATTAATCTTATGTTTTATAGGTTTGTCAAAAATGTCAACTTTACCAACATGACTAACAATGGCTAAAGACATACTTTTAGTATGATTTGCAGTGACTGAAAGTTTGCTCCCAGCATGACCAACAGAGGTTGGGTAGGTTCCCCCAACATGACTTCTAGAGGCTGGGTGGTTGCCCCCATCTTAAATTCCATAGGTTGGGTGCGTGCACCCATCTTGACTTCCGGAGGCTAGCTGCATAGGTTCAGTATGATTTATAGTGACAGAGTGATTTCTCCCAACATGACCACCAGAGGTTGGGTAGGTGCCCCCAGCATGACTTCCAGAGGCTATATGGTTGCTCCCTTGCTTTGGCATCTTCTTCCTATTCTTCCTCCATCTATTCCTTTTAGACTGCTGGTTACTACTATTACTACTTTCACCACATGAGGTAGAAGGAGGAAGAGAAGATGTTACTGGAGAAATAGGCTGTTGAGATATTGTAACTTATAAGAATATTATATTTGTACTTTATTATTCCGGAGATGTTTCATTCCTCCTTGGAGACCCTATTGTATATCCGAAGATGTTTATTCCTCCGAGAGAATGTGGTAACTAGGGTTATTAGATCTCCATTATGGGGTCATCCCTGAGTTAGCTGTTTAGGGGTTATTAGACTCTCTTAGGAGAGGTCGGCCCAGTTAGGGTAAAAACTCAGTTAGAAGATGAGTATAAATAGAGGAGGTGTGTTCCTCATTTATCACTCATTTCACTCACTTCTGTATTGCACATAGGAGAGAGAGAGAGATCTACATAGGATGAGAAGGAGCTCTTGTTTGGGGACTAAATCTTTGTGTTGGTTGATTATCTATATTGAGGAAAGATTTGTTGGGTTTTCTACCCCATGAGGGTTTCCCAGGGAAAATCTTTGTCTATCTTGTGATTGTGTTTATTTCAGTGATCTTTCTTGTGAATTTAGGCTAAACTTAACATGGAATCAGAGCTAGCCTGAATAGGACATCTTTCACAAGGTGAAAATTCCTCTCTCTCCTCCTCTAGTGAAAATTAGAGTTTTTGCAAAAGTTGGAATTTTTGGATTCTGAGAGCATGGCTAGATGCTCATCCTAAAAATCAAAATTCTAAGCCCTAGATCAAACTTTTTGAGTGGGTATAACCCCAAGATTTGTCAAACCCTAGTTTGAATTTTGATCCAAAAAAACTGTGAACCTGTGCACTAGTAAACCAAAAAAAGTGTGAACCAGAAAACCATAAAACCTGTTGCAGATCCGAAAGTTGCTGGTGAGATTTGAAGGGTGAAAAGTTGAAGTTTCCATAATCATAGTACACTAGTCATCTCAATTCAATCAAGCACATCTCCTGGTAATTTTTATTCTATCTTTTGAGAAACTTCAATTTTTGTGACCTCCTAGATAAGTTGGATCCAAGCACTAAGCTTAAAGACAAGCTAGAGGGTATAGAGAATTTTCGGGCATGGAAATATAGGATTGGTCTCATTCTTGAAGAGAATGATCTTGCCCAATATATCAAAGATGAGGTTGCAGAACCTGCGGAAGATGAAGACAAAGAGAAGTATAAGAAGGACTTGATTAAGGCAAAGAGAATCATTGTTGATTCTATCAAGGACCACTTGATTCCCCAAGTGGCATCCAAGAAGACCCCAAAGGAAACGTATGATTCCCTAGGCAGAATGTATGAAGGGAGGAACATCAACAAGAAGATGAATTTGAAAACTCAATTGAAGAGTACCAAAATGAATAAAGGAGAATCTATTCAAGATTATTTCACAAGGGTCTCCCAGTTCAAGGAACAACTAGAAGCCATTGGAGACATCCTTGATGAATATGAACTAGTGATGACTTATCTTAATAGTCTCACTAGACCTTAGGATTCATTCATACAAACCATGTGTGAAAGAAAAGAAAGTATGAAGTTTGATGTGGTATGGGAGGATCGCATTCAAGAAGAGGCTAGGGTATCCAATAGAGAATCTTTGCTCAAAGAAGATGACCAAGCTTTGGAAACTCACACTAGAAGAAGGAGTCCTTTCAACTCCAAGAAGAATGGCCATAAGAGGTCTCATCATCCACATAGATTTCAAAAGAAAGAAGGAGCAAGTTCAGAAAGAGACCTCTCCTCAGTTAAATGTTATAGTTGTCACAAACCAGGACACTTTGCTAGAAATTGTCCTTCAAAGAAGAAGAAGAATATTCACAAAAGACATCATGCACATCTAGTAGAAGATGATAGTGAAGAAGAAGAGGAGGAAAGGCCTCAAAAGAAAAGAGATAAAGTAGAAGAAGATGCAGAAGAGTATGTTCTATTCTCTGCACTCTCTAGGTCAGTAACACCTGGAGAAGATACATGGCTCATTGATAGTGGTTCTTCAAAGCACATGACAGGACAAAAGAAGACTATCTCAAGATTGGAAGAGAAGACCTCTCCATAGAAGTTATCTTTGGGAGATAACTATCAATATCCCATCAAGGGAATTGGTGAAGCAAGCTACAAGTTTCATTCCGGAACTCCATTGAAGATGAAGGAAATCTTATATGTACCAGGTTTGTGTTGAGCCCAGAATTGGCCCTTTTTGACCATCATTTATCACTGTCCCTTACCTTGTCTCACACCAATTACCTTGGCAATTCAACTTATTGTCCTTATATATTCCCCAATTTACCAAGGTATGGCCGATTATCGTTTTATTGTATTAATACTTATGATTGTGATGATTTAAGCTGTGCATCTCTTAATTCGTGCTAACATGATGCAAATTATGAAGGTAGTAAGATAAATGGACTGCAGGAAGATCGGAGCTGAACAAGTCACGGAGGAAGGGACGTCCATTGCTTAAGGAAGGTTCCTTGGGGCTCAATTCGTCAATCAAGGCACAGTCGTGGCAGGGCAGCTGTAACATAAAGTTCTATCTTAAGTATGTCACTGCTCAAATCCAGCTGTGAGCTGGAAGGACCGCCACTCTTGGGACAGTTGATAACTCCTCTTATATTTGGATATTTCAGTTCTGCCACGCATTGTAACAGCTAGATTATTTAGGGCGCCTGAAGATCATAGATCTTCATGGCCGCCCAATTATAGGTTTAGATGTTGCAACTGTATGTATAAATATGTGGTATTACCTCGATCGAGGGGTTGGACAGCAATGAATTAATTCATCTTGTATTAGCAGTGAAGCCGAAACTGTGTACTCATCCTTCTGTTAATATAAGGAGTTGCTTCTGAGTTAAAGAGAGTGTTGTTCAACCAGCGTCTCTGTGTGAAGACTGGGCCCGTCTTCCACAGAGATTGCTGTGTTAATTTAGGATTTCATCTTTCTGTTGTGTGATGATTTGATCTTTCTTTTGTACGCAGCAGCAATATTCATTGTGTGGATTTCTCAGTAAATGATTTATTTGTGAGATTGGTGAATGGTATCAATAACAGTCGACTGAGTCAGGTTTGTTTTATGTAATTCAATTTCTGTTCACACTGTTGTGCTCATCCTGCAGCTGAAACGTAATCCCAGAAGCTCCTACGAATTAGCTTTCCTGTTATGTGTTGATTGATTTATATTCTGCAATTCAGCATCTTAGAACAGTTGCTTCAATCTCCCTTATTAAATTCTAGAGTAATGTTCAGGTCATGCTTCATGATTCCCAGCTTGATTTCATTAGACAGTTAATTATTTTAGAATGCAATTGAGATTTCCTTCCTGCAATCGTTGATTAGATCTGATATTCGTTCTGCTTGATGCATAATAGAAAAGGATTGTAGTACAGCAGTTAGAAGGCAATTGGGATTGCGTAGATTCTTGGGATGAACATAGATGATAGAAGATAAAAGTATTCACTTCTAATGGTTTGTGTTTAAGCATATATTGTGCACTTGTCCTTTGAAATAAAAAGACTTTCTCGGGTTGACAATAAATTTCATACGCTCTGTGTATTGATATTTAATTATCTGCAATTAGAGTGCTTGACATTTTGGCGCCGTTGCCGGGGAAGGATGAAAATTAAACACTAGTCATTAGTTGTATCTGATAATTGCTTTTAGTCAGTCTTTTGGTTGCTTTTGAAATGATCTGCTTCGCATGAATATGAGGGGGGTAAAACGCGATCACCTCCCGACCCCCAAAACCCCACAAATTAC
The DNA here is from genome assembly GCA_027924585.1 of Larix kaempferi. Classification (NCBI taxonomy): domain Eukaryota; kingdom Viridiplantae; phylum Streptophyta; class Pinopsida; order Pinales; family Pinaceae; genus Larix; species Larix kaempferi. Next base: position 3,568,833 of record BSBM01000826.1, read on the forward strand.
TAACAGTACAGGTGGTTCGGGTCGTGGTCGAGGTCCACCGCTGGGCAGAAGAACATTCATTGACGACCTTGTTGACAAAACTGATTCATCTGTCAGATCTCGTCAACAGGCGACTCCTATCAAAAGAGGCCCTACTGATCCTGGAGCGTTAGCATCAGGATCTACAGTGGAATATACAGGAGCAGCGGTGATTTCTGCATATACTCCTGCTAAAGAAGGAACAGCTGATTCGGCTATTGCAATTAAGGAGTACGCAGCTTTTACAACCGAAGAATACGCAGCTGCTGCAACCGAAGAATACGCAGCTGCTGCAACCGAAGAATACGCAGCTGTTACATCCGAACAATACGCAGCTGTTACAACTGAGGTAAGGGATAAAGGAACAAACGAAGGAGAAGATACAGAAGAAAAGATGAATAACAGACATGAGAATGAAGAGGAAGAAGCAGTGGTACAATACCATCATGAAGATAATTCCCCGCCAGAAACTATGGCTACATTGCAATTCCCAATACAGCAGCTCGAGGGGACAGCTCCTATGAAAAACATCTCACCGTCGGTGTTACCCCGCTTCCATGGCAGGGCGGCAGAAGATCCAGACGAATTCCTGTTTGAATTCGATATCCTCTGTCGCAGCTATGATTATGTCACAGATGCTCAAAAGTTGAAGCTTTTTCCTGCCACCCTGAAGGACAATGCATTACATTGGTTCATGAGCCTTGGGGGAGGAACTGTTGCTAATTGGAACAAGATGAAGCAAGTGTTCCTGGAAAAATATCAAGAATATTGCAACACCAGGGACAAGAGGGAGGAGTTATTCAAGATGGTACAGAAGGAGGACGAAAGCTTGGAGGATTTTGTAGAGAGATTGCTGTACAATGTGCAGAGAGCTGGACAGACGAACATGGGACTAGATGTGCTTAAGATAATCCTGCTTCGAGGAATCAGGGACGATTGTTTAGACATGCTAAATTTATTAGGAAAGGGGGATATCTCTAAAGAATCTTTTGAGACAATTGTGGAATTATGTAAGAGATATTCCAGGGGATCTTCTAGGCATAATAAGCAGCATAAACGAAATAACCTGGAACGTGATGTCTTCGACAGAACTCAGAAGTCATCCAATGGGGGAGCTACACGTGCAGAGATAGGCAATCTTCTTGAAAACTTTAAAACAGAAATGATGAGCTCTATCTCTTCAGAGATTGACGTCTTGAAGGCCAAGCAAAGACAGGCAGTGGAGGATCTCACACTAGGGGTGTTTTGTCCCCGATGTAGAAAGACTCATCCACTGAAAGAATGCCCCCTTGACAAAGTTCAAGTATGTCAATTGTGCGAGCTGAATCATGATATGAAAGAATGCCCCACGCTGCCCCAAGTGAAAGCTGTTCTGCAGGCATCAACTCCAGAGGTGGATTCAGCCTACTTTATTGCACAGAAGAAACCCTGGCAGCCCCGGAATCAAGGTATGTCTCCCGATTCATTTCCATTTTTGAATAATTTGAATAATTGGAATACTAATATGCAAAACGTGAATACACAATTCCCTTCAAATTATGCTCAGTGGAATTCTCCTCAACCAGCGATGCAAGGTTATAATTCATGGAGTCCTTGGACACAGCCACCTCATCAACCTACTTCATGGTCTCCTGGATGGAGGAACTTCCATCCTGGGAATCAGTTTCCTCAACCACCTCCACCTCAACAGTTACCGTATCCTCCATATCCTCAATTTCAGCAATATCCTCAGTACCTACCTCAGCAGTCGCAGCTGCAGCTGCAAAATAATCCTGTGCCTAACATACCGATACGGCCTCAGCTGCCTGCCCAACCTAACCCTAACCCAAATAATAAAACAGTCCAGCAACTGGAAACTCTCAATATGCCAGCCTACTCTCTCTCCCCCGTACCTTGTAATGACATTCGCTTACGGTCTGGGAAGGTAGTAGAATGTGTAACTTCAGAAAATATTCCACCAACTGTGTATGACAAAGGAGAGAGTTCCCAGCATCCTTTTGATCCGGTTCCTATCATTGAAGATGCTGAGCATCCCTCAGATGGGAGGGCTGAAACATTGAACGATGAAGTGGATAACACGCAGCCTACCCAGTTGGTAAGGCAACCACCTTACCCTGAGAGATTGATGCTGCCACAAAGAGGGGGGCAACCTCAGTTCAATCTCTTAGGAGAATTGAAGAACCTTTATGTTAAGATTCCCCTTTTACAAGCTCTTCAAGATGTACCTATCTACGCTAGAACTGTTCGGGACCTGTGCACTAAAAGACCGGGAAGGAAACCCAGAGATCCTCCTACTGTTCATGTTATAGGGAATTTATCCGCTTTAATGACTGGAAAAACCCCTGTAACTAAGTATGAGGATCCCGGCAATCCTACTGTCACTGTACACATAGGACAAACGCAGATACCCAACGTACTAGTAGATTTAGGAGCTGCGATCAATGTTATAACGATGGAGACTGTAAAAAAGCTCGGATTCACCAATATTAGACCGACCCCTACTATCTTAGAACTGGCAGACAGATCCACCATCAGACCTGAAGGGATTTTGGACGACCTCGTTATTTCAGTAGACTCGTGGGAATACCCTGCCGATTTTCTGGTATTACAGCCAAAATCACAGCTGGGGGGACATCCATTGAGTTTAGGGAGACCTTGGTTGGCTACAGCTGATGCTTGCATCAGCTGTCGATCAGGATCTATGACTATATCTGATGGCATGGAAACCAAAAATCTTACCCTGTACCCTCCAGCAAGGCCGAGTCTAGAAACTGAAACCTCCCTTTGGATAGAACAAGAAGAAGAAGAAGATGTTCAGCCATTACTAACAATAGGGAAGGCACTAACTTTCAAAAACGAAACAGAAGACGATGCCATTAATAATTTCATTAGCGAACCTGCTTCTGTAGACAAGGAAGTTTATCAACTTCTGAACAGTACCCTCGGCAAAGAAGAACAAGAACAGCTTACGGAGGAAGCACTAGCCAATGACGCAAATATAATCCCAGTATTGAAAAGCTCGAGAAGTATTCCTATTGAGGTAGAGCCTGGAAGAACTTTGAACATCAATCCTGCTCTCTCCTCAGAAGAACAAAAGCGCTTAACCAATCTCTTGAAGGAACGTAAGGGGGCATTCGCCTGGGAGTATACAGACATGAAGGGTATTCCTTCTAGTCTGTGCACTCATCATATCTATATTAAAAACGACTCCCGGCCTGTATGTCAACCCCAACGACGCATGAACCACAATCTGAGGGATATAGTGAAGGAAGAAATCCAGAAACTCTTGGAAGCAGGATTCATCTATCCTATTTCAGACAGTGAGTGGGTTTCCCCACTTGTAATTGTACCCAAGAAAAACGGTAAATGGAGAGTCTGTGTCGATTATAGGGAGCTGAACAAGGCTACACAAAAGGATCACTTTCCTCTGCCCTTTATTGACCAGGTACTTGATAACTTATCTGGGAAGAAGTTCTTCTCCTTCCTGGACGGATTCAGTGGGTACAATCAAATCCAGATTGCTCCAGAGGATCAGGATAAGACCACCTTCACCTGCCCTTGGGGAACGTTCGCCTACAGGGTGCTTCCCTTTGGGTTGTGCAATGCACCTGCAACGTTCCAAAGAGCTGTGATTGGCATATTTTCTGAATTGGTAAATGATAGCATGGAAGTTTTTATGGATGATTTCACTCCTTATGGCAGGGATTTTGATGAAGCGTTGGAAAATTTGAAGAAGGTTTTAATTCGCTGTGAACATGCTCGCCTCTCACTGAGCACTGAAAAATGCCACATGATGATGAGTGAGGGGGTGGTATTAGGACATTTCATCTCTACTAACGGTATTCAAGTGGATCCTTCAAAAATTAAGGTGATAAAGAATATACCAACCCCTTCAACTCAGAAAGAGGTGCGAAGTTTTCTGGGACATGCTGGGTATTACAGGAGATTCATAGAAAACTTCTCCAAACTTGCTTCTCCTTTGTTTTCATTGTTAATGAAGGATGTGCAGTTTGCATGGAGTACAGCATGCCAGACAGCATTTGATAAGCTTAAAGAGAAACTGTCCACAGCCCCTATTTTAAGGGGACCTAATTGGACCATACCTTTCCACATTTCTTCAGATGCTTCTGATACCGCCATTGGAGCAGTACTAGGACAGCAGGATGGTCAAGTACCTTATGCTATTTATTATGTGAGTAAAAACTTAGCCCCTGCTGAACTAAATTATACTGTTACTGAAAAAGAATTTCTTGCTATTGTTTATTCTATTAATAAGTTTCGGCATTACATTACTGGGTATCCTACATTTGTGCATACTGATCACTCTGCCATTAAGTATTTAATGAATAAACCTGTCACTAATGCCAGAGTAACCAGGTGGCTTTTATTATTACAGGAATTTGATATTACTATTATAGATAAACCTGGAAAAGAAAATGTTGTTGCTGATTTTTTATCACGATTTACTAACAGTGATGACAGTTCACCTGTTGAGGATGCTTTCCCAGATGAACATTTATTTGCACTCTCAGCTCATTCACCCTGGTATGCAGATGTTGCTAATTATTTGGCTGCAGGGAAACTTCCGCCACATATGTCTAAACGAGAGAAAAGAAAAATTATTCAGCAAAGTGCCAGGTATTGTTGGCTCAAAGGCCATCTCTTTTACACAGGACCTGATCTTGAAATTAGAAGATGTGTAAGGGAAGATGAGATCTTTCATATACTGAAGGCCTGTCACGATGAACCTTGCGGAGGACACTTTGCAGATAAAAGAACAAGACATAAGGCGTTGCGGATGGGCTATTATTGGCCGACACTGTTCAGAGATGCTAAAAAATATGTTCAGTCCTGCGACAGCTGCCAAAGGATGGGCCAACCTAATAAGACAGACCAAATGCCTTTACAGCCCCAAGTGGTACTAGAACCGTTTGATAGATGGGCATTGGACTTTGTTGGTCCTATCAACCCTCCTTCCAAACAAAAGATTTACATCTTGGTGTGTACAGACTACATGACTAAGTGGGTAGAAGCTGTAGCTTTGGCTAAGGCAAACGACCAGGCGGTGATTGATTTCCTGTACAGTGAAGTTTTTACCCGTTTTGGAGTACCAAAGGAAGTAGTTACCGATGGCGGACCACAATTTATTTCACATCAATTCGAATCTTTGCTCCGGAAGTATCATGTGCAGCACAAGATAGCTTCACCTTATCATCCCCAGGCCAATGGTCAGGTGGAAAGCACTAATAAAGTTATCGAAGCAATCCTTACTAAAACAGTTAAAAGCCATCGAAGGGATTGGGCTGACAGACTTCCAGAAGCACTGTGGGCATATCGCACGACTTGGCGCAACACCACGGGCTTTTCTCCCTATGATCTGGTGTATGGTAAGAGTGCCATCTTTCCAATTGAATTTGAGATCAAGACCCTGAAAACAGCCATTGAAATGAACCTGGATGTAACAGAAGCCCAGAAAAGAAGATTGAATCAATTGAATGAACTGGATGAGAAATGATTAGCTGCGGTAGACCAGACAGTGCTGCTTCAGCAACAGAGATCTAACTGGCATGACCGATTCATCAAAAAGAAAATCTTCCATGAAGGAGACTGGGCACTACTGTACGACTCTAGATTCAAGAAAGATTTCAAAGGGAAATTACGCACAAGATGGCTGGGTCCATATTTGGTTGACAGGGTATTTGACAACGGCACTGTTCGCCTGGTCACCATTGATGAAAACCGTATGCCATTACTTGTTAATGGCCACAGGCTGCGACTGTATCGGAAGCCCATTTCGAAAGATGCATTCATTTCACAGATTGCTGCTGATCCAAACTACCAATTGGCACCAGAGCAGGAACATTTTTCTACCTTTACCAAATCTTAAAATGAAAATCATATTTGCTGTACATAAATAATTCCTTGCTGTAGCGTATAATTGTCGTTTTCTTTCTTTTTGCATTTGATCTCTTTGCTTGCTGTTGTCTTTTAAGAAAAATTTTTCAGGGAAGCGCCAGGAGAACGATCAGTTTGGGGCCCATAATGAAAATCTCTCTGTGCCGTCCTTGTGTTAAAAAAAAAAAAAAAAAAAAAAAAAAAAATTCGGCAGCAACATATTTTCCGGCAGCTGCAACATATTTTTCCGGCAGCCGTAATGCCCTTTCCGACAGCCGTCCATCTTTTTCGACAGCTGCAACTTTTGCGGCTGCAACATCAGCGGCTGCAACATCGGCGGCTGCAACTCCAGTTTCCGCGGCTGCCACCTCATCTTCCACGGCTGCCATCTCATTTTTCCGCAACTGCCATTTCATTCACCAGCTATGGCCACCTCATCTTCCACGGCTGCCATCTCATTTTCCGCAGCTGCCATTCCATTTACCAGCCACAACCGTATTCTCCATTTCCCGGTAGCCGTAAATTTTTCCCGTCCACCGTCAAATCTTTTCCGATAGCTGCAACTCCGGCAGCTGCAATCCCGGCGGCTGTAATTTCGGCGGCTGCAACATCTTTTTCTCGCAGTCGCCACATCACTTCCCGGCCGCCACCTCATTGACCAAGTCACTTCCACACCACAGCTGTCATTTCTTTCCAGCGGCTGCGACATATTTCCCATATTCGAAAAGTCTTTTCCCGCCAGCCGTAAGTCTCTTCCGCCGCTGTAAATTTTTCCCGTGACAGCCGTAATTTTTTCCAGATATTGTGAATCTTTTTCCGGCTGCCACGAATTCTTTCCCGATGGCTGTAACTTCTTTCTTGTCAGCTGCAACAAGCTTTTTCATCGGCCGTGTGATCATTTCTTTGGCAATTTGCAGTAGTAACTCCCGTGTTAACAGAAGGATTGTTCAACTTGCTAATTATGACGCTGATTCAGCCCAGTCCTGCCGGCGAACTCATCATTTCCACCCGGAGGATGCGACGCCTTGTGTTTTACCGGCGAAGGAAATCAGTGCCTTATCCGAGTCATCATGATTCCACGTCTGATTGTGCACGCGTTCGGCTCCATGACGTCACCAACTCCATGCTCCACCAGTTTCCGCAGCCTTCCGACCCACAGTTTTATGAGGTATGGCTTTCATTTTTCACGTGACTAAGTATTGATATCATGTAAACGAGATTGGCCGTACCTTCACTCGTACCACCATTTATATCTGATTGAACCTTTCCCTCGTACGACGTAATGCTAATAACTGCCACCTTCCCCAATTCGGCATGAAAATTTTAAACTCCTCTCTGCGCTTAACTTTCCGAATTAGTTCATTCGCTCAACGTCTCCGCTCAACGATTCGTGCATTCTCCGCGCTGCAACTTCCATTCTGGATCCTGTACTCTGTCGAACAGCAGTTCTATTTTGCAGCCAGGACCATGGGCATTCCAGTTCGCCATGAACCTTTCAATACCCGGGAACTTAGACGGAATTTGCAGGTTCTGGCCATTTTTCAAGCCGCTGGCTGGGTCAAGTTCTTTGAACGATTGGATGGATTCGACCGGGACGCAGCCCTGCATTTTGCGTTGAATCTCACTAAAACACACTCCACGGTGTGGGGGCTGTGTATAGATGTTTCGGAGGTCATTATATCCGAGGTTACAGCTATCCCATTGGTGGGAAAACCTTGGTTTAACCGTCGAGTTCCTGCAACAGTTGCACGAGAACAATTTTTACTTCCAGGGGAGCAAGTTGAAGCATCCAGGAGAGGGATTGCATTGAAGTCACTGCCGCAGCCATGGGACCAGGTCGCTATCTTCCTCAAGAAATACATAACTTGCGAAGGTAGATACCAAACTGTGTACAACTCTGAACTTCCTTTGCTTTCTCATCTCCGTCATGGCATTTTGTTAAATATTCCATTTTATCTATTGCATGATTTGCGCCATATGGAAACATTCGTTCAATCTGCAAAACACCCATTATCCTCCCTCACACACCATGGCCTCATTAAGTTAATTATTATGAGAACCCTGGCCCAACATAATATAACATGGGAGCAATTCATTACCCGGCCACAGCAACCTGTTCCCTTAAGGGTCATTCCATTACAGCAATTACCGGTTCCACCACAACAGGAGGACCGGAGTTCCTCCAGCGAAGTTGGGGGGAGGGATGAAACGGAGGAAGAACAACAGGGGGCACAGGCAGGACCATCCGGAAGGGATGAAACGGAAGAAGAGCAACAGAGGGCACAGGCAGGGACATCAGGGGTTGACAAAACCACAGAGGAAGAACAGCCCGAGGCACAGGCAGAGCCATTTGAAGTATATGAATCTCCAGCACAAGCAGAACCAGTGGGGGATGACACTGCATTTGAAGGAGAGCGAGGGGAAGCACAAACAGAGCTGTCAGGCGACAATGTAGATGAAACCCTCGTGGAAAACCTAGACAACAGGGCAGCTCCGCCAGCAGAAGGTGAAATTGGAGCAGCATCAAATGCTGCGACAATGGAACCTGAAGATGGCGGAGCCAGAGCAATGGAAGAAGATATTGAGCTGGTCACAATCGAATCTTCACCGGAATGGGCAGGAGGAGCAGCTGTGATTGAAGAAGAACAGCATGGAGGGCAGGGAAATGTTCCTTTGACTTCAGTTTTGCCTCCCTATGTTCCAACTCCACGAGAAGAAACACTACAGAAAGGGAAGTCACAAAAGAAAACGCCGCAGAAAAGGAAGAGGACCACCAATGAGTTTGATTTAGTGGCACCAATTAGAAGGAAGCGAACTCGGTCAATTACAGCAGCAGAGGCAGCTAGAACAAAATGGGCAACCTTAGAGACACAGGTTGAACCCCCAATCCTTACACCAAAACCGAGGGATGCTCCACAAAGGCCAGTGGAGGAAGAGCCGGGAGTTGAGGGACTCTTGTATGAGAATGCAATGCTGAAAGAGGACCTCCAAGCACTTAGAAAGGAGCTGGAAACATGGAAGGAAATCTGCCAAAAGCAGGGTGGAAGAAAGATGTATACATTAATAGAGGCTGCAGACCAAGTGGAGGAAACAGCTTCTGCTGAAGCTGGAGAAAAGGATGAGTGAATACTCTGCCCCACCTGTGGGGAGATCTTTGAGGAAGCAGGCCATAAAATTTTACTTAGCACCTATTCAGCACAACAGCCTGTAGCCACAGAAGGGAAAGCAGTGGAGAAAGAGGATGCTGCAACACAAGAACCAGCACCTTTAAACATCCTTGCTGCAGCTGCTACTTCCCATGATGCAGAAGTCATAGAAAAGATGGGAGAAGAACAGGGAGTGGAAGATGCCCTGGAAATTTATGAGGAATGTATGGCAATCCCAAATTGCTCCCACAATACAGAAATCATGGAACAGATGGGAGAAGAACAGGAAATGAAGGATGCTCTGGAGCTTATAAAAGAATATGGTGAGACTCCAGAATGTTCCCTTGATACATAGATCATGGAGCCAAAGGATACCCTGGAGGATAGTGAAGAATTTTGTGCTGTAACCCCAGAACGTTCCCAGGACACAATAATTTTAGAAGGGGAAATGGAAATGCAGGACAGTGACAAGTTGAAACAGGATGCTGCAACACAAGAACCAGCAATCCTAAACTTGACCGTCCAACCGACTGAGCAGACAGAAGAAGAAGCCGGGACAGAGGATATTCTGGCATTCAACGATGAACTCTGGGTGGTGACCCCAGAAAGCTCTCATGATACAGAACTCATAGAAGAGAAGCTGCAGCAAAATAAAGATGAAGATGTAAGCCAGGATGTTGTCACACAAGAACCAACATCCTTGGATGCTGCAGCAAGAACCCCTGAACTGCAGTTGGAGGATAACCCGGGAGTAGAGATCATTCCTGATACACAATGGAGTGATGATGAACAGGTACAGACACCCTGCTCAGGTGACACTGAAATCTTGGAGGAGGAGCTGCAAATTGAAAAGGATATCCAATCTCAGCAGCCAATTGACAAAGAAGACACTGTTACACAAGAACCAGTGTCTCCAAAAGCAATAAAGGCAGCTGCTGAAGAAGGTTTAAGGGATGTTGCTATTACACAAGAACCAGCAACTCCCTTGATAAGATTAGATGCGCTGGAAGACACTGTCCCACAAGAACCAGTGCTTCCACCTCCTACAGGTATCATTGAATTGGATTCAGATTGAGTGTGTCTTTTCAACTTCCCCAGGCATAGCATAAGAGAACTGCAGATATTAGCAAGTAGCGGGAGAAGGGGAACAGTAAAGTTGGGAGCTGCTGGGTTGCTCACAGAAATTTTTCAAGGGGATAGAGGGGATGCCTGATTTATCTACATTCTTTCCTCTTGCCTGGACAAGGTTCAGTACAATATTCAGATGCAGGTTGTTGCATGAGGACATGCAACAGGATAGTTGGGGGGAGATGTTGAGCCCAGAATTGGCCCTTTTTGACCATCATTTATCACTGTCCCTTACCTTGTCTCACACCAATTACCTTGGCAATTCAACTTATTGTCCTTATATATTCCCCAATTTACCAAGGTATGGCCGATTATCGTTTTATTGTATTAATACTTATGATTGTGATGATTTAAGCTGTGCATCTCTTAATTCGTGCTAACATGATGCAAATTATGAAGGTAGTAAGATAAATGGACTGCAGGAAGATCGGAGCTGAACAAGTCACGGAGGAAGGGACGTCCATTGCTTAAGGAAGGTTCCTTGGGGCTCAATTCGTCAATCAAGGCACAGTCGTGGCAGGGCAGCTGTAACATAAAGTTCTATCTTAAGTATGTCGCTGCTCAAATCCAGCTGTGAGCTGGAAGGACCGCCACTCTTGGGACAGTTGATAACTCCTCTTATATTTGGATATTTCAGTTCTGCCACGCATTGTAACAGCTAGATTATTTAGGGCTCCTGAAGATCATAGATCTTCATGGCCACCCAATTATAGGTTTAGATGTTGCAACTGTATGTATAAATATGTGGTATTACCTCGATCGAGGGGTTGGACAGCAATGAATTAATTCATCTTGTATTAGCAGTGAAGCCGAAACTGTGTACTCATCCTTCTGTTAATATAAGGAGTTGCTTCTGAGTTAAAGAGAGTGTTGTTCAACCAGCGTCTCTGTGTGAAGACTGGGCCCGTCTTCCACAGAGATTGCTGTGTTAATTTAGGATTTCATCTTTCTGTTGTGTGATGATTTGATCTTTCTTTTGTACGCAGCAGCAATATTCATTGTGTGGATTTCTCAGTAAATGATTTATTTGTGAGATTGGTGAATGGTATCAATAACAGTCGACTGAGTCAGGTTTGTTTTATGTAATTCAATTTCTGTTCACACTGTTGTGCTCATCCTGCAGCTGAAACGTAATCCCAGAAGCTCCTACGAATTAGCTTTCCTGTTATGTGTTGATTGATTTATATTCTGCAATTCAGCATCTTAGAACAGTTGCTTCAATCTCCCTTATTAAATTCTAGAGTAATGTTCAGGTCATGCTTCATGATTCCCAGCTTGATTTCATTAGACAGTTAATTATTTTAGAATGCAATTGAGATTTCCTTCCTGCAATCGTTGATTAGATCTGATATTCGTTCTGCTTGATGCATAATAGAAAAGGATTGTAGTACAGCAGTTAGAAGGCAATTGGGATTGCGTAGATTCTTGGGATGAACATAGATGATAGAAGATAAAAGTATTCACTTCTAATGGTTTGTGTTTAAGCATATATTGTGCACTTGTCCTTTGAAATAAAAAGACTTTCTCGGGTTGACAATAAATTTCATACGCTCTGTGTATTGATATTTAATTATCTGCAATTAGAGTGCTTGACAGTTTGAAGAAGAACTTACTTTCTATCTCAACATTAGATAAGAAAGGTTATAGGGTTCCATTCATAGATGGACAAGTACTCATGTGGTCCAAAGGGAAATCCATTGAGGATGCAATTGTTATTGGTGAAGAGGAAGAAGGGATATACAAACTCAAGGGTCATCTAGAAGTTTCCCTTATTCATGAGGCTACTAGCCCTAGTGAGCTATGGCATAGGAGGCTTGCTCACATTAACTACAAAGCATTACCTCATGTGAGAAAGGTAGTTATAGGACTACCAAATTTGAAGATTGATCATAAAAGCACATATAAAGGATGTGCAAAATGAAAGAATATCAATAACCTATTTCCAAAGAGTGAGACAAAGACTCAAAGTACTTTGGAGTTGATCCATTCAGATGTATGTGGACCAATTCCATTCACATCCTTAAGTGGATTTGAATATTACCTTACATTCATTGATGACTACTCAAGGAAGACTTGGATATATTTCCTAAAAGGAAAATATGAAGTCTTTGGGAAGTTCAAGGAATTCAAAGCCTTGATAGAAAATCATTCAGAAAAGAAGATCAAAATACTCAAGACAAATAATGGTGGAGAATACACTTCAAAGGATTTTGAAGTCTTTTGTAAAGAAGCTGGAATCAAGAGGGAACCAACCACTCCCTACAATCCTCAACAAAATGGTGTTGCAGAGATGAAGAATAGAACCATTATGGAAGCAGTGAAGACAATGATACATGATCAAGACCTACCTATGTATCTATGGGATGAAGCAGCCAAGACAACAGTCTATGTGCATAATAGACTATCTCATAGTGCTCTTGAATTCAAGACTCCAGAAGAAGTGTTCACAGGGAAGAAGCCTAAGGTAAGTCACCTCAATATATTTGGATGTCCAGTATATATTCACATTCCAAAAGAAAAGAGAACCAAGCTGGATCCTTCTGGGAACAAGGGAATATTTGTTGGATATTGTGAAGTATCCAGAGAATTCAAAATATACATCCCAGGATTTCATCATATGAAAATAAGTAGGGATGTGACATTTGATGAAGAGGCATCTCTCAAGAGATATAGGAAGTGCCAGTATGAAGAAGTATATGAGGAAGATGCACCTCCCAGAATTGCAGAAGCTACACCCACACCTGAAGATATAACACCTAAAGACCATGACATGATAGAGCCATAAGAACCTCTTGCCATAAACATACCAAGAAAGAGAAATCCAGCATGGGAAAGAGACATAATACAAGGAGCAAAAAAGTATGGAGCTCCTGAAGGCTCCACTAGAGTGAGAAAGAAACCAAAGACATTCTCCAACTATATGGCTTTGATGTGTGATCTTGTAGATCAAGAACCCACTAGTTGTGAAGAAGCATTTCATAAGAAAGAGTGGGTGGACGCAATGACAGAGGAATACCAGTTTATAATGAAGAATGATGTTTGGGATATAGTTCCCAAACCAAAGGACAAGCATGTGGTATCCTCCAAATGGATATACAAGATAAAGCATGCTGCGGATGGTAGCATTGAAATAAGGCAAGGTTTGTGGCCAGAGAATTCTCTCAGAAAGAGGGAATTGAATATGAAGAGAAATTTGCACTAGTTGCAAGGTACACTTCCATTAGAACCATCATGGCACTTGCATCCATGATGAAGTGGGAATTACACCATATGGATGTGAAGACAACTTTCCTGAATGGTGTGATTGAGGAGGAAGTGTACATAGAACAACCACAAAGATTTGAGGTTGAAGATAGAAGAACCCACGTATGCAAGTTGAAGAAGGCTTTGTATGGGTTGACACAAGCTCCTAGAGCTTGGTATGGAAGAATTGACAGTTTCTTGAAAAGCTTGGGCTTTACCAAAAGTAAAGATGATCCTAATCATTATCTCAAAGTTATGGATGATGAACCTTTCATATTGTTGTTATATGTGGATGATCTATTTCTGAATGGAAATGAGAAACAAATTATCGAGTGCAAGAAGAAGCTCTCTATAGAGTTTGAGATGAAAGATCTCGGATTGATGCATTACTTCCTAGGTCTGGAAGTATGGAAAGGCCCAGAAGGAATCTTTTTCAACCAGCAAAAGTATGCGGTGGAAATCTTGAAAAGATTTGATATGTTGGAATGCAAATCCATGGACACTCCCATCGATTCCAACTTGAAGTTGTTAGCTGATGACTCATCAGAGTTAGTGGATATGACTCTGTACAGATAAATTATTAGGTCATTGATGTATCTGACAAATACTAGGCCAAATATATGCTTTGATGTGAACACCTTGTGTCAGTATCTAGTAGAACCTAGACATGTTCACCTGATTGTTGCAAATCATGTGATGAGGTACCTAAAAGGTACGATAGAATTTAGTCTATGTTATCTTGGATATCATGAATTCAGATTGTATGGATACATAGATGTTGATTGGGAAGGAAGTGTATCAGATAGGAAGAGCACATTGGGAGGATTTTATTGTATGGGATCTACCATGATCTCGTAGTTTAGCAGGAAGCAGTTTAGTGTGGCTCTCAGCACAGCTGAAGCGTAATATATTGTTGCTTTCTTTGCTAGTTGTGAAGCAATATGGCTTCAAAAGTTGTTATTAGGATTATTTGACTTAGATATGGACCCCACTATGATCCTATGTGACAACTAGAGTTGTATCAAGATGACAGAGAATCCAGTGTGTCATGATAAGTCAAAGCACATAGAGATCCGATATTTTTATATACGGGATATGGTGCAGAAAGGAGCTATCAAGCTTGAGTATGTGAGCACTGACGAACAAGTTGCTGATATATTGACCAAACCTCTGTCTCGAGTAAAGTTTGAGTATTTTTTAGACAAGCTTCGTGTAGTTCAGAAGGACCCTCCTCGAAAGGGGGAGTAATATGGTCGCTTATGATGAGATTTCCTGCATCGACAGAAAGGTCGATGATGTGGACACATGTATTGATGAGAATAATATATGAGGTTACCTGTTCTGATGATGAGTTTGATGATGAGGTTACCTGTTCTAATGATTAGGTTGATGTGTGGTCCTTAGAATTTGTCTAAGTGGATGAGAGGACTTCATCGTCCCTAAACAGTTAGTTCAAAATGTATGTGATAGGACTACATCATCCCTGAACAATTAGTTCAAAATGTACGTGATAGGACTGCATCATCCCTAAAAAGTTAGTTCAAACTATATGTGATAGGACTACATCGTCCCTGAACAGTTAGTTCAAAATGTACGTGATAGGACTGCATCGTCCTTAGGCATGAGAGGTGTATTAAATTGATTAGGATTGATCATCCTATAAGTTGATCTGGACTGCATTGTGCATAGACATCATAGGTGTCTTAAATTTATCTGGACTTCATCATCCATAGACATGAGAGGTGTCTTAAATTGACCTGGACTGCATCATCTATAGACATGAGAGGTGTCTTAAATTGATCTGGATTGCATCGTCCATAGACATGAGAGGTGTCTTAAATTGATCTGGACTGCATCATCCATAGACATGAGAGGTGTCTTAAATTGATCTGGATTGCATCATCCATAGACATGAGAGTTGTCTTAAATTGATCTGGACTGCATCATCCATAGACATGAGAGGTGTCTTAAATTGATCAGGATTGATCATCCTGTAAGTAGATCTGGATTGCATCGTCCATAGACATGAGAGGTGTCTTAAAGTGAGAGGGATTGATCATCCCGTAATTGGATCATGTGTATTGTAGAGTATGCTACCATGATGATATTGTTGATTGAGAGGATCCAGATGATGATACTATTGATCGAGAGGATCCAGATGATGATATTGTTGATCGAGAGGATCCAGATGATGATATTGTTGATCGAGAGGATCCAGATGATGATACTGTTGATCGAGAGGATCTAGATGATGATACTGTTTGTTGAGAGGATCCAAATGATGATATTGTTGATCAAGATGATCCAGATGATGTTGATCGAGATGATCTAGATGATACTGATTGAGATGATCCATAAGATGATGTTGATCGAGATGATTCAGATGATGATACTATCGATCGAGAAGATCCAGATGATGATGTTGTTGTAGCTGTTCGGATGATGCAGAAGATGAAGACTCAGTACTGAAGATGTTGATATTCCGGTATTGAATATTTCAAGATGTTCCAGTAACTGGTTGAGTTATTGATGATGTTCAAGAAAGCTTCCAATGATTTATAGATGTATCATGTATTATGTAGTTGATGATTCCTTGCTCCTGAAGATGTTGTTATAATATCCTTCTCGTTAAGGGGTAGTGTTGAGATATTGTAACTTTTAAGAATATTATATTTGTACTTTATTATTCCAAATATATTTCATTCCTTCGTGGAGACCCTATTGTATATCCGGAGATGTTTATTCCTCCGAGAGAATGTGGTAACTAGGGCTATGAGACCTCCCTTGTGGGGTTGGCCCTGAGTTAGCTGTTTAGGGGTTATTAGACTCTCTTAGGAGACGTCGACCCAGTTAGGGTGAAAATTCAGTTAGAAGATGAGTATAAATAGAGGAGGTGTGTTCCTCATTTATCACTGATTTCACTCACTTGTGTATTGTGCATAGGAGAGAGAGTGATCTGCATAGGAGGAGAAGGAGCTCTTGTTTGGGGAATACATCTTTGTATTGGTTGATTATCTATGTTGAGGAAAGATTTGTTGGGTTTTCTACCCCATGAGGGTTTCTGAGGGTAAATCTTTGTCTATCTTGTGATTGTGTTTCTTTCAATGATCTTGCTTGTGAGTTTAGGCTAAACTTAACATAGGAATAGGGTTCTGATGCTCTTGATGTGAAGTGCTTACTTGAGAAGCATCAGGAGCATGCAAGGCATTCGGAGTGGAAAACAACCAAACCGACATCCCTATAGTGAATCCTGGAAGATTCAAGGTAGCCATTAAGGGAGTACCAATTCTCCCAATGAATGGAAAAGCACAAGGAGCCCCTTGAACAGGGTTCCCTTGATTGGTGCTCACCGGGATGCTATCCATAGTGTCCAATTCAGTGAGCTAGAAATCTCTAAGTCCAACTAAGAACGAGAGGCACAAAGACCACACCACTAGAAAATTTCCTAAAGTGATCAAAACCAAGCAAACAGAGATAATACTCTTAGAAGTCAGTCTGGGATGATGAGGGCCTAGAACAAACCAATAGAATATCGAAGGTCAGCTACATGACTTCCAATGCAGGTCCCATGGGTGCGAGCGTTTGAATCACCAAACCACCCTCCCGGGATTACTATAGAGGGTTACCTTCTGTGTCTGCCCTAGGTGCAGTGGAAATAGCCCTCCACTATACATGTGAAGAGCCCTAAGGTCAAGATACTAAGGATACCACAAATACGAAAATACCTGGGGGGACAGTCGTCAGTCCATCCAAAACGCATGGGCAGGGAAGCAAAGCTTGAAATCCAAGAGTACTTTAAGTACTAGTGGACCCCCGTACGTGAATCATCCTTGCTGTATGCTTGAAAGGAAAGTGAGGGGGTATCCCCAACAATTCTAGTCTCACACGACCTCGTGCTTAACTCTGGTTTAAGTGGAGCGTTCCCAAGATACTTTGATATAAGTGGGTTTGCCTAAAATATTGTCTCACTACGATTGTTGAGCAATAAAATGAATTCGGATAGTTTAAAGTGATCTATCCCAAAGTCCTAGCCTAAGCTAGTTGGTGTAGTGTCAAACCTAAAAAGGAAATATTACTAATTGATTTTATTAGATGTTCTTTTTAGAGGTTGTTTCTTACTCAATAGGTAGTGATGTGTGTGGTATGGTTATGCCAAAAGTAAAATGTGTACAATAATGCATAAAACTTCACAAAATTCTTTTTGTTTTATAGATTTCAAAACAAAAAACTAGGCATTCCTAAGCATACCAATTTTCTTTGTCAATTTTTTTTATTTTAAAAGTTAATAGTAAAACAAACTATCCTACCTCGAAAACAATGACAAATATTGTAAACAAGTTCTTAGTTTTTCAATTTTTACCTTTTTCTCTAACTATGAAAAGAGAATAAACATGAAAATGAACAAGCAAGAATTATCAAGAATGTGAGTAAAGAAAAAGAGCCCAAGGCTTATACCAAACAAATCAAAAGACTGACAAAAACTTTAACCTACAGAGTTGTTTCACTGAAAAAACTCAGAATTTGGAACAAGTTGCAAAAGAAAAAGGAAAAGATGATGTATGAAATAGAAAAACAGACAACTAGGCTTCTCTTGAACATCAGAAAACCAAAGAAAAGCATCTGCCAAACAGAAAAGGTAGGCAAGAAAGCGAGGGAAACTCTACAATTAAAAAGAATCAAGAAGAAAATATATCAAAGAGAGTCTAAGCAGACTTAGATTGACTTGAACAAATGTTCAGGAGGTATCCAAACAATCAAGCACCTTTAAAACCACAAAAAGACCCTACTGAGACTAAACCCTAAAATAAAACTAAAAAGTGAAATCTTAGGAAAAGTTCACGGCTTCTGTATAAGATGACTCGTGGATGACTCGTGGGTGTGTAACAACAAAACTCGCGGCTAGGGCTTAAAGTGCACGACTGCAACTACTGGCAAGTCACAGACATGCTTCAAAAAAAAATTTAAAAAAGAAAGGACACCAAATCAGTGACTGAGTCAAATGAAGAACTCACAAGGGACCTCTGAGAGGCTATAACAAGACTCAGAAAGACACGGGGATGTCTTATCAACAACCAAAAGGGAAAACCACAAATCCAAATACAGACCCAACACCCAAATATCAAACCCTATTGTAAAAGGTTCAAACCTATAGGGATGCCCACGGCTGTATATACTAATAGCCTTGTGCACGAGTTGAATTGGGAAGTTGGGGGAGTTACAATACCAAACTCAACTAATTCCAATTCATATTCTTCATATATTTTTCAATTTCATCTTAAGATGTCCGCGGGTATGACACTAGGAAACCTACGCATGGTCTACGGGTAATTCTCTTGGAAACTCGCGCATACAACATTTTAACTGATGTATGTGGGTTGTCAGTATTATAACCCACGCATGACCCACTAGATATCAATACCAAGAGTCGCGGCTTTTCAATGAAATATGTAGAAAAAATAAGGTTTTTGGCTAAACATGTGTGATCTCAGTACTGAAGTCATCTAAGGTTAATCTAGCTCTTCCATCCATAGTGTCCTTTTGTGTGATCAACAGGGTAATGTGATCACAGATGGATAAGTGTTGATTTGACCTATAACAAATACTACCTACAAAATCATTGTCAGTGTACCCTATGAGAGTATTGTTTGGTGAATGAGAGTACCAAAGTCCATATCCAACTATGCCTACAACATATTTTAGAATTATTTTACCAACTTTCCACTGAGAATATTTAGGAGACTCCACAAACCTGGATATAAAGCTGACAACATACATCAAATCAGGTCTATTTGTAGTCAAATATATTAAAATGCTTGCCATTCTTTTATGAATTGTAGAGTTCACGACTGGTCCTTCATCCTTCTTACTTAACTTAGTGCCTGTGGCAATGGGGGTTTCTGCTAGTTTGCATTTATACATCCTAAATATCTGCAGAATGTTTTTAGCATTCTTATGCTGATAGATGAAGATGCCATGTTCAGTTTGGTTAACTTGGACATACTGAGGAAGTACCTCATAAGGACTAGATTAGTAATTTCAAAATCCTTTTTCATGATTGTCTTAAATTCTTCTAACATCAAATTTCCAGTATAGATCATATCATCAACATAAATACATAAAATTAGAATGTTACCTTGCAGATTTGTTTTGACATATAGACTGGGGTCATTACTGCTCCTATTGAACCCATTGTTGATGAAGTAGGAATCAATTCTGTTGTACCAAGCTCGGGGAGATTGTTTTAGACCATACAAGGCCTTTTTTAGCTTACACACTTTGAGTTTTTGACCCTTGACTGCATATCTAGGTGGCTGATGTACATAGACTTCTTCTTCAAGTATGCCATTGGGAAAGACATATTTCACATCCATTTGATAAACATGCCAATGATTTTGAGTTGTTATTGCAAGTACAGCTCTAATGGTGTCCATCCTTGTTACTCGAGAAAAGGTTTCATCATATTCCACACCATATTGATGAGCAAATCCTTTGGAAACCAACCTGGCTTTGTGCTTCTTTATCTTTGCTTTTCCATTCAGTTTGGTATTATAAACCCATTTGAATCCAATACTGCTTTTGTTTGATGGGATATGAGCAAGATCCCAAGTAATATTTCTTTCTATAGCATCAATCTCTTCATTCATTGCTTGTACCCATGCTGCATCTATCATGCAGAACAGTATTTCAGTCTGCATAATACTTTTGATGTCAACAAAGTTTCGTTGGCATCCTTTCATTTGGAACAGGAAGCTCTTCAATGGTACCGTTGGTACATCAAGGCTCATCCAGAGCCCAACTGGCCAGACTTTTGCCAGCTCCTTTTGCAACGATTTGGTCCTAGTGCTTTTGATGACTTCACAGGAGCCCTCACTAAACTTCGCCAAACTGGCACTGTGAGAGTGTATCAAACCGAATTTGAGAATGTAATGTCCCTTGTTAGGAATTTTATTAAAATGGCAATTTTCCACTTTTTTTCCCTAGTTCGACCTTTGACTAGTTTTGATCTCTAGGTCCCAAATTTGCCCCAAATGATCCCAAATATTCTGAGAAAGTATATGAATTATATTAGAACATAAATATTTGTTTCAGGGATGCCTTTGGACCTTTAAAATACTTCTGCAAATCCTCTTTCAATTCTGGTCAATGTAGGTAACTTTACTAGTGATTTCCCTTTGACTAGTATTGGTCTCTAGGTCTCAAATTGAATCGAAATGCCTTCAAATATTCAAGGAAGGTGTATTAATGATATTAGGACTTGAATATGATGTTCAGGGATGATATATGGCCACCAAAGGACCTCTGAAAACTCTCTTAAGATTCTGGACCAAGTATGCAATTTTACTAGTAATTTGGGGTTCAAATCCCCCTGAGGTAAGTACTGAAAATGGCTTCCCAAATGCCTCCAAACCCACTCAAATTTATGAACAGAGGTATGTAATGTGTTAAGTATGTTATTAAGGTCTCATATTCACCATTAATGGTTTATTACAACTGTTCTCACCCTCTCCCATTCAACTGCAAAAATCCCCAATTCGACCCTTGGGGAAATGGCACTATTTCACCTCCCAATACAACTAAACTGAGGAAAAATGCTTCAAATGCTCAAGTACAGTACATGAAACTTATATAGGACATCCATGGAATTATATTGACCACAAATATATCATAGAATCATCCATTCATTCGAAATCATCATCAATACATTGGCTCTCAACAAGGTAGTGTGGAAATGGCATTGTTCTTCCATTAAAAATGAGATTTATACATTTCTACTTGGAATTTCGACCTGAAACTTTTTAAAGATGAAGAACAGAGTATTTAATTCATATTAAAAAATAAATGGGGCATTAAAATCTTCCCCAAAGAGTACAATAGCTCACCAAAAACGCCCTCCCTCAAGGATCAAGAATATGCCATCAAAACTGGAAATGGTTGAAGGAGTGAGATGCAATAGAAGAAACCATGATCTGACCTATAGCTTACACCTGCAAATAAAGACTCCATTAAAGCTCCAAATGAAAGGTCTAAATGGCCTTTTAATTTACCAACTTGGATGGGAATCTTTCACCCTCGAAATTGGCTAAGGCAAGAAACTAGTCATCCACTAGCTCTCCCTCTTCACAAATGCAATTGCAAATTCTGCAAATGATCAAAAGATGGTTTCATTCTTTGTTATTAACATTTATAAACTTCTAATGTCCTCCATGGGTCGAATTCCTTCCAAGAGACTCATGCCAACTCATGTTGGGAAGAGATTCCAAAGAACGCCACTTGTACAACAATTCCTAGTCTCCCACTTCCACCAAATCACATGTGGAAGCATCTTAGATGCTCTAACACCCTTGAGCGCCCTCTTGGAGTCTAGTTTTAGCCCTGACATGTCATATATGTCATATGTCATCCTTCAGGTCTGATTTGTGTCATAGGTGTCATAGCATCTTCATTATTGTTGTCATAGAGCTAGGGAATCTAGCCCAAGTGTCTCACTAGCTCCAAATTGCCTCTTCCTCTTCCATGGGAGTTACTCTTCCTCTATATTTCGACCTTGGATGAGTAATGCAATGAATAATACCTTTTGTACTCCCCTAAGTATGTTACCATTCACCTTGAATTCGAATTGGTGAGAGAATGATGCCAAATGTAGTGGGGAAATCTAGCCATATGTGGGTCCCACTTCCTCCATGTGTCTTCATGATGAAATGCCACTTTGATTTTCACTTGTATATATTTATTTAGATCCTTTATTAAATATTTATGCCATTCTAATGTTCAAACATCATTTATTATCCCCATTATTCCAAATCCCAAAGCTTCCACCTTAAACCTAGGAAACTAGTAATTTTTCTCCTTGGCAATTATTTGACCTTTAGCATCAATTTGACAAACTCTAATGAATAGAGCCAATGTGATTAGGCCATTGTGACCCAATACCAAATTTGGGACATGAAAAATCCTCCCTTCCCAATATTGCTTGTCCTAAAGCAATTTTAAATGTGGGTGTTGAAGAACCTGCTTTCTGTATAATTCTTTGAAGTTGCCATTGAATTGCCCAACCTTGAGTCTTTGAGTTTCCATGAAGATTTTAGAGAGGAACCACCATGCTTGCTGCTGCACTACTCTGATTAAAATCACTTTATTAAGTGGAGAATCCATCTCCTATACTACTTGCTTCCCCAAAAATATGAAACCAATGAGATAAAAATTATTCCAGGGTCCCATTGCTTGTATTGCACCCCAACAATTAAAAGTGCTCTCCAACCCATACCATCAGATAAGAGGATTCCTGGATCCCATTTTCTTGTATGCATTCTTCCAAACATCATGAGTAGAAAATATATATCATCAAAGTACATAACAACATAATGAAAATGTACATAAAGGAAATGCTTCATCAAAGAGTCACGAAAGTGCTTATACCTCCAAGCATGTAGAGCACCATTTTCCAAGTGCATACAATCTTCAAGTGACCCATCAAATCTGCTCCAATGACATAGGTGAGGATCCCATGTCCAATAGTGCTGCTCCAAGAGAATGTGATATGCATCAAAATATTCAGCCATGCATTCTTTCATCCAAGAAGTGAATGAAGAATCTCCACTAAAATCTGAACCAAATAATGAGCAGGAAAAACAAGGAGAATTCAAAGGACTCAAAGAAGTCTCATCCATACATCCATGAGGATATGTATCATCATAAGGTAAAGCAATATGCTGCTGCAATTCAAAATAATGAGGTGCTCTATTCATGTCATCATCAAAAGGAGAGGTAGGAGTTTCATACCCCTCATGTGGCACCACTAGGAAAAAACCTTTCACCCAATTTTCATCCCAAAGTGATGTGGCTGGAAAAGAAGTGTGGGGTGAGGAATGATGAACCAACTTTAATTCTTTACAACTCTTACCCATTGAAATATTTAATTCATCTTCTCCATAATTGGTTGGTCCAACTATTGTGAGATCATGTACCTCTTCCAAGGCTTTGCAACTCTCTCCATGAGGCAACTCATAATCCCTTTGAACAAGGACAAGTGCTTGTCCTTCTTCTTGTTTTAGTGTAGCATCTTCAAGAACCTGCATATCAACATGTACCTCATGTTCCACAATTACATTAGGTTCCTCTTTTGTGGCATAAATTGTTTCATCCTTTTCCTTGAAAAGAGAACCATTGCTCATTACTTTTTCCGAGTTGCTTCCAATTCCACTAAGCAACAATCTGAACTCTTGAAAGTATTGTCTCCACTTGTATTCAAAGGATGGTTCAAGTAATTTCCTAAACTCCTCATTCTCCTTTAAGGTTCCTTTCTCATCCTTACTCATGGTGACCAATGAATGCACTTCTTCTCCTACTTCTTCCCTTTCACCAGAGTACATCCAGTTTCAGTTTCTAAGGGTGGTGGCTTATTTCTTTGACTCCTGGTATTCATTAATGTTCTACCACATCAGGTGCCAAGACCATGCTCTGATACCACTGTAACGTCCCTTGTTAGGAATTTTATTAAAATGGCAATTTTCCACTTTTTTTCCCTAGTTCGACCTTTGACTAGTTTTGATCTCTAGGTCCCAAATTTGCCCCAAATGATCCCAAATATTCTGAGAAGGTATATGAATGATATTATAACATAAATATTTGTTTCAGGGATGTATTTGGACCTTTAAAATACTTCTACAAATCCTCTTTCAATTCTGGTCAATGTAGGTAACTTTACTAGTGATTTCCCTTTGACTAGTATTGGTCTCTAGGTCTCAAATTGACTCGAAATGCCTTCAAATATTCAAGGAAGGTGTATTAATGATATTAGGACTTGAATATGATGTTCAGGGATGATATATGGCCACCAAAATACCTCTGAAAACTCTCTTAAGATTCTGGACCAAGTATGCAATTTTACTAGTAATTTGGGGTTCAAATCCCCCTGAGGTAAGTACTGAAAATGGCTTCCCAAATGCCTCCAAACCCACTCAAATTTATGAACAGAGGTATGTAATGTGTTAATTGTGTTAATAAGGTATCATATGCACCATTAGTGGTTTATTACAACTATTCTCACCCTCTCCCATTCAACTGCAAAAATCCCCAATTCGACCCTTGGGGAAATGGCACTATTTCACCTCCCAATACAACTAAACTGAGTAAAAATGCTTCAAATGCTCAAGTACAGTACATGAAACTTGTAGAAGATATCCATGGAATTATATTGACCACAAATATATCATAGAATCATCCATTCATTCGAAATCATCATCAATACATTGGCTCACAACAAGGTAGTGGGGAAATGGCATTGTTCTTCCATTAAAAATGCGATTTATACATTTCTAATTGGAATTTGGACATGAAACTTTTTGGAGATGAATAAAAGAGTATTTAATTCATATTAAAAAATAAATGGGGCATTAAAAGCTTCCCCAAAGAGTACAATATCTCACCAAAAACGCCCTCCCTCAAGGATCAAGAATATGCCATCAAAACTGGAAATGGTTGAAGGAGTGAGCTGCAATAGAAGAAACCATGAGCTGCCCTGTAGCTTAAACCTACAAATAAAGACTCCATTAAAGCTCCAAATGAAAGTTCTGAATGGCCTTTCCAATTACCAACTTGGATGGGAATCTTTCACCCTCAAAATTGGCTAAGGCAAGAAACTAGTCATCCACTAGCTCTCCCTATTCACAAATGCAATTGCAAATTCTACAAATGATCAAAAGCTGGTTTAATTCTTTGTTATTGACATTTATAAACTTCTAATGTCCTCCATGGGTTGAATTCCTTCCAAGAGACTCATGCCAACTCATGTTGGGAAGAGATTCCAAAGAACACCACTTGTACAACAATTCCTAGTCTCCCACTTCCACCAAATCACATGTGGAAGCATCTTAGCTGCCCTAACACCCTTGAGCGCCCTCTTGGAGTCTATTTTTAGCCCTGACATGTCATATATGTCATATGTCATCCTTCAGGTCTGATTTGTGTCATAGGTGTCATAGAATCTTCATTATTGTTGTCATAGAGCTAGGGAATCTAGCCCAAGTGTCTCACTAGCTCCAAATTGCCTCTTCCTCTTCCATGGGAGTTACTCTTCCTCTATATTTCGACCTTGGATGAGTAATGCAATGAATAATACCTTTTGGACTCCCCCAAGTATGTTACCATTCACCTTGAATTCGAATTGGTGAGAGAATGATGCCAAATGTAGTGGGGAAATCTAGCCATATGTGGGTCCCACTTCCTCCATGTGTCTTCATGATGAAATGCCACTTTGATTTTCACTTGTATATATTTATTTAGATCCTTTATTAAATATTTATGCCATTCTAATGTTCAAACATCATTTATTATCCCCATTATTCCAAATCCCAAAGCTTCCACCCCAAACCTAGGAAACTAGTAATTTTTCTCCTTGGCAATTATTTGACCTTTAGCATCAATTTGACAAACTCTAATGAATAGAGCCAATGTGATTAGGCCATTGTGACCCAATACCAAGTTTGGGACATGACAAATCCTCCCTTCCCAATATTGCTTGTCCTCAAGCAATTTTAAATGTGGGTGTTGAAGAACCTGCTTTCTGTATAATTCTTTGAAGTTCCCATTGAATTGCCCAACCTTGAGTCTTTGAGTTTCCATGAAGATTTTAGAGAGGAACCACCATGCTTGCTGCTGCACTACTCTGATTAAAATCACTTTATTAAGTGGGGAATCCATCTCCGATACTACTTGCTTCCCCAAAAAATATGAAACCAATGAGATAAAAATTATTCCAGGGTCCCATTGCTTGTATTGCACCCCAACAATTAAAAGTACTCTCCAACCCATACCATCAGATAAGAGGATTCCTGGATCCCATTTTCTTGTATGTATTCTTCCAAACATCATGAGTACAAAATATATATCATCAAAGTACATAATAACATAATGAAAATGTACATAAAGGAGATGCTTCATCAAAGAGTCACGAAAGTGCTTATACCTCCAAGCATGTAGACCACCATTTTCCAAGTGCATACAATCTTCAAGTGACCCATCAAATCTGCTCCAATGACATAGGTGAGGATCCCATGTCCAATAGTGCTGCTCCAAGAGAATGTGATATGCATCAAAATATTCAGCCATGCATTCTTTCATCCAAGAAGTGAATGAAAAATCTCCACTAAAATCTGAACCAAATAATGAGCAGTAAAAACAAGGAGAATTCAAAGGACTCAAAGAAGTCTCATCCATACATCCATGAGGATATGTATCATCATAAGGTAAAGCAATATGCTGCTGCAATTCAAAATAATGAGGTGCTCTATTCATGTCATCATCAAAAGGAGAGGTAGGAGTTTCATACCCCTCATGTGGCACCACTAGGAAAAAACCTTTCACCCAATTTTCATCCCAAAGTGATGTGGCTGGAAAAGAAGTGTGGGGTGAGGAATTATGAACCAACTTTAATTCTTTACAACTCTTACCCATTGAAATATTTAATTCATCTTCTCCATAATTGGTTGGTCCAACTATTGTGAGATCATGTACCTCTTCCAAGGCTTTGCAACTCTCTCCATGAGGTAACTCATAATCCCTTTGAACAAGGACAAGTGCTTGTCCTTCTTCTTGTTTTAGTGTAGTATCTTCAAGAACCTGCATATCAACATGTACCTCATGTTCCACAATTACATTAGGTTCCTCTTTTGTGGCATAAATTGTTTCATCCTTTTCCTTGAAAAGAGAACCATTGCTCATTACTTTTTCCGAGTTGCTTCCAATTCCACTAAGCAACAATCTGAACTCTTGAAAGTATTGTCTCCACTTGTTTTCAAAGGATGGTTCAAGTAATTTCCTAAACTCCTCATTCTCCTTTAAGGTTCCTTTCTCATCCTTACTCATGGTGACCAATGAATGCACTTCTTCTCCTACTTCTTCCCTTTAACCAGAGTACATCCAGTTTCAGTTTCTAAGGGTGGTGGATTATTTCTTTGACTCCTGGTATTCATTAATGTTCTACCACATCAGGTGCCAAGACCATGCTCTGATACCACTGTAATGTCCCTTGTTAGGAATTTTATTAAAATGGCAATTTTCCACTTTTTTTTCCCTAGTTCGACCTTTGACTAGTTTTGATCTCTAGGTCCCAAATTTGCCCCAAATGATCCCAAATATTCTGAGAAGGTATATGAATGATATTAGAACATAAATATTTGTTTCAGGGATGCCTTTGGACCTTTAAAATACTTCTGCAAATCCTCTTTCAATTCTAGTCAATGTAGGTAACTTTACTAGTGATTTCCCTTTGACTAGTATTTGTCTCTAGGTCTCAAATTGACTCGAAATGCCTTCAAATATTCAAGGAAGGTGTATTAATGATATTATTAATTGAATATGATTTTCAAGGATGATATATGACCACCAAAAGACCTCTGAAAACTCTCTTAAGATTCTGGACCAAGTATGCAATTTTACTAGTAATTTGGGGTTCAAATCCCCCTGAGGTAAGTACTGAAAATGGCTTCCCAAATGCCTCCAAACCCACTCAAATTTATGAACATAGGTATGTAATGTGTTAAGTATGTTATTAATGTCTCATATGCACCATTAATGGTTTATTACAATTGTTCTCACCCTCTCCCATTCAACTGCAAAAATCCCCAATTCGACCCTTGGGGAAATGGCACTATTTCACCTCCCAATACAACTAAACTGAGTAAAAATGATTCAAATGCTCAAGTACAGTACATGAAACTTGTAGAAGACATCCATGGAATTATATTGACCACAAATATATCATAGAATCATCCATTCATTCGAAATCATCATCAATACATTGGCTCACAACAAGGTAGTGGGGAAATGGCATTGTTCTTTCATTAAAAATGAGATTTATACATTTCTACTTGGAATTTCGACCTGAAAATTTTTGGAGATGAATAAAAGAGTATTTAATTCATATTAAAAAATAAATGGGGCATTAAAATCTTCCCCAAAGAGTACAATAGCGCACCAAAAACGCCCTCCCTCAAGGATCAAGAATATGCCATCAAAACTGGAAATGGTTGAAGGAGTGAGCTGCAATAGAAGAAACCATGAGCTGCCCTGTAGCTTACACCTGCATAAAGACTCCATTAAAGCTCCAAATGAAAGGTCTGAGTGGCCTTTCCAATTACCAACTTGGATGGGAATATTTCACCCTCGAAATTGGCTAAGGCAAGAAACTAGTCATCCACTAGCTCTCCCTCTTCACAAATGTGATTGCAAATTCTACAAATGATCAAAAGATGGTTTCATTCTTTGTTATTGACATTTATAAACTTCTACTGTCCTCCATGGGTCGAATTCCTTCCAAGAAACTCATGCCAACTCATGTTGGGAAGAGATTCCAAAGAACGCCACTTGTACAACAATTCCTAGTCTCCCACTTCCACCAAATCACATGTGGAAGCATCTTAGCTGCCCTAACACCCTTGAGCGCCCTCTTGGAGTCTATTTTTAGCCCTGACATGTCATATATGTCATATGTAAGCCTTCAGATCTGATTTGTGTCATAGGTGTTATAGCATCTTCATTATTGTTGTCATAGAGCTAGGGAATCTAGCCCAAGTGTCTCACTAGCTCCAAATTTCCTCTTCCTCTTCCATGGGAGTTACTCTTCCTCTATATTTTGACCTTGGATGAGTCATGCAATGAATAATACCTTTTGGACTCCCCCAAGTATGTTACCATTCACCTTGAATTCGAATTGGTGAGAGAATGATGCCAAATGTAGTGGGGAAATCTAGCCATATGTGGGTCCCACTTCCTCCATGTGTCTTCATGATGAAATGCCACTTTGATTTTCACTTGTATATATTTATTTAGATCCTTTATTAAATATTTATGCCATTCTAATGTTCAAACATCATTTATTATCCCCATTATTCCAAATCCCAAAGCTTCCACCCCAAACCTAGGAAACTAGTAATTTTCCTCCTTGGCAATTATTTGACCTTTAGCATCAATTTGACAAACTCTAATGAATAGAGCCAATGTGATTAGGCCATTGTGACCCAATACCAAATTTGGCACATGACAGAGAATCTAGCCAACCACACCGAAGGATTGCCTGATGAATTTTACCGGAGTTGTTTTATCAGTGGTCTAAAGGATGCCATCCGCTCTGAGGTCAAAATGTTCTGTCCCAACACAATGATGGAAGCACTCGGGTTGGCTAAGTTGGTAGAAGACAAGATTGCAGCCCAACAACGCTCCAAGCCCACTTTTGTTCCCTTCCGAAATATGGGTTCTCAGCGACCACCTATACCGCAGGCTCCTCGACCGACTCCTATCAAGCGTTTGTCTGAAACAGAGATGCAAGCACGCAGAGAAAAGGGGCTTTGCTATAATTGTGATGAGAAATTCACTCGGGGACATAGATGTGTTCAGCAAAAGCTCTATCTCCTGGATGTGGAGTCTCCGCCTGCCTCTGAAATGGGTGACGGAGATCCAGACACACTGGATGCTCCGGTCGACATTCAGGAATTGCCTATTGACCCTCCGTCTCAGGATGACCAGCCAGAGATATCTCTCCATGCTTTAGCTGGAATCACCACCCCCCAAACAATGCGGGTCACAGGTTACTTCAAGAAGCTTCCTCTTACAATCCTTATTGATTCTGGTAGCACTCATAATTTCATTGACCCTCGGATCGCCAAACAAGCTGATTGTTTTATCCATCCTTGCTCCAACTTTGAAGTCATGGTTGCCAATGGGGGCACCTTACCTTGCAAAGGGAAGTGTCGAAATGTGCATATCTCTATGGGAGATTATACCTTGCGCTCTGACATGTTTTCCTTGCCCTTAGGCGGATGTGATGTTGTTTTGGGTGCTCAATGGCTACGCACACTCGGCCCTATCTTATGGGATTTTGCCAAACTTTGGATACAGTTTTCCCTCAATGGACACAAACACACATTGATAGGATTACAACCAGGTTCTCTCAGCATCATCAGTTCACATCGCATGGAAAAACTCCTCAAGAAGAATCCGCATGGTGTCATCGCTCAGATCCATTCCATCCAGATGCAACCATCAGCGGTCTCCACTACTCCTTTGGATCTACAACAAATTCTGGATCGATATACAGGTGTCTTTGCTGAACCAGTAGGATTACCACCTTCCAGGCCAGAAGACCATCGTATTCAGCTCCTTCCTGGCAGCGCTCCTCCCAACATCAGGCCCTATCGCTACCCATTCCACCAAAAAATGGAGATTGAAATGCTCGTTCGGGACTTATTGAAACAAGGTATTATTCGCCCAAGCACTAGTTCCTTTTCTTCTCCAGTTATTCTTGTCCGCAAAAAAGATGGGTCATGGCGCCTCTGCATTGACTTCCGAGCACTTAATCACCTCACCATCAAGGATAAGTTTCCAATTCCTGTTGTTGATGAGCTTCTTGACGAGCTTCATGGGGCTCACTTTTTTTCCAAGTTGGATCTTCGTTCTGGGTATCATCAAATTTGGGTTCATGAGGATGATATTCCTAAAACAGCTTTCCACACACATGATGGCCATTATGAGTTTTTGGTCATGCCCTTTGGCCTCACTAATGCTCCTTCCACATTCCAGGCCTTAATGAATAAAATATTTCGACCCTACTTGCGGAAATTCATTCTGGTATTCTTTGATGATATACTCATCTATAGTAAAACATGGGATGAACATCTCCAGCATCTGGATCTTGTCATGCAACTTTTCTCTGACCATCATCTCCATGCCACGCAGTCTAAATGTGTTTTTGGACAAAAGGAAGTTGAGTATCTCAGGCACATTATCTCAGCATAAGGGGTTCGCGTGGATCCTGCCAATTGGCCACGTCCTCAGACACTCAAGAGCCTTCGTGGTTTTTTGGGGTTGACTAGCTACTACCGCAAGTTTGTCAAGGATTATGGGAAGATTGTAGCTCCATTAACTGCTCTATTGAAAAAGGATGCTTTTACATGGACACCTGCTGCTCAGTGTGCATTTGACAAACTAAAACAAGCTATGTGTACTACACCTGTGCTAGCTATGCCCGATTCGTCCAAGCCCTTCACTATTGAGAGTGATGCTTGCGGCAATGGACTTGGTGTTGTTCTCCTTCAAGATGAACACCCCATTGCATTCACCAGCAAAGCCCTTTCAGGTAAGAATTTAGCTGCCTCTACCTATGAGAAGGAAATGATGGCTATTTTTCATGTAGTACAGAAGTGGCATCCATACCTATTAGGGAATCATTTCTGCATCAAGACTGATCACCAGAGTCTGAAATATTTCTTGGAATAGCGTGTCTCCTCCCCGGCAAAACAGAAATGGGTTAGCAAACTCATGGGTTATGACTATGAGATCACTTACAAGAAGGGCAAAGAGAATATTGTGGCAGATGCTCTTTCTCGCACATTTGGTGCCCAAGGTTCTCTTTCAGCTATTTCTATGCCTGTTCCAAATTGGTTGCAATCTGTTCAACAGGGTTATGTCAATGACTCTTCCTTATCTCAGATCATCCAATGCTTGACCAACAACCCTTCTGTTGTACCACATTACTCTTGGGATGGTGCTTCTCTGTGATACAAGGGTCGTCTGGTGCTTCCCCAAAGCACAGATCTTCAACAGGCTGTCTTCTATGAACTCCATGCTTCTCCATCGGCCGGGCACTCTGGGTTCCTCAAAACATATGAACGAGCACGGCGTAACTTCTTTTGGCAAGGCATGAAAAGGACAATTCAATAGATGGTGGCCGAATGTGATACCTGTCAGCGCAATAAGGGTGAAACAACACTCGTTCCAGGATTGCTTGAACCCTTGCCCATACCTACACGGATTTGGACATATATTTCTATGGATTTCATTGAAGGGCTCCCTAAATCTGGCGGGAAGACAGTGATTCTCATTGTGGTCGATCGCCTCTCCAAATATAGTCATTTTTGTGCTCTTAGTAATCCCTATACTGCCTCCTCAGTTGCTCAAATTTTTATGGACCAGATCTTTCGTCTTCATGGCATCCCTTCTTCCATTGTCTCGGATTGTGATGCAACTTTCACCAGTCATTTTTGGACAGAACTATTTCGCCACACTGACACCAAACTGAAGATGAGTTCAGGGTATCACCCACAAACAGATGGTCAGACTGAAATTGTCAATAAATGCTTGGAAACTTATCTTCGTTGCTTCACCTCGGAACAACAACATCAGTGGGAAAAGTGGCTCCCTCTTGCTGAATGGTGGTACAATACCTCTTACCACACTGCCTCTAAAATGACCCCATATGAAGCAGTCTATGGTCAAGCACCTCCAGCTCTTCTTCCATACACCCCCACCAGTTCACTAGTTCAGGAAGTTGACACGGTCCTTCGCAACCGCGATCAGATTCTTTGCATTTTGCGGGACAATCTTCACATGGCAAGAAATCGCATGAATCAACAAGCGGATCAGCACCGTTTGGAGCGCACTTTTCAAGTCGGCGATATGGTTTTTCTTCATCTCCAGCCGTACAAACAATCCTCCTTGAAACTCAAAGGGCGTCATAAGCTCGCTCCAAAGTTCTATGGGCCATATCAGATTCTTCAGAAGATTGGGTCCGTTGCTTATAAATTGGAACTTCCTCCTTCTTCCCGCATTCATCCAGTCTTTCATGTCTCTTGTCTGAAGAAAGTTCTTGGCACCAACATCAGCGGCCAAACGATTTTACCCGAACTGGATAATGAAGGATCCATCCTTTTGGAGCCAGAGGCCATCCTCAATCGGCGCACGCGTCAGTTTCGCTCTCGCTCTATCACAGAGGTCTTAATTCAGTGGCACGGCATGCAACCAGAGGATGCTACATGAGAACCACTCCTTCAGATTCAACAACAATTTCCACATCTAAAGCTTTGAGGACAAAGCCTTTTTTAAGGGGGAGGGGATGTTAGGAACCCATGTCTTTACTTTGTTAGTATGTTGTTGTTGGACGCATATGCTTTGTAAGTCGTCCCGTAGTATTTTGTTGATCAATAGTTTGTGTTATTGTTGTTGGCGCATATGCTTTGTAAGTCGCCCGTAGTATTGTTGATCCATAGTTTGTAACGGCCCATGGTTTCGACCCATAGTATTGGTTCCTAGAATTAGTATATAAGTGCGTGTTGAGACCTATGAAGGCACCATGAATTTATTTGTATTGAGCTTGCTCATAGGAGGTTGCCCCCTCGAAGTGGCCCGTGATCAATATAAAAGTGATTCTGAGTTCTGTCATTTCTGCTATTTCGCATATTTTCATTAAGTAATTGTTGCAGGTGCCTCAGAGACAGGAACATGACTTCTGATCAGCCTTCTTCAACATTGGAGACATGGGCTCTGCCACTGTTTTGGTCTGTTTGCTTATTTCTACAATCTCGTTCATAATGGCCATACTTCTTACAGTAGTTGCACTAAATGTTGGACTTATTATTCAATCTCTTGCCTCTCCCCCTCCGACAGTGAGAGTTGTGAGAGTGATTTTAATGTTCATGAGTGGTTCTATCATATGTATAATGAGAACCTCTTCCTCTTTGTCCTCATCCTCTACCTCCTCTTCCTCGACCTCTTCTGAGGAAAGCCTCAATGCTGAATTCATTTTTCAAAGACTCTTCTTCTTGATTGAGTAGCTTCGTGGGAAATAAGGGACCCTGTTAACCATTGCAAACTTCTTAGTGAGATATTTGAGGATCTTTTGGAAAACAAACTTTTGTTCCAAATATTCTCCATGGGTTTGGAATTGATTCACAATGCCCGAAACCCAAGTCATAAACTAATCTACAGTTTCCATTTTTTTCATTTTTAGACTTTCAAACTGAAGTTGAAGATTTTGGAGTCTTACCGTTTTGACTATGTTTGTACCTTTGTATGCGGATGCAAGGAGATTCCAAACTTGATGTGCGGTGGTGGCTCCTGATATCTATGGTAATATGGACTCCTCGATGCAACTCTCGATCAACCATTTTGAAATGATATTTATTTCACAACGAGCTTAAAGGGCATTCTTTTGAGCATTAGACATAGCGACTAGAGCGGTTGTTTATGGTTATGTGAACTCGTTTTCAACCATATCCCAACATTTGTTGAGTTGGAGAAATGTCTGCATCTTGATTGACCAAAATTCATAGTTGGTGTTGGTCAAAATTGGTATGGATATTTGCTTCAAATTTGATTTGCTTGAACTAGTAGTAGCCATCTTTGTATGACTTTCTTTTTTAACATGGTATTGGAGCTTGTAGAGCTAGCACAATGTGTCACGGGGAACGTCGCCTAAAAAATGTGTAAGTGAGTAGTGATCGCCACACTTTACCTTAACATCAAGTCTGTCGATGATGCACTTCTTCCATCCATAAAGTGTGTCAATGATGTGATCCTCCTGAGCAACAAGTGTGTCGAAGGAAGGGTTCCACAATTCCCGATAGGGACAATGTGCCTTGGCTCTTCTAACGGGAAAAAGAAAAAAAAATATACCACTTGATTCTTCACTCTGTAAAGAGAAAGTCACACCTCCATGATGATGTGTTCCCATCTTGATATACAACATTCCAAAATATGTGAGATCGGATATATGCATGTGTGCTTTCCACTTTGTGAAAAGGATTACCCAAAAGAAATTACTCAGTATGAATTAGACCATGTGTTATGATACCATGTTAAAGTTTTGACATAAGAAACAGAAAAGGATGGAACACAAGTGGGCATATAGATTTCCTTCTCATTATTAAGCAGAAGCATATAAAGGATTACATAATCGCAAAAAACCATGGGACAATACCATGGAACAGAAAATACTATGGGACAAAAATGTGTCCTATCAACTAACTCAATCACTCAACTAATTAATGCACTAATGACTGGCAGGGCACCAATGAGATTACAAATCTTAACAGAAATGTTACAAACTTCTTTTAAACACAAATGAGTTTGTTTTGCTTACAAAATTTTGTGATTAAGGTAGTAGATCCCTTGTCTCGTCTAGAAAAAAGAAAGCCTCCAAACTTCCATCATATGGCCCTGTAACACCTAAAGGTTGGGCCTCTAGCCGCTCTTCGAATATCTTGTTGGTGAATAAATGGAGCGAGCATGTCATCTTGTTGTGAGAGAATCTCAGTGTATTACTTGTGGTTCTCTATTGCCAATCAAAATCCCACCATCACATTCCTCCTACTCCCCATGCCACAATAGGCCCACGGTATTCCCTATCTTTTGTATGCCATATCGTGTTTCCAGTCCTCACATATTTTTCGGATTTCTAACACATGAGATCGATCTCTGTGAAGGATCTGAATATAAACAGTTCGATGGCACGATTTTGTGGGTCTCTTAAGTTACAAACAAGGGAAAAACTAGAAAGGGAGGTGCTGATACTTCATGCCAATGGTGATGAAATGTGGGACATATTGCCCATAAATTAGGAACTAGGTAAAAACAACAAAAAGCGAGGACGCAGTCTATATAAATCCCACAAACAAGAACAAAATATCAATGTCTGCAAGGGAGACACCACGTACAATGATCTATGATCTCTGCATTAATTGACCAACAATATAAGAGAGTGACCATATGGAAAAGTTACTAGGGACGATCTCATAATTGGTATAAATATGGATAATGATGATTAAACACTACCATGCATATCCAAAAAGGAGGGTGGTTGATAAAATGATGAAGACCCACAGATTTGAGATAATGGCCCACAATCCATAGATGAGTTGCTACAAGCAATGGATCGGGAGCCAAGCAAAAACTAGTACAAAATGAGGAATTAATGACTAAAATTCGACTATAAATGATATTTTTTAGTCAGTCACGAATAGTACCTAATTTCCATTATCTTATAGCTAGTCGTATTTCGCTAGTCATTAATTCGTTGACTTATTCGTGATTGATTTAGTGATTGATTTAGTCATTGATTTAGTCATTGATTGCCACAACTAATCACCAAATATATGACTAAATAAACTACTAGATGATAACATATTAATGACAAATAAGTTGAATAAATGTTAGTCACGCTATAAGATACTAGAAATTAGCTACTAATATTTGTATATATGCGAATTTAGTCATTTTCTTAGTCACTAATTTATGATAGGGTACGGAGGAATCGAACCACCAATCTCTTGCCTATAATTAGGCAAGTGCTCTACCATTGAGCTAGCACCCTTTAAGAAGTTGTTATTGCTTGACAATAATGATATTCAAACAAATTTTTCATAATTCAAGCATACAAAATAATGATTACAAAGTTACTATAGATCTAATATCTTTTGAAGTGAAACATTTTCAAACTAAGAGTTCCAGCAGACAAAGGTTTCATTTATGTGATAATCTCAAACCATACTGAAGAAGCAACTGCATTATTGCATGCTGACTCATAAATCCTTTCATGTGCAAATAAAGTTGGTCAAACACAGGATCTATGTTAAACCTATGCTTTGATAAAACCAAAGGGACGTGCAACAATGAATCACCCACATGCACAAAAACAAAAGGACCCCCTGAAACTGATCTTGCAATTGCTCCAAATTTTAATATACAAAGTGTTGGATTAGTTTGTTGTTCATTGTCTGAATTTCTAAAATTTATATCAGACTCTTTAAGTAGTCCTGTAATTTTTTCTTAGGTCTCTACCACTTTGAATTACCCAAAGAAGCATGTTGGCAAATTCAACCAAACCAATGTATTGATTTGTGGATGGGACATCATCATGTACAAGCATTTTATTGCATCTTCCATGGGGGCATTTGAATTCATCTTCAGTGTATGAATCTGTAGAGTATGATTCCATGTTGCTGCTCTATTAACTCTCAAAAATATTCTAATCTTCCCTTTGTGTAACTTTAGCACAAAAAAATCTCTAACTACAAGGGTTCCAGAGGTCACATAATTCAGATAAGTGACTTCCATAATAGCGTGATATGGTGTTTTAGTGGTTGAAAAAGATACAGCGATATGGAGTTCTGTCAAACCTTCAATATTTCCCTTAAGTTTTACCTTCGGGCATTCTTGAAGTGCCCAATGGTTATGTGAATTTCAAATGATCATCCATAGATTGGGCTATCCCCTTTTGTTTAACAATACCGGTATCTGATTTCCCTAAGCTACTTTATACCCATGTAAAAATCTGTTAGACAACACCACAAAACAACATCCTGAATTGTGAATATATATCTTAGCTATTGAAGTTTTTCTTAAGATCAGCTACCATCAATCAACTCATGATAATGTTGTTACTGTTACACATAGCCCGACATAGATCGGGTTATAGCATTCTTGAAGTGCCCCGTTTATATTAGTTTTCGTCACCATAACATATTTATTCGAGTTGTGTAAAACACATGAAGTTCATGTTTTCACCAATCCGATATTTTTGTTTAGATGAGCCCAAGATCCAGGGTGTATATATGCTAAAGTGATTTCCTTGTGATGGACCTGGGAGAGGAGGAACATGTCAAGTATCTACCTAGGATCATGTTTTCCTTGGTTTATTCTGGATGTACAATGCAATTTCAATAGTAATATTCCATTTCAGCCAAATATGGTGGCTACCTGGAGCAGAAGCCCTAAATAACCTGTTTCTTTTGTGTTGGAGGATGCCAAACAGTTGAATGAGTGATCCAAATGTGAATTGTTCCTGTAGCAAGCAGCTTTTGGAACATGTTTTCAAGACTTTCATTGCTTCAAATGTATTGTCACTTTTCACACCTGATATCCAAGAATATGACTCAATATCCATAGCATTATCGGGTAAGGAAGCATGCTAAATAACTCTATCTACTTGTAGAAATGTGACTTTGAAGATGATAAATCTAGTATGAACTTCTAAGAGATATATGCGCATGCAGTTACATGCGAGTGCAGAGAGAGAGAGAGAGAGACCTGTATGTTGTTTGCACTCTTTGCTTTCTCCAATCGCTCTTTATTTTCTGTAGTAATGAAATAGTTTGTGTCTACGATTTCAACTCCCTGTGGTTGTCACATGAAATAAATACAAGTTGAATATTACTACTTAAAGATGTAAATAATATCTAAATAATAATCGTATGGTTCATGATTAACATGATCCCATTAATATTACAAGGAAAGAAAAGGCACATCAATGTTCTCCATGCTACTAGTCTACTATTTTATACAATTAGTAAACCTAAAACTAGGACTACTGCATGTTCATGATATTGTCACAAGTAAATTCAGGGAAACAAATTCCATTTGAGAAGTAAATTTGAGAAAAGCTTGAACCTGTTCTCTTGCAAACTCTTCAGCCCCATTAAAACCAAGGTATACATGTGGGGACTTTTCCATGACAAGTCGAGCAAGGGAAATAGGATTTTTAACAGTAGAAAGGCCAGAAACGACTCCACATTTATTTCTAAAACCATCCATAATGATTTCTTCCATTTCTACTATGGCTTTAGTAGGAAATGCTGAGCCACAACCGGAATTGAAATCTGGGTTGGTCTCCAGCTCCCTTATATGTAAATCCCAAAATCCAAATCAAAAGGTCATTCCTACAATTAATGATATAAATAACCATTGAAATATTACAATCATACACACATTTTAAGAAGCATATTAGGAAATTGTAGAAGTGCTAACATTAAAATTTAACCAAATAGAAAAAATTGCAGAGCATTGGCATGGAAATGGTCAGTTTGAGAAATTAGCTTTACTTGAGGGGTTCTCAAATCAAAACTCATGAAAATTTATATATGTTTTGAAAATGAAGCACTCTTGAAAATTTTCATGAAGAACCAACCTTAGGACTTAATAACCTTAGTGAAACCCTCTAATAAACTTAAAGAGTATAGCAGGGTGGAATCCCATGCACAATTTAAATTTGTCTCAGAACCTTTAAGTTCAGGGTAATGCAATATGTTCATCAAGGAAGCTTCTCAAGGTACACAATTTCAGATGCTCACAATCAGATAAGCTACATACACATGGAAAATTTCAATGCATTCAAAAGGGCTGTTATTTAATTATGGCAGTTTACACTCAAACTGGCTACAAACAAAGCATGTTAATCATTTTTGTGGAAAAAACAATGCATTTAGAAAAGTCTGAGCAACTAGAAGAAATTCACTAAATAATTTAAGAGATTAGAGTCAAACTCAAAAGAAAAGATGCTTGTCAGTCTGTCTCTCCTTAAGTGTTGAATGTGGTTCAAATGTATCAACTTTGAAT
The DNA here is from genome assembly GCA_027924585.1 of Larix kaempferi. Classification (NCBI taxonomy): domain Eukaryota; kingdom Viridiplantae; phylum Streptophyta; class Pinopsida; order Pinales; family Pinaceae; genus Larix; species Larix kaempferi. The sequence goes on from BSBM01000826.1 coordinate 3,608,423, forward strand.
CCTATGATCTTTAATATGTTGATCAGTGCCTATGCTTAGGATACGAGGATCTATGATGTTGAGTAATTGTTGTAACATATAAATAGTTGAGTTGGCCCCTCATCATTTCCTCAATGATTTGGTGAAACCCAACTACACACAGCTATATCAGGGAACCATTGTAAATAGATAAGGGTGTGACGAAAATAATTCCCAAAGATTTAACTTCCAATTAAATTATCTCTAAATCCCTCAAGCCCTTATGAGCTAAGAGCTAAACCCTTCATCTATCACCAAAGTTATCTTCAAAGTTAAAACGATTCAAAAGTTGGGCCTTGGACCTTACTTGGTTAAATGTTTTCAATATTTTGTCAAAATCAATCATTCCAACTAGATTGAAAGCACTAATTACAATGCACAAGACATACACATTCCCAGAAGTTGCAACCTTTAAAATTAGTGAAATGCAAGTAAATCTGTGACATAGATCTCAAATGCAAAGTTGTAGGCTGTAGTAAATTGCATACTCTGAATCTCGAGTGGTGGGTGGGATCACAGACCTTGGAGTTTAGATGGTTGTGGTAAAATGCAAGAAGCTACATAATATTGATCTCTCTTACTTATAGACCTCTGTAACTGACATAAAGCTTAATATTAAGTTTTTAGTGGTATTTGCTATGCCGTGGGAGTGTTGTCCTATCTGCCTTTATTTTTTTATGTGCATGTTAGAGAGGGAGCAGTTCGATGCACATGCAATATGAAGATATTTTGCTCTCTAGTGATGATATTTGTTTGAAAGCACAATTCCTTGGTGTTGCTATGGATGTAGGATATGAGAATAATCCGGGCATTCTTATGTAAAAGAGAAATCAAGCCTAGAATGTTTGTAGGCATAAAACGCTCTACATTTCATATATTCTATAGATTGAAGTTTTTTTAATTTTGCTTGACACTATGACAGTGATGTGAACACATTTGAATATATTTTGGTAACAGCCATAGCCACAGTTGAAGTGACTACATTTCTTCTATATACAATGATTTGCAGGCACGCATATGCATAAAATGTTGCAAATGGCATTTGTTTCTAACTTTGTTGGGCCCATACAGTGGTAAAATGGATATGAAGCCATACTAGGCTGATAATTTCCATTTCTATGTTCAAATAAGGTGTTAATAAAGTTCCCAATGACCACTAAATTGTTAGAAACTTAGAAGTAATATCAAATCCTTGGAAGTTTCTTTGCACTTTGTTTGATGACATCAGCCCAACTTCATTCTTGGATATAAATCCATTTGCAAAAATTAAACTCATCTATGGGAGGCCTAGTTTTAGGCTACACTATTGTTTCTAATTATGCATAGCTCAAAGAACAAACAATTATGAAGAGTACTATGAGAGCTATGTAATTAAGAATGTCTTCATTGATATTTTTTACCACATAACACAACGTTTTAACCCAAGTTCATTTTCAGATTATGTTTTTAGCAATCTACACCATGGTCTATTGCTACATTTTTAATGACTGAATTTTTTTATTGCTAAAATGGATTGTTACAAGTAATTGTTTAACCAACAGTTGTATGGAACCCAAGACATTGAGCAGAGCATATTTGTTTTTGATGCAGAGAACAAGCACATATGTTTGCCCTCATTTATCAACAATCTTAAAACAATTTAAGAAATAGAGAGAATATATGTATGAGGTGAATCCCTCATGGTATCACCAAATCTAAGAAAATTTAACAAATAGATATAACATCGGTATGAACTAAAGCCTTCATGTATCAGAAAAGTTGTCATTTAGTAGTCGCTTTGAACATAAGGCTATCCCAAGCTTTTCAAGTCTATCCAACAATAGAGAGACTGGATAAATTGCTAAAATGGCTTATTATAGGTAATTGTTTAACCATCAGTTGTAAGGAACCCTGCTCACTCAAAAGAGTATATTTGTTTTTTATGCAAAGAAAAATCCAAATCCAATTTGAAAAAGATAAATCAGTTTGCTGACCATTAAATCCTATGATAGCCATAACAATCTACGGCTACTAGCATAGAAGAAGCCTCTATGCAAAGCGAAAAGGTCACTAAATTTGTTCCTAATTGGAAACCATACATTGTATAAATTTGTTCATAATTGGAAAACATGCACTGTACACACTGTATCAATGAATACATTTTTTTTGTGAACCTCGTAATTTTGTTAAGTATGATTCCCTTCGGTATCAGAAACCATCGCTATAAATTCTAAGGCAAAAGCCAAGTCCAATTTCAAAAAGATAAATCAATTGGTTGAGCGTTAAATCCTACAACAGGCAGAATAATCTACAACTATTAGCATAGCAGAAGCCTCTATGCCCAAGCACTCTACGATAATGTGAAGATTGCAAGGCAATGATCAGTGAGCTCTTCCAAATGTCAAAAAGCCACATAGTGATTTAACAATCTGGGAGATAAGGCTATCAAGCCTTTAAAATCTTATAAGCAGTATTATGCTTAAGAGCCCTACCACAGACATCCACGGCACATAAAGGCAAGAGTCGAGTAAATATTGTGCTAATAATTGATTTTAGTAATAGAATTTATTATATAGATATATAATTAATAGATATTATTATAAACATGGAGTTATTGAACACTGGAATTATTAGACACTAAAGTTTAAGACTAGTAATATGGATTACTAATGTGAATATTGCAAGGCCATTATCAATGAGATTTTCCAAATGTCAAAAAGCCAAGCAGTGATTTAACAATATGGAAGATGAGGCTATCAAGCCTTTAAAATCTTCTAAGCAGCAATATGCTTAAGATCCCTACCACAAACATTCACAGAACATAAAGGCAAGAGTTTCAAAATAGAAGCTACTCTGTGCACACCACTACAGTATTACGACTAGTAATATGGATCACTAATGTGAAGATTGCAAGGCCGTCATCAATGAGCTTTTCCAAATGTAAAAAATACAAGCAGTAATTTAACAATCTGGAATTGATCCTCTTGTCCCTGAAATTGCTCATATTTACAAGAGTCAAAGAGACCGTTATGAGAAGACAGCAAGGGCTTGGACTCAAAAAATGCCATGAACTGAATGGTCTTTAACAACTAGTATTTTAGTCATTTAGACTATAAAATATGGTAGGAGAGCTAGGACAAATGGAAAATTCTTGGTATTTTCTATGTCAAAATTAAGTATTCTTGAAGTTTGTAGTACATTAAAAGTATGGTTTTTGTGTTAAGAGATTGGGATTTATGTTAAATAGTCATGATACCTATTTTGTATAACAGTAATACCACCTGTTCAACTTCAAGCTAAATTTCATGCATCATTTCATATTGTTTTGGTGGCTAGATTTTGATTTTTATCTCAATTTTTTTAATCCTACTCATCCTATTATCCTACATGGGAATATCCTTCAGTAGAAACATCTCATTCCAGACATCTACATGTGATGAATTGCAAGCAAATCTGCACAAAAGTAACCTTCACCATTTGCAATTAGAAACAATTTTCTGAAGCAAATTCACATCGCTACATTAATGTGAGCCTCTAAGTATCAGTGGTTGTAACTTTGACTATGATTCTTTGTACTGGAAAAAAAGGAAACCTTTGTAATAAATAAGGCAGTAAAATTTCTAAACCTATTTATTGTAGGTATAAGAAATAAGCTACACATGGTTAATCTCAACCTCTTATTCTGGGGAGCCAAGGACTGTTTTAATTTAACAAAGTCTGAATCTCCTTGTAAGTGTCCAATAACCAGGAATCTTTTAATCAAAATGACTCCATACTACTGACTTTTTGGTTGCAACATTTACCCGCTAAACCTGACCAAGATATGGAAACCATTGGAACCCATATAGTGAGGAAGAGAGACAGGGAGATGTTCATAAATGACCAAAATAAGTCTATGGGTCTCAAAAGTACATTCAACCATAGTGGCAATGCAAAAGTTCCAAAAGCATCTCCCAGATGCAGAGAGAGAGAGAGAGGGAGGATGAACAGGAAAAATAAGGAATGGCCAACACTTCACCATGAAGAAATTGCAATGAAACCTAGCTGCTGAGGTAAATAAAAAATTATAAATCCTTTGAAAGTTAGAATAACCTAGCGCTATACCTAGAAGTCTTGGGCCACAAGTAGAGATCGTGAAAAGAGTATTTGGGATCTTATTGGCATAGATGAATACCTGCAGACTTGGAAAGAAGGCCACTTTTTAATCCCGGAGATGACTTTAATTGGATGGTAACCTGGAGATGCTATATATTGCAGCCAAAAATGAACTACCTTGGCAACCAGCAACTTGGTTACTTTTAGGCAACTTTAAAAATATTGACTTTAACATAAGCAAGGATGTTCCTTCAGAACCATACATTTGGACTCAAACAGCTGCTTAGTGTTCAACTTCAGATAGATTACCCACACCTAGAACTTCACATTAACAACCAGGCACTACTTTGCACCGATAGATATAGAATAGGAGAGCATCTAATACTACAAATAATCAAAACAGTAACACATCTATAGACTATAACTAAACATAGTGATCATTTGCTTCTTAAACTGCAAGGATATAATAAGTCATGCTATCTCATTTGTTTGTTGATTCAAATCCTTCCACACTTCCATAAGTGCCATCCCCCAACTCTTTTATGACCTTGTAACTTCCAAAGATCACAAAGTATGTAAGTAATAGTCTTAATCAAAGACAACAGAAAACACAACAAATAATAAAGTCTTACAAAAATCTAAACTATTTACTGACCGCTCCATGGCCTTGTAAATATAATCAAATAGGATTTCAACACGCTGGTAAAATGCTAGTTGAAAATTGACAACGAAAACTCTGCAGATAATTCGTTAAACCCGTGACATGGTACCATCCACTGAAATAAAAGGAAGTATGACCACAAAAGTCCACCCTAGTAAAATAAGAATAATAGTAACTCCGGATTTCTAGAACGAATGAATCGATCGGCATCATTGAGTGGAGCCTTTATTAGCAGCACCACCTTGACAATCATCCACTAAAAACCAGTTTTCTGGAAACTCTTCCACTGCAATTTCTAATGCAGTGGCATGCAATTTAACCCGAGGAGTCTAGATTATAATGTGATTATATCCCCACTCCACGGTCTTTTCAAAATGCTCACTCTTTTTGAAGAATTGACCTTATGATTATAGCTTGCACACATCACAAAAAATAACTTCCAATTTCAAAACATATTAATATCTTTTGTTGATTAAATCATAGATGGCCATATATTGCAAGGCAACTTCGACTGGAAAAAACAAGTAAGCAGGGAAAAACAGAAAGACAACAATGTGCACTAGCAACGTAAATTAGCCATCAAATAATGGACAAAAAATTCATATACACGTCTTGAAAATAAGTATTTTATGTATGTATGGTTGTAGTCATAGACTCTTATTAGATGTGTATAATTCTCCCAAGATTAGACAATTCACCTATAATTATTGTATAGTAGTTTTGTTGTAAGGTTATTGCCGAAAGTTGCATATATGTGAATCTAATCAGTCATTTTGATCTTATTTAGATATGCGTTAAATTTTGCTTTAGTAAAAGGTTAAAAAAGTCTCTGAAATACCAGTGTAGCATTGGTTGATTAGTGAGGTCCAAAAAGTATTAAGATATTCATCAAAGTTCTATTATTTCTGTGCTCTGTCTCCCACTCAAATGGCATGAATTTCAAAGGGAAGAGGACAAGTACAAATCCAAGGATTTTGATTATTGGCACCTAAACCAAAATTGGTATGCGTATGCAGTGCAACTACTATGGGCATGTTTCTCCACAATTCTGAAAAACTAAAAAGGGTCTCTGATATGATCATTGACCATAAGTCATATGATTTTCTGATATTTGGCCGAAACTTTCCATTTCCTTTGCCCTGCTTTTGGCAAGTTTATGTGTTTCTTCCTTTACTTTGCTGCTGGCGAGATTATTTTTTCATATTGGTGTCCCTTATGGTAAATACAATGCCCTAAACAAATTGATTGACGAAAACTTGTGAGGAGGAGAAGAAATGGTATAATCTTTCACCTAAACCCCAATATAACCAGAACGAGAATCAACCCTAAGATAATTTTAAATTTCTTTTTGTTTTAAAAAATACATCAAGGGTTTTGTTAGGATTAACTAAGACTATAGTCCTTAGAATTCAGAATTAGGTTTCATAGAATTCAGAATTAGGTTCTTTCAATCGAAATGCATACAGTCGGCGATCAGACACCGAGAATTAGGGTTTGCATAATAACATTTTACACACACATTCATTTGTACCTAGAAAGAGATGAGATAGAAGCCTCTGTTATTTATGGATAGACGGTATATTGTACTAGTTCTTCTTCTGTTAAATTTTGAGCATTAATTCACAATACTTTAGGATATTCACTGAGAGAATAACATATACAGTATATCAATGCATAACAATCACAATAAGCATGACAAGCATCACAAGAATCAAAAGCATGAGAGACAATAGACACAGAGTTTCCGTGGGGAAAACCGTAAGGTGAAAAACCCCACAACTTCCTTAGAGATAGAGAAAGCAATGGCTCAACCAAAGTACAACCAAAATACACTAAGATAGTCTCTTAGTAGCAAATGATCCTCCTCCTCACTAGTGCGCCACTTTCTGAGTGAGAGAAGTGTGAGTTTCCGAGTGATGAAAATAGAGATCTCCCGATCTCTATTTATACTATCCTGTTTGCCCAGTTACACTATGGGGCCAACTTGTCTATCTAGATACATCCACAATATAATATATATTTTAGGGTTGACCCCACACATGGTGGTCTAATAACCCATCGGCAAGTACACACACTTGCGACACTTGTCAGTCCACATGACGACACTTCCTTATAGAGGAATAACACATCTCTTATAAGGGTACAATAAATATATATGAAATACATAGATGAAATACATTCAAAAGTTACATATACATCAACACTCCCTCTTAACTAGGAAGGTATTTCTTGACACAGATCTGTTAGACATGTCTTCTTCTCGGGATCATCGTCACTGCTGCTGCTATCTCAACCAATCTTTGACTCTACTCATCATAGGAAGTTCTACAGAGCCATTCCTTTTTCATACTGGATGCAGGCCCACCACCTGCAGGTCTTCATCATCACTGGCCATACTGTGGAATCCTCAGGACTTATTACGTGCATCACAAAACCTGGCTGCACCATCCCAGGCTATTACGAGCAAACAGCTCTACCTGTCGGATCTCCCAGGGGCACATTACATGTGACCCATCACAAAACCTGGCTGAAGCATCCCAGGCTGTTACGAGCACACAACTCTACCTGTCGGATCTCCCAGGAGCACATTACATGTGATCTCACCACAAAACTTGGCTGAAGCATCTGAGGCCTTTTTCATCCTGTCCAGATCTCCAAGGAGCAAATTACATGTGGTCCACCACAAAACCTAGCTAAAGCATCTGAGGCCTTTTTCATCCTGTCCAGATCTCCCAGGATAAAATTACATGTGGTCATGGTAAAACCTGGCTGAAGCATCTGAGGCCTTTTTCATCCTGTCCAAATCTCCCAGGAGAAAATTACATGTGGTCATGTCAAAACCTGGTTGAAGCATCTGAGGCCTTTTTCATCCTATCCAGATCTCCCAGGGCACAGATTACATGTCCTCCCAGAGTAATGTCTCAAAAGAGCATCCCAAGCTGTTATGGGTACACAACTCCGACCTATAGGATCTCCTAGACATGCTCATCTGCACAACCTGATCCATGGCCACAGAGTATCAACCTGATACTCACCATACATCATCCTGATGTACACATGATCATCCTGATCATCATCACTGCAACATCTTGCTCCATGTCATCTGGAGAAGCTCGTCATCCACGATCATCCTAATCATAAAATGAATCTACCTGATGCATACCAAGTATCTACTTGATACATATCATCATACACAGTGTATCCACCTGATACATAGATACATGATCCACACAATGTATTCATCAACATACATGATCTACCTGATCATACCTGATACATATCAACATACATGATCTACCTGATCATACAATGTATCCACCTGATACATATACAGATACATGGTCCAAGCATCCAACATGATGCATATACAAAATACATACAAATGATCCAACTGATCATATCCAACATCCAACGTGATGTGTACATACATATAAATGATCCAGCTGATCATATCCAACATCCAACATGATGCGTACATACATATAAATGATCCAACTGATCATATCCAGCATCCAACATGATGCGTACATACATATACATATAAATGATCCAACTGATCATACCAAGCAGAAACCAGAACATCATCCTGATGCTCATCATCCAGTGCTTACATCCATAGCCATGTGAAGGATTCTCCTTCGAACATGCTTGGAATGGCTTGAGCAAATGTGTCCATCACTTCTTCCTCGAAGTGTCATCAATCTGAAGAATGCCAAGCCTCTCCCTAAAGTACTCAAACTTCACCCTGGCTAGTGGCTTCGTTAGCACATCTGCAATCTGCTCGTCCATCGCAACGTATAGGAGCTTCACAGCTCCTCTCTGTACCATATCCATGATATAGTGATATTTGATCTCTATGTGTTTCGACCTGTCATGAAACACTGGGTTCTCAGATAGCTTCACACAACTCTAGTTATCATAGAAAATACCAATAGTATCCAATGGGAGATCAAATAACTCAGACAGTAGCTTCTGTAGCCATACTGCCTCACAACTAGTTGAACAAGCTGCAACATACTCTACCTCAGCTATACTCAGTGCTACACAGGAGTGCTTCCTGCTAAACCAAGAGATCAAACCTGATCACATACTGAAGCAGCACCCAAATGCGCTCTTCCTATATATAGCATTGCCAGCCCAATCTGAATCAACATAACCCTGCAGGTTAAACTTTTGATTCACTTCATATTTGAGCCCATAATCCACTGTACCCTTCAGGTACCTCGGAACATGCTTTACAACAACCAGGTGAACACTCCTCGGATTTGTCAGGAACTGACTCAATGTGTTCACAGCAAAGCAAATATCTGGTCTCGTGTTTGTTAGGTACATCAAGGACCCAATCATCTAATGATACATAGAGATATCAACTATCTCAGATGAAGCATCACATAGAAGCTTCAGGTTCGATGCCATAGGTGTAGCCATGGCCTGCAATCCATCATCCCGAATCTCTTCAAGATATCTACTATGTACTTCCCTTGACCAAGGAAGATCCCATTTGCATTCTGCCACACCTCCATACCTAGGAAATAATGCATCATTGCCAAATATTTCATGTCGAACTTGGTAGCAAGCTTCCTCTTAGTATCTGCAATCAATCTGTCATCTCCTGTTACAAATAAGTCATCCACATACAGGAGTAGAATCACAGGATTCCCTTCCTCAACCTTGTAGTAAAGGTTGGAATCCACTTTACTCTTGGTAAAGCCCAAACTAGATAGGAAACTGTCCATCCTACCATACCAAGTTCTGCACATATATGACTCCCTTTAATGTGTCTCAGAACCAAGTGGCTGCTCCACATACACTTCTTCTTCAATTACATCATTCAAGAAAGCTGTCTTGAAATCCATCTGGTGGATCTTCCATTTCATTGCTTTTATATTTCTCTATGCTACCATCTGCAATCTCAAGCATGTATAGTCATGATCATTTCAAACAGAAATAATAAGCATTAGCATTCAGGGTTTATATAGGACTCTTATGGTTAGTCATAACATGTCTAAACCTATGATCACTCAAACCTATGACTCTTCTTGGTTAGTCATAGTATTAAATAAGGTAAGACACATAATATGCATATACCCATGATTATTCAAACCTATGTCTTTATGAACAATCATCATCAATCATGCCATGCATACTTATATAAGATATCCTATGATATAAGGAAAACATACCTGTTCACCATATTTTCTAGTTATGTCTAGCAATGTTTTCTTGTTCTCTTCAATGTCCTGCATAACTCATAAGTTAACCTTTTCAAAAACAATTTATAAATACCTCTATGTGATTCATGACTATGGATGAATCTTTGTATTCATGTCACCATGGCATGTTCAGGTTGTCCCTTCAATTTGTACAATCCTCCCTCTTGCTCTCCAATCACCACTGCATCATCAATAGATTTACCCTTTGGCTACATTAGGACTTGTCCATCCACAAATGCAACCCTCATGCCTTTTGCATCCAATGCAAAGATGGAGAGAAGGTTATTTTTGAGCCCAGGTACATAAATAACTTCTTTCATCTTCAAAGATTTTCCAGAATCTAGGTTGTAGGAGGCCTCACCACTTCCTTTGATAGGGTATTGGTAGTCATCCCCAAGTTTCACCTTATGGGGTGACTCATGTTCAGATAGGTTAGCAAAGGATTCTTTAAACCCAATCATGTGTTTTGAAGCCCCACTGTCAATTAACCAATCATTACAACCATGGGAGATAGTACCTGTGAGAGCAGAGATTAGAACATACTCTTCTTCGCTTGATGAGTGATCATCATCACTTTCTGCTCTAGCCTTCTTCTTGGGAGGTTCATCATCCTCGACAACATGAGCATGAAACCTTCTTTTGCTTCCCTTCTTCTTCTTGTTGAAGTTGTTGTTGTTGTGGTTGTTCCTTTTGTTCTTGGGACATTCTGAAGCAAAGTGACCCTTCTCATTACAAGTGAAACACCTTAGATATTTCTTGTCTTTGTGATAATGATGAGAAGATTTATTCTTGTGATGGGTTGGCTCCCTCTTGAACTTGCCCTTCTTAGTGTGAGATGTGAGAGCTTGATCTTCATTCCCCATCTCTTCTTATCTTGCCACAAGCCTTGATTCTTCTTGAGAACATTCCTCCCACAATCTGCTGAAGGAGATTAATTTCTTTCTGGCACAAATCCCCTAGATGAAAGAGTCCCATGACCTAGGTAGGTCATTCAAAGTGGTCATAACAATTTCACCATTCTCGACCATTTCATCTACAGCTTCAAGTTGTTCCTTAATCTGAGAGACCTTGGAGAAATAGGATTGAATGGTTTCTCCATTCGACATCTTGACTCCTTTCAATTGATTCCGCAACGTCATCTTCCGATTTATGTTCTTCCCTTCAAATAGATTGGTCAAAGAGTCAAACATCTCCTTGGGTGTCTTTAGAGAAGACACATGGGGTATGAGATGGTCTTTGATAAAATCAGTAATGATTCTCTTTTCCTTGACCAAGTTCTTCTTATGCAATACCTTAGCCTCTTCATCCTTTGGGATAGGGATGTCTTCTTTTATGTATGAGTCCAACTCATTTTCTTCCAGGATTAACCTAATCCTATACTTCCAAGCTTGGAAGTTATCAGCCCCTTCGAGCTTATCCTCAAGCTTGGTGTGGTGAGACATATTAAAGAGTACTTCAAATGGAAATAGAAAAGATTTAGGTCTTACCACTTGAAATGCTGAAAACAAGATCTGGTCCCAAATTAGGGTTTGTTGAAAAAACCCTAAAATTCAAAATGTGAATTTCAACTTTCTGAAAAGATAGAAAGATGTGCTTTGATGAGCAGATTAGCCTAGTGTATTCAGAATTCGAGATCAGCAAAGCTTTACCCTTCAGATTTGCCTTTTTGTCCTCCCGGGTTCACTAGGGAGAGCCCTAAATTAGGGTTTGAGTTTCCCGGAGATCTACCCAACCAAAAATCTCGATCCAAAGCTCTAAACTTCGATTTTTGCAAGGAGCTTCCAGCTATGTCTTCAGATGTCAGCAATTCCTATTTTTGTGGAAACCCTACTTTTTAGGACCAAATCTGAAAATGCTCAGAATTGAATTCTGATTGGACAGATGGATTCTCCTTGATGAGTAGAGTCAATCTACTATACTTCTTTTCCAAAAACAGTGGAGAGAAACCCAATAAACAAGAAACTCAAGTTTCTATCAATGCAAAATGTCTTCTTCTCAGGTTAGCTCTAATACCATGTTAAATTTTGAGCATTAATTCACAATACTCTAGGATCTTCACTGAGAGAATAACATATACAGTATATCAATGCATAACAATCACAAGAATCAAAAGCATGAGAGACAAGAGACACAGAGTTTCCATGGGGAAAACCCTAAGGTGAAAAACCCCACAACTTCCTCAGAGATAGAGAGAGCAATGGATCAACCAAAGTACAACCAAAATACACTGAGATAGTCTCCTAATAGCAGATGATCCTCCTCCTCACTAGTGCGCCACTTTCTGAGTGAGAGAAGTGTGAGTTTCTGAGTGATGAAAATAGGGATCTCCCGATCTCTATTTATACTAGCTTGTTTCCCCAGTTACACTATGGGGCCGACTTGTCTATCTAGATACATCCACAATATAATATATATTTCAGGGCCGACGCCACACATGGTGGTCTAATAACCCATCGGCAAGTACACACACTTGCGACACTTGTCAATCCACATGACGACACTTCCTTATAGAAGAATAACACATCTCTTATAAGGGTACAATAAATATATATGAAATACATAGATGAAATACATTCCGAAGTTACATATAGATCAACATCTTCCTCTTCGTCAGCTTCTCACCTTAGTTGCTTGACTATAATTCTTCTCACCCTGAGCCCTGTGATTTATTCATTTTCTCCCTCATGAATTTCTTTTCGATTCAATCCTTGGTATAGATGTAGAAATTCGACACCCAAAATTCATCATTAGCTTTATAGGAAAAATTTCTACAAAATAAAATTACACAGGATATAGGAAAATGGCGAAATATCCCTAGGGAAAAGGTAACAGGGACATGGGTGACCTTATTCTGTAAGTTTCGAAGGTGTTCATTCATGTTATGTGGATTTTATTTTGTTAATTTTAATTTTATCTAATTGTTAGATTTGATTTATTTTGTTAATTTTAACTTTATTTATTTGTTTTTATAAACATTCCTTAATTTAATAAGTAAACTATATAAGATGAATGCATTAAAAAAAAAAAAGAAGGAAATTGTTTTTATAGGCAAAGTGGACAAAACAATTCCAAATACATTTAGCTATAGGAGCAGAAGGAAAAAAATTTATAGTCATAAATCTATTTAATGATATCAGAAGATAAAATGAAAGGGGAAAAGAAATTTTATAGTCATAAAGCTATTCAATGATACCATAAGATAAAATGAAAAGGTAAAGGACTTTTCGTAATCCCTTACAACATTTAGTCATAGGAGTTTGTCTATTTATTTTATAACAAAGCATGCAAAATTTTTACTTACTCTTTGGTTCAACCTTGTGACCAATGTCAAGCAAATCGTCATGGGTGTATTCCACTATTTATATATATTATTATATAAATTTTATTAAAAAAAAATAATTATTTTTTACAATGGGTAGAAGAATTCAACATATATATATATATGAAGCATTCAAAACTATATGAAAAATTAGTAACACCACAAAGAAATAGCTTCATGAAAATGCACAAACCAGAACTGCTTGATCAAAAGAAGTGTCTGCCATTAATTGAAGAAATATAGAATCCTACTAAATACCTCAATTGTCAAGTAACAGGAAGTTCAAAGACCTCAGGATATGTCAACTGCACTACAAAATATGGTGGTATTCGAATCTCATTTATTGCTAAGTAAGGATCAGGAGAAATGATAGAATGACATGCATAGTTAACTCTCTTTCCCATCATGTTTTGTTGAAATAAACCTTTTTTTTTCCAATATCTGGCGTACTCCTATGTTTTCTTTGCCACTCATGCCTGTCAACAAATATAAACAAAAAGACTTATCAGAAATCTATTTTTTCAAAGAGGACTAAGAACTTCAACTAAAATCAAAGTCGATATTTCCTGACATCGAATATAGACAATAAGAAACTACAAATTTTGACTATACACTCCCTTTTGTCAATATCCATCTAGGAAGTTCTTAATTCATGATCATACCGGGAATCGAACTTGTCCATGTAATCTGCTAGATTATATAGACATAGTGTTCAATATAATAGGGTACCAAATTATAGAACATAACAAAAAAAAAATATTTAACTTGCGGTATTTTTAAAAACCCTATTTTTCAATCTTCACAGTTGATTATTAACCAAATTTTCTTATTTATCCTAATTATTGATCTCTTGTGTTGATAAATAGCCTAAGAAGGAGCTATATTCTTTTTGCTCTGATTTTTAGCACTGAGGATTGTATGTTTTTTTATCAGCAATGAATAAAAAAATAGGCTAAGAAGGTATTTTTTGGCTTGCATCAATGTTCAGCACTACAAACCTATGTAGTTAAAAGAGGATTGGTTGTATTCATATTCTTCATGTGGCTAACATAGTTTATTGAGAAGGTGCTTATTGTGAATTCTCCAAGGCCACACTCATAGTGAATTCATTAAGGCCACGCCAGTTTGGGTAAATCCCCCTCATAAATATGAAAGTGCCAAGTCAATTGCTAGAATTCTTGGACAATGTTAATTACAAGACCTGGGTTGAGCATACTATAATTTTAGATCATTTTCCTGTGGTGTTAGAAACCATATCTAGTGTTCTAAACTTCAAAATGAGCACCACATCCCACTTCCAGGCCAAATATCCCCTTTGGAGGGACAATATGGTGGTTTGGGACCACACACATGGACGATGACCCCCATAGTAAGATATCTAAATCTGTATGCATTGTTAAAATTTAGTAAAATATTGTACAAATTCATTATCAAAATTGTAATTTTCCATTATCAGTGTGACACAACTAAAAATTACTAACATAAATGACTAATTCACATTAATTGTGGTTAGCTAGTCATATTTAAATTCCCATGACTAAATTAGTCATTTAGTAGTCATTTTTATTTTAGTCACTTGTTATCTAGTCATATATTTTATCCCGTGATTAAATTAGTCGTTTTAGTTGGCTTATTTAAAATTGCTCAATTTTAGTCGTTTATCCGTTGAAAAAACAGTGGTGACTAACTTTTTTAGTCGCCTAGTCACTTATCTCTCATTTTGTACTAGTGTAATCACCGATCTAGGTGTAAATGTTTGAATTGATGGTTGGAAACATGAACTATACCAAATGAGCAGGCAAGATTTTACATAGATCCATAAACAACAAGATAGAAAATGTTAATTCTCACACTATGTATAAATTTAGGATTAACTAGGATCATGAATAATCCTCATAAGAAACAAAACAATAAACTGTATATTGTTATGATATATTCTCTATTACAAGAGAAACATAAGATTATTTATAATAATGGAAATTCCCAACACTAAACACAATGGAAGACCAACCGAGCAACAACGTGTACAATGTTAGGAGATAAACATATCAACCTGATTGATAAGTTATCCTATATAATCTTAACAAGTTGTAGGTACACTAACACAACTAGTGTGGACACTTTGGTTGCATTGTTGCCATTTCCATGGCCTTTGAGATTGGTTCCTCCATTACCATTAACACAACAACTCACTCACTAATACCTTTTGCCTCCAAATTTTATATGTGAACCGACATTTGACATCGCTCGAGTGATGTTCGGGAACCTTGATGTTGCTTAAGCAATTTTTGCTTTAAAAAAAATAAATGGTCGCACTTAAGCTACATCTCTAACAAAAAAAATGGGTGTTCCATCATTAAAAGCATGACCACAATAACAAAACAAGTGAGTCATTTTTAAGAGCTCGAAATATGTGAAACCTTGCTATAGGTAAATTTGGCTACCCATAAACAAAATTTTTTAGCACCCTTTGAATTTCCAATTTGTGTAGTTCTTTAAATGTATTCTTATTGTGGTGGTGAATGGATTGAATATTTTGTTGAAATATAAGCAATGTCAAATAACCCTAACTCGAGTGGCGATGAATAAAAACAATGGCATACATTTAGTCTATAGTCAACTAAATAATTGCTTTTTATACTATGGATCTTGAAGAATGGAAATATTTTCTCCGTACCAGAATTCATGAAAAAACATATTACTCATCCCAAACATCCTAATGCTAGTGACAAAATGTTATTTCCCTTGCATAAAATGCAAAGGAATAAAGAGAACAAAAGTTAATAGGTCAACACCCAGGAAACATTGTTTGGAGTATGGGCACTTGGAAGGGGGAAAACAATATCACGTCTTAGTAAGATAGTGAATACCTATATTTTTAAATTTTCAATAGTTTTAAATGATTTAATATTTCAATACTTTTTATATTTATTTATTTTTAATTAAAAAGGGAATAGTACTAGTGCTTGGAATTCCATATGTTATTATGATTCATAATAGATACGATGATGGTATACAAGTGAAGTTGATACTATGGAAGAAAATGACACTAATATTATTGAAAATGAGGAGATAAAAATATTGATCCATAAAAAATTTATTTCCATGGATGATACCTATGAATATATTCATGATGTACACCTTCTCCAGAAGACATAAAATCGATTATCCAAAGACTCAAAACAAGTTTTCTTTCTACTATTTTTTTATGGTAAAATTAAATGTATGAAATGGTATTTCAAACACATATATGGCATTCATCCTAATGTATGAAATATTTTTTGTGTATAAATATCATTTTATCTTTTTTAATGATTATATTATATTATATCGACCCTTATTATCCACTATTTAATGTATTAATTTTATTTTTTATTTTTGTAAATTGTTATGTGATATTATCCTAGCACATGAAAAAGAATTGTTTAACATTATGAAAGATATAGTATTGGAGTATAATACAATCGATAATTCCATTATTATCTTATTACATATTGTGGAAAACATGCAACAAAATTAGAATGCCCTAAATGTAATATGGAAGTAGTAGATGTCATTTGAATTGATTAGGTGACAAATAAAGTGCCCCACAAATTTATTCTTAATATTGTTTAAGTGTGAAAATATAGCACAATTTATGGATTACCATGCATTGAATATAAGCGAAAGACAATTTCAATACCATGCAATACTTGCATATACAATCCATTATCCATTAGGGCTTACACATTTTTTGTAGTATATTAATTTCTAGTGTAACTCTATATACCCTTTATTAAACTTTTTCTTCAATATTTTGGCATTCTATTAACATTATTCTATAACTTGCAGGTGTTCAAACAAATGATAGCTATGTATGTCCAATATGTGGTCCCAAAAAAAAATCTATATATTCAAGAAATTTAACAAAAGAAGCATATAATGAATTTAGGTTTTCGTCCATTAGTTCTATCAATATCAAACTACCCAAAAAAATATCTTTAATGGGTACAAAGAGGGTGGGAAAAACCCACAAAGAATGATGCCTCAACTATGGAAAAAGGAAATTGTGTAATCAATATAAGCAATTTGTTTTAGTTACATCCATTGTAAATTTGTTTTTCTATTATATATATATTATAATAAAAAACATTATTTCCATTGATGTTTCTCAAAGGTCATCAAAGTGGACATATTACACGAGGTTTCTAATAATACACCATCCAATTGTATTGGTTTCCCTACTATGAGCACCTACAAATAGCTCATTTCTTTGAAACAATGCATATTTGAAAGAATTTCATATAAAGATTATGGAAAATTATATAAGGGAGGAATAATAATGATAACATTGCTAAAGTTATTAGTGACATTGAAGGAGCCAATGCAATGCAACTTGTAACTCATTGTTATAGTGATGGACAACTGATTAATCTCCCATGGTGTTGGCTCACCAAAATGTCATATTTCACACTATTTTTATTTGACTTTTAACCATTTTGCATTTTTTCCTAACCTTGTATTGTTAACACCCAAAACGTGTTCACTACCTCATCTACCACATTATATGGCTCATTTGTCCATTTTCCTACCATATTTCCCTTAAAAACCCAAAAAATCCCAGTAAAAAGCCTCCAAAAGGCCTAAAAAGCCTCAAAAAGGCTAAAAAACCCCTTTTTCCTCCAAAAATATCCAAAATTCCTCTAAAAATAGCAAAAACCCCCTAAAAAGGGAATAAAAAATATAAAATAATGAGGAAAAGGAGGAAAAAACCCTATACAGCTGCCCTAAACCATATGGTTCCCAAAACCATGGGTCAGTACTCCACCACCAAAAAACTATAAATAGGCGATGGAGATCCCTTATTACATATCCACAATCAAGTATACCCTTACTCTGCCAAAATATCTCTTGAAACCCTAGCTCACCATTGAGCCACTTTCACCTTGAGAGCCCCTTTTGGCCCATTTCCACCATTGGAGAAAGAGAAGGAGCAAGTTGGATCTTGGAGCAACCCTCTTGGACATTGCAAGAGCTTCACCAACCTTCACATTGGAGGTGATATTAATACAAAAGCCATTCTTTATATCTTTGTCTTATGTTTCATGCACATGTTTTAGAATAATTTTAATTTCTGTTTTAGCAAAATAATTTCCATTTATTGAATTGGTACTAAGGAGTCCCTTCTCCTTAGTAGGTGCTCATTTGCACAAGCTAGGGGTAAAACCCTAGCTACAGTTTTGGCGACTCCCCTAGGTTTGAATTTCTGGTTTTCATTTAAAAAAATTTTAGTTTTCTGCAATAATTTCTCGTTTTTTTCCTTTCGGCTGTCCCTTTCGGCCGCCATACACCACGTCTTTTCCCTCTGTAGTCACATCCCGACCGCGTCTTTCAGTCCTTTACCTGCGACCCGACCACGGCTCTCAGACTGTTTTCGACGCCCTGCCGGCGGACTCAAGTCTGTTACTTGCGATCCGACCGCGGCTAATCAGTCTGTTTGCTGCGATTTGACTGCGCCTGTTGGCCATTTTCCTGCGTCCCGACTGCGGCTTTCAGCCCCTTTCCTGCGTCCCGACTGTGTCTGTTAGCCTTTTTCCCGCGACCCGAATGCATCTTTTTTCCTGTTTCCTGCGGCCCGACTACCTTTGTCGGCCAAAAAGCCGCGACCTGTCCGCGTTTGTTTCCCTTAAACCCGCGGTACGCCTGTTCAGATTCGCCACAGACCCGCGATCTGATTTCTGCATTTTTTCCTGTTTTGAGCCCAGCCCCTTTGCTAGAATATTTTCTGCATCTGAACAACCCTCTGTCCTACCTGCAGCCCCACTTCCCTACAGCCTTTCTGCAACATAATTTCTGTTCCCTTTACAGAATCTTTTTAAAATTTCAGCATTTTTAATTCAGAAAATTTTGCAAGTTAAAGTTTCAAATTTAGTATTATTGATAGTTAGAAGTTGCCCCCCTTGTGGCACTTCTATTTTGGGTTCATCACCTCATGAGCACACACTCTATCACATAATTCAAGTGAGCCTTAAAATCTACTTAACTCAACCAATATTCTAACCCCACTTGGGGAACACAAAAGAATCTTTGTAGTTAGGTAGGATCGGGGGGATAGGCTTCCAATAACACCCCTCGGTTACTTACACTTGAGACATAGTTGTTGTCCAATTAGGGAACCAAAATCCCCTAGTACTTTTTGGCACAGTCATGACCAGTTTACCAGAGGGCCTCTCCCCTAGGAGGGTTGAAGTCGCGAGACTAGTTCCGGAGGCCTGAGTGGAATACCGCACTCCATTCAGTAATTGAAGGGCTACCTTTCGCAGTTTTCGGGATATCCATGTATTGGGGTATTGCGGTAAAAGGACCAAACGGCAGATTCACCTTTCTGGACGTGTCATGAACAGGGTATCTTAGTTGCCATTCTTCTAGGATTGACTACCCGGTGTCCCTCCCGGTAGGGGGATATCTTAGCCACTTGGCTTTCCTATTCATATTGTCTGACTTGGATTTCCTCACCTTGCAGAGGATATTTCTAGTTGAGTCAGAATACTTTTTAGTTAGGTGTTTGCATGCTCCCTTACCTCCTTTTGGTCTAGTGAGTCCACCATTTTTTATTTTTAGGAAACCTGCTGCTTGTTGGTATTCTCACCATTTCTGTTGACACTCCATCTATTGTAGCACAGCTATTATAGTGGGTGTTTTGAGTTGGTTGTTGGCCTGAGTGCCTTGTTTTTTGAGCTCTCCTTCAGCACACTCGGTTGCATTAGGGTTTTTGAGCTATTTTTTACTCACCTCAACCCATAGAGATTCGACACCATCTGTCACCATTGAGTCCCCGAGACATTCTCGGTGCCTCAGGGGCGAACCCCCACAGCACGGTTCACTTGACACCACCCGTCATAGATTCAGATCATCATCCCTTGATACCACTCATCACAGATCTAGAGCCTTGTCACTTGACTCCACTCGTCAGCGACATAGGACTCCGTCACCAGATATTGACGTCCCTTACTTTACCTCCGATTCTGAAGAAGAGTCTGAGAACCCTATTTACACTGCCCCTACTAGCCCCATGGCTGGTGTGACTTCCACTCCTTTCTTGTTAGGGACCATTGGTGGCCCATCCACCACTACACCAGTTACTACACCTGCCTTGGGTATGCCCTCCATGGGGCCCCCATCTACTGTTCCTCTCACTGCACCTATTCCCGCAGCTGGAATACCTATCCCCACTCCACCAGTGACTCACACCACCCATGGTGGTGCGGGACCCTCTTATACCATAGTTCCCCCACTCAAGGGCAACATCCCACATCCCACTCCTCCACTTAGGGGCATTGGCCCCAACGTGGTCCAACCCACTACTGTGTCACATCCTTCTTCCAGTTTGCCATTCATGGCTAGCCTCAACCTGCTCGATCTAGCTAGATTGACCAACAACCCTATCCTACACGACCCTGCATGGCCTCACATGCCCACCAAGCTCCCCTCCGACATCCCTAAGTTCGAGGGCAAGGCAGGTGAGGACCCACAAAACCATATCATGTCCTTCCACCTATGGTGTTCCTCCAACTCCATCGTGGATGACTCTATTCGCCTCCGTCTGTTACAGCGCACCTTCACTGGCTCTGCAGCCAAGTGGTATATCGAGCAACCCCATGGGACCCATGCTACCTTCGCTTCCCTTGCCTCGAACTTCCTACAGTTCTTCCAGTTACCTATCCGCTATGACGCGGGCATTGAGATCCTCTTATCTTGTAGATAAAACACGACTACCCACATCATGGACCACATTCATGAGTGGCGTCGACGCCGTAGCTTATGCAAGATCAAATTAGACGACCGTATCTTCCTAGATTGGTTCCTCAAGTCCCTTCTCCCTGTCATTGCTAAGGATGTGGCATCAGAAAGACCCCAGTCTGAAGAAGAGGCCATCCTTAAGGCCCAACAGTTCGACCTCATTTACGCCCAATCGGGTTACCTCTATACCATTATACCAAACGCCCCTCGCGGAGATTCCTCCCGGCACGATGCACCGGGGGCATCCCACGCTGCAGACGGCATCATTGGCCGTGTTTCTTCACATCCCCAACCATTTTGCATAGCACGTCCTACCCCTGGCCCCGACCTTTCGCGGGCTACCTCACAGTTTAGAGCAACCAACTCGTATGCTCCCATGACACATCACCACCATTCTCATGGACCCTCATGTCCACCTCAGTGCTTCGGTCATGCGACTCCCGCTTATGCCCCCCCCGGTCGCACCTCAGCCCTATTACCACCAGCAGGCTGCACCAGCTCCTGCACCTTCACAAGCCCAACCAGCTTATTACCCGCCACAGACAGCCCCTGCGGCAAACCCACAACCCGCTCCGCAGCCATATCAGCAACCTCCTCAAGTTGCTGCACCTGCTCAGCCTCCACCTGCATATCATCCCCCGCAGCCTGCTCCAGCACCTGTGCAACCTCAGAATTCACCTGCTGCCCAAGGGCAAGTTTACGCCCAACACAATCCGCAGCAAAACCAGAACAACCAACGCAACCAAGGCCAACAAAACCGCGACAAGGGTCATAATCGTGGGAACAGCCAACCTACAGACCAAGCTGGTCAACCGGCTAATCCCCCCGACAATAATAATGAGGCCCCTGCTAACCAAAACCCTGATCGCCCGCCCAAGTAGGCTAAGAACCCCAATTTGCGAACAAACCATCCTTGTTCTATTTGTGGGGTCTATGGCCACTACACAAACGATTTCCCACACTTGGAGTGAACTCGGCAACTCTGGGTTGACGATGCCCATCGCCAAGGGCATGCGGCTCCTCAACCACCACCCAACCCCCCACAACCTTAGCAGCCACCATTGGTGCTGCAAAACCCCTTACCAAACCAAGGCGTAGTGAACAATCAACCGTTGGCTCCCCCTCAAGCCAACGCGCAACCCCAACAACAAATCACTTACGCCGCCCCTGATCAACCCATGTTTGACTCGGGGACCCACCACTTGTTGATGATGTCATCCACTGATGTCAACCTTCAGACCCGTCGGAACCAATATGGCTCCACCGCTAAAGTACCTCCCATCGATAAACCTACTAACGCTCATCCCACTGATCAAGCGTTACGTATACCTCCGCCTCCACTAGACAGCACTCCTAAAGCACCTCGGTTCCCACTTCGCCGTATCAACAATAACGCCAATCCGTGGGCTGCATCAAACTACAATATTTTCGATGACTTAGCCCAATCTACCACAGCCATGTCTGCATTAGAAGTCTTGAAAAATTGCCCTTCCCAACGCAAGACTTTACTCTCAGCTATTGGGGCGATTGACCCAAATGATTCGAATTTGATGGCATTTGAGTTGGACCAGTCTGAACCACGCCTGCCTTCCTCCTTAGCATTCCAAGTTTCTGTTTCCGTTCGGAATCTTGTCATCTATCGATGCATCATCGATGAAGGTGCCTCCAGATGCGTTATGTCTACATTCATATGGCAGAAGTTGGGATCCCCTACTCTCCAACAGTCCACCACTGCATTACGCGCCTACGACGGTCGTTCGGCCCAACCCCAAGGCCTCCTACCCAATGTCCCCATCCAGTTAGGTGGAAAAACCGTCCTCATTGACATCGAGGTAATCAATGCCCAATTGGATTATAACCTTTTACTTGGTCGCAGCTACATGTATGCCATACGAGCGGTTGCCTCTTCCGTTTTTTGCACCATGATGTTCCCCCATGAGGGACGCGTGGTCAAGGTTGACTAGCTCACCTACTATGATCCCAATGCTCCTGCAGCACCAGAAAATGTTCTCCAAATGGTTGAACAACCTGTTTCTCGTGCCACCACCTCGTTTGTTTCCTCTACGGGGCCTAGAGTTTACTCAGACGCGCCGATGACCTCCACCTTTCAGTATATCCCTCCCCCGTCATCTACGCCCGAAGTGTCTAACTTATGTACCCTGTCCCACGATAACCAAACACCTAACAATCAACCACCCTTGTTGCCTAAACCACCATTGGTACCTAGCCACATTGGTGTTACACCTATCCATACAATCCCCTTCCTAGTCCCTCCATCAGGAGTAGTAAGCGCCCCGGTTATGGCTACCCTTAGCCTCCCTGGGTTAACCTTGGGATTACCTGTCTGGTACCTTTCGCCTCCCGTTCCCCCGCCGACACTAAGCGTCGTCCTCCAACCGGTGCAACCCATGGCTACTACCACTCAGCCACCCCCTGGTGTCACTACCCCTTCATCCTCCACGAATCCCCCTCCTACTCCCAAGCCCACTAGGCGCAGAGGTCCACAACCTTACACTACTGTACCACCTCCCAAGATAGTTAAAAATTCCCCTAGTGTTTCATGCTCCGCCCAAATGCTCATTGTGCGATGAGTTAGGCCATGCGACTCATCAGTGTCCACAGTTACCATCATTACAGAAACACATGCAGATGCTCGACGACGACCCCAACATCCCGGTTGCCGAACTAAACCCCACCCCCAAGCCTAAAGATAAATCCCTGCGTACCAACCACCCCTGTGCCATATGCGGTGTTTACAGGCATTATTCACATCATTGTCCCGATCTCCCGGATTACAGAGCATCTCTCTATGAGATGAACAATCTGGGTCTTGAGACGGCACCACCCACCATTGAGGAGATCCACCCCCCGGTCTCCTCCCCTTCAGGAGAGGTTAATACCATTTATATGATCTCTTCAACCACTACCCCCTCGTCAACCGATTTGACGACGCAAACTTTTTGTACTGATGAGGATATTCTCGAGGCCCTCACTGCCCCGGATTATCCTTGGGATGATATGCATCATCGTTCCTACTTCATTCCAGAAGAATCCTCCTCTAGCACAGCTACCCAATTTATGGTTGAGTCCAAAGACTTCTTTCCCACCAAGGTCGACTGGTTCAAGGACCCTATTCTCGCTCCTGACGCCTTCGAGGAGGGTAACATGGCCAACATCTCACCTGTCATCCAAATTGATATCGCTGCCCCAGGACGTGCCCCTAAACTCATCACTTTAGGAGCCTTCTGCAGTAAGCAAGAGATTGAAGAATACAAAAAACTCTTCCAAGAATTCCGTGATGTCTTTACCTGGTCCTATACCGAAGTGCCTGGTCTTGACCCTGCCATCACAGAGCACCACCTTGACACCTCTGAGTCAAGGGGCATAATAGATTCCCTCGAACCTGGGATAGGGGGCATGATCAATCATTTTGAACCTTCCCCATCACATTTATCTCAGCATGTCAATGAACCCATCGTTCAAACCAACACATATGTGATCCACAATCACAAACCTCATGCACATAGCATGGGGGCAAGTCATTAACCGTGCTCACTTTTTCACATTTGTTATCTCAACCATTTTTTAGGACACATATCACTTGTATATTTGATTTTATACACCTAGTTATTTCCTTTGACCATTCCAAAGTCCTTATGACCTCCGTTTTTTGCACCATTTGCACTGCCAGATTCATCTTTCTGTGCCCGTGATGATGCTTGAGATCATTTCTCGCTCTCACTAGGACCAATATCAACATTGTGTCCCGACACCTTGTCGCCCCAATTTGCATGCCACATTGGCCGTAGCCCATTTTTGATATACCTTATATCATCGGATTCATTTTTTCGAGCCAGTGATGATGCTTGAGATCATTTCTCGCTCTCACCCCCATATTTTTTGGGTATTTTTTCCAAAACGCCCCACGTCGCCTCCCGTGCCTCCTGGCACTATGATCGATCATCTCAGAAGCATCCCCAATCAAGTCGCCTTTGTTCAAAGTATTCTGTAGTTTCCTGCCATATTATACCAACTTGAGTCTCCCTCATCCCAGTCACCATCCTTGATCCAATACAGATATGATCCCTTTCCCCTCAGTCAGTTTCATATGCTGCCCGATCACCCCTATTATCATACTCTGAACAAAGGAAGTTTGAGTCCACCCACTCTACTTGCCCAATTATCCCCCCCCAGTTTGTCAGTCCTGCCATCAGCACTCTCACATTTCAGTTCTCCACCTCGCGCTCCTGTCAAGGAAACATCATTTCCTTGATAGTTGCAGGTCTCCCTCTGTCGACGATAGCCCCTCTATTCCAGAGGATAGGCCCAGAGGTCCCTACGCCTTGGACTTATCACCATCTGTGGTAAGTTCCTACGGACCATTCCGAGAGGAATCATCATTGCCTCTCCGAGTGGTTGTTTCTCACATGCTCGACTTCAGCACCTTGATCGCATTGTCAAGAATCGCGTAGGGTTACATCCCTTCCATTATTTGTCGAAGACCCAGGATTCCCCCCGACTCTAGCACATTGGTGAGTCACTTCGGAACACCTAGTTATATGTTCCTGTGGATGTCCGGGCTACGTTGGTGTTTGTATTCGGAAGCCATCCAATTATATGCTTCCTTGAGTACCCATTTCAGTTCCAGCTCAGTGTACCATCGAGGTTATTGCTCCCAGTCATTATGATCCAGCAGCTCATCAGTTCCTCTGGTACCCCAGTCAGCAGCACTATTGATGTTCCAGTGCACCAATTCTTCAGTTGACACATGATCAGCCCAGCAGTATGTCCCAGATTTTGTGTCCCCTCTGGACACTTATGATGTACACAGTGGTTCTCTATGTATTTTATAGGTCCCTCTTTTCGGGCCTAACAGTTCTTTTTATGTATCTTGATACGAGCATGGGTATTCCCTCCTTGTCCATATATTGAGATTATTCCTCAGTCAGTATTTGAGATCATGTATATTTCAGGTCCCCATTTTTTGGACCCCATTGTTATTATGTTATATCCTGATACGAGCATGGGTATGCCCGCCTCGTCCATATGATCAGATGATTCCTCATCCATTATTGAGGTTATGTACTTTTAGTTCTTGCAGTTTGTTCGGGATCGTTGTTCCGGGCTTCAGTTTGTTTCTTCTCTTCTCTCCACACCCCAGGAAAACCATTCATGACTTATGATGTCCATCGGCCATACGATGAGCTCCTGCCCTCGCACATCAGGGGGCAATCTGTTAACACCCAAAAAGTATTCACTACCTCATCTACCACATTATATGGCTCATTTGTCCATTTTCCTACCATATTTCCCTTAAAAACCCAAAAAATCCCACTAAAAAGCCTCAAAAAGGCCTAAAAAGCCTCAAAAAGGCTAAAAAATCCTTTTTTCCTCCACAAATATCCAAAATTCCTCTAAAAATAGCAAAAACCCCCTAAAAAGGGAATAAAAAATATAAAATAATGAGGAAAAGGAGGAAAAAACCCTATACAGCTGCCCTAAACCATATGGTTCCCAAAACCATGGGTCAGCACTCCACCACCAAAAAACTATAAATAGGTGATGGAGATCCCTTATTACATATCCACAATCAAGTATACCCTTACTCTGCCAAAATCTCTCTTGAAACCCTAGCTCACCATTGAGCCACTTTCACCTTGAGAGCCCCTTTTGGCCCATTTCCACCATTGGAGAAAGAGAAGGACCAAGTTGGAGCTTGGAGCAACCCTCTTGGACATTGCAAGAGCTTCACCAACCTTCACATTGGAGGTAATATTAATACAAAATCCATTCTTTATATCTTTGTCTTATGTTTCATGCACATGTTTTAGAATAATTTTAATTTCAGTTTTAGCAAAATAATTTCCATTTACTGAACTGCTACTAAGGAGTCACTTCTCCTTAGTAGGTGCTCATTTGCACAAGCTAGGGGTAAAACCCTAGCTACATGTATTAAGACCATTTTAATGTTTATATTTAGAATTATACTCATTATTTTTCAATGCATTTATTTTGATATTTTAAGTTAGTTTATGATTAAATGTTAGAAAAATAACATGCTTTCACTTAACCTTTAAAGTTGGGTGAGTTTGGTGATGTTTATAGGTATATCTAAAAATTCCAACAATGTCAAATTCTACCACTTATCATGAAATTCGAATTTCATCTTCAACCTTTCGAGATTTCACGAATTTTTAGGATCATCACTCAACCATATTTGATGGAGAAGAATTATATAAATTTTTTTATCAAATATTTTAGAATTTGTGAGAGGATTTGTAGAGATAATTATTTTTTTATTATTAGTAAATGCTTGTAGTCACATGAAATAAAAATGACTCTCAATTTACTAGTTTCTTATTTTATTTTCAAAATAAATTATGTATAAATAAAAGTGCCTTCCCCATTCCAAAGGAGAGAACTCTAGGAGAAAATATCCAGAGGATATACCATGAATAACACATCTCAAGATATTTTCTTCTATGAATTGTTAGTTTATAATTTTATAATTTTTTATGATTTGATTCAATTCTATGATGTCACAATTTAATAGCCCACCATCAATTATGAGGAAAAAGAGCTCACTCCATGAGATCATGCTCATTCTTTATTTTATTTATGTGAATTTATCTTGTAGTTAGCTTTCTTCATTAAATATAAGCATGGTGTGTTTCATTTCCACAAGAATGGGGGTGATGATTTAAACTGCTTATATTTATTTTGAATATATTATTGCTTAGTTAGCTTATGCCTTTATTTTGTTTTCATGCTTTTAAACTCTATCCAAGTATGTTAACAACCCTGTGTCGTTTGTTTCTATAAATTTTAGGAATTTATTAACCCTAAGATATTGAAAGAGCTACAAAGCCATAAGACTCGATTATAAAATTATGATATTTCTTGAATAGGTTTTGTATAGCAAGATTTATTTGATTTGGTTTTATGCTTGGTAAAGCTATGGAATTTGTTAAGTATTGAATCTGGGAAATGATTTATTGAGCTTATTTCATTTTCAAATTAGTAGGATTAGTTTTGCTTCCTAGTCCTACACATATAGTGGAAGGGTTTTACAAGATTATGATCACCTCGATTGATAATTTAAGGGTTAATAATTTAATAAATTAAATTGCCTAAGACATAGTTATTAAAAGAGTAAGATATTTATTTTGTAAAAGAGGTTAAACATAAGATAAAAATTCACACTGGATTTGCTTCGAACCTAAATAATATGTTAACAAAAAAAATATGATTTTGATGGGAAAAAGAAACATTTGGCTTACCTTTATTAAGATTTGAAATTTTATAATATTTAATAAACATTTGATTCCATATACATTATTTGTTAGCAATAGATATTTCATTCTAATGTAAATTAGATTGTTATCAGTCAAAATGGCACTTCTCCATCCATGACTACATTGCCTTGTCGGTCACACAAAAGGACCTTATGGATGGAAGAGCTTATTTGATCATAGATGATTTTCCATAGACTTTGCAACATATCTCCTTTGCACAACCATCTTTGTGACATATCTTGAGATATAACCACAGCTCTCATATCAACAAACTCGTGGATTAACCGCGATAGTCTATATTGACAACCCGCAGGTAACAACTAAAAATATGCACTTGCATGTTGTTGGGCACTATACTCACAACTCACTTCCTAGTTTTCAAGAGACATACCCGCGGGTATCTCTAAATCATGATAAAAAATATTAAAAGATGATTAGAGATTAGTTATGGTAGTTATCCTAGCTACCACAACCTCCCTAACCAATTTCCTTTTGAGTTTATCCTCCCACTTTTGCTATAAATACAATGGGAGGGCATTGAGAAGGAAGAACCAATTTTTGCTAAAGAAATGATGGAGAAAATTCTATTGAAGGAAGAGGAGCAAGAACCCAGGGTCAGGTTTCAATGGTGCTATTTGCAATACAGGTTTGACTGATTTCCTTTTATGCTAATAATACAGAACTTCCTTTCCCGTAAATATTTATCCATTGTATGAATTAATGTCTTTGAACCTTTTATGTATTTAATATATGAGTTTCTTACAAATAATTCATTTCTATTTGGTCAAAATCTTTGAGAAAGGTATGTGTTTTATTTCAGGTGATCTATCTGGAGCAGTGAAGCAGGAGTCTAAAGTTTGAAAGCTTGGATTGAACGTCGTTTATTCGGGTATTCAGTTTAACTTTATATCTTAGTTATTTTCATTAAAAGAATGATTTCTTGTTGCACCTATGTACTTTCATATCTCTGTAACTAAATTACATGTACATTGATGATCTCTTGAATTCCCTATCATAGGTAGTTTTATCGCACAATAGAATTGGAGACTCCCCTGGGGAGTTCATGTTGTTACTCTGGGATTCCTAGGTTGACTTTATTCAGTTTTATTGTTTTTGTTGATATTTGGGAGAGTTTATAGGCTTTCTGTGTCCTTTTTAGTTACTTAGACCTGGTTTGGATTGCATTTCTTTCATTTTTTGTTTTTTTTAAGGGCAGAATTGTGAGTTGTATTCAATTACAGTCGCATATTTTCCCCTGTACCTTAAATTTGCTGACTTTTGGACTCGCGGGCCACCCACATGGTGCTTATACTAACAATCACGGTTATTTCCTGATATTTTATGTTTTTTTCTAGGGTTTAAGCTTGAGGTCTATACTTGATTGGTGAAAGCCTTCTCAGTTCATTTATGGACCATTTATACATGTCTGTAGGTTGATATTGGGTTTCTTTGACTCTTTCTGAGATTTATTTTGGTTTATTTAGTTTGATTGTTTGACTCACCTAGGTATTTCAAATCCATTTTGTTTTCGGTTGACGCTTTGATCTTTCATTTTTGGTTACTGGTTTCTGGAAAGGTAGTATGATATCTTCTCTAATTGTATTCTTTCTCTGTTATGTCAGTTTGATTAAACAATGTCTCTTTACCAAACTTAGTTACTTCTTCCTTCATGGAAGAACGCTTTTGGTTTCTTATCTTCAGAAGTCTCATGAGGGTATATTTTATGAGTTTGATAAGTCTAAGTACAGCCGTTTATACTTGCATTTGTATAGTGTCTTTGTCTTGTTTATACTTATTCTCCATTTCTTTTGCTAAAAAGAAAATAAAAAGCAAGTACTTTAGTTAAGCAAGGGCATTTCTTTTTCTAGATTTTAGTTGTATATGCTAACTCTTCAAAAAGTATATATATATATATATATATATATATATAAAGTTTATTTTACAAGTTTTTAAATTTGAAAGATAAGCGAAAATAAATTTTTGAAAATAAGTTGCGCTTTATACACTTTACTTTTTCAAGTTGTAACCATCTTACACACAATCACTCCTTTTGAGTAAGTAAAATCCTTAAAAATAACTTTTTAAGTTAAAAAATCTTAGTAACTTTTCTTTCTAGGGTACACACACCAACAAGCTTAGGCTAGGGTTTTGGATTGGATCACTTTAGACCATCCAAAACCATTTTAAACTCAAAATCGTAGTGAACTCTCTTTAGGTAAATCCACCCTTGTAAAATGTGTGATGAGAAGCTCCACTAAAACTAGAGTTAAGCACGAGGTCGTGTGAGGTTGATTAGTTGGGGATACCCCCCACTTCTCAATCAAGCATCTACCAAAGTTGATACCCATACGGGGGTCCAGTAGTACCTTGTGTGCTCTTGGATTTTGGGCTTAGTTACCCTTCCCATGCGTGTTAGTTCGACCCATGACTGTCCCCCCATACTAATTTTGCATTGATGTTAGCCTTAGTATCTTGACCAATAGGACTCTACACAGGTGTGAGTGAAAGGATATTTTCACTTCACCTAGGACAGATCTGGGTGGAAACCCTTTGCAGCTCTTTGGGAAGGTGGTTGGGTTATTCCATCACATGGCCCCATCGTGACTATGCCATGGACCCGAGATAATTTTTCTTCATTACTCCACCGGCTTGTACTAGGCCCTAATCATTCTAGACTTCCCTTTTGGAGACTGTTTGTTTGCTTGGTCTGGATCACTATAGTAAATTTTGTAGTGGTGTGCTATGTGTTTATCATAGTTCTAGCGGCCCCTAGGTTTATTACATAAAACATTTTTTGTTGTAATTTTGGAGTACCAACCTACTCGTACGTCAAGAAAGTTGAGAAACCTTTCTCCACTCACATTGGAGCCTCCACCGCCACTTGAGTGGTGCATAGTAGATTCTAGTGGTTCTTTTGAACTAACTAGCACAACTGAAACCCCTAGAGAACCTTAACTCATTTCACAAACTTCATCATTCTCACAGATCATTGAGGTTGAATATTTTCCAATAGAAGACCTTGCAAGACACTTCAACACTCCCTTAACTGGACCGAATGATCCTTTTCTAGAACGAGTTGTTTCTTTAGGTTTACCTCAGTTAAGTGTATATAGATTTACACTTGGGCCTAATATGGATAATATAGGAGATGTATCGGTAGTTCCACATACTCCCACATTGGCTATCATACCTGGAGTTTTGTCTCCTCCACACATTAATACCCTAGTAGTGAGCTTGTTGCAGATTTCTTCTCCTCCGAGTACTTCTTTTAGTTTCAATGTTGGACCTTCAAGAACATTAGTAATACTTAGTTTACACTAACATCTATTCATTTTGGATCCACTGTTGGCTCATCCAATATTTCCTTTTCAAGAATACCTACAGTACCATATACATCTTCCCCTTCCATCCAACAGTTTTAGGTTAATCCCAGCTCATATCCCTTCAATCAAGGTTTTCCTTGGCACAGAGGGCATATTGCTCCTTCTGCATCGTTTGTGGTCTCCATGCCTACCCATTTTGTTGCACCAATACCAATTTTCAATCCCTTTACAGGATTTAATGTACATTATTCAAATGTTCAAACCTCAAATGTGTCTGTAGGGAGTGTTCCTTTTTCACTTTATGGTGGAGGAGGTACTAACACTTATACTATGTTTGGAAGTACTTACACTCAGCCACAATGGACTAGGACACAAGGAAGTAATCCACTAATTTATAGCTTTAGCAATTTCCAAAAAACATTTCACCACAACTGATGGCTAGGGGAAACCCTTACCAACCTTATGGGAGTCATGGATTTGGAGGTTCTCCTTACCAGATTCCAAAAAATCAAATTCCATCGGAAAGGCCTGATTAACCTTTCCTGGAAACTTTGAACTTGCCATATCTTTCAAAGTTGATGAATGACCCAGTGTGACATAATCTTGCTTGGCCTCCGGTCCAAACTAAACTCCCTTCAGAAATTCCAAAGTTTGAAGGAAAAACTGGTGAAGACCCAGGGGACC
Organism: Larix kaempferi; assembly: GCA_027924585.1. Taxonomy (NCBI): domain Eukaryota; kingdom Viridiplantae; phylum Streptophyta; class Pinopsida; order Pinales; family Pinaceae; genus Larix; species Larix kaempferi. Next base: position 3,640,789 of record BSBM01000826.1, read on the forward strand.
ATGTTATGACATTTCATCTGTAGTGCTCCTCGAACTCTCTAAATGATGACTTGATTCATTTGAGGATCTTTCAAATAACCTTGACTAGTGTTACCGCCAAATGGTATATCGAGTTACCAACTGTATCTTATAGCATTTTTTGTGATTTGGCGATAGTCTTCCTAAATCATTTCCATATTCCTGTACGGTATGATGCCGGTACATACCTTCTATCTACTTTTAGACAGAACAAAGCCACTCATTTGTCTGATCACATTCAGGAGTGGAGAAGACGGAAACAAATCACTAAGGCTGAGATTCCCACAGAATTCCCATTGTAGTTGTTTTCGAAATCACTGTTACCTTACATATCTAAGGATGTGTCAACTTCTGGGGTTTCTTTTAAGGAAGAAGCCATTCTAAGGACCCAACAGCTTGACTTGATTTATGCTCAAACTGGGATCCTCTATGAAATCATTCCTTATGAACCTAGTTCAAACATTGATCTTGGAAATCCTAAACCTAGACCACATGCCGATTGCATTGTGGGTTCAGTTGACTCATCTGCATTAGAATATTTGACAAAGCAAGTTCATGAACTCTCTATAAAGCATTATGTTGCAGAAGAAACCATTGCTTCAGCCTCCCCTTCACAAACAGAAACTGTACAAAATATGCAGTTAAATCAAAAGGGTTCTCGGCATCCCAACAATAAGAAAAAGGGAAAGAAAGGGGAAGGAAACCAACAAAAGCCCAAAACTATTGAAAATGTCGAGGAGGAAAAGCGATAAAAGAAGAAGGTGAAGTTTCCATGAAAACTTTGTAAATACGATCAACTCACTCATCAATGTCCTCTAATAGATGAATCCCAGAAGTTGTTAAGTGAAAAGAAACCTGCTCTCCTGAAGGATCCTTTTCCCAAAGGACAAGGTCCAACTTTTGGAAGCTCTAATACTGGGGAACTCCTCGTGCCACACAAGATGATCAATCTTACATTAATATGGTCAACTCCCATGCTTTATTGCAAACGAGAGCCAAGAATTATACCCCAGATATGCAACAGAAAGACAAAGATATCTCTGTTTCATTTGTTCCTTTTCATATAGAGAGACCTATAGATCCTATGCCGAAGATACTGAAATGCATCTACAAATGGGAAACACACAACTCTAATGCACGATCCACTCCAAACTACGCAGTTGTAGAGGACCTATCCCAAATGACATGTGTTATGTCCACTGTAGAATTTCTACAAAGATGGCCATCGTAGCGAAATGCACTTCTTGAGGCAATAGGAAGTATGGATTCGTCAAATATGCTAGCTAGATTTGATATTTTTGATGTCAAATCCCGGTTTCCCTATCACATGGCCTTCCAAATCGAAGTAGTCCATGGTTCAAAAACCATTGGACGAATAGTAGTAGATGAAGGAGCGTCGATGTTCATAATGTCTATCTCTTGTTGGAAATCCTTAGGCTCTCGGGATTTAGCCCCTTCGATAACATTACTTACTGCTTTTGATGGGAGATCCTTCCATCCCCATAAAATCTTACCCTCATTTGAGATCCATCTTGTAGGAAAGGTAGTATCGGTAGAGGTGGAAGTTGTAGATTATTCTCTCAACTACAATTTGTTATTGGGAATAGGTTTGATCTGGATTTATGTGGGAACGAAATAAAAGAGAATTTACAAAATCAAATACAGAGATATATTGCAAATGACACAGTGATACAGTAAACACATATTCTATTAAATAGCGGAAATAGAACAGACTGTAAAATACAATAGCTAGAAAGGTGGTATCTATCTCTGAGAAGAGATGTGGCCACTATGGTCATTCATGCCAAGATGAATACAAAGAGAGTCCGAAAGGGCCTATTTATCATAAGCATGAGGGAAAGAATCCCAAACATCCAAAAACCTAACCCTAGGAGATGAAGTTCCAAAAGTCATGTGGGCCCCGTTTGGGTAAGTTAGTACATCAACTTCTCGGGGTTGTAACTTTTGCATACGATATCCATTTGGGGCGCACAATAGCTTGTGGGAAAGATCTATTCAAGGATTACAAAAAGGGTTGTAAAATCTTGAGTCCAGGACGCAAAAAGGGTAGGTGCGCAATACTCTTATTTTCCCGACCATTCGATGCTGAAAAAACGTCATTTAGGGCCTCAAAATGGCTCCGAAAGTTTAGGACTCGAAAAACTCCTAAAAATAGTAATTTGCACAATTTCCAGAAGACTGTTTTGAGCCAGTAGGAAGAGGTGGGCTGCCACCGATATCCACTTGGATCATTCCTCCCTCCTTAGGAAGCAATGGTCTCCATAACGTCAAATCCCTTAACATATGTCAAATTGTGTGTTGAGTTGAGCTACTGGTGCGACGTTTGCTGAAGCGAAAAGGTTTCGTTTCTTTGAAATATTCCGAGGGTTGTAATTGTTGTTGTTGGATGCGCTGGAGCTATTCAACAGTTTTGGTTGTTGTGGTATCCTTGGTCTGCACTGATGTGGATGGTTTCTTTTTGGAGGAGCACCTTGAATGCATGGTGTTGCATTGCAAAGGTACTCGAATAGGCGATGCTGCACTGAACTTATGTTTTTCTTGTTCTTGCTGAGAAGAGGGATAATGGGCAGAGGTTGTGGATGTCTCTGCGATCTGATGTTCTCCTTTAGTGGAAATTGTGAATAGGGAAAATTTCCCAGTGTGGGAGATTATCTTCCTTCCCTGCTTGGTTGGGGCAGGCGAAACTATCTCGGGTATCCGGAAGAGTTGTCCTCCCAAGGTGACAATGACACTGTGAGGTCGTGGTTCATATACAACATGACGCTTCCACATATATGGCTATCCTAAAAGAACATCACATACTTCAAGTGGGGCACATCACACAACACCTCATCTTTGAAGGGGTTGATGACGTATGGTAGGCGACATTGGTGACTGACGCGGATCCCTCGTCCTTGTCTTAGACATCCAATGGTGTATGGTTGTGGGTGTGGTGATATTGGTAGCTTCAATCTCTTTATGAATTCTGCTAAGATTAGGTTCTTTTGGTTGCCGCTGTCCACAACAAAATGTAGGGGAATTCCCTTCACCCACATATGTGAGTGGAAAAGGTGCTCCTCTACCTCCGAATCTTCAGGTTACTCTGGTTGAATCTACATGGTGGAAACAACGGCATTGGGTTCTTCATCAATGATCTGCTTCTCTTTTTGCGCAGCTGTGAAATTAAGTTCTAATTTAGAATCGGAACTGGGATCTGATTTTGAAGCTTTGATCTCAGCTACCAATGACTGTTTTGAGTGGCATTCATCAGTGTTATTCCAAGGGATTTTGTGGAACTCGCACCACTTCCTGGTGTCCTTCTTTGTCTTTCCGTTACCCTTCTTTGCTTGTGGTTGGGATTTGTTGTCCTTTCCCTGCCCCGTGTTCTGCGAGCCAGAGTTCGCCTTGCCTTGCTTCTGCACATGTCCAAAGTCACGCTTGTTCTTTTGCTAAAATTTTTGTTAAATTTTTATAGCATATCGATAGGCGGATTCGAGTGAAGATATTTCCAAAAAATCCATCTCTATTCATATGTACCGGTGTAGGCCACTGCAATATTTCAGTACTAGGTGTTGCTCGAAGTCCTTGATACCTAGCTTTGTACGCAAGGTATGAAATTTGTTGGTGTACTCTGACACTGTTTGGTCCCTCTCTTGGTGCAAAATGGCCCATTTTGTGTACTGGTCATCATAGTTTCCAACAAGGTAATATTGTTCCTTGACGGCATCTATAAAAGAGGCCCAAGTGGGATTGGAATATTCAAACAATCTAGACTCGTCTGATGAGTTTTGCTCACAATAAGTTTCCCACCAATTTTTGACATGGGGGACGGCCTTGAGGAGCACAAAGACGATCTTTTCCCTGTCGGAAAAATTATGGACAGAGAAATACCCTTCTAGTAGATGAAGCGCCAAAAGTCATGTGGGCCCCGTTTGGGTAAGTTAGTACATCAACTTCCCGAGGTCGTAACTTTTGCATATGATATCCATTTGGGGTGCACAATAGCTCATGGGAAAGATCTATTCAAGGATTACAAAAAGGGTCGGAAAATATCGAGTTTGACACGTGAAAGGGGTAGGCACGCAATACTCATAGTTTCCTGACCATTTGATGCCGAAAAATGTCGTTTAGGGCCTCAAAACGGCTCCGGAAGTTTAGGACCCGAAAACTACTAAAAATAGTAATTTGCCACAATTGCCAGAAGACAGTTTTGAGCCAGTAGGAAGAGGTGGGCCACCACTGATATCCACCTAGATCGAAGTTGGACGTACGCAATGCAAGCCATTCCTTCATCCATTTTTCGGGTACTTATGTTCCCCAATGAAGGAAATATTTTCATGATTGACCAATTATCCTATGCCCAGAAAAACAAAACAACTCCTTTGGATTCTAATATCCCGTGGATTGATCAAGCCCATCCGCCTAGTGAGAGTTTAGGGGTAGGTATGTACTCATATTTGATGGGAACCATTTATTTACCCACTCCTATGAGCTATATTGGTTCAACGAGTAACACTAATGTGTTATCCAAGGAAGTATTCACTATTGTTCAAACAACTTGTTAGTGGCAGAATTTGTTCCTAGACTACTAAGGGACAAGCCAGCACAATCTTCACAATCTCAAGATAAATATGCAATAGTTTTTTCTGTTGGTTTTAGGTTTAATGATTTGAAGGTTTCAATATTAAGAAAGAAAGAAAAAATCAACTTCAATTAAACCATGTAGCATAAAGAAATGAAACCATGATCATAATAGAGCATAACCCATCACATTCCAAAGTCACACATTCAGGTTTCTATCTACAATACATAAGCATTCGTTGAATCAAAAACATCAAAACAAGAATGAAATTATGTACTGTATGATCACACTGATCAGGAATAAAAACACATTCAAGTAATATAAAGATGACTTATAACATATATGTCTGATCTCAGTCTTCAAACTTACATGATAAACTTGCAAGCATTTTCAACAGCATTACATAGTAGCTTCAAACCAAAAACATCGAAACCTTGTTCATTCTCATTTACTTCCTTTTAAACATTTTTCAAAGACGTAGTTTGTAACAACTTTTAGGTCTTTAGGTCTCAAAACAGTTACCTAATTGATCTTTTTAAACTAGTGTCTTTAATTAAAACCTTAACTACTAGTTATTAGATACTTGATACAAAAATGAAAAAGAAACTAGGCATTAGGTAGCCTTCCTTGTAGCCTCGACCAACATTGCAATCCCTTCCAAAGCATGAGTTCTTTTTTTGTGTTGTGGCTGCTCGACTTCCAAAACTTTAATCTTGTCTGCCAGGAGCTTGTTTTTCTCCTTCATCTTCTGTACCTATCTCTTCACATCATCTATCTGAGCCTCTACTTCTCTCTTCCTCTTCAAAGCCTTCTTTTCCAAAACCATTAGCTCCTGATAACGGTTATTAACCTCTACCAAATCCTCCCTAAGACGTTTATTAGTCTGGGTAAGCCTGTCATTTGATTCACTAAGAAACACTATCTCAGCTTGATGCTGCTTCTGAATCCTCCTGAGGCTTTCAATTTCTGAGCATATGCTTATTTCTCCTTGCAAAGTAGGATCATGATATGTAGAAGGGGGAATGTCTAGTTTCTGAAAGATTAAATCCTCCTCATATCTGTCTTTGGCTACTCTTTGTGCGATCTCAAATTCATCTTGCTCCACTATGATTTCTTCTTCTTCTATCTTATTCACTTCTTCACCTACTTCTTTTATCTTTATATAATCTTGCTGTAGGGTGGTTTGATGAGAATCTGATCTATTCTCCTCCTCTTCCTTTCATCATTCGAAGAACTTGGAACTATATTAATCTCATCTGTTTTCTGATTTGAACCTGAACTTCTTCTAACTTACCCTTACCCTTCATGGATAATCTTGTCCTAAATCTCTATCTTGATTCCTTTAACTGCATAAGGAAGGTTGCATCTTCAAAATCTACCTCCTGCACAATTTTATCTTTTGAATTATTTGCAGTATCTTGGGTAGTTAGGGTCTTAGCCATATCTTGTTCTGGTATAATTTGGATTTGAAAGTCTTCACTAGTAGAATTAGTATCTTGTTCCATTTCTTGAGTTTCTTGACCATGTTCTTGCTCCCCTTCAAATGCATTAACCTCATCATTTTCTGGGCTCTTTGGTTTGTTAGCTTCGGATACCTCCAACTGCTTCTCTTTTGCCAAGTCTTTAAGCTTGCTCTATGATGGAGGCTTCTCAAGAATCTCCTGTATTAAGACTCCTCCCATATTAGCTTTTTTACTTCTCTTGTCCATACCCTCATCCCATTCAGTAATGAAACCAGACAAAAATATAAAATGTTCCCATGTATTTTTTTCCTTCTGCAATACTATTTGAATGATTAATTTTATAAGACAATGATGGAATACTAAATGTCTTTAAATTTCAGGACGTGCTTTAACCTTATTGAGCATCTTCAGAATGCTCTTGTACATGAAAAATTGAAGGATCATATTACAGTTCATCTTAAGATGCATTAAAAATATGATATGATACTTGAAGACCAATGAATATCTGCCCTTGCATGTAATATAAGTCTGAATGATGCCGAGCACATGCCTCCATTCAGGTCAAAACTTTGTTATGTGAACACCATTACCCCAATTTAACTTTTCATTACCTGGTAGCAAAAAAGGGTTGGGATCAAACTCGAATGGGATCTTTTTGAACCATAGCTCTCCCTCCATAGCGATACCTGTAGCCTCGAAAATCAAGGTTTCTGTGAGCTGAAAACTTACGGTTTTGAATTTAATCACCTCATCATTAAGGTTCTTTACAAAGTAAATGGAGACTTCCTCATTAAAACCCCTGAGTTTTTCAAAAAACCTGAACCATCCAGTTTCCCTAAACACATCTGCACACAACAGAAACTTATCAGCCCACTGTGTATCCATCGGTTCCAATCTGTTAGTCTTACCACTCCATCTTGTTTTCATCTGCACACTATTAGTCTAACCACTGTCTCGTTTTCATCTGCACACTATTAATTAGAGCTTTGAATGACAAATGTTTAAAGCTTCAATAGTTAACCACGTTCAACGAACAGGTGTCGTCACTCTGCAATACCCAAATTAATTCGTGACCTACAAACCCGATTTTTCTTGATGGTAGAAACAAAATGGAAGCCACGATTATCATAAATCCTTGACAGGTGTTTCAGCACTTCGAAAAATTATAGGAAAGCCTCCAGTCATCATAATTCAAGTAGACCACTATTCAACATGAATAACCACTTTTTTCAATCATATTGGATTCTTGTAGCGCGTTGAGGTTCGTTTGTCATTTTGCGCTACCAGAATGCTCCGACATAATTTATTTGATAAATATGCTTAGCACAAGAGTTTAAACTTGGTTATAGGCTTGATAATGAGGCTTAAATCAATGTAATTTCAGACTTTGAGGAAAACATGATGTTAAATAAGCCACTTGAATATTTTAGGGTCAAAGAAAGAAATAAAATGAAAAAATAATAAAAAATAAAATTAAGATAAAATAATACAAATCATAAACTAATAAAACAAAAACAAGATCAAAATTTTCAAATAGACCTCAATGAAGGAAGTACAGATAAGAACAATCTTAGCATTAACACATCTGATCCTTGGATCCTTCCTACTCCAGAGGAACCAATTATGCTTTTATCCATCACAGAAGTGACTTACCAAGCATAAAAAAATGATGCGATAGATTATATATCGACTCCTTTGGTCTCTATGGAGTCAAATATCGATTATGCACCTGCATGGGAAATAGACTCCACCCATTAATTCAATTGTGTAGATATTGTTTTACCATCATATGAGGCTATTCTGGAAGCTATGGTAGGTTTGTATCATCCGTGGGAACATATGCATCACATATCCTATTTCCTTCCAGATCTGAACAAAGTCAATAATGGAGATTTTTCAATGAGACCTGGTGGAAATGTTGACTGGTCCATTAACCCTTTAACGAAACAGGGGATTTTTCACTAAAGGTAATATGGAAAATATTTCAACAACTATTCCAATCAATATTTACATTAAACCAAATGTCGTGGAAAATATTTTCATTAGATCAAATTGTTCTCCACAAGAGATCAATTTGTATACCAATGTATTTAAAGAATTCTGCGATTTGTTTGCCTAGTCATATGAGGAGATTCCAGGCATCGACCCATCTATCGTTGAACACGTCATTACGACATATCCTAATGTGAAATCAGTTCGGAAAAATATTCGTCTAGTTAATCCTAGGAAATTTGTGGCCATCAAGGATGAGGTTGAAAAACTCCTGTAATATTCCAGCCTAGGATAGGCCATAATATCAACTCCAAACTTTGAAATTTTACAGAATTTTAAATACTCAATTTTAGCAATTTTTATGGTGTGCAAGGTGATAATGCTAGATGATGGTTCACTGGTGAAGGATGGTAGGAGTGACTTTTGATTCTGGTTTTTGTATGAGAAATTTGCAGAATCAAGGTAAAACAATTCCAAACACTAAGTCCTATGAACCAATCACTGGAGCCATTTACTTTTCAACAACAGACAAGTTTATTTTCTACTTCGAAGCTTCCTGGACCTTCCAGTATATGCAAACTAGAATGGGATTTTATTTTGAATGGAAGAAGGGGTGATATCAGTCATTAAACTCAACAAAATATATTGGAGCATATTTCATGTGAGTTTGGGAGGTTATAGATGGATTTGGAGGCCAACTAGTCAAGTGCGCTACTAGGGATTACTCAACGAGAATATTTACAGATTCCTCCAAAAAGTCTTAGATGCTTCCAAAAACTCAGGGGAAGGGATGGAATGTCTTGTATACTATCTTAAGAGACTCACATAACTTATATATATTAAAACTGATGCACAGATAGTGATTTGTAGCAAATATGGAAAAACTTGTTAATTAAAATTGCTCAATGATCTAGTATTGCATTTCTTGTTCTGAAACTGTCTTAAAGGCTTACTAAAATTGGTTCTGAATCATTAAGTGGTTCTGATAAATTTTCATTAACAGCAACAGGTTGAAATATGAAGTCCAAAATACATACTTGATATTTCATTACATTCATAATTATAGAGAGCCTCCAAGGCTAGGGAAATCTTACACACTGAGAAAGAATGAGTGTAAGATGAAGAGAAGAGGATGTACCTCCGATATGAATCTGGTTTATGACTAATATCATTTCTTATATATGAATATGAAGGACGCACTGGTCTTCCTGATTTTTTATGGGTGCATTCACTGAACTAGATTTGTTTTTACTGGGTGAGCTCCTCCAATACTATCTCCAATGGCACTGGAAGGGTAGAACACTCTCTGGATGCTTATGATTACTCAACAATGGACTGATATGGATATTAATATCAATACTCCATAGAGATGGATCTGATTAATAACTCGCTGGAACATCAAAGACATTGGGGATCATCTCCCAAGAAAAGAGTTGAGGCACATCTCTCAACAGTTGAGTACCAAAAGCTCTCATTAACAAAAATAATTAACCAAAAGATGTGAATGGGAGTTGGAAGCATTATTTTATAGATGAGGTAACTTCATATCCAATTCACTCACATGTGTGACAGAGGATTAAGGGCGCATTCCTTGAGATAATTAGCAATTACTTGCTTCACAAACTTTCCTGTTTTTTGTGTCCTTTCACTGAAATTGGCAAGTGCGCCCTACTTAGCTTTTATGAGTGTTGATTTATTTTCCAACTGACTGCTTTCTGTATTTTCCTTCCTTTTACTTTCCTACTTTGTGTTTTTGCCTATTTTTTCTTGCTTTTGACAGTTTCCACTTTATCTTGGTGCCATATTTCCTTTAGGTAACTCCTTGATTTTACTAAGCTTTTCCACTTAGGCAAGTGAGGTCCATATTGACAATATGCGCCCTCCTAGCCATGTCATCATCAATTCCTTCCACAAAGTTAATTAGTAATGATGATTCATTTATTATTAAAAATAATTCAAGATCTGAATATTAATAACTAATTTAATAATGAATGAATGAATATAGTATTTGTGCCTCAAAATTACTCCAAATTAATTATTCCTTATCCAATTAATTTTCTTAGACCCCCTAGGGATGGGAGGATCCAAGTCTTGACCAAGGCCACTATGGAAGAGACATGATATTCCTCCCTCTCTAAGACTACTTTTCCTCAAGCAATTTCAAACTAGGATGTTGCAGAATCTGTTCATATTCCTAGGTTGCATCTTCACGAGGAAACCCCTTCAATTGTACTAAATATTCTTTAATGATTCTGCTCCTCAAATTCCTCTCTCTAACATACAAAATATCTTCTGGTTCCAAGACAAACTGTCCTTCATCATTAAGAGGAGGAAATACTTCTAAAGAAATCACTTGTTGGCCAACTTCTTTCTTCAAGCATGACACATGGAAAACATTGTGTATCTTGCTTCCAGATGGCATATCTAATTCATAGGAAACTTCACCCAATTTCCTTGTGATCTTGTAAGGACCATAGAACCTTAGTAACAATTTCTCATCCCCCTTCGATTTCAAAGTAGATTTCTTGTAGGGATGCAACCTTAAGTAGACCAAGTCACCTTCTTGGAAGGTTCGATCTATTCTCTTCTTATCTGCATTCACGTTTGTTGGTTCTGTGCAACCTGCAAGTTTTCCTTGAGTGCATTGAGTATGACTTGGATTGCTTGCATCCAATCCTTTTCATTTTGTTCTCTGCAATCCCCAAAAATCAGATCTACAAAAGTCTAGGATTCATATCCATACATAGCTTTGAATGGGGTCATTCCGATGGACATATGGAATGTAGTATTATAGCAGAATTCTCCCAAATGTAGCCAGTTGACCCATGTATTCTGTTGCTCGGTAACATAATTTATGATATAACCTTCCAGTCATTGATTCACTGTCTCAGTTTGGACATTAGTCTGAGGGTGATAGCTTGTGTTGAGATTCAAACTAGTTACAACTAGCTCAAACAAGGTTTGCCAAAAAGAACTAGTAAATTTGCTATCTCAGTCACTAATTAAAATATTGGGCAATCCATGCAATCTGAATATTTATTTGAAAAATAGTGCATCTATTTGACTGGCAGTATTAGTTGATGTGAGAGCAAAAAAGTGATCAAATTTAGTCAATCTATAAACTACTACGAAGATGTTATCCTTACCTTGAGATTTTGGTAGTCTTCTGATGAAGTCCATGTACACACTTTCCCATTTTTGTTTTGGAATTGGCAAGGGTTGAAGGAGACCAGCAAGATGAGTGTGCTCCACCTTGTTTTGTTGGCATGCAATACACTCGATTAAATGCCTTACTACATCATTTTTTAGGCCCTTCCAAGTGAACCTCTCTCTCACCTTCCGATAAGTTTTCAGAAATACAGGGTGAACTGCTAATGGTGCATTGTGGGAAGCCACCAAAATCTATTCTTTTAACATTGATCCAGGTGTTAGAAAAATCCTTTTCTTGTAATAAATGATATCTTTGATGACTTGGTAGGAATCATCCTAAATCACCCTATCGAACACTTCACAAGCAAACTGATTTTTTGAATATTCTCTAGCTAGTTGAACTTTCCAATTAGTAGGGACTTGCAAAAAAGAAAAAGCAGGGTTCCTAGAGAGGGCATCAGCTACCACATTCAAATTACCCTTTTTGTATTCTATGTCAAAGTCATAATACTGAATTTTACTTACCCATTTCTATTGTCTATCATTCAACTCCCTTTGGGTCAAGAAATGCTTCAAACTGTTGTGGTCAGTCTTGATGATGAATATGCCTCCCACTAGATACTGTCTAAATTTGGCCAAGGCATGGATGATGACCAACATTTCTTTACAATATATCAAATAATTCTTCTCATGTGGCTTCAATTTTCTACTCTCATAATAAATGGGATGCCTATTATGCATTAACACTTCTCCAATGCCTTCACCAGAGGCATCACATTCCAATATTAAAGGTTGAGTGAAATTAGGAAGTGTAAGTATTGGGCAGCTGCTCATGACTTCCTTCATTTTGTTGAAATATCTTTCAGCCTCATCTGACCAGAAAAAAAACACCCTTATTAGTGAGATATTTCAAAGGGGATGTGAGCTTAGAAAATACTTTTACGAATTTTCTGTGGTAGGTGTGCAAACCAATGAATCCCCTTAAGGTTTTTATGTTATTTGGGCTTGTCCATTCAAGTATGGACTTGATCTTTTACATATGCACCCTGAATCCTTCTTTCCCAATGAAATGAACAAGATAAAGGAGCTATGTCAAACCAAACTCACACTTTGACAATTTAGCATAAAAAGACTGTTCTAAAGGATTGTTGAGACATTGTCCAAATGGTGCAAGTGATCATCCCATGTCCTACTATAAATCAAAATATCATAAAATAAAACAAGGACATAATTACGTAGCTTCTTACTGAAAATTATGTTCATGCAATATTGGAAATTTGTTGGTGCATTGGTGCAGCCAAAAGGAATGACAAGGAACTTAAAATTCCCATAATGGCACCGGAAAGCATTTTTATGAATGTCTTCATCTTTCATTTTGATTTGGTGGTATCCTGAATGTAGATCAATCTTACAAAAATATTTAGCTCCATGCAGCTCATCCATCAGTTCATCAATCCTTGGGATAGGATATATGTTCCTGATGGTCTTCTTCTTCCAAGACCTATAATCAATGCACATGTGCATTGTTGCATCCTTCTTTTTGACTAGGACCACCAATGATGCAAAGGGAATTGAGCTTGGTCTTATGAATCCCATCTCAAGAAGCTATTTTATGTTTCTATCAATATCATCCTGGAATATTTTGGTGTGCTTATAAGGATGGATCTTGATAGGAAAAGTGTCAGGTTCCAACTCAATCCAATGTTCAGTACCTCTATCAGGAGGCCTTCCACGTGGGAGATCTTCAAACACTTTCTTGTGTTTTTGTAGCATCCTTTGGATATCTTTCGGATGGTTTGATACATCCATGGAATTCCCTTAAGTGGTGATGAAACATTTAGCAGCCCCCTTAATATCACCATGCCTCAATACTGACCTCATACTATGTGCAGAAATTACTTGTTTTGGGTAGGTGTTGACACCCCTCAAAATCACTTATTTCCCTTCAGCATCTTTGAAGCACATTTGGTGACCTTGGTAATTTATGAAATTTTCACCAATGGAGTACAACCACTGCACTCCCAACACCACATTGGTATCAGCCACATCAATAATATAAAAACTATCAGTCACAGTATGGTCTCCAATAGTCACTTGCAATTTTGGAATCCACCGGTCACACTGCATAATGTTGTTTCCCGGGATGATGACTATGAAACCTCTAAATTTTTCTGTTTGTAATTTTCCCCTCTCGACCATGGCTGCACCAATAAATTTATGGTTGGAACCCCCATCGAACAAAACTGATACCTTTTTGCCTTGCACAACCCCTTTGAATCTCATGGTGTGGTAGCAGGGAACTCCACTTAAAACTGCAATTTTGCATTATGGTTGCAGGGGTTGTTCTTCTCCTAGTGTCTCATAACCATATTCCATTGGTGCTTTTGCTCCCATTTCTTCCTCATCACTTTCTGAAAAAACCTCAATGTAGTGTGCTTTCCCCTTAGCACATTTGCGGCCCAGAACCTAAGCTTCTTGACAAGAAAAACAAAGTTTTTTCCTTCTTAACTCATCCCCATATTTGTATGAGTATTCCTTCTTGTTTGGGGCATCCACATTTCTGAAGGGTTGTATTTGGTTGTGAAATTTAGAAGGTGCATTAACCTTAGGTGGATATCTTGTCCTTGGGATTGCATCTTGCAGATCCCTTGTTCTGCTCACTAGTTATTGTAGGATCGCTGTTCGGTAGTATTTCACCATGCCTTTCTATGGTTTTCTAATACTTCTATGAATAGGAGGATCAATGTAATGTCCCTTTTAAGAAATTTTATTAAAATGACCAATTTTTCACTTTTTTCCCTATTTCGACCTTTGACTAGTTTTGATGCCTAGGTCTCCAAATCGACCCAAATGCTCCCAAATATTCCGAGAAGGTATATGAATGATATTAATACTTTAATATGATGTTTAGGTATGATATAGGACCAACAAAATAGTTTTGCGAACCCTTTTATGATTCTGGAAAAAGTAGGGAGTTTGACTAGCAATTTCTCTTTGACTAGTATTGGCCCCTTGGTTTCCAAATGACTCCAAATTCTCCCAAATTGCTACAGAATATACTTGGGTGATATTAATAAATATTTATACTTTTTATGTATTTTATGGAGTTTTCATATGACTTCTGCAACTCCTCTTTCAAATCTGGTCAAGATAGATATTTTTACTAGTAAATTGTGGTTCAAATCCCCTAGGGGTAGATGATGAAAATGAATTTCCAAATGCACTCAATATAACTCAAATTTATGAATGGAATTAGGGTACATATAAATTAAATCAGAATTAACTCATATGCATCACCATTCAACTTTTAATGTGTGTTATAACTCCCTTAAATCAAAAGCAAAAAGACTAGTTTCAACCTTGGGGGAAATGGCATTAAATCTTCTTCAAATGGTATTAAATTGATCAAAATCACTCCAAATGGTTAAGTACTGAACATGAAACTTGTGAAGCTCATAAATGAAATTCCATGAATCATAAATACATCATAGGAATGATCTTTCATTCGAATACATCAATACATCATTGCTACACATCAAGGTAGTGGGGAAATGGCACCATTCTTTCATTAAAAATCAGATTTATACATTTCCACTTAGAATTTAGACCTGAAACTTTTTGAATATTAAGAATAGAGTATTTAATTCATATTACAAAATAAATTGGGCATTACAAGCTCCCCCAAATAGTACAATAGCTCACCAAAAATGCCCTCCCTCAAGGATCAAGAATATGCAATGAAAACATGAAATGGTTGAAGGAGTGAGATGCACTAGAATAAACCATGAGCTGCCCTATAGATTACACCTGAAAATGAAGACTCCATTAAATCTCCATGAAACACCTGAACGGCCTTTCCAAACACCAACTTGGATGGGAATCTCTCACCCTCGAAATTGGCTAAGGCAAGAAACTAGTCATCCACTAGCTCCTCTCTCACAAATGCAATAGAAAATTCTAAAAATGATCAAAATATTCTTTCATTCTTTGTTATTGACGTTTATAAAGTTTCCAAGCTCTATATGGGTTGCATCCCTTCCAATATATGCATTCCAACTCAAGTTTGCAAGAGATTCCACAAGATGCCACTTGTACAACAATTCCTAGTCTCCCACTTCCACCAAATCACATGTGGAAGCATCTTAGTTTCCCTAACTCCCTTGAGCACCCAATTGGAGGCTATTTTTAGCCCTGACATGTCATATATGTCATATCTCAGCCTTCAGGTCTGATTTGTGTCATAAGTGTCATATCATCTTCATCAGTGTTGTCATAGAGCTAGGGAATCCAGTCCAAGTGTGTCACTAGCTCCAAAATGCCTCTTCCTCCTCCATGGGAGTTACTCTTTCACTCCAATTTGACCTTAATTAATTCATTCCAAGTATATTGGCCTTCTAACTCATCCGAATACCCTTGGGCTTCTTATGGATACGAAATGACAAGAGGAGGATGCCATGTGGCATAAAAAATCTAGCTTGTGTGGGTCCCACTTCTTCCATGTGTCTTCATGGTAAAATGCCACTTTGATTTTTCCTTGTATATTAAATATTTATGCTATTCTACTGTCCACACATCATTTATTATCCTTCTTATTTCAAATCCCAATGCTTCCATCCACAACCTATGAAACTAGTAATTTCCCTCCTTGGCAATTATTTGACCCTTAACATCAAGTTGAAAAACTCTCATAAATATGGCCAATGGGATTAGGCCATTGTGACCCAATGCAAAATTTGGGACATGACAAATCCTCCCTTCCCAATATTGCTTGTCCTCAAGCAATTTCAAACATGGGTGTTGAAGAACCTGCTTTCTGTATAATTCTTTGAAGTTGCCACTGAGTTAGCCAACTTTTCGTCTTCGAGATTCCATCAATATTTTAGAGAGGAAACACCATGCTTTCTGCTGCACTACTCTGACTAAACTCACTTTATTAAGTCGTTAATCCATTCCCCATACTACTTGTTTCCCCAAAAAATTTAAACCAGTGAGACTAAGAATTATCCCAGGGTCCCATTGCTTGTATTGCACTCCAACAATTAGAAGTGCTCTCCAATTCATAGTTCCTGGATTCAATTTTCTTATATGCATTCTTTCAATCATGAGTACAAAATATATATCATCAAAGTACATAACAACATAATGAAAATGTACATCAAGAAGATGCTTCATCAAAGAATCATGAAAGTTCTTATACCTCCAAGCAAGTAGACCACCATTTTTCAAGTGCATACAAGCATCAAGTAACCAATCAAATCTGCTCCAATGACATAGGCGAGGATCCCATCTCCTATAATGATGATCCAAAACAATGTGATATGCATCAATAGATTCAGTCATGTATTCTTTCATCCAAGAAGTGAATGAAGAATCTCCACTAAAATATGACCCAAATAATGAGCAAAAAAAACAAGGAGACTTTAGATGATTCAAAGAAGCCTCACCCATACATCCATGAATGTGAGAATCATAAAGATATAACAAAGTATGTGGCTGACAACAAAAATTTTCTCCAATCATAAATCTATTCACCCAAGTGTTGGATGAAGTTCCTCCAAAATCAAATGAACCAAGTGTTGAGCAAGAAAAACCATGAGTCTTCAAGTGACTCAAATGCATATCATAGGTGCATCTAGGTAGATGTGCATCATCATAAAGTAACAAAGGATGCTACTACAAATGTGAATACGAATGTGCTCCAACCATGTCATCATAAAAAGTAAATCTAGGAGTTCCATACTCCTCATGTGGCACCATAAAAAAGACCCCTTTCACCCATACTTCATTGACACTAATGCTGCAAAACATCTAATTGTAGGATGTAGGAGAATGAACTAACTCACCTGAATGATCAAAAAGTGAAGAATTTTCATCATGGGAAGGATCCATATGGGTAGTATCATGCAGCTCCTTCAAAAGTGTGAAGCCTTTGTTGTAGATTAGTTCCAATGTAGAGGAATCATGCTCTTCTTTAAAAATCGCATAACCTTCATCAAGAGACAATTCAAGTTCCTCTTTAACCACATCAAGTGTTTGGATCTCATCAAGTTCATCTTCAAACACATAAAGAACATTCAAATTTCCACATTTCTCATGATCCACCATGTCATGAGAATCCTCCAAACAATCTACCATTTGACAATCTGAAACATAGGAGGAAAAACAAGTATCTTGCAACTTTTCAAGAAGTTGCTCATTTTGAATTGTGAGCTTATGATTATCCTCATTATTCTTCACGTATGCATCATGTAACAATTCATTAAGCTCAACCAAATGGTTTCTATCAAAAATGAAAGACATAAAATTACCTTTGATGTGGCACATTGCTCTTTGAATCTTCTCCATGTCTTCAAGGAAGGATGTTTCCTCCAATGAAGTATCTCTCCAACAAGAATTTGATACCAATGCTTGAGTGTCATGGAGAATGCTAAGGGACTCCTGGATCTTATTTTCATTCACCTTTAAGGACCCTTCAAGAAAGTGAGGCTCTTGCAAATGAACCTCCTCATCTTCTTCCTTCTTACTTGGACCAACGTCACGAAGCTCAAGTGGTGATGGGGAAGTTGATCATGTTTCTTCCTCAACTGCTACAAGGTCTTCATTTTCATGCTTAAGGGAATTTGGGCTTGCAACAATACTGTCAAAAGTGATCTCTATGTCACCAACATAGAGGTGTGAGCACCCATCAGTAGGTACTCCTTCATAGTTCAAGCATCCATCAGTAGATGCTCCTTGATCCATGTCCAAGGTAGAATGTGTCTCCAAATGATCCTCAATATTTTCAATAGTATCTTCTTCAAGTTCATGGGATTTATCTTCATCTTTATCCTCCAAAAAATTTGATGTAATTTTCCCCTTGGTTTCCTTAATATCAATACATTTGGAATCTCTTTTTGAAGAGTACCCAAGAAGTATCTTCCAGATGGAAATACCTGCATTCCCTGAAGCTTCAGATTTTTCATTGCTCTTTTCACTCACACATATATGATTTTGTCTCCAAGGTATTTTTCAAGGACATAAACATTTCGTCACTAACTCCATATATTCATTTGTGGGTCTATTTGAAAATAACCCATAAGCATAGTCTTCAAAAGAAATGGAATTCTGTGTATCTTCCTTCGAAGCAAGATATGTTTGATATCTTTGATATTGTTGGGGCAAGGTTTTATATGTTGTCTCCATCTTTGTAACTCATCCATAGAATTATCATTTGGTTGTGTGACATACTCATATTTATCATACATATGTTCATAATAATAATAGCCATTCCTCCTGAAATTGTAAGAAGTGTTGCATGATAGCACCTATTCCTCATAGCATTCACATTCTGCTTCATATTGATCATAATCATCCGCATATTCCTCATAAGAATTGTACTCATAGGCTTCATCATAATAGTAATACATGGATTAAACTTATTCTTCAATGTATTATATTATTTCACAGGTTCAAGGACCATGCTCTGATACCACTGTAATGTCACTTTTAAGAAATTTTATTAAAATGACCAATTTTCCACTTTTTTCCCTATTTCGACCTTTGACTAGTTTTGATGTCTAGGTCTCCAAATTGACCCAAATGCTCCCAAATATTCTGAGAAGGTATATGAATGATATTAATACTTGAATATTATTTTTAGGTATGATATATGACCAACAAAAAACTTCTGCAAACCCCTTTAAGATTATGGCCAAAGTAGGGAGTTTGACTAGCAATTTCTCTTTGACTAGTATTGGCCCCTTGGTTTCCAAATGAATCCAAATTCTACCAAATTGCTACAGAAGGAACTTGGATGATATTAATACATATTTATAACATTTATGGATGCTCTGCAGTGTTCATATTACTTCTGCAACTCCTCTTTCAAATCTGGTCAAGATAGAGATTTTTACTAGTAAATTGTGGTTCAAATCCCCTAGGGGTAGATGATGAAAATGACTTTCCAAATGATCCCAATCCAACTTGAATTTCTGAATGGAATAAGGGTACATATAAAGGACATCAACATGAACTCATATGAATAACCATTAAACTTTTAATTTCTATTATAACTCCCTTAAATCAGAAGCAAAAAGACTAGTTTCAATCTTGGGTGAAATGGCATTAAATCTTCTTCAAATGGTATTAAACTGCTCAAAATGACTCCAAATGGTTAAGTAATGAACATGAAACTTGTGTAGATCATAAATTACAGTCCATGAATCATAAATACATCATAGGAATGCTATTTAATTCGAATACATCAATACATCATTGCTACACATCAAGGTAGTGGGGAAATGGCACCATTCTTTCATTAAAAATCAGATTTATACATTTCCACTTAGAATTTCGACCTTAAAATTTTTAAAGATGAATCACATAGTATTTAATTCATATTAAAAAATAAATAGCACATTAGAATCTCTCCCAAAGAGTACAATAGCTCACAAAAAACGCCCTCCCTCAAGGATCAAGAATATGCAATGAAAACAGGAAATGGTTGAAGGAGTGAGCTGCACTAAAAGAAACCATGAGCTTCCCTGTATATTAAACCTGAAAATAAATACTCCATTAAATATCCATTAAATACATGAATGGAATTTCCAAACACCAACTTGTATGGGAATCTTTCACCCTCGAAATTGGCTAAGGCAAAAAACTAGTCATCCACTAGCTCCTCTCTCACAAATGCAATAGCAAATTCTAAAAATAATCAAAAGATGCTTTCATTCTTTGTTATTGACATTTATAAAGTTTCCAATCTCTCTATGGGTCGAATTAATTCCAAGATATGCATTCCAACTCAAGTTGGGAAGATATTCCAAAGGATGCCACTTGTACAACAATTCCTAGTCTCCCACTTCCACCAATTCACATGTGGAAGCATCTTAGCTGCCCTAGCTCCCTTGAGCCCTCTCTTGGAGGCTAGTTTTAGCCCTGACATGTCATATATGTCATATTTCATCCTTCAGGTCTGATTTGTGTCATAGGTGTCATAGCATCTTCATCATTGTTGTCATAGAGCTAGGGAATCTAGTCCAAGTGTCTCACTAGCTCCAAAATGCATCTTCCTCCTCCATGGGAGTTACTCTTCCACTCCAATTCGACCTAAATTAATTCATGCGAAGTATATTGACCTTCCAACTCATCCCAAGACCCTTGGGCTTCTTATGGATTTGAAAAGACAAGAGGAGGATTCCATGTGGCATAGAAAATCTAGCTTTTGTGGATCCCACTTCCTGCATGTGTCTTCATGGTCAAATGCCACTTTGATTTTCCCTTGTATATATTTATTTAGCTCCTTTATTAGATATTTATGCTATTATAATGTCCACACATCATTTATTATCCTTCTTATTTCAAATCCCAATGCTTCCATCCACAACCTAGGAAACTAGTAATTTCCCTCCTTGGCAATTATTTGACCCTTAACATCAATTTGACAAACTCTCATGAATATGGCCAATGGGATTAGGCCATTGTGACCCAATGCAAAATATGGGACATGAAAATCAAGCGGCCTTTAGATATGTCAGTGACCATTACTGCAAGAGTTTGTAACTCTGAGATGTAAGCTTCAGGAGTTCTGGTTTGCTTAACATGTGCCAATTGCTTGAAGGAGATTTCAAGGTCTCTTCTCTCAAACCTCTCCATTAGTATCTTAGTGAAATATGCATAGGAATTCACTTGATCATGGCCTAAATTTCTCATGCCATGGAACCACCAGTCATTTGCATCACCTTCCAGATGCAAAGTTTCCATTCTGATGGCATCCCTCCCAGCCTAGGATAGGCCATAATATCAACTCCAAACTCTGAAATTTTACAGAATTTTAACTAGTAAATTTTAGCAATTAGTATGGTGTGCAAGGTGATAATGCTGGATGCTGGTTCACTGGTCAAGGATGGTGGGAGTGAATTTTGATTCTGGTTTTTGTATGAGAAATTTGCAGAATCAAGGTAAAACAATTCCAAACACTAAGTCCTATGAACCAATCACTGGAGCCATTTACTTTTCAACAACAGACAAGTCTATTTCCTACTTCGAAGCTTCCTGGACCTTCCAGCATATGAAAACTAGAATGAGATTTTATTTTGAATGGAAGAAGGGGTGATATCAGTCATTAAACTCAACAAAATATATTGGAGCATATTTCATGTGAGTTTGGTAGGTTACAGATGGATTTGGTGTCCAACTAGTCAAGTGCGCTACTGGGGATTGCTCAACGAGGATATTTACAGATTCCTCCAAACAGTCTTAGATGCTTCCAAGAACTCAGGGGTGTTGATGTATATGTAACTTCGGAATATATTTCATCTATGTATTTCATATATATTTATTGTGCCCTTATTAGAGATGTGTTATTCCTCTATAAGGAAGTGTCATCATGTGGATTGACAAGTGTCGTAAATGTGTGTACTTGCCGATGGGTTATTAGACCACCATGTGTGGGGTCGGCCCTGAAATATATATATTATGTTGTGGATGTACCTAGCTAGACAAGTCGGCCCCATAAGGTCACTGGGCAAACAGGTTAGTATAAATAGAGATTAGGAGATCTCTATTTAGATCATTTGGAAAGTTATATCTCTCTCACTCAGAAAGTGGCGCACTAGCGAGGAGGAGGATCATCTGCTTCTAGTAGACTATCTCAAGTGTATTTTGGTTGTACTTTGGTTGAGCCATTGCTCTCTCTATCTCTGAGGAAGTTGTGGCATTTTTCACCTTAGGGTTCTCTCCACGGAAACTCTGTGTCTCTTGTCTCTCATGCTTTTGATTCTTGTGATGCTTGTCATGCTTATTGTGATTGTTATGCATTGATATACTGTATATGTTATTCTCTCAGTGAAGATCCTAGAGTATTGTGAATTAATGCTCAAAATTTAACATGGTATTAGAGCTAACCTGAGAAGAAGACATTTTGTAGTGACGAAAACTTGAGTTTCTTATTTATTGGGTTTCTCTCCACAATTTTTGGAACAGAAGTATAGTAGATTGACTCTACTCATCAAGGAGAATCTATCTGTCCAATCAGAATTCAATTCTAAGCGCTTTCAAATTTGGCCCTAAAAATTAAGGTTTCCACAAAAATAGGAATTTCTGAAATCTGAAGACATAGCTGGTAGCTCCTTGCAAAAATCGAAGTTTAGAGCTTTGGATCAAGATTTTTGGCTAGGTAGATCGCCAAGAAACTCAAACCCTAATTCAGGGCTCTCTCCAATGAACCCGAGAGGAAAAAAAGGCAAATATGAAGGGTAAAGCTTTACTGATCTCAAATTCTGAACACACCAGTCTAATCAGCTCATCAAGGCACATCTTTCTATCCTTTCAGAAAATTGAAATTCACATTTTGAATTTTTAGGGTTTTTCCGACAAACCCTAATCCAGGACTAGATCCAGTTTTCAGCATTTCAAGTGGTAAGACCTAAATCTTTTCTATTTCCATTTGAAGTACTCTTTAAAGATGTCTCACCACACCAAGCTTGAGGATAAGCTTGAAGGAGCTGATAGCTTCCGAGCTTGGAAGTATAGGATTGGGTTAATCCTGGAAGAGAATGAGTTGGACTCATATGTAAAAGAAGACATCCCTATCCCAGAGGATGAAGAGGCTAAGGTATTGCATAAGAATAACTTGGTCAAGGCAAAGAGAATCATTGCTAATTCTATCAAAGACCATCTCATACCCCATGTGTCTTCTCTAAAGACATCCAAGGAGATGTTTGACTCTTTAACCAAGCTATTTGAAGGGAAGAACATAAATCGGGAGATGACCCTACGGAACCAATTGAATGGAGTAAAGTTTCAGAATGGAGAAACCGTTCAATCTTATTTTTCAAGGGTCTCCCAGATCAAGGAACAACGAGAAGTAGTGGATGAAATGGTGGAGAATGGTGAAGTGGTGATGACCACTCTAAATTGCCTACCTAGGTCATGGGATTCCTTTATTCAAGGAATTTGTGCAAGGAAGAAGTTGATCTCCTTCAACAGATTGCAGGAAGAATGCTCTCAAGAAGAATCTAGGCTTGTGGCCCGAGAAGAAAAGATGGGAAATGAAGATCAAGCTCTCATAGCACATGCTAGGAAACGCAAGTCCAAGAAGGAATAATCTTATAACAGGAGATTCTCACACCACCATTATCATAAAGATAAGAAAGATCTCAGATGCTTCAATGGCAATGAGAAGGGACACTTTGCTTCAGATTGTCCCAAGAAGAGGAAAGACAACAACAACAAATTCAATAAGAAGAAGAAGAATAACAAAAGAAGATATCATGCTCATGCTGCCAAAGATGATGAACCCCCAAAGAAGAAGGCTAGGGTAGAAAGTGATAGTGATGATGACTCATCAAGTGAAGAAGAATATATTCTAATTTCTACTCTCACGGGTACTATCTCCCATGGTTGTAATGATTGGTTGATTGACAGTGGGGCTTCAAAACACATGACTGGGTTTAAGGAATCTTTTGTGAATCTATCTGAACATGAATCACCCCATAAGGTGAAACTTGGGGATTATTATCAATACCCAATCAAAGGAAGTGGTGAAGCCTCCTACAACCTAGATTCTGGAAAATCTTTGAAGATGAAAGAAATCCTTTATGTACCTGGGCTCAAGAAGAACTTACTCTCCATCTCTGCATTGGATGCAAAAGGTATGAGGGTTGCATTTGTGGATGGCCAAGTCCTAATGTGGCCAAAGGGAAAGAACATAGATGATGCAGTAGTGATTGGAGAGCAAGAGGGAGGTTTGTATAAATTGAAGGGACAACCTGAACATGCCATGGTACATGAATCCATGGAGCCAAGTGAACTTTGGCATAGAAGACTTGTTGATATGCACTATAGGGAACTTCCAATTGCAAGCAAGGTTGTAGAGGGTCTTCCTGAAATCAAGACCAAACATGAAGGTGTTTGCAAAGGATGTGCAAAAGGTAAGAACATTAAGAAGGCTTTTCCAAGCAGTGAAAGCAAGGCAAAAGACATCCTAGAAATCATCCACTCAGATGTATGTGGTCCTATGTCATCCAGTTCTCTGAGTGGGTATGTTTACTATGTCTCATTTATTGATGACTTCTCCAGGAAGAATTGGGTATACTTCTTGAAGAACAAAGATGAGGTGTTTGATAAATTCAAGGAATTCAAAACCTTGATGGAGAATCAAACTGACAAGAAGATCAAAACATTCAGATCCGACAATGGTGGAGAATTCACCTCGGGCGACTTCAAGAAGCTTTGTAGTGATTCAGAGATTAAGAGGGAGTTGAATGCTCCTTATAATCCTCAACAGAATGGAGTTGCAGAAAGGAAGAACAGAACAATCATGGAAGTAGCAAGAGCAATGCTACATGACCAGGATCTACCTATGCATCTATGGGTAGAAGCAGCTAGAACAATTGTATATGTGCAGAACAGAACACCACACAAGATATTGGACAACAAGACACCAGAAGAGGTCTTTTCTGTGAAAATCCTCACAGCGGATCTAAGAGATGATGTATACCTCACAAGAGTAATTATGATTAAGCAGGAAAATAGAAGAAGAGTGAACAATACAGTATAATGAGCAACAGAATAATATGGTATAGTAGAACTCAGATAAAAGCAATAATACTTCACACACACTAATTAATTAATCACAATATGGAAAAATAAATAGTACAATGGTAGAGAGGATTCGAATGCCTAAGGTGGAAATTTGAATTAGCCTCTCAGAGTGATCATAAGATCAATAGAGTTTCATTGGAGCACAATTAGGTGTCCTCATGATCATCGGAGCACAACTGGAAGTCTTCATCATCATCAGTGGAGTCAACAATGCTCAAGTAACTGTCAACCATCAGTCAAACTAACTCTGGTAGGTGTAACTGAGTGTAAACTGAAGACAACTGGATTGGTAGGTGAAGAAGGGTGAGTTGCTCCCTAAAATCAAGGAAGAAGGGCGCATTAAGCAACTGGAGGGATAAAACTGAATAGTGAGAAGCTCCTGGGGGTTGGCTAACTGAGGGCCAGGTGCTGGATTGATGACTGGGATGCATGAAAAATGCATGCAAACCCTAGAATGCATGCAAACCCTAAAAGTGCATGCATGACTGAAAATGTAAATGATCAAAATACTGGTGGGAGTAGGATGGAGTATAGGAATATCCTAACACCCCCCCTTAATCCATCCTGGGCCCTAGTAACTAAGACCAAAGGTCACGCAATACAATGAATAATAACAATCAATAAACCAAGGAAGTGGGAAAATTTCATGGGAAACATACCCCCTCCTCAAAAAAATAGACTGTAAGGCACACATAAAAATTAAATGCTCCAAACTCAAGCAGGTGTGATGCTTGGTCATATGTTTGGAGGTATCTTCTTCTTGGGAAGAAGTGGATCATGCTCAAAAAGCATGTGCTTGTACTTGCTCTTCAGATCGAATGTGATGAGAAGAAATCCAACAGTATGAGAATGATCCTTGAACCTGTGATTCGAATCAGCTGAGGTAGGATCAAATTTGTGAAAGTGCATATAGTCTTTTGTCTTCTCCTTCAAACCACCATGGGTGAGATTATGCCAAAAATAACTATTACATGTTTGCTTGAAATCAAAATCAAATTTAAGACTTTCAAAACAATTTCTTGAGATCTCCTTTGAACCAGCAAGGATGAGATCAAAACTATCATATGCATGAGAAATTATCCCAAGCAGTAATTGCTTAGAACCCAAATTAGATACAAGACTTGAATCATGGTTTCTTGAGATCTCCTTTGAACCATGAGAGGTGAGATCAAAACCAGTAGATGCATGAGAAATTATCCCAAGAGAATGGCCACAGTTTCTTGAGATCTCCTTTGAACCAATAGGGGTGAGATCAAAACCATGAGATGCATGAGAAATCTTCCCAAGCGAATGGCAATTGCCATATTCTTCAATGACCTTCTGAAAGCATGGAATTATGATCATATAGTAGTATAAAAGAGGAGATAGCTGGAGAGGAGCGAATGCATTACCTTCAATAGCTATTTTGACCTCCGAAATAATCATGTGATCATGATGCAAACCAACAGACTCTGGTGCAAGAGAGGATTTAGGACCTTCTGCAATATCTAGAGTGTGAGCTGGCACAAAAAGAGAAGAAAGTTTGAGCATGAGTGGATAATCTGCAAGTTCTTTGTCAACAACTTCAATATGAGATGATACTGGTGCATGATCTGAGAGACCATCAAGGGGAGCGAATGCATCACTTTGTTTGCTTTTGAAGGGGTTTGGACCAAAACCTTCATTCAGTTTGCCGAATCTTTCATCCAGATGGGCCCATAGCTCTTGTGGAGTTTCAATATAAATAATGATTGGGAGCAATATGTAATCCGGCATAGTAAGCTTCATTCTTCCAATATGCATGTCACCTTTATTCAACCAATCAATATTCTCTTCAGAGGATTTGAACTCTCTTTCAAAATAACAATCAAAGAGATCATGGCTCTTCAAATATGCTATCATTCTTGGTTTCCATTCATCATAGTTGAATGGAGAAAGAGGAGTAATTTCTTCTAAATTCATTGAAGTTGTAGAAGACCTACAAAAACAAGATAGAATAACTGCAACTACTACTGCTGCAAAAATGCAGAAATTCCTGCAACTGCTGCACTCGAAATCTTGGTAATAACCTAAAAAAAACTCTCAAGAAGGGAGATAAACAATACTCTCAACATGCTCTGATACCATGTGAAAATCCTCACAGCAGATCTAAGAGATGATATATACCTCACAAGAGTAATTATGATTAAGCAGGAAAATAGAAGAAGAGTGAACAATACAGTATAATGAGCAACATAATAATATGGTACAGTAGAACTCGGATATAAGCAATAATATTTCACACACACTAATTAATTAATCACAATATGGACAAATAAATAGTACAATGGTAGAGAGGATTCGAATTCCTAAGGTGGCAATTTGAATTAGCCTCTCAGAGTGATCATAAGATCAATAGAGTGTCATCGGAGCACAACTAGGTGTCCTCATGATCATCGGAGCACAACTGGAAGTCTTCATCATCATCAATGGAGTCATCAATGCTCAAGTAACTGTCAACCATCAGTCAAACTAACTCTAGTAGGTGTAACTAAGTATAACTCAGTGTAACTAAGTGTAACTCAGTGTAACTAAGTGTAATTGAGTGTAACTGACTGTAACTGAGTGTAACTAAGTGTAACTAAGTGTAACTGAGTGTAAACTGAAGACAACTGGACTGGTAGGTGAAGAAGGGAAGCTTGCTCCCTAAAATCAAGGAAGAAGGGTGCATTAAGCAATTGGAGGGATAAAACTGAATAGTGAGAAGCTCCTGGGGGCTGGCTAACTGAGGGCTAGGTGCTGGACTGATGACTAGGATGCATGCAAAATGCATGCAAACCCTAGAATGCATGCAAACCCTAAAAGTGCATGCATGACTGAAAGTGTAAATGATCAAAATACTGGTGGGACTAGGATGGAGTATAGGAATATCCTAACATTTTCTGGTAAGAAACCTGAAGTCATCCATCTCAGAATATTTGGTTGTCCAGTATACACTCATGTCCCAAAGGAAAAGAGGACTAAACTAGATCCTTCAGGAAAGAAGGGTATCTTTGTGGGTTACAGTGAAAGCTCAAAGGCTTACAGAATATACTTTCCAAGGTTCAAGAAGATTGATGTCAATAGGGATGTAACATTTGATGAAAACTCAGCATTCATCAAATCAAGGAAGGCACCTATCGAAGTTTATGAAGAACCTAAGGAAACTAGCTTTCAAGACACTACCATGACTGAAGCAGTTCCAGAAGTTGTTCGTGAGTTTGAAGATCCGCAAGAACCTGTAGATCCACCCCGTGAGGATAACTCTCACAAGAGGAAACCTGCATGCGATAGAGAGCTCATTCAAGATGCAGAAAGATTTGGCATTCCAGTAGAAGAACACAGAGCAAAGAAGAGAACCAGATCACATACCAGCTATGTTGCTTTACTCTGTGACATTATGAACAGAGAACCTTCCAGTTATGAAGAAGCAGCAAAAAAGAAAGAATGGAAGGATGCCATGGTTGAGCAATACCAATCAATAATGAAGAATGATGTTTGGGATGTTGTCCCAAGTCCTAAAGAGAAGTCTGTTGTGACTACCAAATGGATCTACAAAATCAAGCATGCTGCAGATGGCAGTGTAGAAAAATACAAAGCAAGATTCGTAGCTCGTGGCTTCTCTCAAAAAGAGGGAATAGATTATGAAGAAACTTTTGCACCTATAGCCAGGTATACTTCCATCAAAACAGTACCTGCCTTGGCTGCAGCAATGAAATGGAAAATACACCGGATGGATGTCAAGACTGCTTTCTTGAATGGTGTAGTTGAAGAGGAAGTATATGTGGAGCAGCCACTCGGTTTCGAAATACATGACAGGGAGTCATATGTGTGCAGATTGAAAAAATCCTTGTATGGCTTGAAGCAAGCTCCCAGAACTTGGTATGCTAGGATGGACAGTTTCCTATCTAGTTTGGTCTTTACCAAGAGTAAAGCAGATTCCAACCTTTACTACAAGGTTGAGGAAGGAAATCCTATGATTCTACTCCTATATGTGGATGACTTATTTGTAACAGGAGATGACAGATTGATTGCAGATACTAAGAGGAAGCTTGTTGCTGACTTCGATATGAAATATTTGGGAATGATGCATTATTTCCTAGGTATGGAAGTATGGCAGAGTGCAGGTGGGATCTTCCTTGGTCAAGGGAAGTACATAGTAGATATCCTGAAGAGATTCGGGATGATCGATTGCAAGGCCATGGCCACACCTATGGCATCGAATCTGAAGCTTCTATGTGATGCTTCATCTGAGTTGGTTGATGTCTCTATGTATCGCCAGATGATTGGGTCCTTGATGTACCTGACGAACACGAGACCAGATATTTGCTTTGCGGTGAACACATTGAGCCAGTTTTTGACGGATCCGAGGAGTGTTCACTTGGTTGTTGTAAAGCATGTTCTGAGGTACCTGAAGGGTATAGTGGATTATGGGCTCAAGTATGAAGCGAATCAAAAGTTTAACCTGCAGGGTTATGTTGATTCAGATTGGGCAGGCAGTGATGCAGATAGGAAGAGCACATCTGGGAGCTGCTTCAGTATGGGATCAGGTGTGATCTCTTGGTTTAGCAGGAAGCAGTCCTGCATAGCACTATTACAGCTGAGGTAGAGTATGTTGCAGCTTGTTCAGCTAGTTGTGAGGCAGTATGGCTACGGAAGCTACTATCTGAGTTATTTGATCTCCCGTTGGATGCTACTGGTATCTTTTGTGATAACCAGAGTTGTGTGAAGCTGTCTGAGAACCCAGTGTTTCATGACAGGTCGAAACACATAGAGATCAAATATCACTATATCAGGGATATGGTGCAGAGAGGAGCTGTGAATCTCCTGTACGTTGCGACGGATGAGCAGATTGCAGATGTGCTAACGAAGCCACTAGCCAAGGTGAAGTTCAAGTACTTCAAGGAGAGGCTTGGTGTTCTTCAAATTGATGACACTTCGAGGAAGAAGTGATGGACACATTTGCTGAAGCCATTCCAAGCATGTTGGAAGGAGGATCCTTCACATGGCTGTGGATGTAAGCGCTGGATGATGAGCATCAGGATGATGTTCTGGTTTTTGCTTTGTATGATCAGTTGGACCATTTATATATGTATCTATGCATCATGTTGGATGCTGGATATGATCAGTTGGATCATTTATATGTATGTACGCATCATGTTGGATGCTGGATATGATCAGTTGGATCATTTATATGTGTATGTATGTATGCATCATGTTGGATGTTGGATATGATCAGTTGGATCATTTATATGTATGTACGCATCATGTTGGATGCTGGATATGATCGATTGGATCATGTGTATGTGTTTTGTATATGCATCATGTTGGATGCTTGGACCATGTATCTGTATATGTATCAGGTGGATACATTGTATGATCAGGTAGATCATGTATGTTGATATGTATCATGTATTTATATTTGTATCAGGTGGATACATTGTGTGATCAGGTGGATCATGTATGATGATATGTATCAGGTAGATACTTGGTATGCATCAGGTAGATGCATTGTATGATCAGGATGATCATGGATGACGAGCTTCAGGATGTTGCTCCAGATGACATGCAGCAGGATGTTGCAGTGATGATGATCAGGATGATCATCATGTGTACCTCAGGATGATGTATGGTGAGTTTCAGGTTGATACTCTGTGGCCATGGAACAGGTTGTGCAGATAAGCATGTAATTTGTGCCCTAGGAGATTTGTAGATAGTCTTTCGAGGTTTTTCCTATGGCATGTAATTTGTATCCTGGGATATCTGGAAAATGCTCTTTCGAGGTTTTGCTTGGGAGGACATATAATTTGTGCCCTGTGAGATCTGCAGATAGTCTTTTGAGGTTTTTCCTATGACATGTAATTTGTGCCCTGGGATATCTGGCAGATGCTCTTTCGAGGTTTTGTCCTATGGCATATAATTTGTGCCCTGGGAGATCCGATAGGTTGAGCCGTGTGCTCGTAATCAGTCCTGCGATGCTCTTTTGAGGTTTTTCCATGACCACATGTAATTTGTGCCCTCGAAGATCCGATAGGTTGAGCCTTGTGCTAGTAAGCAATCCTAGGATGCTCTTTCAAGGTTTTGTGGTGACCATATGTAATTTGTGCCCTGGGAGATCCAATAGGTTGAGCCTTGTGCTTGTAATCAGTCCTGGGATTCTCTTTCGAGGTTTTGTGGTGGGGTCACATGTAATAAGTCCTGATATTTCCACGGTATGGCCAGTGATGATGAAGACCTGCAAGTGGTGGGCCTACATCCATTATGAAAAAGGAATGGCTCTGTAGAACTTCCTATGACGAGTAGAGTCAGATATTGTTTGAGATAGCAGTAGCAGTGACGACGATGATGACGATGCATCGATGATGATGATCCCGAGAAGAAGACTTGTCTAGCAGATCTGTGTCGATAAATACCTTCCTAGTTAAGAGGGAGTGTTGATGTATATGTGACTTCGGAATGTATT
Organism: Larix kaempferi; assembly: GCA_027924585.1. Classification (NCBI taxonomy): domain Eukaryota; kingdom Viridiplantae; phylum Streptophyta; class Pinopsida; order Pinales; family Pinaceae; genus Larix; species Larix kaempferi. The sequence goes on from BSBM01000826.1 coordinate 3,672,041, forward strand.
TCATCTATGTATTTCATATATATTTATTGTACCCTTATTAGAGATGTGTTATTCCTCTATAAGGAAGTGTCTTCATGTAGATTGACAAGTGTCGCAAGTGTGTGTACTTGCCAATGGGTTATTAGACCACCATGTGTGGGGTCGGCCCTGATTTATATATATTATATTGTGGATGTACCTAGCTAGACAAGTCAGCCACATAATGTCACTGGGCAAATAGGTTAGTATAAATAGAGATCAGGAGATCTCTATTTAGATCATTCGAAAAGTTATATCTCTTTCACTCAGAAAGTGGCGCACTAGTGAGGAGGAGGATCATCTGCTTCTAGGAGACTATCTCAAGTGTATTTTGGTTGTACTTTGGTTGAGCCATTTCTCTCTCTATCTCTAAGGAAGTTGTGGGGTTTTCAACTTAGCGTTTTCCCTACGGAAACTCTGTGTCTCTTGTCTCTCATGCTTTTGATTCTTGTGATGCTTGTCATGCTTATTGTGATTGTTATGCATTGATATACTGTATATGTTATTCTCTCAGTGAAGATCCTAGATATTGTGAATTAATGCTCAAAATTTAACAAGGGGAAGGGATGGAATGTCTTGTATACTATCGTAAGAGACTCACATAACTTATATATATTAAAACTGATGCACAGATAGTGATTTGTAGGAAATATGGAAAAACTAGTTAATTAAAATTGCTTAATGAGCTAGTATTGCATTTCTTGTTCTGAAACTGCCTTAAAGGCTTACTAAAATTGGTTCTGAAGCATTAAGTCGTTCTGATAAATTTTCATTAACAGCAATAGGTTGAAATATGAAGTCCAAAATACATATTTGATATTTCATTACATTCAGAATTACCGAGAGCCTCCAAGGCTAGGGAAATCTTACACACTGAGAAAGAATGAGTATAGCGTGAAGAGAAGAGGATGTAACTCTGATATGAATCTGATTTATGACTGATATCATTTCTTATATATGAATATGAAGGGCACACTGGTCTTCCTGATTTTCTATCGGCGCATTCACTGAACTAGATTTGTTTTTACTGGGTGAGCACCTCCAATACTATCTCCAATGGCACTTGAATTGTAGAACAGTCTCTAGATGCTGATGATTATTCAAAAATGGACTTATATGGATATGAATATCAATACTCCATAGCTATGGATCTGATTAATAAATTGTTGGAACATTAAATACATTGGGGATCATCTCCTAAGAAAAGAGTTGAGGCACATCTCTCAACAGTTGAGTAGCAAAATCTCTCATTGACAAAAATAATTAACCAAAAGATGTGAATGGGAGTTGGAAGCATTATTTTATAGATGAGGTAACTTTATATCCAAGTCACTCACATGTGTGACAGAGGATTAAGGGTGCATTCCTTGAGATAATTAGCAATTACTTGCTTTGCAAACTTTCCTCTTTTTTGTGTCCTTTCACTGAAATTGACAAGTGCACCCTACTTAGATTTTCTGAGTGTTGATTTATTTTCCAACTGAACGCTTTCTGTACTTTCCTTCCTTTTACTTTCCTACTTTGTGTTTCTGCCTATTTTTTCTTGCTTTCGATAGTTTCCACTTTCTCTTGCTGCCATATTTCCTTTAGCTAACTCCTTGATTTTTCTGAGCTTTTCCACTTAGGCAAGTGAGGTCCACATTGACCCTATGAGCCCTCCTAGCCATGTCATCATCAATTCCTTCGACAAAATTAATTAGTAATGGTGATGCATTTATTATTAAAAATAATTCAAGCTCTGAATATTAATAACTAATTTAATAATGAATGAATAGAGTATTTGTTCCTCAAAATAACCCCAAATTAATTATTCCTTATCCAATTAATTTTCTTAGACCCCCTAGGGATGGGAGGATCCAAGTCTTGACCAAGGCCACTATGGAAGGGACATGATATTCCTCCCTCTCTAAGACTACTTTTCCTCAAGCAATTTCAAACTAGGATGTTGCAGAATCTGTTCATATTCCCAGGTTGCATCTTCACTAGGAAACCCCTTCCATTGTACTAAATATTCTTTAATGATTCTGCTCCTCAAATTCCTCTCTCTAAACTACAAAATATCTTCTGGTTCCAAGACCAGCTGTCCTTGATCATCAAGAGGAGGAAATACTTCTAAAACAGTCACTTGTTGGCCAACTGCTTTCTTCAAGCATGACACATGGAAAACATTGTGTATCTTGCTTCCAGATGGCATATCTAATTCATAGGAAACTTCACCCAATTTCCTTGTGATCTTGTAAGGCTCATAGAACCTTAGTTACAATTTCTCATCCCCCTTCGATTTCAAAGTATATTTCCTGTAGGGATGCACCCTTAAGTAGACCAAGTCACCTTCTTGGAAGGTTCGATCTATTCTCTTCTTATCTGCATTCACGTTCCATTGGTTCTATGCAACCTACAAGTTTTCCTTGAGTGTATTGAGTATGACTTGGATTGCTTGCTTCCAATCCTTTTCCTTTTGTTCTCTGCAATCCCCAAAAATCAGATCTACAAAAGTGGGGGATTCATATCCATACAGAGCTTTGAATGGGGTCTTTCCAATGGACATATGGAATGTAGTATTATAGCAGAATTCTCCCAAATGTAGCCAATTCACCCATGTGTTCTGCTGCCCGGTAACATAATTTTTTATATAACCTTCCATCCACTGATTCACTCTCTTAGTTTGGACAGTATTCTGAGGGTGATAGCTTGTGCTGAGATTCAAACTAGTTCCAACTAGCTCAAACAAGGTTTACCAAAAAGAACTAGTAAATTTGTTATCTCGGTAACTGATTATAATCTTGGGCAATCCATGCAATCTGAATATTTATTTGAAAAATAGTGCATCTATTTGATTGGCAGTATTAGTTGATGTGACAGCAAAAAAGTGATCAAATTTAGTCAATCTATCAACTACTACAAAGATGTTATCCTTACCTTGAGATTTTGGTAGTCTTGTGATGAAGTCCATGTACATGCTTTCACATTTTTGTTTTGGAATTGGCAAGGGTTGAAGGAGACCAGCAGGATGAGTGTGCTCCACCTTGTTTTGTTGGCATGCAGTACACTCCCTTAAATGCCTTACTTCATCATTTTTTAGGCCCTTCCAAGTGTACCTCTCTCTCACCTTCCTATAAGTTTTCAGAAATCCAGGGTGAACTGCTAATGGTGCATTGTGGGCAGCTACCAAAATCTGTTATTTTAACTTGGATCCAGGTGTTAGAAAAATCTTGTTCTTGTAATAAATGATATCATTGATGACTTTGTAGGAATCATCCTGAATTGCCCTATCGAACACTTCACAATCAAACTGATTTTTTGAATGTTCTCTAGCTAGTTGAACTTTCCAATTAGTAGGGACTTGCAAAAAAGAAAAAGCAGGGTTCCTAGAGAGGGCATCATCTACCACATTCAAATTACCCTTTTTGTATTCTATGTCAAAGTCATAAGACTGAATTTGACTTACCCATTTCTGTTGTCTATCATTCAACTCCCTTTGGGTTAAGAAATGCTTCAAACTATTTTGGTTAGTCTTGATGATGAACATGCCTCCCACTGGATACTGTCTGAATTTGGCCAAGGCATGCATGATGACCAACATCTCTTTATCATATATCGAATAATTCTTCTCATGTGGCTTCAATTTTTTACTCTCATAATAAATGGGATGCCTATTATGCATTAACACTTCTCCAATTCCTTCACCATAGGCATCACATTCCAATATGAAAGGTTGAGTGAAATCAAGAAGTGTAAGTACTGGGCAGCTGCTCATGACTTCCTTCATTTTGTTAAAATATCTTTCAGCCTCATCTGACTAGAAAAAAAACACCCTTATTAGTGAGATATTTCAAAGGGGATGTCAGCTCAGAACATACTTTTACGAATTTTCTGTAGTAGGTGCGCAAACCAATGAATCCCCTTAAGGTTTTTATGTTATTTGGGCTTGTCCATTCAAGTATGGACTTGATCTTTTCCATATGCACCTTGAATCCTTCTTTCCCAATGGAATGACCAAGATAAAGGAGCTCTATCAAACCAAACTCACACTTTGACAATTTAGCATAAAAAGACTGTTCTAAAGGATTGTTAAGACATTGTCCAAATGGTGCAAGTGATCATCCCATGTCCTACTATAAATCAAAATATCATAAAAGAAAACAAGGACATAATTACATAGCTTCTTACTGAAAATTATGTTCATGCAATATTGGAAATTTGCTGGTGCATTGGTGAAGCCAAAAGGAATGACAAGGAACTCAAAATTCCTATAATGGCACCATAAAGCAGTTTTATGAATGTCTTCATCTTTCATTTTGATTTGGTGGTATCCAAAATGTAGATCAATCTTACAAAAATATTTAGCTCCATGAAGCTTATCCATCAGTTCCTCAATCCTTGGGATAGGATATATTTTCTTGATGGTCTTCTTCTTCAAATCCCTATAATCAATGCACATGTGCATTGTTGCATCCTTCTTTTTTACTAGGACCACCGATGATGAAAAGGGAATTGAGCTTGGTCTTATGAATCCCATCTCAAGAATCTATTTTATGTTTTTATCAATATCATCCTTGAATATTTTGGTGTGCTTATAAGGATGGATCTTGATAGGAAAAGTGTCAGGTTCCAACTCAATCCAATGTTCAATATATCTGTCATGAGGCCTTCCATGTGGGAGATCTTCAAACACTTTCTTGTGTTTTTGTAGAATCCTTTGGATATCTTTCAGATGGTGTGATACATCCATGGAATTCCCTTAAGTGGTGATGAAACATTCAGCATCCCACTTAATATCACCATGCCTCAATACTGACCTTATACTATGTGCAGAAATTACTTGTCTTGGGTAGGTGTTGACACCCCTCAAAATCACTTATTTCCCTTCGGCATCTTTGAAGCACATTTGGGGAACTTGGTAATTTACCAAATGTTCGCTAAGGTATTGGGGAACTTGCATCTTTGAAGCACTTAATCCTGGAAGAAAATGAATTGGACTCCTACATCATCTTTGAGGTCACTGTCCCAGAGGATGAAGAGGCTAAGGTATTGCACAAGAAGAACTTGGTCAAGGAAAAGAGAATCATTGCTGATTCTATCAAAGACCATCTCATACCACATGTGTCATCTCTAAAGACACCCAAGGAGATGTTTGACTCCCTGACCAAGTTATTTGAAGGGAAGAACATAAATCGGAAGATGACTCTACGGAATTAATTGAAAGGGGTCAAGATGTTGAATGGAGAGACCATTCAATCTTAGTTCTCCAATGTCTCTCAGATTAAGGAACAACTTGAAGCTATGGATGAAGTAGTGGACAATGGTGAAGTTGTTATGACCACACTAAATGGCCTACCCAGGTCATGGGATTCCTTTATCCAAGGAATCTGTGCAAGAAAGAAGTTGGTCTCCTTCAGTAGACTGTGGGAGGAATGCTCTCAAGAAGAAGCAAGGCTTGTGGCCCGAGAAGAAATGATGGGGAATGAAGATCAAGCTCTCACAGCTCACACCAAGGGAAGCAAGTTTAAGAGGGATAGATCTCATAACAAGAAACATTATCACCCTCATCACAAGAAGAAAGATATATCTCATGTTCAATGTTTTGAATGCAATGAGAAAGGACACTTTGCTTCAGACTGTCCCAAGAATAAGAAATACAACAACAACAACTTGAATAAGAAGAAGAAGAACAGCAAAAGAAGATATCATGCTCATGCTACTGAGGATGGTGAACCTCCCAGGAAGAAAGCTAGAGAAGAAAGTGATGATGATGACTCATCAAGTGAAGAAGAGTATGTTCTAATATCTTCTCTCACAGGTACTATCTCTCATAGTTGTAATGATTGGTTAATTGACAGTGGGGCTTCCAAACACATGACTGGGTTTAAAGAATCTTTTATAAATTTATCTAAACATGAATGACACCATAAAGTGAAACTTGGGGATGACTATCAATACCCTATAAAAGGAAGTGGTGAAGCCTCCTACAATCTAGATTCTGGAAAATCTTTGAAAATGAAAGAAGTTCTCTATGTACCTGGGCTCAAGAAGAATCTACTCTCCATTTCTCCATTAGATGCAAAACGTATGAGGGTTTCATTTGTAGATGGCGAAGTCCTAATGTGGCCAAGGGGTAAAACTATTGATGATGCAGTGGTGATTGGAGAGCAAGAGGGAGGGTTGTATAAATTAAAAGGACAACCTGAACATGCCATGGTGCATGATTCCATGGAGCCAAGTGAACTTTGGCATAGAAGACTTGCACATATGCACTATAGACCATTACCAATTGCAAGTAAAGCTGTAGAAGGTCTTCCTGAAATCAAGACCAAGCGTGGAGGTGTTTGCAAAGGATGTCCAAAAAGGAAAGAACATAAAGAAGGCATTTCTAAGCAGTGAAAGTAAGGAAAAAGGTATCTTGGAAATTATCCACTCCGATGTATGCGGTCCAATGTCATCTAGTTCTCTGAGTGGGTATGTTTACTATGTCTCTTTCATTGATGACTTCTCCAGGAAGACTTGGGTTTACTTCTTGAAGAACAAAGATGAACTGTTTGATAAGTTCAAGGAATTCGAAACCTTGATGGAGAACCAAACTGATAAGAAGATCAAAACATTCAGATCCGACAATGGTGGAGAATTCACTTCAGGTGACTTCAAGAAGTTATGCAGTGATTTTGGGATTAAGAGGGAGTTGACTGCTCCTTACAATCCACTATAGAATGGAGTTGCAGAAAGAAAGAATAGAACAAGCATGGAAGCGGCAAGGGCAATGCTGCATGACCAGGATCTACCCATGCATCTATGGGAAGAAGTAACTAGGACAAGTAATCTAGGAAGCAAATATCAAGAGGGAGTACACTCTAGAAGTTCATGCAAGGAAGCAAATATTGAGAGGGAGTCCACCCGACAACAAACAAACAAAGATAAGTATTTGATTTGTCATTTCTTGTATATTTGATTGTTTAAATAATATTGTTCAATGATGTATATACTCCTAGACTCAGGTTATGTATTTTGCATATTTGCATTAATGAACAGTATACTACTAATATGCATATGATGGGTAAGTGGCCTATGGCACTGTACAACATTCCATTGCTACTTATCTAGAATGAAACCTCTTTTCTGACATGTTGGGAGTTGTGTACACTATTAACAATGTTCTGGTAGAGATTGGAAGGCATCTAGAAAGTGATGGGATATGGATAAATGTTGTATTGAAGCATTGGCTTAAATAATTGCATGACTGTATGAGATATTTGTTTGTGTGAAATAATTTGTTCTGAAAATTATGAGATGTTTCTAATCATGCAATTTAACTTGTTTTGTAAGAAATACCATATACCTTCACCTACAAAAGAAGGACTACAACATTTGTTCAAGCAACAAAATTATCTATTGAAGATATTGAAGTTCCTAGGATATGGGAAGAATGCCATGATCCGTCGATCATGAAGAACGATTTTTGGGATGTGGTCCCAAGACCTAAAGGGAAGTATGTTGTGACTTCCAAATGGATCTATAAGATCAAGCATGCTGCTGATAGCAGCATAGAGAAATATAAGGCAAGATTTGTAGCTCGTGGCTTCTCTCAGAAAGAGGGAATAGATTATGAAGAAACTTTTGCTCTTGTAGCCAGGTACACTTCCATCAGATTAGTACTTGCTCTAGCTGCAATGATGAAATGGAAGATACACTAGATGGATGTCAAGACTGCTTTCTTGAATGGCGTAGTTGAAGAGGAAGCATAGCAGCCACTCGGTTTTGAAACACATGACAGGGAGTCATATGTATGCAGATTGAAGAAAGCCTTGTATGGCTTAAAACAAGCTTCAAGGACTTGGTATGGTAGGATGGACAGTTTCCTATCCAATTTGGGCTTTGCCAAGAGTAAAGAGGATTCCAACCTTTACTACAGGGTTGAGGAAGGAAATCCAGTGATACCACTTTTGTATATGGATGACCTGTTTATTACAGGTGAAGATAGATTGATTGCTGACATGCAGCAAAATTTTGCTGCCGAGTTCGAGATGAAGAACTTGTGGATGATGCACTATTTTCTAGGTATGGAGGTGTGGTAGAGTGCAGATGGAATATTCCTTGGACGAGGGAAGTATGCAGTAGATATCCTGAAGAGGTTCGGGATGATTGATTGCAAGGCCATGGCCACACCTATGGCATCAAACCTAAAGCTTCTGTGTGATGCTTCATCTAAGCCAGTTGATATCACTATGTATCGTCAGATGATTGGGTCCTTGATGTACCTGACGAACACGAGACTAGATATTTGCTTTGCGGTGAACACATTGAGCCAGTTCCTGATGGATCTGAGGAGTGTTCGCCTGGATGCTGTAAAGAATATTCTGAGGTACCTGAAGGGTACAGTTGACTATGGGATAAAGTATGATGTGAATCAAAAGTTTAACATGCATGGTTATGTTGATTCAGATTGGGCACGCAGTGCTGCGGATAGGAAGAGCACATCTGGGTGCTGCTTGAGTATGGGATCAGGTGTGATCTCTTGGTTTAGCAAGAAGCAGTCCTACGTAGCACTGAGTATAACCGAGGCAGAGTATGTTGCAGCCTGTTCGGCTTGTTGTGAGGCAGTATGGCTTCGGAAGCTATTGTCTGAGTTATTTGATCTCCCACTAGAGGCTGCTGGTATCTTTTGTAACAACCAGAGTTGTGTGAAGATGTCTGAGAGCCCAGTGTTCCACGACAGGTCAAAACACATAGAGATCAAATATCACTATATCATGGATATGGTGCAGAAAGGAGCAATGAAGCTCCTGTATGTTGCGACGGATGAGCAGATTGCAGATGTACTGACGAAGCCATTATCTAGAGTGAAGTTCGAGTACTTCAAATAGAGGCTTGGTGTTCTTCAAATTGATGACACTTCGAGGAAGAAGTGATGGAGACATTTGCTGAAGCCATTCCAAGCATGTTGGAAGGAGGATCCTTCACATGGATGTGGATGTAAGCACTGGATGATGAGCATCAAGATGATGCTCCAGTTACTGCTCAGTATGCATCATGTTAGATGTTGGATATGATCAGTTGGATCATTTATATGTATGTATGTACACATCATGTTGATGCTGGATATGATCAGGTAGATCATGTATTTGTATATGTATCTGGTGGATACTTGTATGATCAGTGTGATCATGTACTTATGTATGTATCAGGTTGATGCTTGTATGATTAGTGTGATCATGTACTTATGTATATCAGAAGGATGCATTGTATGATCAGGTGGATCATGTATGATATGTATTAGGTAGATACTGTGTATGCATCAGATGGATATATTGTTTGATCAAGGTGATCACATATGACGAGCTTCAAGATGTTTCTCCAGATGATATGCATCAGGTTGATGCTATGTTGATCGGGATGATCACAGATGACGAGCTTCAAGATGTCGCTCCAGATGATACGCATCACGTTGATGCTAGGATGATGATCAGGTTGATCATGTGATGATGTACATCAGGATGATGTATGGTGAGTGTCGGTTTGATACTCTCTAGCCGTGGATAGGTTGTGCAGGTAGCATAGAAAAGATCTTGGTAGATCCTATAGTCTGCGCTAGGATGCTCTTTAGAGGTTTTGCTATAGGTAACATAGAAAAGATCCTTTAAAAACTTGATAGGTAGAGCAGTGTGCTCGTAACATCCTGGGTTTCTCTATCAAGATCCTATAGTCTACGCTAGGATGCTCTGAGTAGGTTTTGCTATAGTTTTGCATAGAAAAGATCCTTTAAAAACTGGACAGGTAGAGTAGTGTGCTCGTAACATCCTGGGTTTCTCTTTCGATATCCTATAGTCTGCGCTAGGATGCTCTGAGTAGGTTTTGCGAAAGTTCACATAGGAAAGATCCTTTAAAATCCAGATAGGTAGAGCGATGTGCTCATAACATCCTGGGATGCTCTATCGAGATCCAGACAGGTAGAGCTGTGTGCTCGTAACATCCTGGGATGCTCTGAGTAGGTTTTGTGAAGGTCAACATGTAAAAGAACCTATAGTCTATGCTAGGTTTTGTTGACGCATGTAATCAGTCCTGGGATCCACAGTATGGCCATTGATGATGAAGACTTGCAGGTGGTGGGCCTACATCCAGTATGAAAAAGGAATGGATCTGTAGAACTTCCTATGATGATTAGATTCAGAGATTGGTTGAGATAGCAACAACAGTGATGATGACGAGGATTCATGCATTGATGACGATGATCCAAAGAAGAAGACTTGTGCTAGCAGATCTATGTTGAGAAATAACTTCCTAGTTAAGAGGGACTGTTGATGTATATGTAACTTCGGAATGTATTTCATTTATATATTTATTGTACTTCTATAGAGCTGTATTATTCCACTATACGGAAGTGTCATCATTTGTATTAACAAGTGTCGCAAGTGTGTTAACTTGTTGATGGGTTACTAGACCACCTTGTAAGGGGTCGGCCCGGATTTATGTAATATATGGTTATTGTACCTAGATAGACAAGTCGGCCCCATAAGGTTATTGGGAAAACTAAAAAAGTATAAATAGAGATCGGGGGATCTCTATTTGGATCACTCGGAAACTCATTCTTCCTTCACTTGAAAAGTGGTGCGCTTGTGAGGAGGAGGATCAGCTACTAAGAGGATTCTATCTCTTATACTTTGGTTGAGCTATTGCTCTATCTATCTCTGAGGAAGTTGTGGGGTTTTTCACCTTAGGGTTTTCCCCACGGAAACTTTGTGTGTCTATTGTCTCTCATGCTTTTGCTTCTTGTGATGATTGACATGCTTGTTATGATTGATATGCATTGATATACCATACATGTTATTCTCTTAGTAAAGATCCTAGAGTATTGTGAATTAATGCTCAAAATGTAATAGAAGGTACTTGGATGATATACATATTTATAATTTTTATGGATTCGATGGAGTTTTCATATGAATTCTACAACTCCTCTTTCAAATATGGTCAAGATAGAGATTTTTACTAGTAAATTGTGGTTCAAATCCCCTAGGGGTAGATGATGAAAATGACTTTACAAATGCACTCAATCCAGCTCAAATTTATGAATGGAATCAAGGTACATCTAAAGGAAATCAACATGAACTCATATGCATCACCATTCAACTTTTAATGAATACTCCCTTAAATCAGAAGCAAAAATACTAGTTTCAACCTTTGGGGAAATGGCATTAAATGTTCTTCAAATGGTATTAAACTGATCAAAATGATTCCAACTGGTTAAGTACTGAACATGAAACTTGTGCAGCTCATAAATGAAAGTACATGAATCATAAATACATTAGAGGAATTATATTTCATTCGAATACATCAATACATCATTGCTACACATCAAGGTAGTGGGGAAATGGCTCCATTCTTTCATTAAAAATCAGATTTATACATTTCCACTTAGAATTTAGACCTGAAACTTTCTAAAGATTAAGAACAGAGTATTTAATTCATATTACAAAATAAATTGGGCATTCCAAGCTCCCCCAAATAGTACAATAGCTCACCAAAAACGCCCTCCCTCAAGGCTCAAGAATATGCAATGAAAACTGGAAATGGTTGAACGAGTGAGATGCACTAGAAGAAACCATGAGATTCCCTGTAGCTTACACCTAAAAATAAAGACTCCATTAATGCTCCATGAAATACCTGAATGGCCTTTCCAAACACCAACTTGGATGGGAATCTCTCACCCTTGAAATTGGCTAAGGCAAGAAACTAGTCATCCACTAGCTCCTCTCTCACAAATGCAATAGAAAATTCTAAAAATGATCAAAATATGCTTTCATTCTTTGTTATTGACATTTATAAAGTTTCCAAGCTCTATATGGGTTGAATCCCTTCCAATATATGCATTCCAACTCAAGTTTGCAAGAGATTCCACAAGATGCCACTTGTACAACAATTCCTAGTCTCGCACTTCCACCAAATCACATGTGGAAGCATCTTAGCTGCCCTAACTCCCTTGAGCGCCCACTTGGAGGATATTTTTAGCCCTGACATGTCATATATGTCATATTTGAGCCTTCAGGTCTGATTTGTGTCATAAGTGTCATCATTGTTGTCATAGAGCTAGGGAATCTAGTCCAAGTGTCCCACTAGCTCCAAAATGCCTCTTCCTCCTCCATGGGAGTTACTCTTCCACTCCAATTCGACCTTAATTAATTCATTCCAAGTATATTTACATTCCAACTCATACCAAGACCCTTGGGCTTCTTATGGATTCGAAATGACAAGAGGAGGATGCCATGTGGCATAGAAAATATAGCTTGTGTGGGTCCCACTTCTTCTATGTGTCTTCTTGGTAAAATGCCACTTTGATTTTACCTTGAATATATTTATTTATCTCCTTTATTAAATATTTATTCTATTCTACTGTCCATGCATCATTTATTAGCCTTCTTATTTCAAATCCCAATGCTTCCATCCACAACCTAGGAAACTAGTAATTTCCCTCCTTGGCAATTATTTCACCCTTAACATCAATTTGACAAACTCTCATGAATATGGCCAATGGGATTAGACCATTGTGACCCAATGCAAAATTTGGGACATGACAAATCCTCCCATCCCAATATTGCTTGTCCTCAAGCAATTTCAAACATGGGTGTTGAAGAACCTACTTTCTGTGGAAACACCATGCTTTCTGTTGCACTACTCTGACTAAACTCACTTTATTAAGTGGTTAATCCATTCCCCATACTACTTGTTTCCCCAAAAAATTGAAACCGCTGAGACTAAAAATTATCCCAGGGTCCCATTGCTTGTATTGCACTCCAACAATTAGAAGTGCTCTCCAATTCATAGTTCCTGGATCCAATTTTCTTATATGCATTCTTCCAAACATCATGAGTACAAAATATATATCATCAAAGTACATAACAACATAATGAAAATGTACATCAAGCAGATGCTTCATCAAAGAATCATGAAAGTGCTTATACCTCCAAGCAAGTAGACCACCATTTTCCACATGCATACAAGCATCAAATAACCAATCAAATCTGCTCCAATGACATAGGTGAGAATCCCATGTCCTATAATGATGATCCAAAATTATGTGATATCCATCAAAATATTCAGTCATGTATTCTTTCATCCAAGAAGTGAATGAAGAATCTCCACTAAAATATGAACCAAATAATGAGCAAAAAAAAACGAGACTTCAAATGATGCGAATAAGTCTCACCCATACATCCATGAATATGAGAATCATAAAGATATAACAAAGTATGTGGCTTCCAACAAAAAAGTTATCCAATCATAAATCTATTCACCCAAGTGTTGGATGAAGTTCCTCCAACATCAAATGAACCAAGTGTTGAGCAAGAAAAACCATGAGTCTTCAAGTGACTCAAATGCATATCATAGGTGCATCCAGGTAGATTTGCATCATCATAAAGTAACAAAGTATGCTACTACAAATGTGAATATGAATGTGCTCCAACCATGTCATCATAAAAAGTAAATCTAGGAGTTCCATACTCCTCATGTGGCACCATAAAAAAGAGCCCTTTCACCCATACTTCATTGAGACTAATGCTGCAAAACATGTAATTGTAGTATGTAGGAGAATGAACTAACTCACCCAAAGGATCAAAAAGTGAAGAATTTTCATCATGGGAAGGATCCATATGGGTATTATCATGCAGCTCCTTCAGAAGTGTGAAACCTTTGTTGTAGATTAGTTCCAATGTAGAGGAATCATGCTCTTCTTTAAAAATCGCATAACCTTCATCAAGAGACAATTCAAGTTCCTCTTTCACCACATCAAGTGTTTGGATCTCATCAAGTTCATCTTCAAACACATAAATAACATTCAAATTTTCACATTTCTCATGATCCACCATGTCATGTGAATCCTCCAAACAATCTACCATTTGACAATCTGAAACGTAGGAGGAAAAACAAGTATCTTGCAACTTTTCAAGAAGTTGCTCATTTTGAATTGTGAGCTTGATTATCCTCATTATTCTTCAAGTATGCATCATGTAACAATTCATTAAGCTCAACCAAATGGTTTCTATCAAAAATCAAAGACATAAAATTACCTGCTATCTGGCACATTGCTCTTTGAATCTTCTCCATGTCTTCAAGGAAGGATGTTTCCTCCAATGAAGTATCTCTCCAACAAGAATTTGACACCAATGCTTGAGTGTCATGGAGAATGTTAAGGGACTCTTGGATCTTATTTTCATTCATCTTTAAGGACCCTTCAAGAAAATGAGGCTCTTGCAAATGAACCTCCTCATCTTCTTCCTTCTTAATTGGACCAACTTCATGAAGCTCAAGTGGTGATGGGGAAGTTGATCATGTTTCTTCCTCAACCGCTACAAGGTCTTCATTTTCATGCTTAAGGGAATTTGGGCTTGCAGCAATACTGTCAAAAGTGATCTCTATGTCACCAACATAGAGGTGTGAGCACCCATCAGTAGGTACTCCTTCATAGTTCAAGCATCCATCAGTAGATGCTCCTTGATCCATGTCCAAGGTAGAATGTGTCTCCAAATGATCTTCAATATTTTCAATAGGATCTTCTTCAAGTTCATGGGATGTATCTTCATCTTTATCCTCCAAGAAATATGATGTACTTTTCCCCTTGGTTTCCTTAGTATCAATACATTTGGAATCTCTTTTTGAAGAGTACCCAAGAAGTCTCTTCCAGATGGAAATAACTGCATTCCCTGAAGCTTCAGATTTTTCATTGCTCTTTTCACTCACACATATATGATTTCCTCTCCAATGTCTTTTGCAAGAAGGACATAGACCTTTCGTCACTAACTCCACATCTTCATTTGTGGGTCTATTTGCAAACAACCCATAAGCATAGTCTTCAAAAGAAATGGCATTCTGTGTATCTTCCTTCGAAGCAAGATATGCTTGATATCTTTGATATTGTTGGGGCAAGGTTTTATATGTTGCTCTCCATCTTTGTAACTAATCCATAGAATTATCCTTTGGTGGTGTGACATACTCATATTGATCATAAATATGTTCATAATAATAATAGTCATTTCTCCTGAAATTGTAAGAAGTGTTGCATGATAGCACCTCTTCCTCATACCATTCACATTCTGCTTCATATTGTTCATAATCATCTACATATTCCTCATAAGAATTGTACTCATAGGATTCATCATAATAGTAATACATGGCTGAAAATTATTCTTCAATGTATGATATTAATTCATAGGTTCAAGGACCATGCTCTGATACCACTGTAATGTCCCTTTTAAGAAATTTCATTAAAATGACCAATTTTTCACTTTTTCTCCTATTTCGACCTTTGACTAGTTTTGATGTCTAGGTCTCCAAATTGACCCAAATGATCCCAAATATTATGAGAAGGTATATGAATGATATTAGGACTTGAATATGATTTATAGGTATGATATAGGACCAACAAAAGACTTCTGCAAACCCCTTTAAGATTCTGGCCAAAGTAGGGAGTTTGACTAGCAATTTTTCTTTGACTAGTATTGGCCCCTTGGTTTCCAAATGAATCCAAATTCTCCCAAATTTCTACAGAGGGTACTTGGATGATATTAAGACATATTTATAATTTTTATGGATGCTCTGTAGTGTTCATATGACTTCTGCATCTCCTCTTTCAAATCTGGTCAAGATAGAGATTCTTACTAGTAAATTGTGGTTCAAATCCCCTAGGGGTAGATGATGAAAATGACTTTCCAAATGATCTCAATCCAACTTGAATTTCTTAATGGAATAAGGTTACATATAAATTAAATCAACATGAACTCATATGAATCACCATTAAACTTTTAATGTCTATTATAACTCCCCGAAATCATAATAAAAAAGACTAGTTTCAACCTTGGGGAAATGGCATTAAATCTTCTTCAAATGGTATTAAACTGCTCAAATTGACTCCAAATGGTTAAGTACTGAACATGAAACTTGTTCAGATCATAAATTATAGTCCATGAATCATAAATACATCATAGTAATGATATTTAATTCGAATACATCAATACATCATTGCTATACATCAAGGTATTGGGGAAATGGCACCATTCTTTCATTAAAAATCAGATTTATACATTTCCACTTAGAATTTAGACCTGAAAATTTCTAAATATGAATCACAAAGTATTTAATCCATATTAAAAAATAAATAGGGTATTAGAATCTCTCCCAAAGAGTACAATATCTCACCAAAAATGCCCTCCCTCAAGGATCAAGAATATGCAATGAAAACTGGAAATGGTTGAAGGAGTGAGCTGCACTAGAAGAAACCATGAGCTTCCCTGTATCTTAAACCTGCAAATAAATACTCCATTAAATCTCCATTAAAAACATGAATGGACTTTCCAAACACCAACTTGGATGGGAATCTTTTACCCTCGAAATTGGCTAAGGCAAGAAACTAGTCATCCACTAGCTCCTCTCTCACAAATGCAATAGCAAATTCTAAACATGATCAAAAGATGCTTTCATTCTTTGTTCTTAACATTTATAAAGTTTCCAATCTCTCTATGGGTCGAATTAATTCCAAGATATGCATTCCAACTCAAGTTGGGAATATATTCCAAAGGATGGCACTTGTACAACAATTCCTAGTCTCCCACTTCCACCAATTTGCATGTGGAAGCATCTTAGCTGCCCTAACTCCCTTGAGCCCCCTCTTGGAGGCTATTTTTAGCCCTGACATGTTATATATGTCATATTTCAGCCTTCAGGTCTGATTTGTGTCATAGGTGTCATAGCATCTTCATCATTGTTGTCATAGACCTAGGGAATCTAGTCCAAGTGTCTCACTAGCTCCAAAATGCCTCTTCCTATTCCATGGGAGTTACTCTTCCACTCCAATTCGACCTAAATTAATTAATTCCAAGTATATTGACCTTCCAACTCATCCAAAGACCCTAGGGATTCTTATGGATTCGAAATGACAAGAGGAGGATGCCATGTGGCATAGAAAATCTAGCTTGTGTGGGTTCCACTTCCTCAATGTGTCTTCATGGCCAGATGCCACTTTGATTTTCCATTGTATATATTTATTTAGATCCTTTATTAAATATTTATGCTATTCTAATGTCCACATGTCATTTATTATCCTTCTTATTTCAAATCCCAATTCTTCCATCCACAACCTAGGAAACTAGTAATTTCCCTCCTTGGCAATTATTTGACCCTTAACATCAATTTGACAAACTCTCATGAATATGGCCAATGGGATTAGGCCATTGTGACCCAATGCAAAATTTGGGACATGAAAATCAAGTGGAATTTAGATATTTTAGTGACCATTACTGCAAGCTTTTGTAACTCTGAGATGTAAGCTTCAGGAGTTCTGGTTTGCTTAACATGTGACAATTGCTTGAAGAAGATTTCGAGGTCTCTTCTCTCAAACCTCTCCATTACTATCTTCGTGAAATATGCATAGGAATTCACTTGATCATGGCCTAAATTTCTCATGCCATGGAACCACCGGTAATTTTCATCACCTTCCAAATGCGAAGTTTCCATTCTGATGGCATCCCTCCCAGCCATTGCATTCAGTTGAAAATAAGTGTCTATCTTATGCACCTAGCTGGAGCTAGCAGTACACTTTGTGGATCCATCAAAGAAGGGTAATTGGACCTTACCCATTGCATTCCTCAACTAATAATTATGTGTTGGAAGCCTATGACCTCCTCTTGGCTTGTTTCTATACTATGCTTTACAAAAATCCTTGAAAGGAAATTCCCTTTTGCATTCATCACTCAAAGTTCTGTATAATACACACCGATCCTCCCAAGACGCAACTGATTCAGTTGGAGCTTCATGATCCTCCTTGTGTTCCTCAAGGAACTTGGGAATGGTTTTTCGGGGCTGATCCTTGAATTATTATTTGAGCTCATTATGTCTATTATGGGGCCCAGACTTTGAAAATATAAATCCACTAGGGATCTTCCTATCTTCATTCTGAGAGCCACTGCTGCTCCCTTCTACATGTTTATGTCCTAGCTGCTTAGCCAAGAATTCTACGGTGTCTTTCCCATATTGAATGATGTTCTGAGATATGTATTGAAGCCCCTTTAACATACTCTGCAGAAAAAATTTGAACTCTTCCTTCTCATCTAAATCAGACATGTTATTTTCCCCTTGTATTTTCCCCCCAGTAGATTCCACCTCTTCTTCTATAGAAGGTTCTTCAGGGTTCTTTCCTTTGGTTAATGGAACTCTCTTAGGACTCATCACCAAATTTAAAGAGAAGGTTCAGAGGACCATGCTCTAATACCACTGTAATATTCTATCCAAGGATAGGCTAGAATATCAACTCCAAACTCCCAAATTTTAGAGAATTTTAACTAGTAAATTTTAGCAATTTTTATAGTGTGTAAGGTGATAATGTTGGATGCTGGTTCACTGGTCAAGGATGGTGGGAGTGACTTTTGATTTTGGTTTTTGTATGAGAAATGTGCATAATCAAGGTAAAATAGGGCCAAACACTAAGTCTTATGCACCAAGCACTGGATCCATTTACTTTTCAACAACAAACAAGTCTATTGCCTACTTTGAAGCTTCCTGGGCCTTCCATCATATGCATATGAGACTGGGAGTTTATTATGAATGGAAGAAGGGTTTATATCAGTCATTAAAATCATTAAAATGTCTTGGATCATAGTTCATGTGATTTTGGGAGGTTACATATGGATTTGGAGGCCAACTAGTCAAGTGCGCTACTGTGGATTGCTCAGCTAAGAGATTTACAAATTCCTCCAAACAGTGTTAGATTCTTCCAAAAATAAGGGGAAGGCATGGAAAGGATTATATACGGTCTTAAGAGACTCACGTAACTTACAAATATTAAAACAGATGCATAGATAGTGATTTGTAGCAAATATGGAAAAACTAGTTAATTAAAATTGCTCAATGAGAAGGTCTTTCATTTCTTGTTCCCAAATTGCCTTAAGGGCCTGCAAAAATCGGTTATGAAGCATTAAGTGGTTCTGCTAAATTTTCATGAATAGAAACGGGTCGAAATATGAAGTCCAGAATACATATTTGATATTTCATTACATTCAGAATTACAGAGAGCTTCCAAGGCTAGGAAAATCTTACACACTGAGAAAGAATGAGTGTAAGATGAAGAGAAGAGTATGTAGCTCTGATATGAATTTGATTTCTGAATTATATCAGGTCTGATATCTGAATATGAAGGTCGCACTGGTCTTCCTGAGTTGTCCTGGGAGCATTCACTGAACTGGATTTCTTCTATTGGGTGAGCTCCTCAATATTAGCTCCAATGGCAGTGGAACTGTAGAACACTCTCTGGATGATTATGATTCTTCAACAATGGAATGATATGGATATGAATATCAATAATACATAGCTCTAGATCTGATCAATAACTGGCTGGAACATCAAATACCTTGGGGCTCATCTCCCAAGAAAAGTGTTGAGGCACATCTCTCAACAGTAGAGTAGCAAGACCTCTCATTGAAAAAAATAATTAACCAAAAGATGTGAATGGGAGTTGGAAGAATTTTTTATAGATGAGGTAACTTCATCTCCAAGTCACCCACACGTGTGAGAGAGGAAGGGCACATTCCTTGAGATAATTAGAAATTATTTGCTTTGCAAAATTTCTTGTTTTTTGTGACCTTTCACTGAAATTGGCAAGTGCGCCCTACTTAGATTTTCTGAGTGTTGCTTGATTTTCCAACTAATTACTTTCTATACTTTCCCTCCTTTTACTTTCGTGCTTTGTGTTTTTTCCTATTTTTTCTTTCTTTTGACAGTTTCCACTTTCTCTTGTTTCCATATTTCCTTTAGCTAAATCCTTGATTTTTTTGAGCTTTTCCACTTAGGCAAGTGAGATCCACATTGACCCTATGCGCACTCCTAGCCGTGTCATCATCAATTCCTTCCACAAAATTAATTAGTAATGATGATGCATTTATTATTAAAAATAATTAAAACTCTGAATATTAATAATTAATTAATGACTATAGTATTTGTGCCTCAAAATTACCCAAATTAATTATTCCTTATCCAATTAATTTTCTTAGACCCCCTAGGGATGGGAGGATCCAAGTATTGACCAAGGACAGTAGGGAAGGGACATGACAACTCCTCAATGCCATCTTCATTTATCGTATGGACATGACGAAATGAGTGTCCAACCCAGTTCTGGTTGATAAAAAGAAGGGTACCATATGCGTGTGCACATATTTTAGGGATCTCAAGAAAGCTTGTCCAAAAGATAACTATGTCACACCATTTATTTATCAAATCATCGATGCATGTGCAGGCATGAAATTTTTTCTTTCATGGATGGTTTTTCAGGATATAATCAAATTCAAATAAAACCTGAAGATCATCATAAAACAAATTTTATATGTCCTTGGTGTACCTTTTCCTATAGGAAATTGTCATTTGGATTGAAGAATGTTGAGGCTACTTTCCAGCAAGCTATGAACTTCGTTTTCCATGGCATCAAGCACATGCGCGATATCGGAAGAGAAGAGATCATCCTGAACACTTATGACTTGTGTTTGAATGATGCAGATACTACAAGATTCGGTTAAACCCTAACAAATGTGTGTTTTGCATCAAGTCTGGACGACTACATGGTTTCATCATCTCTAATCGAGGGATTATGGTTGATCCTTCGAAATTTTAGGCCAATGTCAAATTGCCTCCTCCTTGTACTATCCAACAACTTCAGAGTTTACAAGGCATGTCAAATTTTCTTAGACTCTTTATTATCAACTATGATAAGATTACCAAAGATTTTATGCGATTGATTAAACAGGATACCCATTTTTTCTGGGACGAGGTTGCACAAAACTTGTTTGAGGCTTTGAAAAAGGAACTCTTGTCAACCCCTGGTTGATCCCTCCAGATTATACTCATGATTTTATTCTATATATGGTCGCATTTGTTTCTATCATTGGCATAGTCTTGGTTCAGTAAGATGACAAACTCCAAGAGCATGTCATTTATCACCTTTCTCGTGTGCTCGTAACTCCTGAACTCAAGTATTCTCATGTCTAGAAATTGGTATTAGCTATTGTGTATTCCATTCAGAGGATGCGTCACTATATTCTATTATGAACTACCAAATTCATCTCAAAGGTCAATCCTTTCCAATGTCTTAACCCGACGCTTAATCGGGGGTAAATTGAACAAATGGATTGTCATTTTGCAAGAATTTGATCTTACTTTCCAATATGATAAGTCAAAGAAGTCTTTGGTGTTCGTGGAACTTATAGCTAATTTTCCTAGTGATGTAACATGCCATGAAGAAGATCTGTCATTCCCTGATGAACACATCTTCCTCATTGCAAACTTTAATCCATGGTATGGAGAAATTTTAATATATCTCTAGACTTTGAAGTGTCCACCAACTTTCTCTAGGGAAGAATGATGAAATCTTAGGCATCATGCCAAGAACTACCCCATATTTCATTTTCAATCAGATTATTGCCAGTTTTGACATACCTAAAGAGATCGTCATTCATCATGGACGACATTTCCATAACTTCATGATGATTGAATTGACCACCATGCCAGGTTTTCGACAAGAACACTTGTATCCATTTTATCCGTAGGAGAATGGTCAAGTTTAAGCAGTCAATAAAAATTTGAAAACTATTATTCAACATACCATTAATGCCAGTCGGTCAAATTGGCACATCATGTTGTAACCGACTCTTTGGGAATATCATTCTAATTTTAAGACTGCTACTGGTTTTTCATGATTCCAACTCATTCATGGGTTAGAGGAAGTCACACAGATTGAATGCGAGATTCTGTCATTGAATTTGGCTATTCAATTATTACCCGAAACTTCTGCTTTGGAAGAACGGTTGATTCATTTAGAACATTTGGATGAAAAGCGTCATAATGCGCTCACGAGAATTGAGTTAAACACCAATAAGACAAGTCTGTAAAACCTAGGGTTTTCTTTGAAGGAGACCCTGTTTTGGTTTATGATCAAGACAAGGATCCCTTGGGGGAAGGAAATTTCAATTCTATGTGGCTCGGACCCTATATCATTTCAAAAATTTTGAGGAAAGTTTCAAATGAGTTGATGGATTATGATGGTTTTAAGTTGCCCGAGACTAGAAATGGGATCTACTTGAAAATGTATTACGCCTAGGCATATATGCTTTTTCTTGTACTATAGCTGTACATTTTTTGTATAGTTAGTTCTTTTTAGACTTTGCTTATGTGTCTTTTGGATTGTGTTTTCAAAAGACAAGCGACTGTTTTCTAGGATTCGGTGATGGCACAAGTCGTCACACTCATAACTTGGATTCAACTACTTGGGTAATTTATTCCCCCACAATCCAACTTGTTTCCTTGGGAGGTTCTTTTTTGGGCCCTATGATGAACAATATAGCTGAGTACAGTGTGGTTATTGAACTACTTTGAGATGCTATTCATCATGGCATTTCATGTTTGGAGGTAGACTCAATTCGCAGTTAGTGGTACTTCAAATGACAGTTGAGTATCAGGTTAGAGATCCTTCTTTGCTACATCTGTTTTTGCGCATTAGATTGCTTGAGAGAAATTTTAATTACATTTCATATCAACACATTTCAAGGAATGACAATTAATTAGTTGATGCATACACAAATTATATACTTTACTGGCATTTGTATCACACACAATAAACTAAACCATTAACACACATATGCAAACCATGTATATAATCGGTACTGTATATATATATCAGGTTCAAAAAATAATATGAGTTTGAGTCATTATCTATCAAAGTATTACAATATAGAAAAAGGGCATAACAACCTCAAAAATAGATGTCACTCTCTCTATGGAGAGGCAGGAGCCTCAGCCTTCTCTGTTAAGGCCTCCCTATAGCAGATCACCATCCTGGCCACTTTCCTAAGCAGTCGGATCTATGCAAGGGGCACACCCACCACATGTTCTTGCATCTCTAGTGGCATCCGCTCAATCCTAAATGTAGGAATATCATGGGTTAATTGACCCATCTTCCCCTCAATAATCCTCATCATGGAATCAACACCACCTGGCTCAGTTGGTATCACGTATGTTCTGGGATGCCCAGCTGGCCTTGATGGCCCCACATATGCAGAATTTACATGTTCTAAGTAAGCTCACTCATTCAAAACGAAAAATTCCATATATACAAAACTTCGGAAGATATTCACTTGTATATTACATTTGTACTTTATTGTATTCCCAACAGAGATGTATTATTCCTCCGGTTGGAAGTGTCATCATTTGTATTTGCAAGTGTCGCAAGTGACATTGTAAGTGTCGTAACTTATATTTGATTTGTTATTAGACCACTAGTGTGGGGTCGGCCCTATGTGAGTCATGTGGATGGGTTACTAGGATTCCTTAGGAAGTCGGCCCAATTAGGGTTAAAGGCAGGTTAAGTTCCTGTATAAATAGAGTGTGTCTCTCTCATTTTACTCATTCACTCACTCATCCAACTCGCATAGTTGAGAGACAATAGTGCGCACAAGTGGAGGAGGAGTAGCTGCTAGAGTCATCCATCTTTTGGGGATTGATATTTGTGATCTTTGTATTTGTTAGTTTTTGAGCATTAATTCAACATACTCTAGGATCTTTACTGAGAGAATAACATGTACAACATATCAATCATGTCAAGCACAACAAGTAATCACATAAGACAATAGACACACAGAGTTTCACTGGGGAAAACCATAAAGGTGAAAAACCCCACAACTTCCTCAGAGATAGAAAGAGAAATGATACAACACAAGTACAAGAGATAGTCCTCCTTCCTCACTTGTGCGCCACTTTCTGGAGAGTGTAGAAGTGAATAATGAAGTGATCAAATAGAGTTCCTCCCGCACTCTATTTATACATGACCTGACTTTCCTAATAAACTAGCATGGATGACTTGTGTAACTCAGTCTAATAACCCATGGTAATACTAATCAGGGCTGACCCCACACTTGGTGTCCTAATAACCCATCGCATGCAAGTTGTGACACTTGTGACACTTGTCAATACAAATGACGACACTTCCGTATAGAGGAATAATACCATCTCTATAGGAGTACAATATACATAGGTGAAATACATTCCGAAGTTACATATACATCAACACTCCCTCTTAACTAGGAAGGTATTTCTAGACAAAGATCTGCTAGCACAAGTATTCTTCTCTAGATCATCGTCACTAGATCATCGTCATCGAATCATCATCACTGCTGCTATCTCAATCAATCTCCAATCTACTCATCATAGGAAATTCTACAGAGCCAGTCCTTTTTCATACTGGATGTAGGCCCACCACTTGCAGGTCTTCATCATCTACAGAGACAGCTCTTTTTCATGTTGGATGTAGGCCTAGCCTCGATGTAGGTCTTCAACATCTCTGTGAGCAAGCCATCGAGTAGGTACACCTCAGGACTGATTAAACTGCCTCTACAAAACCTGCAAGATCTCCCAGGACTGATTACACTGCCTCTGCAAAAACTACAAGAGCATCTCAGGACTGATCATATGCCTCTGCAAAACCTGTGTACCATACTATCACATTATCGTCTTCAGATCACCTCATAGACCACAGAGCACAACCCAGATGCCCACACACAACACTTACACTCACCAGCATGGAAGGAATTTCCTCTAACCATTCGGGAAAGGCTCAACACTTACACTCACTGGCATGGAAGGACTTTCCTTTGACCATCTGGGAAAGGCTCACAACACTTACATCAACAACCATGGAAGGACTTTCCTCTGACCATGTCGGAACGCTTACAACAATTACATCACGACCATGGAAGGAATTTCCTCTGACCATGTCAGAAAAGATTGGCAATTACATCACAACCATGGAAGGACTTTCCTTTGACCATGTCAGAAAATCCACGCCCAACCCTTACATTTCACCATGGAAGGACTTTCCTCTAACCATGTGAAAATGGCCCATCCCTTACATCTTACCATGGAAGGACTTTCCTCTAACCATGTAAGAATGGCCCCGCACTTATATCCATAGCCATAGGAAGACACACTTCAAACATGCTAGGAATGGCCCATGTGCATCTGTGTCTCCGGACTCATCACTTCCCCTTGGAAGGTATCTCAATTTGAAGTACACCAAGTCTCCCTCTGAATTATTCAAACTTCACTCTAGCCAGCGGCTTGGTCAACACATTGGCTACCTGCTCGTCCGTCGCAACATACAGGAGCTTCATTGCTCCTCTTTGCACCATATCCCTGATATAGTGATACTTGATCTCAATGTGCTTCGACTTGTCATGGAACATTGGGTTCTCCGACAACTTTACGCAACTCTGGTTGTCACAATAGATACAAGTAGCACTCAGCTGGAGATCAAACAAATCATACAGTAGCTTCCTAAGCCATACTGCCTCACAACTAGCCGAACAAGCTATGACATACTCTGCTTCGGCTGTACTCAGTGCCACACAGGACTACTTCATGCTAAACCAAGAGATCATACTGGATCCCATACTGAAGCAGCACCCCGAAGTGCTCTTTCGATCAATGGCACTGCCTACCCAATACGAATCAACATAACCCTCCAGGTTAAACTTTTGATTTGCCTCATACTTGATCCCATACTCAACTATACCCTTCAGGTACCTCAGAATATGCTTTGCAGCTATTAGGTGAACATGTCTCGGATCTGTCAAGTACTGGCTCAAGGTGTTCACCACAAAGCAAATGTCTGGTCTCGTATTCATCAGGTACATCAGGAACCCAATCATCTGACAATACATCATAGCATCAACCGGCTCAGATGAAGCATCACACAAAAGCTTTAGGTTTGATGCCATAGGTGTGGCCATGGCCTTGCAATCCATCATCCCGAACCTCTTCAGGATCTTTATTGCATACTTTCCTTGTCCAAGGAATATTCCATGTGCACTCTGCCACACCTCCATACCTAGAAAATAGTGCATCATACCCAAGTCCTTCATCTCGAACTCGGTAGCAAGCTTCCTCTTCGTGTTCGCAATCAATCTATCCTCACTTGTTACAAACAGGTCATCCACATACAATAGTAGTATCACTGGATTGCCTTCCTCAACCTTGTAGTAAATTTTGGAATCCACTTTACTTTTGGTAAAGCCCAAACTGGATAGGAAGCTATATATCCTTCCATACCAGGTCCTGGGTGCCTGTTTCAAACCATGCAGGGATTTCTTCAGTTTGCACACATGTGACCCTCGGTCATGTGTCTCAAACCCGAGTGGTTGCTCCACATACACTTCCTCTTCAACTACACTACTCAAGAAATCCATCTTGACATCCATCTGGTGTACCTTCCATTTCATTACTGCAGCCAAAGCAAGTACTGATCTAATGGAAGTGTATCTGGCCATAGGATCAAAAGTCTCTTCATAATCAATCCCTTATTTCTAGGAGAAGCCACGAGCTACAAACCTTGCCTTATATTTCTCTATGCTGCCATCTGTAGCATGCTTGATCTTATAGATCCACTTGGAAGTCACCACAGACTTCCCATCTGGTCTTGGGACCACATCCCAAACATTATTCTTCATGATCGACTGGTATTCCTCGACCATGGCATCCTTCCATTCTTTCTTTTATGATACTTCTTCATAACTAGAAGGTTCTTTTTTCATTATGTCACAGAGTAAAGCAACATAGCTGGTATGTGATCTTGTCCTTTTCCTTTCTCTGTGTTCCTCTACTAGAATGCCAAACCTTTCTGCATCTTGAATGAGCTTTCTAGCCCATGTTGGTTTCCTCTTGTGAGAGTTCTTCTCACAGGATGGATCTACAGGTTGTTGTGGATCTTCCATTTCACGATCTTCTTCAAGAACTGCTTCAGTCATGGTGGTGTCTTGTGTTCTGGATATTCTAGGTTCTTCATTATCTTCAACTGGTGTTTTCCTTGATTTGATGTATGCTGAGCTTTCATCAAATGTTACATCCCTACTGATATCAATCTTATTGAATCCTATGAAGTAGATTCTGTTAGCCTTCGAGCTTTCACTGTAACCCATGAATATGCCCTTCTTTCCTAAAGGATCTAGCTTTGTCCTCTTTTCTTTTGGGATGTGAGTGTATACGGACAACCAAATATTCTGAGATGGCTAACTTCTGGTTTCTTACCAGTGAACACTTCTTCTAGTGTTTTGTTGTCAAGTATCTTATGAGGTGTTATGTTCTGCACATATACAGTTGTCCTTGCTTCTTCATCCCATAAGTGCATAGGTAGATCTTGGTCATGAAGCATTGCCCTAGCTGCTTCCATGATTGTTCTATTCTTCCTTTCGGAAACCCCATTCTATTGTGGATTACAAGGAGTAGTCAACTCCCTCTTAATCCCTGAACCACTGCATAGCTTCTTGAAGTCTCCTGAAGTGAATTATCCACCATTGTTGGATCTGAAGATCTTGATCTTCATGTCAGTTTGGTTTTCTATCAAGGCTTTGAATTCCTTGAACTTTTCAAACACTTCATCTTTGTTCTTCAAGAAGTAAACCTAAGTATTCCTAGAGAAATCATCACTGAAGGAAACATAGTATACATACCCACTCAGAGAACTGGATGACATCGGACCGCATACATCAGAGTGGATGATTTCCAAGATTCTTTTTTCCTTGCTTTCATTGCTTGGAAATGTCTTCTTTGTGTTCCTTCCCTTTGCACAACCTTTGCAAATGTCTTCATGCTTTGTTTGGATTTCAGGAAGACCTTCCACTGCTTTGCTTGCAATTGGTAATGCCCTAGAGTGCATGTCTGCAAGCCTTCTATGCCAAATTTCACTTGGCTCTACTAAATCATGAATCATGGCTTGTTTTGGTTGGCCCTTCAATTTGTATAATCCTCCCTCTTTCTCTCCAATCACCACTGCATCGTCTATAGTCTTACCTTTTTCCACATTAGACTTGGACATCGATGAATGCAACCCTCATTCCTTTTGCATCTAATGCAGATATGGAGAGTAGGTTCTTCTTGAGACTTGGAACATATAGTACATCTTTCATCTTCATAGACTTTCCAAAGTCTAGCTTATAAGAGGATTCACCACTTCCTTTTATTGGATACTGGTAGTAATCCCCAAGTTTCACCTTGTGGGGTGATTCATGTTCAGATAGGTTCATAAGGGATTCCTTGAATCCTGTCATGTGTTTGGAAGCCCCACTATCTATAATCCAATCATTACTTCCATGAGTAATGGTTCCAGTGAGAGCAGAAATCAAAACATACTCTTCATCACTTAAAGAATCTTCACTTTCTTCTCTAGCCCTCTTCCTGGGAGGTTCATCATCCTCTGCAACATGAGCATGATGTCTTCTTTTGATGTTCTTCTTCTTGTGAGAACCATCCTTTTTATTTTTGGGACAGCCTCTAGAATAGTGTCCCTTCTCATCACATGTATAGCAACGGATATAGGACATGTTTCTTCGAGGTTAGGGACTACCCCTCTGATTCTGATGGTGATGCCTTTCTTTCTTGCCATGATGGTGAGTCTTTTTATCACCATGTCTTTTGGAGTGTGTTGTGAGAGCTTGGTCTTCATTCCCCATCTTCTCTTCTCGAGCTACAATTCGAGCTTCTTCCTGTGAGCATTCTTCCCACAGCCTACTGAATGAGATAAGTTTCTTCCTAGCACAAATTCCTTGGATGAAGGAATCCCATGACCTAGGAAGGCCATTAAGAGTGTTCATTACCACTTCTCCATTTTCTATATCTTCTCCCACAACTTTAAGTTGTTCTTTTATCTAGGAGACCCTTGAGAAATAAGACTGCATAGTCTCGCATTCTGGATCTTGACATTCTTCAATTGATTCCTCAAGGTCATAATCTGATTTATGTTCTTCCCTTCAAATAGCTTGATTAGGGAATCAAACATCTCCTTAGGTGTCTTTAGAGATGACACATGTGGTATGAGATGGTCTTTGATAGAATCAACAATGATCCTCTTTGCCTTTACCAAGTTCTTCTTGTGTAAGGCCTTAGCCTCTTCTCCCTCTGGGACAGGGACTTCTTCACTTATGTAAGTGTCCAACTCATTCTCTTCCAGGATTAACACAATCCTATACTTCCATGATCGGAAGCTATCATCCCCTTCAAGCTTATCCTCAAGCTTGGTGTGGCGAAACATTTTAAAGAGTACTTCAAATGGAAATAGAATTTTTTTGGTCTTACCACTTGATTTGTTGAAAACTGGATCTGGTGCTGGATTAGGGTTTGTTAGAGAAACCCTAAAAATTCAAACTTTGAATTTCAAACTTCTGAAAGGATAGAAAGATGTGCCTTGATGAGTTCATCATCCTGGTATACCCTGAATTTGAAAACTGCAAAGTTCCATCCTTCAGAAATGCCTTTTAGTCTTCTCGGATTCACTAGGGAGGACCCTGAATTAGGGTTTGAGTTTCCCAAAGCTTCACCCAACCAAAAATTTCGATCCAAATCTCTAAACTTTGATGTTTCCAAGGAGCCTCTAGCTATGGTCTCAGATTGCAGAAATTCCTATTTTT
The DNA here is from genome assembly GCA_027924585.1 of Larix kaempferi. Lineage (NCBI taxonomy): Eukaryota > Viridiplantae > Streptophyta > Pinopsida > Pinales > Pinaceae > Larix > Larix kaempferi. The sequence continues at coordinate 3,701,524 of BSBM01000826.1, forward strand.
GTGGAAACCCTAATTTTTAGGGCCAAAAATGAAAGTGCCCATAATTGAATTCTGATTGGATAGAAAGATGCAGCTTGCTAAGTAGAGTCAATCTACCTTACTTCCTTTCCAAAATCTGTGGAGATAAATCCAATAAACAAGAAACCCTAGTTTTCGCAACTGCCCAGTGTCTTCTTCTCAGGTTAGCTCTGATACCATGTTAGTTTTTTAGCATTAATTCAACATACTGTAGGATCTTTATTGAGAGAATAACATGTACATCACAACAATCATATCAAGCACAACAAGTAATCACATAAGACAATAGACACACAGCATTTCACTGGGGAAAACCATAAAGGTGAAAAACCCCACAACTGCCTCAGAGATAGAAAGAGAAATGATACAACCCAAGTACAAGAGATAGTCCTCCTAGCAACTACTCCTCCTTCCTCACTTGTGCGCCACTTTCTGGAGAGTGTAGAAGTGAATAATGAAGTGATCAAATAGAGTGCCTCCTGCACTCTATTTATACATGACCTGACTTGCCTAGTAAACTAGCAGGGATGACTTGTCTAACTCAGTCTAATAACCCATGGTAATACTAATTAGGGCCGACCCCACACTTGGTGATCTATTAACCCATCACATGCAAGTTTCGACACTTGTCAATACAAATGACAACACTTCCGTATAGAGGAATAATACCATCTCTATAGGAGTACAATATACATAGGTGGAATTCATTCTGAGGTTACATATACATCAACAGTATTGGGACTTCCGTATAAAGGAATAATACCATCTCTATAGGAGTACAATATACATAGGTGAAATACATTATGAGGTTACATATACATCAACAGTATTGGGGCTTATTCTATCTCTGAGGAAGTTGCGGGGTTTTTCACCTTCTTGGTTTTCCCCGGTGAAATGCTTTGTGTCCATTGTCTCTTGTGATTGTTATGTTGTGCTTGTTATTCTCTTAGTGATCCTAGATAATGTTGAATGAAATTATCAAAAAATTAACATTTTATGCATTTATACATTGCAAATATTATTAATTGGATGAATATATGAATAATCTAAGTGATGCAATGGAGTTTACGATAGATAATGATTGGGTGGGGTGGTTGAATTGATTGGATGAGAGGATAGTAATACCAGTCTGGCATAGAAGGAAATTGGTCTAGCATCTGGTGAGAAAGACATAAATGTAAGCATTTACCATTGGTTTTCAGATTGTAATTCCTATTTTTCCCCTTAAATTATCATTGCGTCGAGAGGCGCTCTACAGCCCAGTATGGGGGAGATCTTGTTAGTCGAGTGTTTTTCGAGTTTGTCGAGTAACAAAATAATACATTTGAAGTAAACAAAAAAAGAATAATACAATGTAAAAAGTAATAAATATTATGTCGGCCATAAACAAAAAAGAATAATACAAAGTAAAAAGTAAATATGAGACTTAAACCAGAGACTTTAGAGCTTAGGATTTGGTGGTAAATATTATGTCTGCCATAAACAAAAAAGAATAATACAAAGTAAAAAGTAAATATGAGACTTAAACTAGAGACTTTACTTTTTACTTTTAATACAAAAAAAAAAGTAAATATGAGACTTTAGAGTGTTTAATAATACAAAGTAAACAAAAAATAATAATACAAAGTAAAAAGTAATAAATATTATGTTGCCCATAAACAAAAAAGAATAATACAAAGTAAAAAGTAAATATGAGACTTAAACTAGAGAGTTTAGAGCTTAGGATTAGGTGGCTCACGTATTGCAATCAATGAGCTATTCAAGGAGAGGTTTGCACCTAGGGAGATTTGATCCCTCTCGGCGCTTGATAGAGCCTAGGATTTGGATCTAGGCTGGTATATATAATTATGTATTTATGACTCAAGGGAAAATTGCATAGCTAATAGTTGTTTAACTTATCAGACCATGATACAACACCATCATCGTTTAGGATCTAAATTCGATCCAACATCATCCTTG